>CM060683.1:191364665-192564665 GCA_030686995.1 Artemisia argyi | reverse complement strand
CGTTTACGGCTTTAAGTTGCATTAATACATTTAAAGATTTTACAAAATTCAATTTTAGTATTTTCGATAATTTATATTTCCAAGAAAATATAATACCCAAGGATATATTCATATAACCAACATATTTTCTTGAAAATCTAGGATCCAACTTTACATAGATTCCACCACATCAGTTGATCTGCTAGTGGTGAAAGTTAAAAAGATGATAATCTGTCGAACAATAATTGGCAAACAATTTTCCAATTCCTAGATCATTATGGGATTTACATCAAACTGATTCATCAATTTGTCATGTAAGCATGTTTCATCCCATCTCATGCCTTAAGTTCTAGGTCTCACGCATCAACTTAATTAAGTCGTCTAGCTTAGAAATTGCAAATTCTCCATGTGTGGTCTCACGCACACTCGGAAATTTACCTTGTCATTAAAATTTAGCCTGCGTCTCACGTTTACTAAATAATAAGTGTTTCTTATAGTTAGATGGCATGTAACTTAAATTTTAAGGGTATTCAATTTTGATGTGACTATCAAAATATGTATAAAGATGCATGCACACATCCTTATAGCATAAGTTTTCAAAACCTTTTTATAACCAATTAATAAGATTAATACAAAAAGTTTTACTTGAGGTAAAATACCTTAAGATTACTTTCTACAAGAATGATTTTAAAAAGAAATTCGTTTAAGACGTATTCAAGAGTGTGATAACCAAGGCAGACTCTAAGGCTCTTTTCTAAGCCTTCATATCACGATTATGAATTTGTCTTAAAAGAGTTACTTTTAAAAGCATGTTGTACAAAACATCAATCAAGCAAAAGTTTATAGATTCAATCTCAAAACATGTAACAAAGTATGAATCTTGCTAGTCTCGCCTGGGAGCTGATTACCGTGCGAATCGGACCACTAGCGGCACATAAGACCTTGCAAGATTCTTACTTTATCACTTTTGTTTCACCGTTATTAGTCCGTATTATTTTCTTTGTGAAAAATTACCATTTTATTGCTTACAAACGTGTCAAACAATAACAATAAAACAAGTAATCAAAGAAAAACAAACAACTAATAATAATAAAGTGAAACAATTAGCCACATGCAATCCTTATTAGAAAAAATCCTAATAAAATCAAGTCTAGGTATAATAATGCATGTAATCAACTAAGGCCTTCTCCTCTTGATGGAAGAGAGTCACATACATTGACAAGTCAATTGCGTAGGCCAAAGCTAATCACATACCACATAGCACATAATTTGATTTTAATAATTATGGGGTCTTCCCCAATATAAGATCTATCTAAACATGTGAAAAAGCTTAACTATTAATAAACAATTAATAACCCATGACTAACATGCATGTTTCGTCACGGATCAAAGCATAACAATTACCAATTAGGTCACATAAATATGTTCAATTAACTAGTTAATGACCTAGGGTTTCTAATTAATTACAATTTAATTAATTTAAACCACAGACCCTAATTAGGGTTCATGGAAAAAAAACGACCCCCCCCCCCCCAAAATTAGGGTTAGGGTTTCGAAAATTTTAAAAAAAAAATTAAGAGAAAACCCTAGATCCAAAACATGTATCTAAAACTGTTAAAGATACGATTTTTATTATGTTTTAGTAATCAATTACATGTTATACATGGCTCGTGATGCCACTGTTAGAATTTAATAACCATGACAATCATATATATATATACTAATATCAAGTAGTCACATATGCGGAAGCGTAGGATCAAGTATAACATATAAAGGTTAACTAAAACATAAATAAAGAGCGTACCGTATGCAATCTTGAATTCTTGGATGAAACCTAATTAGGGTTTATATGAATTAGGGATCTATAGATTAACCCCTTACCATTTTGTTAATCGATCCAAGATACAATCAATAGTGTGATTGTACCACGTTTTTGTACACACGTACTAATAGCGATTCGATATGAATGCTAGTTCTTGAATCACAAATAAAGCACAATACAATATTTAGCTTTTAAATAAATCGGGTCTAACCCTTTTATTATATACACTGTCAATCATAAATGCAATGAGAAAAGAGACATGCACTGTTGAAATATCATCCGAATATAAATATGCATGCATGGCAATTATATATATCTTGATAGAGATATACAACTGTACGATACATATATACTCGAAGTAAAGGGTTGTTTTTATTCCATCGGTTTTGTGAAGCCATAGAGTGTTTATATAGCACCCAAACTTGTTCTTCAAGTTAGAGTCTATCACCTCCTCAAGTTTCACAAAACGACACTCGGACCCTTCCATACTTTTCTTGTTCGACCGCTTAAATATTTGTGATTTAATAATTAAATATAACTATTTACATTAATTATTTAACATCGATTCTCATACGTATACGTAAAGTGTGCAATCCCGTGGTCTCGAGTTCGATACTAGACATATACTTATTAATATTTATCCATATTCCAACAGAAATACTATCTAAATAAAGGATATTTTTTTTATTTTATTATTTTTTCTAACATAAAACAATGGTATTCGTAAATCCGATAACGACATATAGCTTTCTGGTTGTTATTTTACAGCCTGCTATATGATTCATTTCGCCCCAAATCAAGCAGGGGAAAGTAGGGTTGTTCATCGGTTCGGATCTCGGGTTTTTTGGTTCGGGTTGAAATCCTTTTGAGACAAAATCAAAAACTGACTTCGAAATGGATCAACTTGAACCAAAAACTGAATTTGAACTCGCCAAGAAACACATTTGTCGTACTGGTAATAATACGCGTCATTGTTAAGTCTATCGACATCCTCCTAAGCCAAACCACTGAAAGTTTGAAACTGAGTACTCTATTAATTAGTCGATTTCATATTGTCGAAACATGACCGTATGTTGCGATTAATAGAGTACTCAATGAATAATCTCAAATGCCACTGCCTTTGCTTTAAAACTCAATTTCACCTATCGCACCAACTTCAAAAGATAAAACCTTTTACATATGAGACTAAATAATACATATCACGATAGCAAAAATGCATGTAACCTTATTAGTTGCATTGTCACATAACAATCGTATATACATTAACTTGGCATCATTTATCAGAGTAACATCAATTCTTTACAAGATAAACTCTGTATAATAAACACATAAATGATATAGATTATAGAATACTAAGAATGCATTAGTTAACAACATTTAGATACTTATTGGATTTTTTGAATAAAGCCATTCTAGCATTACATCCCACATAGGTTAGAGAAAGGAAAGGTAACTTAGTTATATACAACACTTCTCAAGGAACAAATGTGTCTAGAACAATATGATGTTGCGGATAACTTTGCTGCCATGGTAGTTCAATATGCAAAATAAAAATGAAACTGGCATTGCAGTGAATGTCCGTAATTCATATATGTTCTTAAATTTTTTTATATTTTTTGTATTAAGTGGCCTTTTATTGCCTTTTGATCTAACTATTTAATATATATTAATAAGTGGCCTTTTATTGCCTTTGGATCTAGCTAACTCATAAACCTTAATCGTACATATTTTCAAGAGAAGAACGTGTGTTCTAAATTGATATATCAAACACATGTATAAGAATTCTGTTGGGATCTCGCACCCATAACAATGGATCACACAACGACTGCAAAACAATAAAGAAAACGAAAAACAATACATACACTTTTTACGTGGAAAACCACTTAAACAAATGTAAAAACCACGGGACCAGTAGGCCACTTAATATCCACTATATGAAAGATATTACACAACTGGAGACGCTTACCTCTAGACACTCTTGTATATCCTCACACCACTCTCAACGGTTAATTACTTCGCCTCAGTCATTATTGAATCACCGAGACCACCACACGAGACGGAGGGAGACTCTCATAACGCCTCTCCTTTTTCTCACCTCCTCTTAAAAAAAAAAAAAAAAAAAAAAAAAAAAAAAAAAAAAAAAAAAAACTAGCTAATGAATCCTATATATAAGAAAACAATACTTGTTCTCCGAGCAACTCCTATTAGAATATAGTACTAGTAGTATATGTTTTACAAAGATTTAAAATCCATTTTTTATGTAGTACATAGTTACGTTATCTACTATGTTGAACGTATAAATAAATTTAAAATTAAAATATGTCAATAACTTATAAACCTCTTGGTTGTATAAACTTATCTCCACTCTAAATTAACTTCTTAAAGGTGTATACATAACTCATTTAATTATGTCACCAATCGATTGCATTTTTGTTTTTTACCTTCTTCCAGACTTGTTCAGTTGTTTTTTTTCCCGATTAAGTTTCTTTCTATTGCTTCCGGTGTGATTGAGCCTTGCTTGACTTGTAGCTCGATGGCGGCTCAAGTCTCGTAAAGTTGGTTATAATCTTATGATGACATGTTATGTGCTACTGGGTTGACCACAAGCCAAGTCCTTAAGTTGATCATGTTAGGATATGCTCGAACTCGATTTGTTAACTTAACGAGTAGTTTTGAATTATGCTCAATTTGGTGCGAGAGAACCTCGGACAAGTTTGAGCTCTAGCTAAGATATTACTGTAGTAATTAGTACAAATACTATCTAAATAGAGAAAAAACTTTGTTTTCTTATGTACAATGGCATTCCTAAATCCGGTGATGAAATTAAGCTTTATGCCTTTATAGTTGTTTTCGAATTAAGGTCGCTTCGGTTTTCGGATCTTGTGAGTAATGCCCGAATTGTGAACTTGCCGGGAAACACATTTGTCATACCGGAAGTAATACTCGTCGTTGTTAAGTCCTCGACATCCTCCTAAGCCCAACTATTGAATGTTTGAAACTGAGTTTCCTCGAGGGCTCGAACTAGACGATTTCATATTGTCGAAACATGTCAGTGTGTTGCGATTGATAAAGTACTCAATGAATAATCTCAAATCCAAGAGCAATGGCTTTAAAACTCAATATCACCTATCACAGTAGCTCCAAAAGATAAAAGTCTTTTACAAATGAGACTAAATAATGCAGATTAGGATAGCGAAAATGCATGTATCCTTATTACATAAGAACAATAATTAATATAAGCTAAGGTGATTTATGTTTGTTAGAAACTTAAACTCTGACTACACTATGGTTTAGTCAATTTGTTGGCATAGCAGTAAGACATTTATTTGCTTCAAATGAATTAGTTGCATTGTCACTTAACAATCGTTTATACATTAACTTGGCATCATTGTATATACATTAACTTGGCATCATTTATCAGAATAACATCAATTCATTGAAAGACAAGCTTTGAATAATAAACACATACTAAATGATATAGATTATAGAATACTAAAAATGCATTAGTAAACAACATTTAGATACTTATTGAATTTTTTTTAATAAAACCATTCTAGCATTACATCCTACATAGGTTGGAGAAAGAAAATGTAACTTGATTTCCCTTTCTTCTATAGATCCGAAACCTACACACGTTCTTAGATTTTTAATATTTATTTACAATAAAGAGAAGAGAAACTTGTTCTTTTATTATGATCGTACAATGATTCACTCATTTGTGTCCGACAATTTTATAGAAACTTTCTAGTAATGATTCATTATTTTCGTGAACAAATTCGAGCTTTGTGGTGGTGTAGAGGTTGAAGAAGATGTGCGTTTGAGTTAATTTGTGAGAGTGGGTGTGTTTGTGTGTTTAATGTGTACTAGGTCTCTACCCGGCCGATGGCGCTTTTCTCAATAGCTAATTAAATGGTAAGACTAAAGATTTAATATGCAATAATTAAACCAAATATGCAATAATTAAAACATAATGCACATACTTTGCAGTGGATAATATTAAATAAGTCCTAAAATAATAACGTGATGTTTTATTTACGTGTTTAAGCATATCTTTATCGAGCTCAATCCAATTTATTGCTTAAAATGCATAGCAAACGTCCACAAAGTACTACTCAAAACAAATGAACCTCAAAACTTGTGTGCCTTCATGTATACACCGACAACTAAACACCAATAAACAAAAAGTAAAGTAAAATAACTGAATTATTGCACATTAATAGGAACAACAATCAAAAAACATGTTGCGTATGTGGCTCAGTTATGATGAAACACAGTTAAATTTTTTCTGTAAGTAATAAGATATGATTATGTTTCGACTACGTGTTTAGTTAACTTTTATATCAGAAAATCAATTAGAAAGCCCGTAAGCATAATAACATTAGAGAATAATATAACATTATTTCATAATAATAAGTTTGAATTTCGAGAAAGAAAGATTGATATCACAACATGATGAAATTTTGGATCATAGAGATTTAAGTCTATAATGAAATATCTATATGAAACATATGTAAAAAGCGGCATCTAGGTTTGAGTCTAACAGCACAATGATAACCGTGTATAATATGTAATATCACGTAATCATGTTCAAAACATGCATCCAAGCGTTTGTGGCATAGTTCCCTTAATAAACATGCATTAGAACTCCTTCTACAACGTTTGCATGACTTCAACTAATAACATTGATCTTACAAAGGAGAAACCCTAGTGATTGTGCTAAGGGCCACCATTAATTTACAATTAGTAATTTTATGGTCAAGTTAGTACAATATTCAAATGTTATAACTCCCTTTTTTGAATCAACTCATCCACTTGTCTCCATTTTCACACCATGTTCAAATGTTATAACCCTCTTTTTGAGATATAAAATTGTCACTAAATAAAAACAAAAAAAGATTGGCAATGTGAAGACACGATAATTGAGGAAGTGAGTAACGAACTTGTTTACAATAACCATAGCATTGGATAAAACATTCCCTAAAACCCAACATAACCCATTTTGAAGACGTTTTGAAAACCGAGTTCGAAATCAACCCGGTCGAGTCATCGGGTCAACCGGTTATCTGGTTTTCAATTTATCAATTTTTCCGTCCGGGTCAACCCGGGTTTTTATTAAAAAAAATTAAAAAAACAAAACCCGGCCGGATTTCGAGAACCGGGTTGACCCGGGTCACTCAAAACCCGACGGGTCTAAACGGTTAACCCGGTTTTAGAAACCCGGAACCAGTCGACCCGGGTTTTATTTATGAAAAAAAAAAAACTTACATTTTATTGCTTCACATTTTAATTTTTTTTATTTTTTTACTTTTTTGAATTGTGACGCTAAATTAAACGTACGTTAGGCCATTTACCTTGCACATTCTCTACCATCATTATTTACGGAGTATTACGTTTTTCACGATAATGAAAAATCCATGAGAATTGTAGTTTTCATTTTTGAGATACCAATTTGACTACAAGAGGAAATAAGTGAAATATAACGGGATTGCTAAAACGGCGTTATGTTTTTTACTATTCATTAGGAAAACTTCTTTGCTAATTGATGATAAGGAAGATAACATAGAAAGAAGATCATAAAACAAAGGAGCACTTGATAAATAAAAGCATTACAATTATCCTTTTTCATATTCATATAACGAATCTATATAAACATCCTTGTACATAATGTTATCACATCTACACGTACTCCTCTTATGTACACACTTGAATTCTCAAGCCTTACATTCCAATAGCCACGCAATTTACAAATACTTGCATCAGATATTTTGTTGGACCTGCAACTACACGCTTACTTAGTGTTGGTCAAAATGATAATTCCAATTTCCAAAGTAATATAAGGTGATTTAGTTTCAAAATATACCAATTATTTTGTACCTTGAAAAAGAATGAAGCGGTGTTCACTGAAATTTACAATCAGTTTCACAGTCAGGTGGTTGCTATCGAATTTGGGACATGATCTCAACCCAAATGTGAATTGGGTTTAGCATATAATACATGGTCACTGAAAATTCGTTTCAAGTGAATCGAAGTACTTTTTCGTGCTCCTTTTCTCCAAATGAGAATGCTGAAAATTTGAGATTGTTACTGTAGTTGATAATGTCTCATGTGTTTTCCTGAAAACTAAGATTGATGTTTTAATTAAATTTATATTTTATTCTAAAGAAATACGGAGTAATAGTCTAGTGTCGTAAACATTCAACATTTGTTAGCTAATATACTAAACATGATAATCTAAATATGGTAAAAAGTTGTATTATTTAATTTATACTTACTGTGCATATATAATAAATCTAGACTCTTAATAACAAAAGGAAACAGTAAAAAACTAAGCATTTTGAACAGAAGTGATATTGGGTCAACGCGATCTTTTTCGACCCATACACATTCATCCAATCTGACCATTGACCCAACCCGCCTGTTCCAACTCTCGGGGAGATGGATGATGAAAATGCAACCCATCCTGATCCGTACAAAAAGATACATGTCTTGATCCAAACCCAATCTGCCCATTTATGCCACATAAAAAAAGATGGCCATGTGTTCTGTGTTTTCATTTTACATTTGAGGTGGATTTGATAGGGTAAATTTTTTTAATACAAGGTATGAAGAAAGAACAAACAAATTTCATAAAAGAAAGACATACTCGAGAGTCAAGAGCAGCCCGACTTGGAACACATTTTTTACATTTTTACCAGTTAAGCCACCAGCCAGTAACATCTATTCAAATCAATTACACTTGCCACACTCAAGAGCACATGTTAGCCCAATCTGGAAACATGTACTCATTTAGCATAGAACTTCAGCTATAAATGACATAAAGATGGAAAAAGATTACTTGTTGATGATAGTAGTTAAAATCTAGATATGCTACATTAACAAAAACATTAAAATGATACCCTGAAATTAAACAATTCCCACCCATGCGGATCATCTTCTATGGTAAAGTTACGTAAGTATCCATAAAACTGGTTTGGATATGCAAAAATAGACTTTGAAAGATTCTTTTACCCATTTTAGCCAAGCATTTTGATTTGGGAGAAACCAAATAGAGCATTAAGTAAATGGGTTGGAACTGCAACTTCAATTTGTAGCCAAGATTTACTCAATAAAGAATCGGAGGTGGCAAACTGAAATGTACCAACTCCAAAGCAGCAGCCAACAAAGAAGCAAGTTACCTTAAATCCAATACCGATCAGCTTTTCAACATGATCAATTTGTTGCACCATTCACAAAGACTCAAGATACCACGCCACCCCGATCAAAAACCTGTATTGTAGTAAAATAAAGAAGCAATACATCAATCTTGTGTACGATTACATTAGCAAACATGTCATCATTGGTTAATCGCACTATTATCTCCTTGGACTCATGATCTTGCAATTCTTTCTACTCAATTAGTTTTTTTAAGTTGATATGTTAAATAGGAAATCCATACCTCAAACATTCAACTCATAATCAGTATCATCATAAAGTTAACTTAATATATATATATTTTAGTATATACCACATTGATCAAGAAGATACTTTTTAGCCTTCTAATTAGCCATAAACGCTTGTCAGCATAAAGAAAGCATCTCGTATTTGCAGCACATGAAAATGTCTACATAGTAAGTGTTGACCTTTATGCAAAACATCTGTTTATGATGTTTCTATACTACCGCTTAAGTGTGAGCATATAAGAAGTTTTATCCAAACACTCAAAACTAAGCAGATAAGTTAGATAAGCAATCTTAAACACACCTTTAGCTCATAACAAACAATCAGTATCATATTCTATCATTTGATTCACCCAAAACCTTTATTAACAGAAAGAAATGATGTCATACTTTCAAATCATGAAAATGTGTACATAATAAGCACTTACATTTTAAGCAAGTGACACTTCATAATTTCTGGATGAACCGGCTTATCTCCTTATTTTAGAGTCAATAAGCACCGGATGCTTGAATTGCTTTATGTTAACTACTTGCCTGCTTAAAAAAAAATAGCAGGTAGCAACCTTTATATTTTTAAGTGCTTGTTTACACTAATATAATCAGTTTTTAGCCAACCACTATAAACTGCTCACTTTCGCTAAAACTAAGAAGATAAGTTAATTAAGGTGTATGAGACCATCTAACTCAATATTATCAATTAGTATCATCATTGAATTACTTACAACTATATTTAATAAAGTTCTAACCATATTTATCAAACGATACATTCTATATTCTGATTTTCCCAAAACCTTTATTAGCAAAATGAAATCAAGTCGGAGTCTCAACTCCTGAAAATTAATACATAGCAGGTGATCTTTTTTAATACAAATTAGCATATTATAGTGTTTGGAAATTGAAAAAAAAAATGCTTATCATAGAACAATACTCTTTAAGCAATACTACCATAGCCTAAATCAACCAATCTATATGCAAATGTGTAAAGATACCCACCTCTCTGAACATTCAAAGATGGTAAAAATCACAATCATTTGTGTGTTTATGTCAATACCATCTAAGTTGAGATTTCTTTCAAAGAAAATCGCAACTTACTCATTCTATTATTCCCATTTGTCGGTCCTTCAACATTTTTTCTGAAAGCAGCCATCTTTCACTGCACATAATTTAATAGAAATTACTACATGAGAAAAGTTTCTGAAAATGCTAATCTTCACTGATGTTAATAGTCATGAGTCATGACAACTTACTTGTTTAGCAAAATGACTAAAGAAAGTTCACCAACACATATGTAATTCTTTTGGACTTGAAAAAAGCAACAATTCAGTATGTCATAATAAAAGGGTATATGTTAACCTCAGATTGATAAGCTAATAAGCCCAAAAAATTGAGGTTATTAATTTTTCAAAAGTTCAATAAGCCGTGAGATGAAAAATAAGCTTAAACAAACAACACTAAATTGATTGTTTTTACGGTTCCTACTAACTCATATGGAACTCATCATTGAGAATCCAATTTCTAAAGGTTTGCTGCTACATGTAATACAATTTGGTCTTATGACTATCATTATATCAGACCACCCGCAATCCCAGTAGCCTAACATTTTTCACCAATCCTCTGATTGCTTTATTTAAAAATTGATGCCAATGATAAACACGCTGACCTAATTCCGCCAAACCAAACATTTAAATATCAAAAATATATCCAGTTTGTACATTGATTAATATCTAATGTCATCAAACTTAGATGAACAATTGATAACTTTAAAAATTCGCTATATACCCAATTGTATTATATGTGTCAAGCCACAAAATCTCCGTCTAGCCAAACACTTAAAACTGCTCATTTGCTTCTAAATTATGCTGAGATGTTAAGTTAGCAATCCCAAACACCCTCCAACTCGTAACCAACAATTTGTCATCAAAGATTTAACTGCAAATAAAATTAATACTTACTTATGACATTGATAAGCTCTTTAAAGGGTGGCCTGTCTATTATTGTCACACGTATTCAGTTATTATATTGATTTAGTGAGAAACTAAACCCTTGCTTTCTTAGCTCCCACCCCAACTATCCCATGTCAAACTCCACTTTGTTTAGTAAATATGATCAATGTCACGCACAAGAGGGTCACCATACAGGTATGGGTCTATTCGCCTAACTTAAAATCAGTAAAAAAAAAATACTCATTGCTGATAAAAAGCTCATGTTAACATACTTTTAACAAAGGAAACTCAGAAACTAAATCAATAAATTCATACAAATTCAAACTTTTTATATCAGTAAGACATATTATCAAACACTTGATATATGTATTTTACAAAAAAAATAGCAGAAATAGAAGTATTCAATTTGTTTTAATAGTTTGATTTCTTTTCAACAAACACTTGGTGGGCAAGATCATTAGAAAATAGAATACATACATTATAACAATTAATAGAACAAAACTGAGAAACTTAAAACTTACCCAATCAAATCTTTAGTCGCTTTCTGAAAATCAATTAGGGTTGATTCTTCATAAGAAGTCGTTCGGTTGGGTACCTTTGATGGTTAATTTTAGCATTAGGAGATATTAGAGATTGATTATAAGCAGTTAAGCAGTTTCTAAGTGACGAGACTTTTGGAAGGAAGCGAAACGTAGGTTTTTTGAGACGTGGGGGGAGAAGTGAGAAATTTACGGAGAATACGGCACCTCAACAATTGCATATGTGTTCTGTCTATTATTGTGACACGTATTCAGTTATCATCTTGATTTAGTGAGATTATAGAAGATTATTAGTGTGTTTAGACAAGAAAGCCTAAACACACAAAATTGCACATAAATTAAACGAGGTTTTTAGCGAGCGGTGTAATTTACCCTTTATTTTATAAAGGAGATTTTTATTGTGTTTGGATGTAACTGCCTTATAATCTTTGTAAAACTAGTCACTCGGATTAATCGTACTTGTTTTAAAGAGAAGAACTTATGCTATTCATTGATACATCAAACAGAAATTAGCATTACCAGCCTGGAAATTCTCCGAGCCCTTTCACATTATAATGAAAATCGTATTAATTTCAATCGTTAAAGCTCTATCAAATAAAAACGTCCCCAAAAATGATTTAAAAATAAAATAAAATTATGTACATGTTTCTTAATATATGAATGCCAGTCCCAGTGTCGAACAACCCACCAAACTCAGTGATCGAAACTCATCCTTGATCGAAATTGTGAACAACTCTAAAGGAAGTAGTACGTGTCATTGTTAGGCCCATCGATAGCCTCCTAAGCCCAACTATTAAAAGTTTGAAACTGAGTTTCCTCGAGGGCTCGAACTAGTCGATTTCATATTGTCGAAACATGTCCATGTGTTGCGATTGATGGAGTACACAATGAATAATCTCAAATCCAACTGCATTGGCTTTAAAACCTTTTACAAATGAAACTAAATAATGCATATTAGGATAGCGAAAATGCATGTATCGTTATTACATAAGAACAATAATTCATATAAACTAATGTGATTCTTTTTATTTTATCTTTGTTAGAAACTAAACTCGAACTACATGGTTTTAGTACATAAGTTGGAATAGTAAGACCTTTATTTTCTTCAAATGAATTAGTTGCATTCTCACTTAACGATCGTCTATACACTAACCTGACATCATTTATTAGAGTAACATCAGTTCTTTAAAAGATAAACGTTGTATAATAATAAACACATAAATGAGTAAACAACATTTAGATACTTATTGGATTTTTTCAATAAAATCATTCTAGCATTACATCCCACATAGGTCAGAGAAGTGAAAGGTGATTTGGTTATATACAAATGCGCACTTTGAACATATGTGTCTAGAATAGTATGATGTTTAGGATGCTTTATTGCTAGGCGTTTGATATACAAAATAAAAATTGAATCCTAACACTATCGCGTCCAAAATTCATATATGTCCTAAGATTTTTAAAACTGATTTTATAGAATGCATCTTTAAAGATTTGGTTTTGTTCAATTTCTAATGTTAAAACAATAGAGACATCTTAATTAAATCCAAAACTATCATAACTACACAAGTAATTTGTATGATGTCGACAAGTTTGGTTATGGGTGAACTAGATAATAGATTTAGTAACTCTATAATCACGATTTGTGAATTCATATAAACTCCATAGATTTTTTTCTTTTTTTTTAATCTATATGAACTCCATGCTAAACGTATAAAAAAGTATAAAATTGAGATATGTCACCAACTTATAAACATTCTTGTTGTATTAACATATCTCGACTATAAATAATCTTTTTAAAGTTCTACAAATAACTCATTAAATTACGTCACCAATCGATGGCAATAATGGGGATAGCATTTCTCAACAATGGTGTAGATTTTCTACCTTCGGTTTATTCTCCCCGACATTGTAATCCTTACTCGCTCAGTTGTTTTTGTACCGACTAAGTTTCTTTCTATTGCTTTTGTGAGTATGTGTAGGTTTCTGCTTTACATCGAAAAAGATATGATTCAGAAGATGAAAAATGAAGCACAAAAGAAAAAGTATATCCAAATTGGAAATATGCTTTGGGTGTGATTGAGCCTTGCTTGACTTTGAGCTCGGTGGCGGCTTAAGTCTTGTAAAGTTGGTTATAATCTTATGATCGATGACAGGTTTTAACTTGACTCGTGCAGGATCATTAAGTGAAAACTGAATCAGTTTTAACGTCTCTCTAAAACATGTGCTACTAGTTGACCAAATGCCAAGTCCTTAAGTTGATCATGTTATTAATGAAAGGGAAATGATTTGCACACTCCATATTTTTATTGGGACACTCCTCCATATGCATTAAACTGTTGTACTGTGGATGTACACTGCTTTAACCGGTTGTACAAATGAGTGTCCCAATCAAAAAATGAAGTGTGCCAATCATCTCCCTTAATGAAAGTATAAACTTGTATCTTTATTAATCAGATCAATACGTATTACATGAGATAACATATATACTAATCTAATGGGCTAATAATACAATTCAAATACATAATCGGGCTAAGCCCATAGGCTTAGCCCATATATACTATCACTAACAGTTATTTGTTAACTTGACGAGTAGTTTTGAATTATGCTCAACTCGGTACGAGAAGGAGCTGGACAAGTTGTGTAATAGAGTACTCAATGAATAATCTCACCACCTCTTAAAAAAACCTAGCTAATGAATCCTATATATAAGAAAACAATAGCTTGTTCTCCGAGCAACTCCTATTAGAATATATATGTTTTACAAAGATTTAGAATCCGTTTTTTATGTAGTACATAGGTTATCTACTATGTTGAACATATAAATAAATTTAAAATTAAAATATGTCAACTTATAAACTTTTTGGTTGTATAAACTTATCTCCACTCTAAATTAACTTCTTAAAGGTGTATACATAACTCATTTAATTATGTCACCAATCGATTGCATTTTTGTTTTTTTACCTTCTTCCAGACTTGTTCAGTTGTTTTTTTGACGATTAAGTTTCTTTCTATTGCTTCTGTGAGTATTGGAAAAAAAATATATGATTCAAAAGAAAAGTATATTCAAAGTGGAAATATGCTTCGGGTGTGATTGAGCCTTGCTTGACTTGTAGCTCGATGGCGTCTCAAGTCTCGTAAAGTTGGTTATAATCTTATGATGACATGTTATGTGCTACTGGGTTGACCACAAGCCAAGTCCTTAAGTTGATCATGTTAGGATATGCTCGAACTCGATTTGTTAACTTAACGAGTAGTTTTGAATTATGCTCAATTTGGTGCGAGAAAACCTCGGACAAGTTTGAGCTCTAGCTAAGATATTAGTGTAGTAATTAGTACAAATACTATCTAAATAGAGAAAAACTTTGTTTTCTTATGTACAATGGCATTCCTAAATCCGGTGATGACATTAAGCTTTATGCCTTTATAGTTGTTTTCGAATTAAGGTCGCTTCAGTTTTCGGATCTTGTGAGTAATGCCCGAATTGTGAACTTGCTGGGAAACACATTTGTCATACCGGAAGTAATGCTCGTCGTTGTTAAGTCCTCGACATCCTCCTAAGCCCAACTATTGAAAGTTTGAAACTGAGTTTCCTCGAGGGCTCGAACTAGTCGATTTTTTTTGGTAACCATGATTTCCGACCTTTTGGCCGACTAATTCACGGGGTTTGAACCCACCGTCACACAAACTCAAACCAGGTAAAGCCCTCCCTTTTCGGGAGGTTGGCGTGGCCACTTAAGGTTGTTTGCACCTAGCAGGAATTGAACTTGAAACCTCACACATTTTAGAGTGATAGTCACAAACAATTTTGCCTCTAGGCCACCCACCCTTAAGTGGTTTCGAACTAGTCGATTTCATATTGTCGAAACATGTCAGTGTGTTGCGATTGATAAAGTACTCAATGAATAATCTCAAATCCAACTACGTTGTCATTACAAATGAGACTAAATAATGCAGATTGGGATAGCGAAAATGCATGTATCCTGATTACACTTCATATGCCAATATGTTCTAAAGCTGATATTTAACACATTTCTGTGTATTCCTTATTACATAAGAACAATAATTTATATTAACTAAAGTGATTTTTTTTTTAAAGAAACTAAATTCTAACTACAGTATTGGTTTAGTACATTACTTGGAATAGTAAGACCTTTAGTTGCTGCAAATGGATTAGTTGCGTTGTCACTTAACAATCCTATATTCATTAACTGGGCATTATTTATCAAAGTAACATCAATTCTTTAAAAGATAAGCTTTATATAATAAACACATAAATGATAAAGATTATAGAATACTAAAAATGCATGAGTAAATAACATTTAGATACTAGATCATTTCAATAAAACCATTCTAGCATTACATCCCACATTCCCACATAGGTTAGAGAAAGGAAATGTAACTTGGTTATATACTAAAGTGCACATAAGATGGATGTCTCTAGAATGGTATGATGTTTCAGATGCTTTGTTTATAGGTGATTTCAATATATCAATTAAAAATTGAAATCACAAAGATTAAGTATTTGAAAATTCATATACTTTCATACATTTTTAATATTTATCTTATAAAAGGTCTTTATTGCCTTGTGGATCTAACCAACTCATAACCTTAATTTTATACGTTTTCAAGAGAATAATTTATGTTCTTCATTGATATATCAAACACATCTAAAGCTGATATTTAACACACTTCATGTATACGAATAGGTTGAATTAGTAAAACTTGCAAATGTCACTAAATTTAGCTACCTTTATTTTTTTTTTCTATAAAAACTATATGTACATTAAGAACCACATTGGTTCAAAGAAAAAATGTTGGTAGTTAATATACTAAAGTTTTAACGTCTCTCTAAATAAAAACTATAAGGCAAGTCCTTAAGTTGATCATGTTAGGCAACCTTCGAAATCGATTTGTTAACTTGACGAGTAGTTTTGAATTAAGATATTAAACTTAAAACAATGGCATTCCAAAATCTGATAACGACATTCAACTATGGGTGAGCAGAAAAACCAAAATATCCGAATAAACCGAAAATCAAAACCGAACCGAACCGAAAATAACCGAATCGAACTTATAACCGAACCGAATTTGCCAAAACCGAACCAAACCGAACTTTTAATTCGGTTCTCGGTTTGGATATGGTTTTGGTATTCAAAACCGAAAACCGAACCGAAAACCGAATTCATATAAATTTATATATTTTTTATATATTTAAATATATAAAAAGATCAATAAAACGTTATATATATATATATATATATATATATATATATATATATATATATATATATATATATAACAAAAAGATTCTATCCTAATATTAAAAATTACTTTTTATGTTTGAAATAACTTTTTTGGCAAAATATATTTGTATATTTTTCTTTTTTTTTTAAATAAAGTGTGTAATTGGTTAAACCGAAAACCGAACCGAACTAGAATTTAACCAAACCGAACCAAAAACCGAATTTGAATTCGGTTTGGTTTGGTTCACGGTTTGACCCTAAAAAAATTTTAACCGAATAACCGAAAATCGAACCGATCAACACCCCTACATTCAGCTATGCCTTTATGGTTGTTTCTTACGGCCCACTATATGAGTCATTTGGCCCCAAATCAAGCACATGATATTAGGGTGTTTGTCAGTTTGGTTTTCGGATTTTTTGAAACTTTTTTGAGGCAAAATTGGAAACCGAATTGAATCGAATTCAAACAGGGGCGGTTTTGGGCCGGCGCACCATCAGCAATCGAGCCGGGCCCAACCTAATAAGGGGCACTAAATTTTTATATACTCATTATATGTACTAGGCCCAACCCACTATGGATATTATAATATAAGGGCACTTTTTTTTTTTCGTGTCAGGCCTAATTTTTTTTTGACGTTCTCAGCACCGCCTCTGAATTCAAAATGGATCAACTCGAACCGCAAACCGAATCTAAGTTCAAGTCGTTTCGGTTTTCGAATCCTGTAAGTTTGAAACTGGGTTTCCTCGAGGGCTTGACCTAGTCGATTTCATATTGTCGAAACACGTCGGTGTGTTGCGAATCATAGAGTACTCAATGAATAATATCTCAAATCCAAGAGCATTCACTTTAAAACTCAATATCACCTACTTCAGTAACTTCAAAATACAAATGAGAATAAATAATGCAGATTACAATATCACCTAGTCGGTTCGAAGAGCATGTATCCTTGTTACATAAGAACAATAATTTATATAAACTAATGTTATTCATTTAATTTTTTTTTGTTAGAAATTATACTCTAACTACAATACGGTTTAGTAACATCAATTCTTTAAAAGATAAGCTTTGTATAATAAACACACAAGTGATCAGGGGCGGAGCTAGAACTTTTTTGTCGAGGGGGCAAAATATGATAACTTTTAGAAACTACACTAAAAATTGGTACGGTGGGGGGGGGGGGGGGGGGGGGGGCAAATTACAAAAATACCCAAAAAATTTCGAAAATTTACACTACAATTTTTTTCGCCGGGGGGTCACGTGACCCCCCGGACCCCCCCTTATCTCCGCCCATGCAAGTGATACGTAGTATAGATTATATAATACTAAAAATGCATTAGTAAAAAACATTTAGATACTTATTGGATTTTTTCAATAAAGCCATTCTAGCATTACATCCCACATAGGTTAGAGAAAGGGAAGATAACTTAGTTATATAGAGCACTTCACGTGGAACAGATGTGTCTAGAACAATATGATGTTTCGGATGCCTTTGCTGATATGGGAGTTCAATATGCAAAATAAAAATGGAACTACCAAATCAGTAAAAAGTCCGAAATTCATATATGTTCTTAAATTTTTTATATTTATTTTATTAAGCGGCCTTTTATTGCCTTTGGATCTAACTAACTCATAACCTTAATAGTACATATTTTCAAGTGAAGAACTTAAGTTCTTCATTGATATATCAAATACATGTGTAAGATTTTAAGTTATTATCACAAAAACAGAGATAATAAAATCCGCAAATTTGATTTTTTACAATTTCTAATGTTAAAACAACAGACATCTTAATTAAATCCAAAACTACACAATTAATTTGAATACTAAAATCGTTCTTCATTTGTAGGAAATGTATATAGACAACATCATCAACAAATTCTAAAACAAAGGGATGTCATCATATTCTAAAGCTCATATTTAACAAATTTCATATGTATACTAACAGATACAGTTATTCAAGTAGCTTTGAAAGAAATTTGATGATGACCATGTATATGACTATATGGTATTGGGTGAATTAGTAAAACTGCATAGGTCACTAAATTTAACAACCTTCATTTCTTTTATCTATAAAACGATTTCTACATTTAGTCCCACATTGTTCAAAGAAGAAAATGTTCGTAGCTACTATACTAAAGTGAATATTGCTCATATGTGTGTGAATTAGTATGATGTTTACATATCGGGTTATATATATTGCCTAAATAATAGAAAAGATATTGTGAGTAATACCCACAAATTGTGAACTCGCCGGAAGCACATTTTTCATACTGGTCGGGAAACACATTTTTCATACTGGCGTAACACCGCCGTTGTTAAGTCCATCGACAGCCCCCTAAGCCTCAATATTGAAAGTTGAAACTGAGTGTCCTCGAGGGCTCGAACTAGTCAATTTCATATTGTCGAAACATGTCCGTGTGTTGCGAATGATAGAGTACTTAATGAATAATCACAAATCCAAGAGCATTGGCTTTAAAACTCAATAGCACCTATGTCGGTAACTTCAAAAGATAAAAACCTTTTACAAATGAGGCTAAATAATAGCGAAAATGCATGTATTCCTTATTACATAAGAACAGTAATTTATATAAACTAATGTGATACATCTTTTTGTGGTTAGAAACTAAACTCTAACTACAGTATGGTTAGTGCATTAGTTGGAATACTAAGACCTTTATTTGCTTCAAACGAATTAGTTGCATAGTCACTTAGCAATCGTATAATAACCTTTGCACTTTGGATAAATGATAGAGTATGGAATACTAAAAATGGCTGAGTCAACAACATTTAGATACGTACTGATTTTTTCAATAAAACCATCTTATCATTATATCCCACATAGGTTAGAGGAATGAAATGTAACTTGGTTATATACAACATTGCACTTTGGATAGTTGTGTTAAGAGTAGTATGATGTATGGATGCCTTTCTTGTCTTTGCGAGGCATCCAAAATTTATACACTTACAAATTTTTAATACTTATTTTAGCTACTTACAAAGCATGCATCACATTCTTCAATCTTTTAAAAGTTTTTAATTTTTGAATAATGTTTTTTCTTTATTATACCCGTTTACTATAAATAGCAAGTTAGAACAAACTTAGGCTATGTTTGGCACAGAGTTTTTTTGATCTTTTTGGGGCGATGAGCGGTAAGCAATGAACCTATTGAATTTTTACCGGAATTTTGTCGTATTGTATTATGCAATTTTTTATTTTTTATTATTATTTTTTTTTTCATATTAAGTGTAAAAAAAAAAAAAAAAAAAAAAAAAAAAAAAAAAAAAAAAAAGTTATTATAGAGCTAGCCCGGTCGTCGGCCGGGTCTTGAAGCTAGTATGAAATATATTACACAATGAATAATATCAAATCCAAGAGCATCGGCATTAAAACTCAATGTAACCTATCTCGGTAATTTCAAAAGAACCTTTACAAATGAGACTAAATAATGTAGATTAGGATAGCAAAAATACTTGTATCCTTATTACATGAGAACAGTAATTTATATAAACTAATGTGATTCTTCTTATTTATTTATTTATTTGTTAAAAACTACGTAACTCTAACTAGAGTATGGTACATTTGTTGGAATAGTAAGACCTTTATTTGCTTCAAAATGAATTTGTTGCATTGTCACTTAACAATCGTACATACATTAAGTTTGATCATTTATCAGAGTTATATCAATTCTTTAAAACATAAACTTTGTATATTAAACACAAAAATGATATACATTATAGAATACCAAAAATGCATGAGAACAACCATTAGATACTTACTAGATTTTTTTAATAAAATCATTCCGCCATTACATCCCACATAGTTTAGAGAAATGAAATGTAACTTGGTTATATACAACACTACACATGGAATCAATGTGTTTAGAATAGTATGATGTTTCGGATACTTTGTAGTTCGGGATTTCAATTTTAAAAATAAAAATTGAATTTCCCTAAACTCAAAGTCTTCGAAATTTGTACATGTTTCAAAATTTTTAATATTTGTTTTATAAAAGACTTTTTTATTGCATTTGAATTCACATGCTATCTTATTGTTCACTCGAAACTCTTCAATAAAACAACATTTAGATACTACTACCTCCGTCACATAATAATTGTCTACTTTAACTTTTTTTAGTCTTTTTTATTCAATTTTGACCATAAATATTTTTATTTGTGTAATATAATATTTGATGAAAAATATATGAATAGATTGGGTTTTAAATTTATTTTTATCTGGTATAATTTTCATCAAATAGTATATAACATAAATAAAAATATTAATAGTCAAAGTTGAACAAGAAAGACTCGAAAAAGTAAAAGTGGATAATTATTATGAGACGGAGGGAGTAGATAATTTCAATAAAACCATTCTAGCATTACATCCCTTGTAGGTTAGTGCACATGGAGCATCCATGTTTCCAAATTCCAATAGTATGATGTTTCTAATACCTTGTTGCTACGGGAGTTCAAATTTCAAAATAAAGATTGAATCTTCAGGTGGTAAAGTATTAGAAATTGTACATGTTGCTAGACTTTTAATATTCAAACTATCTTATAATCTTAATCATACTCGTTTTCGAGAGAATAATTTATGTTCTTCATCGGTATATCAAACACAAATTAACATTAACACCTTATCAAATAAAAACTTATTTATTTCAACAGTCAAGACTTTATCAAATAAAAACGTCTCCAACAACAATTTAAGATCGAAAATCATGTACATGTTTCTTAACAGGTTGTTGTTAGTCCCAGAGCCGGACAACCCACCAAACCCGATGAGCCAAACCCATCCTTTAACAGTTCCACATTGTTTCACGTTGTGTAGGATTTCAAATTATCTTATCCAACTCTTTTATAGTAAGTACATGTATAGCATTGTCTTAGAATTTAAATAAGCCAACAACTAATACAAATATTGAGTAGTACAACTCTTTATACTAATTGTGTAACACTTAGGCTACCTAGTGGTAACCTGCAGACGACCTGCCACATCAGCTTTTTCTCTCCAACGATCTGACGAAAACCAAGTTGCCACAGTGGCGACAAAGTTATTTTTTTATTTTTTAAATAAAACAAAGTATTAAATATAAATTATTTTTATACATTCTCTATGCTAAAATGTAAGAAAGTTAAAATTATATGTAAAAATGACAATGAAATCAAACTTTAAGTGTTTAACCTGTAAATTAATTATTTATAAAATAAATAAATAAATAACAAGATAAAATGACTTATTACTTATTAGTCTTATTCTACCTCTTGCGGATCTCACACACAAACTTTTTATTTGTTTATTTATTTTTAATTTAAACGAAATAAAAAAAATAGAGATAGTGAGAAATAAAGGGTGTTTTGGAATAAAGCGTGTAATCAAAAATCGGTCGTTTATACGAACTAGTTCGTGTGATTCTTGCCCAACGACCGAACCCCACAGTGGGGACGACCGATGATGACCCGCAAGGTCGACCGACCCACCGTGGGCAGCCTTAATAGCCAACCATTTATATATTTGTAACCAACTAATATCGAAATTAAAAAGATTAATGTAGTACCGTTTTAGTTTAGAATGTTTTAAGTTTATAGTTAAATGTTATTTAACTGATAAAAAATCAAATTGATTTGAGTTATGACATTCTTTGACCAAACATATATACATTCTTAGAGTAAATTACACTATTCGTCTCTTTGGTTTACCCCAAATCACTACCGTAGTTCCTGATCTATTTTTTTTGCTTTTTTGCTCCTTAAGGTTTACATATTGCACGCTGTCAGTCCTTATCGCTAACAGTCGTTATATTCTCCGTTAGCTCCCAATCGTCAAGTGACAACGTTAGTCCATTAACCAAATGATCATTTGCAACGTTAGTCCTTTATACTAACGGTCGTTTCTAATTAACTCAAATTTTGGTTTTTATTGTTTTCACCCGTTTTCTTACGTTTTCGTCAGCTTTCATGCATTTTCTTACGTTGTCGTCCGTTTTCATACGTTATTCGTTTTTATACGTTTCCGTCTGTCTTTATACATTCATCTGTTTTACTTACGTTTTCATACGTTTTATCCATTTTTGTATGTTTTCTTACGTTTTCATACGATTTTATCCGTTACTATCTGTTTTTATACATTTTCCTCCTATTTTTACACTTTTGCCCGTTTTTCTTACGTTTTCATATGTTTTCCTCCGTTTATATATGTTTTCGTCTATTTTTATACGTTTTCTTGCATTTTATTCATTTTATACGTTTTCATTTGTTTTTATACATTTTCGCTCATTTTCTTATGTTTTTACCCGTTTTTTATACATTATCACCCATTTGTATAAATTTTCATCCATTTTTATACGTTTTTGTCAGTTTATATACGTTTTTGTCTGTTTTATACATTTTTTTTGCATTTTTATTCATTTTTATACATTTCTATATGTATAAAAACATATGGAAATGAATAAAAGCCGCGTATAAAACGAACGAAAACTAAGAAAACGCATGAAAACGGGCGAAAACGATAAAAACCGCGTAAGAAAGAATTTTTTAAGAAAACCAAAATTTGAGTTTATTAGTAACGGTCATTAGTATAAAGGACTAACTTTGCAAACGATTGTTTGGTTAATGGACTAACGTTGCCACTTGACGATTGGGAGCTAACGAAGAAAATAACGACAGTTAGCGATAAGGACTGACAGTGTGCAATATGTAAACCATAAGGAGCAAAAAAGCAAAAAAATAGATCAGGGACTACAGTAGTGATTTGGAGCAAACCACAGGGACAAACGGTGTAATTTACTCACATTATACAATATATATAAAACCCAGGAATGGGGCCCGCAAATTTGTGGCTCACAATGCACGAGTTACTATTTTAAGCACTGTTTATGGGCATAAAAAATTATAAAAACTAACCCACCCCCCCCCCCCTCACCTCAACTGCCGACACAGAAACAATAAAAAATTTAAATCCCCCCCCCTTTTCCTACTGCCGACAAGAAACAATCCCAAACAATAAAAAATTTAAAAAACCAACCCCCCCCCCCCCCCCTCTACTGCCATCACCGGAGACAACTCAGCTAGCGGCGGGCGATTATGGCAGTGGTGCAAGAGGCGGCTGTACAAATAAAATACCAAAAACATTAGATCAAGAAAAAAATGCATGTATCTAAAAAGCATATGGATTTACAAAAAATAAGGGGTGTTTGGGTGGCGGTTTACCGAGCAAAAAGGACAAGAAAAGAGGTGGGGAAATGGTGGTGAAGTGGTGGAGTCGTGGTGGTGTCGTATGGTGCGGCAGTGGGTGGTGTTTGGAGGTGTTCGGGTGAGTTTTGTGACGATCGGTTTGTACTTCCGGAACGAGCACGTCCCGATCTATAAGTTGGTAAGAAAAGTAAAGTGGCCGGAAAATTTTCCGGTGGCCGGAAGTTGGCCGGAGGTGGTGGTCGCCGGCTGTGGAAGTGAAGGAGGGAGGGAGAGAGAAAAGTGTGTGTGTTTTTTATTTGTGGAAATGAAAATGAAATGAAAAGTGGAAAAGGGTGTGTTTGTGGGAGAGACCATTTGTGTCAAAAAGGAAGTGTAAGGTTGGTTTTGAAATAGAACGGAGGGGGTAAGAATTGTAAACTAGATAAACTTTACACGATAACGGTTCGGAAGCCAAACGACATAGCAAACGGACTCGAAAAATTACGAAACTTGCGCCATTATTCTCGAATTCATTTTTCTCATAAAACCAAGTATAAACTTCAATATTTTTCATGAAATCATTATCTAGGTTGTCCCAAAATACAATAAAACTTGCAACAATAACAATATTCTCATTTTTTTTTCGTGCCTATAATATAAATCGACACTATTCAACCAAGAAAAAAGTTTAGTTTTCTACATCATCGACGGATCCGTTTCCTTACTACTTTTATTCACAATCCGCCTATAACTTCACATTCGAAATTAAAAAAAAAAAAAAAAAAAAAAAAAAAAAAAAAAAAAAAAAAATCTAGAATTCTCCGATCCTTTCGAAACAAAAACATACAACAAAAAACAGATACCTAAAAACACCCGCAGCATGGCGCGGGCTACCCCGCTCGTTCTTATATAAGACACTAGTATGGTGATTGGTAGGATGACTCTGAAAAGTATGAGAAGTGAAATTATGAGGTATCACTTCAAATCGTCTACTCATAAATAAATATGTAATCAACCTTTCCCCTCACTTGAAATCGGTGGATACATTCTCCTAAGGAAATGAAGCCTCTTTAGCTTTTATAGGCTTCTTTTTGGTGTTTTCTTTTTAGTTGTTTTTTTATCTTGCTTTATTTTTGTCGCTCTAGCACGGAGTCTTAAGTTGTATCTTTCTTCTTTTCGCCCTCATGGCTTTTAATATCATTGCCGTTTCCATAAAAAAAAATCCCTTTCCCCCTCACTACCCAACTACTATCACACACACTATAACGAGAAATCATGCTATCAAAGATAACTGAAATGTGTTTTTCGCTACTATTAAGACTCGCTGACCACTTTTGTGTATCACCGAATTCTCACTATCATCGCAACATAATGGAGATACCATGCTAGTTATTATAAAAACAAAGGTAATAAATCCACATATATTTGATTTTGTTCAATTTCTAATGTTAAAACAATAGAGACATCTTAATTAAATCCAAAACTCTCATAACTACACAGTAAATTTGAATACTAAAATCGTTCATATATACCATCATTTACATATTCTAAAACAATAGGATGCCTTCATATTCTATAACTGATATTTAACACACTTCATGTGCATACAAAATAGGTATTAGTTATTCGAGTAGCTTTGAAAGAAAATTGATCTATGCTGACCATGTATACGGTATAGTTCTTTTTCGATAAAACTCATTTAGTCCCGCATCAGTTCAAAGAAGAAATTGTTGTTAGTTAATAAACTACTTTAGTTTATGCGGTTCATGTAGTGTGAATTAGTATGATGTTTACACAGATGCATGAATTCATATAAATTCAAAACCGTTTTAATTACATGACCTCCATATGTTTCGATCTATTTATTTATCACAACAACATACTCAACCATGCTTCGGTGGAATATGAGTCATTGAATTAGTGATCACATTTACCTCATTGCTAATTTTATATTTCGATGCATTGGTTATCATTTTTATATACTATTTATTTATTATAACAACAACATATTCAACCCCACTTCGATTTTTGGAATAGTAAGACATTTATTTGCTTCAAATGAATTAGTTGCATTGTCACTTAACAATTGTATATACATTAAGTTGGCATCATTTATCAGAGTTATATCAATTCTTTAAAAGATAAACTTTGTATATTAAACACATACGTAGTAAATAATATAGATTATAGAATACCAAAAATGCATGAGAACAACAATTAGATACTTACTAGATTTTTTAAATAAAATCATTCCGCCATTACATCCCACATAGTTTAGAGAAATGAAATGTAACTTCGTTATATACAACACTACACATGGAATAGATGTGTTTAGAATAGTATGACGTTTCGGATACTTTGGTGTTCGGGAGTTCAATTTTCAAAATAAAAATTGAATTTCCAGAAGCTCAAAGTCTTCGAAATTTGTACATGTTGCTAAATTTTTAACATTTGTTTTATAAAAGACTTTTTTATTGCGTTTGAATTCACATGCTATCTTATTGTTCAAGAGAACAATTTATGTTCTTCATCAGTATATCAAACACAAATTAACATTAACACCTTATTCAGTTAGGAAAATTCTTCAAATCATCTATCTATATAAAATTTTCTCTCAACATAATAGAAAACTTATTTATTTCAACAGTCAAGACTTTATCAAATAAAAACGTCCCCAACAACGATTTAAGATCAAAAATCATGTACATGTTTCTTAACAGGTTGTTGTTAGTCCCAGAGCTGGACAACGGTGATCCAAACCCATCCTTTAACAGTTCCACATTGTTTCATGTTGGTTAAGTTGTGTAGGATTTCAAATTATCTTATCTTACTCTTTTATAGTACATGTATAGCATTGTCTTAGAAATAAAGGGCGTGTTGGAATAAAGTGTGTAATCAAAACTCGATCGTTAGACAAACTAGTTCGTGTGATTTTTGCCCGAAGACCGATCACGACCGAACCCCACAGTGGTGACGACCGATGACGACCCACAAGGTCGACCGACCCACCGTGGGCAGCCTTAATAGCCAACCATTTATGTATTTGTAACCAACTAATATCGAAATTAAAAAGATTTATGATGTAGTAACGTTTTAATTTAGAATGTTTTAATTTTGTAGTTAAATGTTATTTAACTGATAAAAAATCAAATTGATTTGAGTTATAAAATTCTTTGACCAAACATATATACATTCTTATATAAGACACTAGTATGGTAGGATCACTCTAAGTATGAGAGGTGAAAATTATGAGGTATCACTTCAAATCGTCTACTCATAAATAAATATGTAATCAACCTTTCCCCTCACTTGGAATAAATGGATGCATTCTCCCGAGGAAATGAAGCCTCTTTAGCTTTTATAGGCTTCTTTTTGCTGTTTTCTTTTGAGTTGTTTTTTATCTTGCTTTATTTTGTCGCTCTAGCTCAGAGCCTTAAGTTGTATCTTTCTTCTTTTCGCCCTCATGGCTTTTAATATCATTGCCGTTTCCGGAAAAAAAAAAAACCCTTTCACCCTCACTACCCAGCTACTACCAGACACACTATAACGAGAAATCATGCTATCAAAGATAACTGAAATGTGTTTTTTGCTACTATTAAGACTCGCTGACCACTTTTGTGTATCACCGAATTCTCACTATCATCGCAACATAATGGAGATACCATGCTAGTTATTATAAAAACAAAGGTAATAAATCCATATATATTTGATTTTGTTCAATTTCTAATGTTAAAACAATAGAGACATCTTAATTAAATCCAAAACTCTCATAACTACACAGTAAATTTGAATACTAAAATCGTTCATATATACCATCATTTACATATTCTAAAACAAAAGGATCCCTTCATATTCTATAGCTGATATTTAACACACTTCATGTGCATACAAAATAGGTACTTAGTTATTCGAGTAGCTTTGAAAGAAAATTGATCTATGCTGACCATGTATATGGTATAGTTCTTTTTCGATAAAACTCATTTAGTCTCACATCGGTTCAAAGAAGAAATTGTTGTTAGTTAATAAACTACTTTAGTTTATGCGGTTTATGTGGTGTGAATTAGTAATGATGTTTACGCACCATGTTGTGCAGATGCGTGAATTCATATAAATTCAAAACTTTTTAATTACATGACCTCCATATGTTTTGATGCGTTGGTTATCATTTTTATAGACTATTTATTTATCATAACAACAACATACTCAACCACGCTTCGGTGGAATATGAGTCATTGAATTAGTGATCACATTTATCTCATTGCTAATTTTATATTTCGATGAGTTGGTTATCATTTTTATAGACTATTTATTTATTATAACAACAACATATTCAATCCCGCTTCGATGTTTGAGAACTTAAGCCAAGTCCCTAAGTTGATCATGTTAGGCTATGCTCGAAGTCAATTTGTTAACTTGACGAGTAGTTTTGAATTATGCTCAACTCAGAACAAAAAAGAGTTGGACGAGTGTGAGCTCTAGCTAAGATATTAGTGTAGTAATTAATACAAATACCATCTAAATAGAGAAAAACTTTGGTTCTTATGTTAAACATAAAACAATGTCATTCCTAAATCTGATAATGACATTAAGCTTTATCCCTTTATGGTTGTTTTCTTACAGCTCAGTAGCCCACTACATGAGTCATTTGGCCTCAAATCAAGCATAGGAAACTAGCATGTTTGTCAGTTTGGTTTTCGGGTTTTTTGAAACTTTTTTGAGACAAAATTGGAAACCGAATTGAATCGAATGCAAAATGGATCAACTCGAACCGAAAATCGAATATTAGTTCAAGACGTTTTGGTTTTCGAATCCTTTAAGTTTGAAGCTAAGTTTCCTCGAGGGCTCGCCCTAGTCGATTTCATATTGTCGAAACATGTCGGTGTGTTGCGAATGATAGAGTACTCAATGAATAATATCTCAAATCCAAGAGCATTGACTTTAAAACTCAATATCACCTATTTCAGTAACTTCAAAAGATAAAAACCTTTTACAAATGAGAATAAATAATGCAGATTACAATATCACCTAGTCGATTCCAAGAGCATGTATCCTTGTTACATGAGAACAATAATTTTATACAAACTAATGTTATTCATTTTACTGTTTTTGTTAGAAATAGTAACTACATTATGGTTTAGTACATTAGTTGGAATAGTAAGGCCTTTATTTGCTTCAAATGAATTAGTTGCATTGTCTCTTAACAATCGTTTATACATTAACTTGGTATCATTTATCAGAGTAACGTCAATTCATAAAAAGATTAACTTTGTATAATAAACACATAAATGCTATAGATTATAGAATATTAAAAATGCATGAGTAAATAACATTTAGATAGTTAATAGATCATTTCAATAAAACCATTCTTGCATTACATCCCACATAGATTAGGGAAATGAAAGGTAACCTTGTTATATACAACAATGCACACGGATTATATGTGTCTGGAATAATAATATGATGTTTCGGATACTTTATTGCTAGAGAGGTTCAATATACAAAATAAAAAAATTGAACCTCTTTTAGAAGGAAGGTCTGAAAATTCATTTACGTTCTTAGATTTTTAATATTTATTTTATAAAAAGGCCTCTTTGTTGCCTTGCGGATCTAACCAACTCATAAGTCATAACCTTAATTTTACACGTTTTCAAGAGAATAATTTATGTTCTTCATTAGAGATAATAAAATCCGCAAATTTGATTTTGTTCAACTTTTAATGTTAAAGTCATTAGCTTTATTTTCTTTGTAAGTTTTGTTTAGTTTTTTTGGGTCCCACCCTTTTTTAATTATTGTGTTTAATTGAGACGGTATGTCTTGTATTGTTTTTGTTTTGTTTTTTCGGAGTTTTTAATGATATGTTGCCTTTCTTTTTTTAAAACAACTAGGCGAGTACCCTTGCATAGCAACGGAGGTTCCTAGCGGCAAAAAGTTATGGTTGCAATAAAACATGAAATCACCAAAATGCATAATGATGGGATATCTAGCGGCAAACAACATTTATACATAAAACATGTGAAGTAATTGAAATGTAATTGCAAATGGTTATAATATTCGATAATTCAATTCAAAGTAAAATTCTTAAAATGTATCAAATTAAGAACATGTAAAAACATTTAATGAAACCGAAAATAAAACATATATGACTTGTAAGATAATTAACAATTCATATTATTCGTCACGTAAATGTAATAATTTACACAACAATTCTACGAACAAAATGATAACAAAAATAAGAGTGTTGATATATAGACCTAAAACTAAAACCTACTAATAGACCTAATACATATATTTCATTACAAGTGTCATACACTTATTCTCTCTCATCATTTTTTACCAATAAAAAACCCGTAACCACAAAAGCGATAACCAAGAACCCGAAACTGGAAAAACCTTCTTATCACGGCCTGATTTTGGCTTTTATTCAAATATTCGCGGTTACTCGAAGCAAACCGTATTTAATGTATATGTAGTTTTAAACAAAATATTCAGAAAAGTATACAAACATTAACTATATTAATATTTTTTTACACGCCTTGGTTAACTTAGATGGTTTGTTTGTTGTGTTTATTTGTATTGTACATCAAACTATATTTGTTTTAATGCGTAAATATTGTATTTATGAGATTAGTGTATTAAATGAGAAAAATGTCATTCTTCCATTACATGTAGTAGATAGATAGCCGAGTAACCACGGCAGAGATGAGTAGTTCTCGAATAATTTTGGTTTGCGTCTATTTGTATTTGTGTTTATAGCCAACGGCCATTTATTATGTATGCAATTTTTATTACTTCGATGTCTTACGCCTTTTGTTTGTTTTGTGTGTAAGGCTAAGCATCGGTCCGAGACCGGTCCGGACCGCCAAAAACCGAGACCGAATTAAGGTAAAAACCGGGACCGAGACCGAGACCGAATATGATCGGTCCGGTCCGATCGGTCTTCGGCCGGTTCGGTCCAAAAAAGCAATATTTTGGCAAGATTTTCGGTTTTTTTGTCGGTCCAGACCGACGACCGAATTAGCCTAAAAGCCTAGACCGAGGACCAGACCGAATGTGGTCGGTCAGGTCCGGTCTCGGTCGGTCCGTCGGTCCGGTCTGTTCGGATCGTTTGCTCACCCCCTATTTGTGTGTAACTTTTCTTATCTTTATTACAAATTTGTCCACATGTTATAACTCTTCACTAAAATTACAGACAATAAATCAGGGACTAAAAAAAATCAATCACATATATTATACTCCTATATGTTTTTGGTGTCATGTTGTTTCACTTTTTGGAGTCCGTGTGTTGCCCGGTTTTTAATGAATTCTTTATGTTTTTACAGTTAACTCTTTCAGTCTTTTGGTAACTTGCAAAATTTTGAAAGTGTCTCGTTAAGTGTAAGAATCTTGTCACCTTTTCAAAAAGTCCACTGTACTTCTAAGCTAGATTTTTAGCTACGTTTTTCAAAACCTATTATTTCTACAAGACTACATCTACATCAACTTGTCCAAAATTTTGAAATACTCCCACGGATTATTTCAAAAAGTTAATATTTTGAATAGCAAGAATATTATAAATTATTAAAATAAATATTTTTATACTTGATAGAAATTCTCATTTGCAAGAAAAAGCTTCTATTCATACTTAATCATCAGTAAAGCAAAGAGGCTCATATTATTTTCATGTGCAATAATAGTTTGCGTAGTCAAGCTACAACCAGATTTGGAACCAAATAATAAGCATCACTGCCAAGCATAAAAAAAACAACCCCATTCATCCAAGTAATCGAAGATAAGTATAGATTTGGCCAAACATAAGACCACCAAGAAAGTATCTTTCGTTTTAAGGACTTCAAATAACATGGTAACCACAAAACTTATACCACAAACACCATCAACACAACCCCGTCGTCAAACATCATATCATCTTAGATCCATATCATTTAATGCCTCAAACATCTTAATTGAATCTAAAACATCAAACATAAATAAAGTATACATCATTGACCTCAAACCACAAGTATCATCGAGCTCACTAAAAGTGAACACTCAAAAATCTTTTTTAATCTACTTTTTTAATTACTCAAGAAAACCAAGATTTAAAAAAAAAAAAAAAAAAAAAAAAAAAAAAAAAAAAAAATCAAATTCATGAAAAAAAATTATTAAAAAAATAAACTAAAAAACAGATTTATAAAAATAACTTTAAAATTAGATTTATAAAAAGAAAAATTAAGAGCAATAAAAAAACTCAAAAAAATGAAAATTTTAATATTAGGTACAACTTTTAAAAAACCAACTTAAAAGAACATAAACATTCAGATATTTAAAAAAAAAAAAAAAAAAAAAAAAAAAGATTTATTAAAAGCAAACAAAAAAGATTACCAAACAACATCAATATATATAAAATATTGTTAAAAAAAATAAATTAAAAATAAACCATACATGTCCAGCGATATCAACTGATTCTGGAGACGACATTGACGGTAAGAGAGGAAGTGTTGGATATCCGAGTTGGTAACAGATCTAGAAAAAAAATAGTCAAAAGTGTTGCAACATTTTAGATCTGCAAATAAAAAAAAAAAAAAAAAAAAAAAAGGTCAAAAGTGTTACAACATTTTAGATCTGCAAAAAATATATGATCTATAAAAAAAAAGCATTTAAAACTTGAAGCAATTATATATAAGAAACACTAAAAAAAAATCCTTCAAAAAACAACGGATGGCGGTGGGTCTCATTGTGGTGTGCGTGAGTTGTTGTGTGTGTTTGACAGTTTGGATGAGTTGTGTTTGTGTGGGAGAGTATTTGTATGTGATAAAAAAAGTGTGTTGATTTTAGTAAAGAAGAAGGCTGAGGGTGTGTAGAAAAGAAGAGCGAGTGTTTTTTTATCCGGTGAAAACACCACAAATAAACATCACCAAACCTACAAAAACACGATCGAGACCACCGAAACATCAACAAAACCACCCAAACACAAACACCATCGGATTATGGTGGCGGAATATGTTGATGTTGATGGCGGTGGTGTAGTGGCGGCGGTGTTGGGTCAACCGGTGGTTTGGTATCATGTGGGGTGTGTGTTTTTATTTTAGAGAGAAATGAGAAGTGGAAATGAAGTATGAGTTGTTGTGTGTTTTGTGTGTTTTAATACCCCATTTAATGTTCCAAATACGCATGGCTGTCTAATTAATGACACCATTTAATGTTCAAAATACGCATGGTTGTTTGTAGTTAATGCACATATGTAGTTAAGAAGGATAAGGGCAAAATGGAGATTACATTAATTTCAGTTTTTCACTTCTTGACTTGTTGACCATTTTTGCTTTATAATTAGTTAAGATAGAGGCATCTTAATTAATTCCAAAACTATCATAACTACACAACTTAATAGCATAAAGGTGCTCATCGGGTGAAAACCGGACCCAAGACCGAATCCGGCAAAAAACCTAGACCGAGACCGGACCGAATGTGGTCGGTCCGGTCTTGGTCCGGTTCTGTCCGGTCCGGTCTCGGTCCAAATACACTAAATGTTCGGTTTTTAAACCGGATCGGATCGGATCGAGACTGAAATTATAAAATCCCTAAACCGAGACCGGACAAAATGTGATCGGTCCGGTCGGTTTTGGCGGTCGGTCCGGTCCATCCGGTCCATTTGCTCACACCTAGGATAGTGTGTAGAGACAACATTATCTACAAATAAAACAAAGCAATACCATCATGTTATAAAGATGATATTTAACACTTCATATGTAAACAAACAAATGCAGTTATTCAAGTAGCTTTGAAAGAAGATTGATCTATGATGACCATGTATATGACTATATGGTATTGGGTGAATTAATAAAAATGCATAGGTCACTAAATTTAACTATCTTCATTTTCTTTTTCTATAAAACGATTTCTACATTTATTCTCACATTGGTTCAAAGAAGAAAATGTTGGTAGTTAATATACTAAAGTGAATATGTTTCATACCTGTGTGAATTAGTATGATGTATACAAACTTTTTGTAATCTATATGATTATAATATGAACTCCAAATGTCTATGGTATAGGTTGAAATGTTGAATTAGTAAAACTTGCACATGTCACTAAATTTAATTACCTTCATTTCTTTTCTATAAAAACTCTCTCTACATTTAGTCCCACATTGGTTCATAAAATAAAATGTTGGTAGTCAATATGCCTCATGTATGAATTAGTATGATGTTTACAAATTCGATTATAGACGAACTAAATAAAAGATTCAGTAACTCTATGATCGCAATTTGTAGATTCATCTTCAAAATTTTGTTTTATTACATGAACTCCATATATATATTTTTTTACAAATATTTAGAATCCATTTCTTTATGTGATACATATTTAGTAATTAGGACAATAATTACTACGTATATTGAAACCAGTAGCGGCGATTAGCATGTGCAAGTGGTGCAACCGCACAGCACCCCTCGTTGTAATTTAGTATACATCCATTAATATTTACAGTTTTATACATATCTTAGTATAATGTTTTGAATTTTTAGTATCTTTGTTAAATATTATCAAAGTTGTATTTTTAGTTTCTTCGCGTAATATCAAAAAAAAAATTATTTTCATAAATAGTTACACTTTTCGTGATTTTCATAGAGGCCTCATTCGTGATTACGCGCCGGGCTACACAAATCAATAGAGCGGCCCTGATTGAAACTTCAAATGAATTAGTTGCATTGTCACTTAACAATCATATATACATTAAGTTGGCATCATTTATCAGAATAACATCAGTTCTTTAAAAGATAAACTTTGTATAATAAACACATAAATGATATAGAGAATGGAAAATGAGAGAAAGAAAACTTGATCTTTATTAGAACACACACCTCACAAATGAGGCTTTGTGTGCTATTTACACTTCAACATGTCACTCTAATGGGCTTGATATTGGGTGGACTTGTTTTACATGATTTAGTAGGCTTGCTTACTTAACTAACACTATACTAATGTTACCAAGTCCACTAGCTCAATTACTATGCTATTACAAATTTATAAATATAACATTTATCAGGGGTACTGTAGCAATTGCTACAGTAGCGCAAGCAACAGTAATTCCTCTCACAATGAACAGTAGAATGTACAGTAACTAACGGTCGTTAAGTTACTGTACATTCTACTGTTCATCCGTTAATTTTATTTTATTTTTTTTATTTATTTTTTTTTTTTTTAATACATTCTTTGGCAAAACATCCCGCGGCAACGCGCGGGTGATCCACCTCGTACTATAACATATTACAAAATTCTTAATCTTGAATGACCATTATTTTTTCTTAACGCTAACAATTATGGAATACTAAAAATGCATGAGTCAACAACATTTAGATACCTACTTGATTTTTTTAATAAATTAATCTGGCATTACATCCCACATAGTATAAAGAAATGAAAGGTACCTTGGTTATATACAAGAGTGCATATCAACCATACGTATTTAGAATAGTATGATGTTTCTAATGCTTTGTTGTTACGGAAGTTCAATTTTCAAATATAAATTGAATTCCGTTGATATAAGAGTGTTAAAAATGTGTACATGTTACTAGATTTTTTTTTTTTTTTTTTTTTTTTTTTTTAAATCTTTTTTTGCATTTGGATCAAACTTTCTTATAATATTGATAAATAGGTTTTTAAATGTTTGGTTTATAAAAGACTTCTTTATTGCGTCTGGATCTAACTACCTTTTAATCTTCATCCTACTCGTATTCAAGAGAAGAACTTATGTTCTTCATCCGTATATCAAACACAAATTAACATTACCACCTTAAACAGTTAGGAAAATCCCTAAAATCTTTTCTTAATATAAAATTTTCTCTCAATATAATAGAAATTTTTAATTGTTTCAACCGTTCTATATCAAATAAAAATGTCCCCAACAATGATTTAAGATCCAAAACTATTCACAAATTTCTAAACAGGTTAATGTTAGTCCCAAAGTCAAATAATCTATCAAACTTAGTGATCGAAGCCCATCCTTGAACGATTCCACCTAATTTCACGTTGGTTAAGTTGTATAAGATGTTTTTTTGGGTAATGGGTTACCCGGTAAAGTATATTCCTAAAAAAAAAAAAAAAAAAAAAAAAAAAAAAAAAAAAAAAAAAGTTTCAAGTGCAATGGAATATGGCTGAATGCCATATTAACCTCAAACCGAGGTTTGAACTACCAAAACCAATGTGACATTCCAATTTCCACATATAGTTATTAGCCAAAAACTAACTATAAATTCTAGGCATGTTCCATTTCTTTAGCAAATCAGTGACCCTTGGCTTATTCTTGAATCTGAAGGAAATAAGCTTGAGCCGTATCATAACCATAATGAGATCGTAAAGCTCCTCAGGGGTTCTTCTAGTATTCTTGAACAAACGATTATTTCGTTCACTCCAAACATAATAACTCGCAGTTGCAAACAGAAGTATACCAACAATACAACTAACCGAGCGTTAAGCTGCCATAAGTTGGAGCCATGCCACGATATCCTCCAAAACAGGCGGTACATTATCCAATCCAGCAAGATTTCGAATACGACACCAAATCTTAGCCGAGTAATCACATTCAAAGAAAAGGTTTTCATGTGAGTCCATCTGAAGACCACATAAAGAGCAACGAAGAAAAGATAAAACCATAGTCGGACTCACATCCCAAGAACGCAGCTTATCTTGGATTTTAAGACATCGTTTCATGATGAGCCAAAGATGAAAAGCATGGCGGGGGATGCCATGGGAAAACCAAACAATATCGCACCAAGAGACATCAAGGCCACGTGGTCTTAAAGCCTCCCAAGCACATTTCACCGAGTACTCAGTTAGATTACCATTTCTATCGCGCCATCACATGCAATCTTCTTTATCCGTGAGAGTAGGAGTTGTAATGAACCCTAATTCAGGGGATTTCGAGAGCCATAAAGTGGGCTAGTTCCAAGCACCGTTTACAATAATGTCAGCCACACATGTACGCAAGTTATTCCCTTCCCTAGCGACATCCCTTGGCGAGATATAACGATATAAAGGGCATTAAGTACACCACATGTCATACCATAACGAAGTATTTAGCCCATTTCCAATCTACATCCAAAAATAAGGTTTAATAACATCCCGCAATTGAAGAATTTTGTACCAACCCCAACTCATGGTAGCTGTAGGACAAATGTCCCTAGCGACATCCAAAAGTTGTACTAGTATATGATTTCAAGCTATCTTATCTTATCTTATCATACTATATTATAAAGCATGAATGCCTACTATTATTAGAATACTTGAAATTAAGTCTTACAGCTTTTAAAGCCATAAGTACAACAACCAATGCTACTTATAGAAATTCCCCTCATATTTAATTCCAGCATACAATTAATACTAACATTAAATACAATAAATAAATCATTATGTACATTAAATACAATTAATTAACTGGTTAATAAATACAATTAATGCACTTATTAAAACACCCTTACATAAGAAATACAAATTATCAAGCATATTGTACAACCAACTTAAACACAATTCCTGCATTAGATATCACTAATACAAATAATAAAGCATATTATACAAATATATTCAAGCACAAACGGGCAATGGGCTCGAGCTCGAACGGACACGAGCCAACAGGCTCGAGCCCGAACGGACACGAGCTAAACGAAATTTTTGATATCCGTAAATTTATTGTCAAAAAGAACATAGTAAACTAAAATATGTTCACATATTGTACAAACCAAGCAAACTACTAAATAATACTACCTCCGTCCCATAATTATTGTCCATGTTTGACTTTTTAAGTCTTTCCTTTAAAACTTTAACTTTAATTATTTTTTCTTGTGTTATATAATACTTGATGCAAAATATATGAATGGATTGAGTTTTAAATGTACTTTTCATTAGTATAATTTTTATCAAGTATTATATAATACAAACAAAAATATATAAGGTCAAAGTTGAAAAAGAAAGACTTGAAAAAGTCAAACTGGACAGTCAATGTGGGACGGAGGGAGTAATAATAATAATAATAATAATAATAATAATAATAATAATAATAATAATAATAATAATAATAATAATACAAACTAAGCAAAATTTATCAAACTTTTGCCATAAAAAACTAATCAGTAAAGCTATTGCCAAAAAACGTACAAATAAAATAAATTATTAATCGAAAAAATTAAATTACAGGGTACCCGCAGCTGCATCGCGCGGGGACCCTGCTAGTCCTTTATAATATATGTATATCATTGACAAAAAATTGTACAATAGCTAAAGCCAACCATTAATATTTTTGTAACCGATTAATTTCGAAATTAAAAGGATTAATGATATAGTAGTATAGTATTGTTTTTATTTAGATTGTTTTAAATTTATATATGAATGCTATTTAATTGATTAAAAAAAATCAAATTGATTTGAGTTATGACATTCTTGGACCAAACATATATACATGTTCATCTGGTAAGATCACTTCAAAAAATATGACGGGTGAAAATCAGGAAGTAACAACTCAAATTGTCTACTCATAAATAAGCATATATAATCAATCTTTCACCTCTACTATCCGATCCAACTAATATCACTCACATTATAACGACAAATCGCGCTATCAAAAATAACCGAAATGCTTTTTAGCTACTATGAACGCTCGTTTTTCACTAATACTAACACTCGCTGACCTGTTGTGTATATCACCACAATATAGGCATGTACCGCAGGCAGAGGCGGACCTTTTAAGGGGCAGAGGAGGGTCCCAGCCCACCCCCCCCCCCCCCTCCCCCGAAAGTTGCGGCAACTAGTGTAAATACTATAGGTTTTAGGGGTAATTTAGTTGAGTTTACAAACAAATCTCCGATTTGTCCTTCCCAAAATAATTTTGGCCCCCCCAAAATAAGTGTTCAAGTTCCGCCACTGATCGCAAGTACCATGCTAGTTTTATAGAAGAGAGATAATGTATCCGCAAATTTAATTTTGTTCAATTTTTTAGTGCTAAAACAATATACATCTTAATTAAATCCAAAACTCGTATAACTACACAATTAATTTGTAGAAACATGATTTCGATGCTTAAAACTTACACCTAAAATTAAATATAAATATGTGATTGGTGCATTTGAAAAATTAACTTGTGAAAAATGGTGGAAAAAAAATGTATAACATTTGTCAAAGCATAAAAATAGTAGGTCTATTATCAGGTTTTTTATTAGACCTATATATCATCATTCTAATTTGAATATTAAAATCGTTTCTCGTTTGTAGGAAAGCGTATATAAACAACTTCATGTATAAATTCTAAAACAAAGGGATGCCATCATAGATACAGTTATTCAAGTAGTTTTGAAAGAAAATTGATCTATGATGACCATGTACATATTTAATCTTCATTCTGACCATGCACATATGGTATAGTTTTTTTCAATAAAACCCATTTAGTCCCACATTGGTTCGAAGAAGAAAATGTTGGTAGTTAATAAACTACCTTAGTGTATGTATGCAGTTCATGTGTGTGAATTAGTATGATGCTTACATGTTTGATTAATAGACACTAGATGAAAAATTTAGTGACTCTTAATCATGACGTGTGAATTTATATAAATTCAAAACTTTTTTTTAATTACATGATCTCTGTATATTTCGATGTTGGTTATCATATTTATAGACTACTTATTTATCACAACAACGTACTCAATCTCGCTAAAGCAGGTATGAGTCATTGGATTAGTAGTGATCACATTTGCCTCATTGCCAACTTGCCATTGGCTTGTTAAAACTTAAGCACCATTTTAACCTCCTAAACTTTCAAAACGAACAATATAATTCTATCTCGACATGCATTATTAAGTTAATATTCTTTAGTAACAAACTTGACATCAACCTAGTTGGTACACCAATATCTAGACTAATTGAAATTAAGTACATACGACCACATTGGGTCTAATAAACTATTGAGACCATTCTTGAATATAGCGTTGGTCTAATTTTCAATTTGCTAGAAAACATCAACATAGAATCCAATTAACATGAATTAACCTTTTGACATTACCCACGCACCCACACGTACGTCAAAAACTCGAGTCCCAATGTGAACACCTTGAGACACAAATGGTGCACCACTAATTAGTTTGTGTGCTAGTGCGACCATGAATCCTTGTTACAAGGACAAACATACAAGGATGGTCTTAAGGAATCAATGTCTCTAGTTATGGTGATGTATATTAAAAATTTGTGTTTGTAACAATTATTATCTCCTTACCTAAGTGTCGGTTTCGAGTTTTTTTTAATGGATGGTTCTGCATACTGCGTAGCTCTAACTTGTGAATCGGAATAAGATAGTGAAACTGTGAGGCTGAAATTTTGTAAGACATTGACACGACATCACTATCTTTTGTAAAAAAAAGATTCTTGTAATATAATACTAGAATATTTCATGTACAAAATATAGCAAAAAAACTAAACAACTTATTAGAGAATATCATACTTAAAACGTTGTTGCCATTTTGTGTGTGTGACTAGGGGTGTTTTGTGTGTGCTTATGATATAAATAAGAGGATATAGATTATTGTTAAGTGAGAATAACATGGAGTTTATTAGTGAGTGATTGAAAGAGAAAATAAAGATGCAAAACTATCTAAAAATGAATCATGAATCCTTGTTACAAGGACAAACATACAAGGATGGTCTTGAGGAATCAATGTCTCTAGTTATGGTGATGTATATTAAAAATTTGTGTTTGTACTATTTGTTATCCCGTTGGTTAAGTGTTGGTTTCGAGTTTTTTTAATGGATGGTTCTGCTATTTAGTTTTGACTTGTGAATCGGAATAAGATAGTGAAACCGTGAGGCTGAAAATTTTTAAGACGATGACACGACATCACTATCTTTCGAATAAAAGATTCTTATAAAACAATAAATATTTATTTCGTGTACGAAAATATAGCCAAAATAATAATAATAATAATAATAATAATAATAATAATAATAATAAAAAATAAAAAACTTATTAGAGACTATCATACTTAAAATGTTGTTTTGCATCTTTTTTTTTTTTTTTTTTTTGTCTAACAGTGCAATAAAAAATAAATAACTATAAGGTTGCTTGTAATCGAGCCGTGGCTCACACGTTAGAGCCAATGTGGTCATCATGGGTCACACATGGTTGCAAGTATCGGGATATAGATTATTGTTAAGTGAGAACTACGGGGATTTAATGGCGAGTGACTAAAAGAGAAAAGTGATGATGCAAAGTTTATATGAAAATGAATCATGAGTGAAAATTATGCTATCGGTATAATTAAGGCCTTAAGGGCAATGATATTACTCTAGAAGTAACAACCATTTATAAAAGTCTTTCCTGTCTTAGAGAATCATTAAATTTTTTTCATTTGAGGTAACCAAGTTTAACTTGTTTTCCAATTATATTGCTAGACTTCTACTTTTTACTAAATTAGAGGCAAGTGTTATTAATAATAACAAATTTTTTAACATTTAAGTTCGAACTTACTTCATACCAATTTATCAATTCTTATAAACTTATATCTTTTCCAAAAAGAGAAGAAATCATACTCTACCCGAAATGAGTTTTCTGTGAATTGTTTATTGAGAAAAGATCAATATATCAATCATTTCCATTCATTATTTTATCCAAAAAAAAAAAAAAAAAAAAAAAAAAAAACACACACACACACAAAACAAAAAACAAAAAAAAAAAAAGCAAAAACAAAAACAACAAAAAACAAAAAACAAAACAAAAAAAAAACAAAAACAAAAACAAAAACAAAAACAAAACAAACAAACTTTCATATAATCTCAACGAGAATTATATTATCTTTCTATAGATATGCACTTTCGATTTTTTTTTATTCATTTTTTTTTTCAAAATTTACGACTAAAAAAATAACATGTGATTTTTAAAATGAATCACATGTGAATTTTACAAATCACATGTGATTTTTAGAAATCACATATGATTTTTCTCGTCGGCAATTTTGAAAAAAAAAATCGAAACTATATAGAAGTGCATATCTATAGAAAGATAATTTAATTCTCGTAGCAATAGTGTATTCTTCGTAGTTTGAAGATTTATCATTTGCAAGATATGTTGTTTAAAAAAAAACTGAAAAATAGTTTTTTTAATTAATTTTGATAAGAAAATGGATTACTAAAATTCATTCATTAGATTTATGCCAAATATGGTATCTAAATTGATCTCAATTCATTGATTATTATGTCACAATTTCCTTTTTTTTTTTTTTTTTTTTTTTTTTTTTTTTTTGCCTCGAGTTTGAGGGTTAGATAGTTGCATAGTTGCATATAATGTCTTGAAGGTAACATAAGGGTGGTGGCAATGGGAGCGAGGTGGCCAACGGTTTGCCTCAAACCGTCGGGGAATACCGCCGCCACCCCAGCGGTTTGGTTGGGAGGTTTGCTCCAGCGGTGAAGTATGCCTCGGAGGTATGAAGTGAACGTTGCAATATTTTGACCGTTGGGGGGTATTTTTTGGGAGGTATGAAAAAAGTATTGTTGCTACTAAAAAAAAGTTGACAGGTATGAAAAAAGTGTGAGTGAGATGGAATAACATTATTGGTTGGTTGAGAGATATGAGAGTGACGACTACCACCACCTAAGAAAGGCTTTTGCTGGCAAAAAGACATCTCTTTCACGTACTTTTCTTGTAGGCCATAAAAAGGGACTTTAATCTTATGCAAATATTGTTACACAACACATGTAGGTATATAGTAGGTCCCAAGATAATGTGCTTATGGATTGGGGAACACAAAAAGCTTCTTGCAAAATTTCTGTACATTTGAATTTTAACCAACTAAGCTAATAATATTGCTTTATCTATTATTCTATTTCAATTACAGTATATGTTAAGTCAATGTAACCATTTGGTTATACATTTGCAGTGGTAGACTCGTATTAAGGATCCTTTGCCATAAGTTGGCAAAATTATATTATAAATATATTAAAAGGGCAGTTTTTTACTGTAGCTTTTTCGTGCTTCAAGAAATTATACGTCACAGTTGTTTCTACAGTACTTTTTATAAAAAAAATATATATATAATAACTATTGCTACGGTGGTGGTGGTCGGCTGTCGAGCACCCAACAAACCAAACGGACCCTCAAAACTATCATCAAACAAGAAAAATATACTCCCTTTGTCACCAAACAACAAACAACAACAGGAAAAAGTAAAAACCCTCACCGAGTCACGAGTTGACTCGGTGAGTCGAGACCGAGTCACGTACAAACATAAATCCACACGAGCTTTTATATGTAAAAACATTTATATAAAAGATTTTATAAAAGATTTAAAACAAAAACAATTTTTATAAAAGATTTTTAAGAAAATAAAAACTAGGGTTTTGAATAAAAATCAAAAATAACGAAAAGGGTGGCGAGTGTGGTGGTTTACCGTCGGTAAAAGGGTGAAAGGAGGTCGTGGTGGCTCTCGGTGATGGTTGGGGTTCACGGTGATAGCGCGTGGGCCGCGTACGAGGTGATTGAGGTTGCGGGGGTGGTACGAAGGTGTCGGGGGTGTCCCGATCTATTGATTAGTGTAAAAAGGTGGGTTGCCGGAAAAGTTTTCCGGCAAGGTGGCCGGATTCTGCTGGTGTCGCCGGCGAGATGGCGGCCGGATTCTTCAAAGAGAGAGAGAGAGAGAGAATTGAGAGTGAGTGTATGGGGTATATATATATAAAACAAAAGTATAGGGTAGGTTTGCTATTATTAGAAGTGTAAGGGGTCAAATAAAAAAAATAATACAATGGACTAACTATGCCAACGAGCTAAACTTCTCACGAAAACGCTTCGGGATCCAAACAACATAGCAAACGGACTCGAAAAATTACGAAACTTGCGTCATTGTTCACGAAATCATTTTTCCAATAAAATATATATATATATCTATAAAATAAAAAAATGAAAACACAAAACATACAAGTATAAAAAAACCCTTACTATTAAAAACAAAAAAAATTACAAACATACTATTATAAAACACACACGCAGCATCGCGCGGGCTTCACCGCTCGTTATCTATAAGAAAGAGAAAAAAAAAATGAAATTTTCCTAATAAAAAAATAAGAAATTATTTGGAAAAATATGTGGTCCTAACCCTTTCTCAGGGGCTGCCATCGAGTAAAACAAAATCGTATCATGGAGTCAGACTGTAATATGGCACTCAAAATTACTATTTGCACCCTCAATCAATTACCACGATAATTCGTGAAATGTATTGTAGAGTCGGAAAAAAACAAAACAAAATATATAGTGAAAATAAATAGTGATAACATGTTAGGCTAGGCACAGTGGTGACTCGGATCATCCCTGTCACATCAGCTTTTTTTCTTCGATGATCAGACATGACCAAGTTGTCACAGTCGATGACCAAAAAAAAAAGCACAAGAGAAAAACACCAAGTTGTTTGTTTGTGTTTTGTGAAAATCGATCAAGTTTTAGACCGACTTTTGTGCTTTTTCCTTCCTCGACCGATGTATGACAAATCCACCACAAAGGCCTCAACTGATGTCAACATCGGTCACCATGCAACTCAACCGATTTTTTTCTGACCTATTGTGTCTAGCCTTATGTCTCCTTAAAAATCATCTCATTTTAAATTTTCTTCTCGTGGAATCTACTCCATGTAATACAATTTATGTTAAGCACACATTCGTTCCTAACAAGATTGCCACAAATTCAATTTTGTAATATACCTGAACCTTTTCCAGCAATGAATTAACTAAAACTATTCTCAACTAGATTATACAACTTAGTTCTTTCCTTTGACAAAATTAGAATATTAACACACGTTAAATATTTTTCATAATCCATAATAACTTATCTTTGCATAACCATTGAATTAATGATCTGAAACTAACAACATATTCTAAACATGAACTAACCCGATACTTATCTACAATAGTGTGCTATCCATATTTCTTGGCCATTATGGTGTTTGACTCGGTACGTGTCAGCCTATCAGGTATGACTACTATAGTTCGGCTTGTGAAAACAAAAAGGATTATCCAATTCATATATAGAAACGAGCCAGGGCATCCGCGCTTTGCTGCGGGATTGTTGTGTTAAATATAAACTCGAAATAAAATGATAGATTTTTTTTTTTAGTAAGGACTAAATTTGAAAAAAAATGGCTAACGGAGGACTAACGGTGGAATTTACAGCTAATCGAGGGACTAAAAGCGTAAATTTCTTAGGAACAGTACCAGGCACTATTTGTACTGTAGCAGTACTATTCTGCACTGTTTGGTACTGTAGCAAATGAATTTTCAGTTTCAGTCCCTTAACGTGGCATCCTGTTGCACAGTTAGTCCCTACACATGTTAGATAACGACTGTTAAGGAATATTAAGGGCTAACTTCGCACTTGACCACCAACCTCAAGGACTAAAATGGGGCAATGACGAAACTTCCATGTGCACTATTGCTACAGTACACACAATCATTTTTAGAATATATTATAGTAATAACACTTTACATACAAGCACTATGTCTTATTGAAAAAGTTGATGCAACACAACCATTCTAGAAAAAGAAAACAACGTGGTCAAAGTTTAATTCGACACTTAAAAGTTAAAAACGTTATTACTAATTCTTAGACTTGAAGTATATGGTAAAGATGGTGAAGGAGTCACCACCTTCCTTACCCTAACCACTAACTTTCTACCATTAATATTTAATACTCATTTAAACACAAAAATATTATACGACACACTTATATTAATTTTGTCTCTTCAATAGGTGGTTTGCACCATCTAATTACTTTATTTTATGGCTTTCAAGTGTAACCAATCTTCTCCGTAATCAACATAACGCACGACTAAAACCCTGATACATGATGCTAAGATATAACCCTTGATCTTGTAACATGTTGCACAACCAATGATCAAATGCATTACATTGTACTATCATAAAAAAGTTAATGGTTAAGAATCCTATAGAATGGTTGTCATATTATGAATGTCCAAAGTAGTAAATTCAGACGATAAACATTACTCCATACATTATCTCCCAACATATATAATAGAGGATCATGCCACATCATTTATGCCACATGGCAACAAAGAATTATGTGGAAACCAAAATAAATGCCAGCATGTCACTTTTTAATTACCTGGTATACAAAAACACATGCCTTCCTCACTTCTACCATAACCCCCAAATCATATCCCTAATTTCAAGCATCAAATCAATCCCATTAATTCTGATTTTGTTAATTCAGAATTAAACCTACACCAAATCATTTAATTTTGAATCTTGATTCAAAATTATTTAGAATGACCCTATCATCATCTTGATTAAAAAAACCCTATTCCTGAAAGAAAACCCTAATTCAAAGCGATGTGATAAACACCCTAATTCAAACGATACACGCCCAGGCGCCAATAGCAAGAATTTCAAAGAAGGTATTTCGAATTAGGAAAATCATCATCTTGATTAAATCAGGTAAACACTTAATTTTTTTTAGCCGTTTAATTGATTTTTGTTTCTTTGATTTGTGTTTAAATTGGATTTAAACAAAGTTATTATATAGGTGGTAGATTTGGTGACAGCAATATGTGTATCAAGTGTTTGATAAAATCCTTGAATGAATATCAAAATTAAGAAAGTTAGTGTTTTGAAATTGCTGAACGTCTCTTAAAATGCTTGCCTAATATAGGAAGAGGTTATGTTGAAATTAATCTAAAATCAGCTATATGTAAGGGGCTGTTTGTCTAAGCTTATAGTTTGGTTCATCTTATGCTCTATAAGTAGCATATGGCTTATGATGAAAAAGGTGGGGAAAAAAGGATTATCAACTTATATAAGCTCATAAGCAAAAAATAAAAGGGTTTAGAAACTCAAAAGCATATGCTTATAAGCTCATCCAAACACTTCAATGGATATTTTTAGGCTTATATAAGGTTATTATGTCATAATAAGCTGATATAAGCTGAAAAGTTTCAATACAAGCCAAAAAAGTGAACTTATGAAACATAAGCCCAAAATCAAATAAGCCAAAAGCAGGCTATATAAAGCCGAAACAAACACCCCCTAAGATATCTATAATGATTGATGACTTGTCAATGTTAAGTGTGCATGTCAGTAGGTTTGTATTTTAATTTCAAGGGTAATTGGTTATTCACGCTGAACAAGATGTGGTTACTGAAAATGAAACGTTGAATGGATTTATGCTATAACTGAATTGTGTCCATAGTCTTTGAAATGAAATGGTTTGTAATTTGTTTTTATTTATCAATAGAAAACGATTAATATTTAAGTTTTTTTGACATCTATGAGACTGGACACAAGATACCTTTCAAAAAGTTCAAATAAACTAGAACATGTGATTAAATTATGGGTCGGTACACCATGTGTTTCATAGGCATATATGCACTATCTATACTTAGCAGCCTGATTTTTTAGTTGTCGTTTATTTGTGGGCATATGGTTTTCTGCTTTCTTAAATGATATGACAACACATGAATTTTGGATTACGGGGTGTTTGTCGTAACTTATATGAAGGGCTTATGAGCTTGATTATACAGGTTCATAAGCGCAAGTAGATAAGATCATAGAAGAGCTTATCAAAATTTTATTAAGCTAATAAACGTGTGAAATAAGCTAAGACAAACACCCCTCACGACTCTGCGAATATCTAAACATTTGTCGTTTCTGTGAACATATGTACGATGTTAGGCAGACTAATTGGAAATTACATTGGTTATTTATCATGCTTTCCATGTTTTGTGTTTGAGTCTTCCTTTGTCCATATGTTATATGTATGCTGCGGAATACAAGAAATTGAGATCCTTCAATGCTTCTTAACTAATATTACCCGCCTCTATACATATATAGATCTTGCATCATAGTACCGATTCTATTAATATCAACCGCAAAATATGGGATGTGTACTGCAAGGATCTTCTCCCTAGACTTGTCAAGAAAAGAAACGATCGTAATTGCAGATTTGCGGGTCAACAGCAACTTGTGACACCATATGCTTGCAAGTAATTGATCTTAAGCTTTTCAAATTTTGAACTTTTTTCCCTTTCTATGCATGAATTCTAGATATGTTTGCATACCTAAAGACCCCAAATGTTAAAAATGCCAACGTTACCATGCAGGCTCTATCTAAAAGAATCCAATATGGTAAATTTGTAGCAGAAGAATAGTTTCAAGCTTCACCAGATGATTATGAATTGTTTTCAGTGTTGCATTTCCAATTAGCCAAAGTTTTCAGTGTTGCATTTCCAATAAGCCAAAGTTTTTAGTGTTGCATTTCCAATATATATAAGTTCGAAGATAAGAAAATCCTTATCTTGACTATATAACATATATACATAGAGCTTTAATATCTGAACTTACAGTGGTCAGTGGATCAAGACCCGCAAATGGAATATTGCAGCCCCCTCTAGACCCTTCAACATATGCAGATATGGTGATACCTTCAGCAAATATGGTGATACTTTTTTTTTGAGGTAGTAGTGTAAGTTGATCATTATGTAGTCTTTCATTAATCATTTGTAAAGTTTGTCGTTATTGAGGTTATTGTTTCTAATTTTTCGATGTTATTTGCTTTATTGTTTCAGGTTATCTTCATTGGAGGGTGTACTCAACCTGGAACAACTAAGCCTGATGAGGGGGAGTGACATAATTTATCTATATTAGACTTTGAGGTACAAGAAACATAATCTAGAAATGAAACCACAATTGCTAACACCGATGAGCTGAATGAAACGCTAGAGAGTTCAAGGAAGAAGCAAAGGGAAAATCCATTGATTCTGAGGTAATGAATCCTCAAACTAATTGATGTTAACCATTCTATATTTATTAGTGCATTCTTCACTAAAGATGGAAACATTCTTGAACAAGTTGGATTGGGTTAAAATGGCTCCTCTTTCATGCACATTAGAATTGGATGGCTCGCCAACTCTGTTCCTACCTAAAATTTTTGATAAATAAGTTTCACTTAATGTTGAAAAAAAAATAATAAAAATAAAAATAAAAAATCAATAATCTGAACCTTTGAATAGAACTTAGCAGGCTATACGACCATCCCCTTTAAGATGATTTTTTTCATTTTCACCAATAAGACCCTTTATAGATAAAACACAACCCAGTCATCTCATTCGTAAGTAAGTGGCTCAAAACAACCAACTATTCAATACCCGACAAGGGATTTAAGCAAATAAAAGAATACATCATTACGAGGACATAATAAAATAATAATTGATTAGAGATAACTTGTGTATGTAACTAAATATGTGTAGACATGGAAGACACTTTATACACCTAGCTTGAATGAAAGTTCGCCTAATAATATATACTTGGAGAAATTGGTAGTATAGAGAAGACACCATTAATTTAGCTTACGCTAAAAATTATACTAGAAACGATGAAGTGAAGCTGCCTCAAAGATTGTTATTTAAAATATATATCGCATCTGTATTAGAACTCTAATTCACTACTGATAGGCTCTAATTAGGGCCGTTTACACTACAAGAAAAGGAGCTTATGCTGCACAAGGACAAGTCAAACAAGAATACACACTTGCAGGAAGGACTATTGTGCTAGCTGATAAGGGGATATGCCTGATAGAAGAATTCGACAAAATGAATAATCAAGGTAGGTAATTAAATATGTGTCTAATATTTCTGTGGTTTCATTGGTAGTTAAGAATGAATAGTTGTATGATAAACAAAAGATACATTTTCTAGGGTAAGTATTGATAAAAAAAGAAACTTTGTGACTGCTATTCAGGTTAATTTTTCAAATTCTTAGTGCTGAAAGTTGCTCAAGTTGGATCAATTGAACTTTAATCTTAAAGAAAAGGTAACAATTTAGATGTGCAATGTTTTAAATCTTGATATTGTTATCATTAGGCTGGGTAATGTTTTAGTTAAATACAAAAAGGAATTATTCTCAATATTCGATCACAAATTACATCGAACTTTAGAGATAAGAATATAAGAACCATAAATAGTTCTACTAGGAATACCTATTCCAAATCCACGGTATACTGTTAATGGCATTATATATGTGTGATATATTAGGACTTTTTGGTTGACCCTAAAAGTGAAAGGAACTATATGAGTGAGTATTAACAAATCATTTCATGAAAAAGTGAAAGGAACTATATGAGTGACCCTAAAAGTGAAAGGAACTATATGAGTGAGTATTCACGAAATTTCTAGAAAATTAGAAAGAATTTTTGACAATTGTTATATTTTGTTTTCTCAGGAAAAAATGATGGCATGTACTTTTGACTACCGTTCTTGAGAGGTAGTTATTTGGAAGGGAAAGAAGGTTGAAACATCTAGGTGTACTTATAGTATTATAACCATGGGCTTTTATGTTAACTATATGTGTAATACAAAAGCAAGAGTTGTCGAGAGTATCTCATAACATAGGCTCAAAGAGCTGCTGATTACAAATATTTCGTATATCATTTTTAAGTTGTGACCCGGGAGGTATGTGGACCTTTTAATTCTTAGTTATACATGTAGTTAACTACTTGTCATAACAAAATATATACTTCGCAGAGAATTATACTGGTCTACCTTTGAAGTGATTGTAACTTTGTAAACATCACCATTTTATCCATTAATAACTTTTTCAAATACATATGACTGAAAACTATATTTACATGAGGTTAGTACATAGTCCAACACTTCTATGGTATATGTATTTATTTTTTCACTAATACTTGCTGATTAGTAAGTAAATATGACTACAAATGTATTTATGATGAAATGGGTTCATCGGAAACTATTTTTTGTATCATATGTATAGTATCATGAAGTTTTCACAATCAAGTGGGATATCTTTAGTTGGACCCTTGATGGCTGTGTCGTAAGTATCAAGTGTTGGAGTTCATAATCACGAATAGTACACGTGCATTTACGATCTTTTATATTACTATATTAACCAATTTACATGACACTAGCCCGGCCATGGGCTGGGTCATGAGACAAGGATGGTCTCCGGAGTCATCTCTAAAATTTCATTTTTAGTATCTTTAGAATGGTTTTGTTTGAGTTTTTACATGTTAGAGATGCTTCCAATATTAAAAACTTAATGTCTTAATCATTTTTTAATTTTATTTACTGTTTTTATCAGTTTAAGTATCTATGGTTAAATTTTTACAATGCTAATATTCAATTAGACAATTTTAAAACGATATGTTTGTCATTAACAAAATAAATATGTAACTTTAAACTTAAATGTGACCTAATAATTAATAATATTATTAAATTTATATGACGCTAGCCCGTCCATCGAACGAGTCATGCGACTAGTGGTATTATATTATATAAACATGTATTGAAGTAATTAAGAGCTGACACTCATTAAGTGTGTTTCATATATTAATAATTTCAGTTTCAAGTCTTCTCATTTGCAATTATAATTTACGTTTCATTAAGCTTTAAGTTTTAATGGGGTCATTAATTGGCCATATATAATTTACATTTTAAGTTTCCCCATACAACATATTGGACTTTCACTTATTGCCTGTTTGGTTTGTTGTTTCCATTATACGGAGTAATTTAGTTTCCATCAAAGCTGTATTACATTATATTGGACGTGTATAGAAGAAAGCTGTATTACATTAATTTAGTTTCCATCAATATCAGGTTTTCAATGAACATTGACCATGTTGAAAACTCAACATTTTACATTGACCATTTCTGTTTTGCTAAACACTGCCTACTGGGCAATGCTTAAGGTAAGGGTGAGCAAACGGACCGGATGGACCGGACCGACCGACAAAACCGATCGGACCGGACCGGACCGACCGACAAAACCGATCGGACCGGACCGGACCTGACCGACCACATTCGGTCCGGTCCTCGGTCTAGTCTTTTTGGCTAATTCGGTCCTCGGTCCGGTCGGTCCGGACCGACCAAAAAACAAAAAAAGTGCCAAAATATGCCTAATTGGACCGGACCGGACCGACCACATTCGGTCCGGTCTCGGTCTATGGTTTTTCCGGTTCTCGGTCTTCGGTCCGGTCTTGGCCGGTCCGGTCCGGTTTTTGGACCATGCTCACCCCTAGCTTAAGGTGCATTAAATAATATGTTTTTTTTTTTTTTTTTTTTTTTTTTTTTTTTTTTTTTCATATTTAAAGTAATTATTCATTTAATGCACAATAAATGAACATAAAAATTAACTTAAATATATGTTATTTTTTATTTAATAAAGTCAGTGTTTCCTTTTATATTTGTATTAAACATTGCCCGTTGAAACTTAAAATAGTTATACATTTAATACACAATAAATGAACATAAAATTAACTTAAATATATACCAGTAATATTATTATCTATAATAACGAGATCATATTACATCAATAAAGTTTTCTAACATCTATATATAAATACATACATTTGAGACATGTAAAATACAAACAAATACCACATCACACACATCAAACATGAATTTGATCATTTATGCTCTTTTTATCCTTGCAACACTTTCATTCAGTAATGCTTCTCCACAAATAAAACTTCCTAATTTTCAGACACAACTCACCAACGGCATTCCAGAAAACATCACGGTTCATGTCTTTAAAAGAAAAGGACATGATTACGGGAATTACACACTTGCTTTCAATCAAGATATTAATTGGGACTTTGAAGTAGGTATTGGCACATATTGGCAAGGCGATTTTTGGTGGGGATCAAAGTATGCAACTATTGGTCTTTTTAATTTTAAGGTTTTTAATTATTGTTACGATGGAAATTTTTTTGGCACCCAATATTGTGATTGGTTGGTAAAACCAGATGGGTTTTATTTAAGTAATAATTTTTCCCCTAAAACCTGGAAACGCATGCATACATGGTAGAATTTGTATGGCTTTATCAATCAATATCAATGTATTTCATTGAGTAAACTTATAAGAAGTCGAGTAATAATTTAATTTTTATTGGACGTGTCTTCGAAATGTAAAAGATTTATTTAATTATTCTAATGAAACAAATCTTTTAAGCACTTGCTATTTTACTTTTTTTTTTTTTTTTTTTTTTTTAAATGTGAAATATATTACTTCAAACAATATTTACAATGCAAGCAACTTTAAAGTGTGATGGACATTTCCTAAAAACAGGAAAAAGAGCAACAAACAACAAATAATTGAAATATACTAGCTCTATTACAAATTGAATATTGCAACATGAAGCGATTCAAGCCGATCAAGAATTCTATTATTTTCACCCTAATTCACCGAGCAACTAAAGATATACTAAAACTATAACTAGATTTCCCTCTTTTAAGATTATCTTGTATACCTTATATATATAAATATATTACGATAAATGAGGTATATTACTTATTGAATTTAATTAAGTATTTTTGAGTGTCTACGGGCACCACATGCTTAGGATTTTCTTCTAGCTATCCTCATAGACGGGCTAGGTCAACATATGTCACCGGTGGAATATCGTACTATCCTTAAGTATCGTACTATCCTTATGATTCCTTTATTTCCGGTTGATGAGATACGCCCAGTTTGTCACAAGGTATGTTTGGATTCCTTTGGGGAACATGTGGTTCATTGGAAGGAGCTCCCGGGCTTCAAGTACAGGCATGATATGGTTAGGGACGTCCTTTTTGACATATTTGGGCGTGCCAGGATCTCTGTCAAGAAAGAAGCGCCTGTGAACTTTTTGACTGACCCAATCGATGGAAGATCCACACTCAGACCGGCAGACGTTTTGGTTTTTCGGTGGGTTAGAGGGAAACATGCGTGTGTGGATCTAACCGGGGTTTCTCCTCTTGTGGGGTTGAGTAGCCGGGGTTTTACAGTAGAAAAGGCTGCTTTGAAAGCCGCCTTGTACAAAGTGGCAAAACACGAGAAAGCGTGCATTGAAAATCAACATGTTTTTATTCCTTTCGCGTTTGATACTTTTGGTTTTCTTGCACCTGAGGCAGTGGAGCTACTCAATAGAGTTCAACGTGCTATGCATAGTAATGTTGTAACACATAGATCGACAAATGTCGTTTTTAAGAGAATTAGTTTTGCAATTTAAAAAGGGCTAGCGGCGCAGCTTGTTACTCGCTTGTTTTCCACCACTATGTAAATTCAATTCATAAATATTATAATTTATAAATTAAGTATTGAACTTAAATAAGGGCCCTTTTATTTTTATTTTTATTTTTATTTTGTTATAACATCTTAATCACCACTTGTGTCTTTTATATTGTTTTTTATTAATTTAGGCCCACATATTTTTTTAAATAGTCTGTATCACTAGAGAGTGAATTTATTACTCCGCCACACTAAAAGGTATTAATGGAAAGGAGACCCACATGACCCTTAGCTAAGAAAAAAAGTAGACAAGCCCTAAGACTATAAGTAAGCAGCCGCTTGCGAGATCGGCTATTGAACAATTCCAACTATTGAACCTGTTAATACAAATAAACCGTAAAAACGTTTATTAATATTTCTCGATCTCTTTAAGTTTTGTCGATAACAACCATACAATTATATTAAGTACAAATCTAAAGATTACATGTTACTACATTTTTTCTTTACCACTTATTTACATTTATTTAGTTGTGTATTTGTTTGTAATAATAAAAATGTATGTAAATGTGTTGGGTAATCCAAAACCCATAACCCATGACCCATGACCCAAAACCCATGGCCCATGTTCATTGCATCATGCATGACATTAAGTTAGGTAAAGTTCATGACTCATGGCCCAAAGTCCATAATCCATAACACAAAGTATGCTTTTCATCATGCATGACATAATGTTGGGTACCCATGACCCATAGTCCATAACCTATAACCCAAAACCCGAAAGTGTAACCTAAAATTCGATACCCTTGGATTACACTGGTCGGATCCCTCTGGTAAGGGATCCGGTGGAACCGGCTGAACAGTAAACCATTTTGTCTATAAATCACGGTTATAAATAACGTACGGCGTGGCGTGGCGGCACAGTCACGCCTCAAGCCTTACGAGCCTTTGCGTTTCTTAAGGCGTGCTTAAAGCGGCAAAAAACATATTTATAGATTTATGTATTTGTAATTTTATATCATTTTTTAAGAGCAATTTCAAATACTAAAGACCAAATCCAAATAGTCAAGCTCAAATACGAGGCCCATTTAGGAATTGAGTTTTGAAATTATGAGCCCCAAGAAGGAAATAGCCGAAATACTAGAAATTTAAGCCCAAATCCGTAAATCTCCTAAATGCTTCTAAAAATGGCGCCACGCCTTTTCGCGCCTTATCCCACGCTTCACCTAGAGCTACCGCCAAGTTCCATTTTGTATCGGCGAGGCTACGCCTCGTGCCTTGGCGCGCCTTTTAGAACACTGCTATAAATAGTGAGCCATTTTTCCTTTGTTTCTCACCCATTCTTGTTTATCTCTTCTCTCATTCTTATATCTCTCTAACCTCAGATCATAAGATCATTCTTGTAGCTTTCCTTCTCTTGTGTTTCTCAAGGTTCTTCTTACAAAACGAGATCATGTTTCTGCATACAAGTTATCCATTCTTTAAAAGAAGAGTTTGCTCGACTTCTTCATCACCTCAAGCCCACTGAGTTGTTTCTTGTTGTTAATACATCCTCTTGTATTCATAAACTAGTTGTGATAGTTGTGTTGGATTGGTTATTTCGTGTAAAGGACCCGATATTTAGCTTAGTAGCGGAAAAATGTGTAAGTGATGTTGTGAGGTTTCTCCGCCGGTTAAAGGAGCTTGTTAACATAGTGCTTAAGAACTAGCGCGTTGGGTACTCGAGGAGTAGAGTACGGGAAAAAATGTGTCTTTGTAGCCAAAACACTATAAATCATTGTGTCACAATTATTTCATTTTCTCTCTTTACTATTCTTGTATTTATTTCTTTTCATACTAGCTAACTTGCATTATCTATATCTCAACATGCAAAAATTTCACATACCATCATTCTAAAGTTTTTTCTAAACTAAATTTAAATCGATAAAAACTATTCAACCCCTATTCAAATTTTTCACATAACCTTCCCAAATAAATTGCTATATGAGATTTGTATGTATAAACATCTAAATAAATAATTTTATGTTTGGATGCTAAGATCAAAGCTTGAAAATAATCTTTACATTTACTCCGTATTATACCACATAGTTCTTTCCTTTTTTAAAATTATAATATTAAGTTATTAACACACATTGTTTATTCTTTAAAATCCATAACTTAACTTTACATAACCATAAGAAAGATTGAGAAACAACATAATACCAAAGTAATGCCTTCTTAGGAGGGGAGGAAGAAAAAACCAAGGGACTACGGAAGCTCCATATAGACCACAAAACCTTTATTTAAATGTGGTGATAGTGAATAATATAGTGTTCTTCTAACGGCTGCAACACTAAAATATAAAAATGTTCCGCCGCAACGCACATGTTAAAATCCTCGTTTAATTCTATCTACAATCAATAAATATTAAATGATTAAGTTATGTTAACAATATTATAATAATATGTAATACCAGTAACATTATTATCAATACTAACGAGATCATATTACATCAATAAAGTTTTCTAACATCAATATATAAATACATACATTTGAGACATGTAAAATACAAACAAATACTACATACACAAATAAAGCATGAATTTGATCATTTATGCTCTTTTTATCCTTACAATACTTTCATTCGGTAGTGCTTCTCCACACAAAAATCTTCCTATTTTTCAGACAAAACTCACCAACGCCATTGAAGAAAACATCACGGTTCATGTCTTTAAAAGAAAAGGACATGATTATGGGAATTACACACTTGCTTTCAATCAAGATATTGACTGGGACTTTGAAGTAGGTATTGGCACATATTGGCAAGGCGATTTTTGGTGGGGATCAAAGTATGCAACTATCGGTCTTTATAATTTTAAGGTTTTTAATTATTGTTACAATGGAAATCTTTTTGCCACCCAATATTGTGATTGGTTGGTAAAACCAGATGGGTTTTATCTAAGTAATAATTTTCAGGGTCCTAAAATCTGGAAACTCATGCATACATGGTAGAATTTGTATGGCTTTATCAATCAGCATTACTAGTAATATATTTCATTGAGTAAACTTATAAAATTTCGAGTAATTAAGCACTTTTTTTTTTTTTTTTTTTTTTTTTTTTTTTTTTTTTTTTGTGAAAAGGTGGTAGTTATTACTCCAAACAATATTTACAATGCAAGCTTTAAACTGTGATGGACATTTCCTAAAAACCGAAAAAGAGCAAAAAACAACAAATAATTGAAATAGACTAGCTCTATTACAAATTGAATATTGCAGCATGAAGAGACTTAAGCAGATCAAGCATTCACATTATTTTCACCTTAATTCACCAAGCAACTAAGGATGTACTAAAACTATAACTACATTTCCCCCTTCTAAGATTACCTTGTATACCATTACCCCGTGGATTTTGGAGGCCTTATGCCTTGCCTTCGAACAACCAGAAAGACCTAAATATGTTCAAAAACATAAAAAAAAAAAAAAAAAAAACCATGAATGACATCTTTATATTTATCACGATAATATTATTGGGCCACATTTAAAATCTTTTTATAAAAATGTATAAAAGAAAAATCTGGACAAATTTTAACAGCTTTCCAAAACGTGAGTTTAAGATGTAATTTTTGTAAACCCATTTGTAGTTACTTTAGAATGAAACTAAAAAAAAAGAGATTTGTGTAAATTTTACAAACTTTAGGGTGCAAAATGACTATTACCTATAATTATCATCTTCCCAGTTCGTTATAGATTTCGTCATATCTATAACGCTGTTTTTCTTTTCTTTTTAAATCACTTGAACATAATTCACTTTCTATTTATATAAGATCAAAATCTTAAGTTTTAGAATAAATTCTTATCAAATTTGCCTTAAACAAATAGTATCATAACATCGGAGGCGCTCAAAATTTTGGGGTCTTGTGCGATTGCACACTCCGCACACCCAACCATGCATTACCAGAATATACCGGTGTTTTACTTGTATTTATCATTTAGTTACATATGATTCAGCAGGCTAAACAAATTTTTTGATATTCGTAAATTTATTTAAAAAAAATATATATATATAATAAACTAAAATATATGATTTATCGAAAAGTTTTATTTCAGAGTATCCGTCGCCGCAACATGCGGATACCCTACTAGTATATTATGAACTATTTACTTAATTACGATAAATGAGGTATTTACATACTTAATTTAGTTAAGTATTAAACTTAGTTAAGATTATAAGTAAGCAGCCGCTTGCAAGATCGGCTATTTAACAATTCTAGCTATAGAACCTTTTTATTTCTTCAATCGATGGTTCACACCATCGTTTTATTTTATTTACGCCTTTCACGCATGACCAGCCATTCTCCGTAATCAGCATAACGCGCGACTAAAAACCCTCACATAAGAAGTTATAACCCTTGATCTTGTAACATCTTGCACAAACAATGATCAAATGCATTACATTGTACTATCAAAAAGAAAGTTAATAATGGTAAAGAATCCTATGGAATGTTTGTCACATTATGAATGTCTAAAATAGTAAATTCACATGACAAATATTCACATATTATATATATATTCTAAAAGGCATTTGGGGGTTGTGAGTGTGATGCACTGTTCATGCTACAGTGCAGAACAGTGCAGCACAGTACACCACTTTTTTTTCGTATGCTACAGTGCAAAACAGTAATTTTTTTTTTTTTTTTTTTTTTTTTTAATATAAAATAGATGCACCACCCTCTAATTAAATTTTCGTTTTAGACCATGAGGTTATGGATCTATTGCAAAGTTAGTCCGGCCGTTAATATTGTACAGAAGAAGACCCTCATATTAACTTTTAATTTCAAAGTTAGTCCCTAAATACTAACTTTGCAACATACCGACAATCTCAGGCCGTAAAAAAAATACTATTTTCAGAAACACTTTACGAAAATAGTACTTACGGTTATCAACCTTTTGCATATTTAGTCCTTAATAACAAATTTTTTTTTATACAACCGTTTAATTTCGAGTTTAGATTAAACAAAACATTCCCGCAGCAACGCGCGGGTAAACCCACTCGTTTGGAAATATTCACATAACCAATCTTTTCCACCATTAATATCCATTCAAACCCCTTTTTGTTCTTCCCAAAACTCTCACACACTAGACACACACTCAAAACACACACACTAAAAAAAACACACTAGCACCATAAACCACCATGAAAACCACAGGGGCACACATTCTGCCACCACCTTTAAACCCAACAGCCCAAGAATTCCGACCAACTTACCACCACCACCACCACCACCCACCGCCGCCACCACCACCACCAATGATCCTACCACTATCACTACCACCACCACCACCACAGCCCACAAGAACCCTCCTCATATCACCCATCAGCATCACAACCAGCGAGTCCACAATCCGAAAAAACCTAGAAGTGTTTGGAGACATAAGAGCAGTACAAATGGAAAGAATCTACACTGGAACAGTGACAGTCCATTTTTATGACATAAGACATGCTGTTCAAGCTTTGTCGGAAATCCAACAACAACACATGCAACAACAGTTTAGGCTAAGGAAACATTTCGAAGGTTTCAGGTATATGCGGCTAAATGTTGGTTTTTGTTATATTTTTATAAATATTTTTTGTAAAAAATAAGATATGAAAATAGTTTTTTTATTTTTTTATTATTTTTTTACGCTCTAGACCCGTTGGATAATTGTTACTAATCCAAAAAAAAAAAAAAGTTGACTTAGGAAGGTTCGGGTATTTGTTTAAGCTTGTACCGGGCTTTTGGCTTATCTGGTTCTCGCGGCTTATGTTTCGTAAGCTTATTTTTTTGCTTATTTTTGAATTTTATTTTGCTTATATGAGCCGAAAAGTTTTAGAATAGTAGAAAAAGAGCTTGTGAAACATAAGCCGAAAAACAAATAAGTCATAAACTCGCTAATCTAAACATAAACAAATACTCCCTTAGTTAATGATTTAACTGTTTTACCAATCGCTTTTTATCTTTTAAGGGAATTAATTACTCCAATCTTTAATGCATATGAGCATAGCAAGTATACATTTACTGCTTATATGACCATTTTAGGAGTTTGCTATTTGTTGCCTCAAATGCTACGTTTAATTATTAAAAACATGCAATGATCGAGGATGGTATATTTAGTTGTTTGCTATTTTGAAACTAAGAACAACTTATGTATGCAGAATTTTTTAAATAACAAATGTGTCACCTTAATATGTACCCAACTTGACTCGTGATCAAGTAACGAGTCTTAAATTCCACCTTTAATTTCAGGTCATTCGGTTGTGAGGATTTTGCGGCGCCTGGGTTGGTTGATGGGAAGGTAATATGGGCTGAATTTGTTGGGGTTTTCGCGGTGAGTGGGGGGATACCGGATGGGTATAATCAAGGGACTGTTGTTGTTAGTGGTTTGGATTATGGTGTGGGGTACGACGTCGTTCGAGATGTTTTTCAAGCTTATGGTAACTATTTTTTTTTACTTATGTATACATTATCAAGTTTCATAATGTTTGTGTTTATGTTTATGTTTTACATTTCGGGCCAAATTTTGCATTATACGAAATTTTGGCTTAGATATCTCTATAGACGCCAATGAGATTATCACATGATGTCACCTTAAAGTTTTTATAAATGGATAGTTCCAGTATAAAAAATTTACATCATTTGTCTTTCTGGAAGCGGTCTATTTCCTTTAGGTATGTGTGTGATTGTCGACATCCTACCATCTCATACCCCCGAATGAGTATAGTATGGTTGTTGGACTCTTTTTAACGAGTTAAGTTTATGAAAGGTATAGAGATCCCGTCATTTAACTCTTTCATTGGTGATTAGGAAGTTCATACACACGGACTTGGTTTATACATATGAGCTACATATCGGACTTGCTTATAAACTCCTCATTGGAGATGGTCTTACTAGAATTTGCAAAAGTCGATAACATTGCAAAACTTTGCTAGGTTACGAGCTTATCAAATTGAGCTTATTACTTAATGTACTTATGTTTGTAAGTGTTTGTTTGATAAGCTAATCCAAACATCCCTTACTAGTACCGAGTTTTAAATAAGCATTTATTAGATTTTGTTATTTGTTGCCAAATTAACCATTGTTATAGTATAACGTCTTAATTATGGAAAATAACTTACTTTTGTTGCTTATATATATGCTAATTGAGTAATTGTAAGAGGTGTTTGAGATTGTTGAAGTAAATTGTTTATGTAACTTGTATGTGTGAAGTGCTTATTTGAATCAGCATTAAAAATAATACTGTAGGAAATATTGTTAAGAAAGATGTATAAGCAACAAGAATTTTTATCTTTAAATGCATAGTAGAGTAATAGACCAATTGTTTAATCTCAAAAAGTTGTGGACATGTTTGTTGACTTGTTATGTCACTTTCACCATGTCTATTTGAATACAAATCTTTTTGATGTTGATATGTTTGTTGTTTTTTAGATTCTTCACTTTTTAGTTTTTTTTTTTTTTTTTTTACTTTATTCATGTCTAGTAATTCCTTTTGTAGGGTGTGTAAAGGAAATCAGAGATAATCCATTAAACAAAAACCAGAAATTTGTTGAGTTTTACGACATTCGTGACGCCTCAAAAGCCGTCGCCAACATGAAAGGTAAAAAAATAAATGGTAAACCGGTTCTTGTTGAGTTTAATCGTCCCGGTGGACATAAGCATAATCACAAGCAAAATAAATTCATTCCAATCACTCCGGTAAGAGTTCAGTCTCCACCGTGTAGAAAAGATAGGGTTGGTGATTACGGTGGTGCTCGAGACGGTAAGAATGTGATTTCACCTAATGGTGTGTTAAAGAAAAATGTCAAAAATTTGTATAAGCAGCCGCAATTACCAACTAAGCAATGGAAAGGATCACGAAACACACGAGAAAAAATTGATCCAAGGTTTTCATTTAAAGAAGACGGGATTATGTCAACTTTTCATGATTCGAGAACAACCGTGATGATAAAAAACATTCCGAACAAATACAGGTTTGTGTCAAAATTTGTTGAAAACTTGGTTAAAATGCTAAATTTCACAGAAATTTGAAAATATCGGATTATTTATTGTATTTTCTTTTTGCAGTCAGAAGCTGCTGCTAAATATGTTGGACAACCATTGCATTCACTCCAACGAGCAAATCGAGGCTAGTGATGATGACGAACCTTTGTCGGCGTATGATTTCGTGTATCTACCAATTGATTTCGTGTATGTTTTCATTAATTTGTACATTTTATAGGGTTGTGAATTTTTTTTGTGTCATGGTTGGAAATAAACATGACTCGACATGTGAATTTGTAACAGGAACAAATGCAATGTAGGATACGGGTTTGTGAACATGACGTCACCCGAGGCAACACAGAGGCTATATAAGGCGTTTCACCATCAAAATTGGGAGGTTTTTAATTCCAAGAAAATTTGCGAGGTTTCTTATGCTAGATTGCAGGTATTTTTCACCTTTTATAAACTTGCGTTACTTGTATTTTATGTCAAGCATATAAGCATATATAAAAGTATGGTACCATAGTATAGTAACTGCTTAAATGTCGTTACTATCTTGGGTGGCAAATCTTCTTTTTTCTTAAGTATGATCATTGAACTATCTTTTGTGTCACTTTTTTTTTTTTTGAAAGGAATACTTCATTAAACAGACGCGGAATATCTCCAAGCTAGAGATATCCGCAAACACAAAATTACATCATATCAATCAAGAAATTACACCATCCTTTCCAATCTATCTTACAACCCTTGCATCTTTTGTGTCACTTGAAATGTGGTTATGAGTTATGACTTTGTCAACAAAAAATATTAGTTTAGCGAACTACATAGCAGTGAAACAGATGGTTTGTATCTTAGCTAGCAACATAATGGGTCGTTTATTGCATCATGCTGTTGACTTAGTTGTGCTAATGGTAAGTTACCGGACAAATTAAAGATACTTATGTTATCTAAACCGGTTATATAGCCTGTTTCTTTGATCGTGTTACTTCAATAATGCAAAGTAACTACATGAATAACACAAATAAATCTATGTGTTGTAACCTTGTCCAAATCCGAAACCGCCTCCTCATCTTGTTAGTACAAGTTTAGGATCTTTTAACAATTCTGAGATTGCTCATTTTAGGGGGGGGGGGGAAACTTATAAAGTAGAAGGCTAAAAAGCAACATTTGTTGGGCCAAAAAAAGTATGACATTTTGTCTAGTTAAAACATCCCTCATACATTTCATAGCCAACATGTTTCTAGTTGGTTTTACTTCAAACCGAAACTAGCTAGTTCGAAAAACATTGTCGATATTTTGGTCTCCGAATTTACTAACACACGATATTGCAGGGACTAGATGCCTTAAAGGACCATTTCAAGAACTCAAAGTTCCCACGCGAAACCGAAGAGTACATGCCCGTTATATTCACACCACCTCGGGACGGTCAGACACTGACCGACCCAATACCAGTTGTAGGCCGAAGCAGCACCACAACTAGCATCACGTCTCCCTCAACATCCTCATCATCAGAAGTACTAGTACTAGGGTGTCATGACATGACAATTAGTACATCATCTTCTGAAAGTAATAATAATGATGTTGAAGTAGATAGTTTGCTTGTAGAAGATGCAAGATCTTCTTCAAATGACGGCGGTGATATTTGACGTTGATGTTTGATGTTGAAATCGTGTTTCTAGATTTAGAAGTGTGTATTGGAATGTGTTCTTTTGTGTACTGTGCATGGGTATGGTATCAACAGTTGCATGTAATAGTAGTAGCTACTATAAGTAGTAGTCTATAAATTCAAATTTATTATATTATAATTAGTTCTTTTAACATGACATTAATCGAATATTTTTAGTGAAAATGACGGTTTTTAAACATTTTTTTACCAAAATAACAAGAAAATACATTAGTTTTTATATATCATTCAATTCATTTCTCTTTTGCAAATTTGTGTTTTTTATTTTTCAATGTTTTAGTCTGAGATTAATTGTTGAAAATATTTAACACGCAAAAGGGAAAAGTTCGTCGCTATAAAAATGAAAATAAATAGAATAAAAAAAAAAAATGTAAAATTTGACAAATTTACGAAAAAAATGGTAGCTCACTGCCTCACTAGCTTGACGAGTTTTTTTTTTTTTTCATCATTGCGGTAAAAATCAAATTAAAAATATGAATAACAAAATAAATATATTTGTAGCCTTGTCCAAATCCGAAAACTCCTCCTCATCTTGTTAGTAGAAGGCTAAAAATAGCAACATTTTGTTGGCTAAAAAAAAGCATGACATTTTGTCTAGTTAAACATCCTTCATTAGATTTCACAGCCAGCATGTTTCTAGTTGGTTTTACTTAACCGAAACTAGTTTTGATAAACATTGTCGATTTTTTGGTCTCCGAATTTACTAACACACTATGTTGCAAAATGTGAGCAGGGATTAGATGCCTTAAAGGACCATTTCAAGAACTCAAAGTTTCCACACGAAACTGAAGAGTACATGCCCGTTACATTCACACCACCACGAGACGGTCAGACACTGACCGACCCGATGACAGTTGTAGGCCGAAGCATCACCACAACTAGCATCACTTCTCCCTCAGCATACTCATCATCAGAAGTACATGAATTGACAACTAGTACATCATCTTCTGAGGATGGTAATAATAATGATGTTGAAGTAGATAGTTTGCTTGTAGAAGATGCAAAATCTTCTTCAAATGACGGCGGTGATATTTGATTTGATGTTGATGTTGATGTTGAAATAGTGTTTCTAGATTTAGAAGTGTGTATTGGAATGTGTTCTTTTGTGTACTGTGCATGGGTATGGTATCATATCAACAGTTGCATGTAGTAGTATAGTAGCTACTATAAGTAGTGGGATGTGTTAACCGGACCCTCCTAATCATGGAGGATCCACCTACTTTAGTCAAAATATACAAGTTTTAATGTAGTCAGTACAGGCGGCGGCAGCACTGTCTTCCACAAACCCTCCCTACAGGGGTTTCCGGTTAACTCATGCCTAAGTAGTCTATAAATTCAAATTTATTATATTATAATTAGTTCTTTTAACATGACATTAATCGAATATCAACAGTTCATGGAGCAGTAGCTACTAGCTAAGTAGTAGTCTATAAATTCAAATTTATTATAATGGGTTTATCTAACTCGTGTGTTAGGGTCACAAGTTAAGCACACTATAAATACACAGGGCTAAAAAAAACACATAAATATTTATATAAAAGTACAAATAAATGTATTTTGGTGTGGGTTCTTATTTATTTTTTGTGTGCACAAGTCTGAAAAATCACATTTTTTTAGCAAAACAAAAAGTCAATGGGGCAAGTTATTTGGACCCCTCACAGAGAGTATTCAAATATTTCACGCATCTTCAGGTTGTACGGTATGTATTACGGATTGTACGGTTTGACCAAACCCCTCCTAATGTGACAAGCTCGGCTCGTTGAATGTTGGACAAGCACTCGGGCTCGGGTCGAGCTTGGCTCACTTATAAGATTTGACAATGAAAAAGTAAAGCTTGGCTTGACTTTGGCTCGTAATATATCTATTTTAAGCTCGTTAATAAGGACGACACCCGTAGGTAATGGGCATGCGTACCTCTAACCCGTCACGCACCCACTTAGTTTTTTTCTCTCCCATCACCACCCGTCACCCACCAATGGGTACAAATTTCTACTCATGCCCTTACCCGCGAGTATTTGTTGCCCATGGGTAAACCCATTGGTTAGTGTGACAACCGGCAGTTTAGGGAGCCATTTTAAAAATCCGCATTTCGATATAAGTTCGTTTATAATTTTTATTTGAAATTTTCATTTCACAACGAACTTGTAAGACCTATTTTATGGAAATTTTATTTAATGACGTTATGGTATTCGTGAATTATGTTCATAATTCGTTTTTGATTATGAGATCGGTGATGTATATTTGAATTCTCACTTGGTACTACGTTGACTTTGGCACTAGGATTACCTAACATAATTTTATGATTCGTCTTAACGAGCCGTTATTATTTTAATTAATTACGAGAGGTTCTCGTGTAATATGGAAATTTTAAAATGAGTTCGGGTTCGGGCCACGTGTTTTTACATTTACCCATATTGCCCGCTCAACCGTAATAATATCTTTATTATTACTATTATTATTATTATTATTATTACACTTATTATTATTATTATTATTATTACAAAAAAAAAAATAAATAAAAAAATAAAAATAAAAAGAGAAAGAGAAAAGTTATTAAAGGGTCCGTTTGGCCGGTTGTAACCACACACACACAACACAAACTAACTTTACTCTCACCTCTCACCAACTCTCTCTTCCTCACTAACCCTAGCCCTAGCCGCCGAACACTATTCCGGCCAGCCGCCGCCACACCGCCGGTCACCCATCAAAAAGAACACCACCAAATTATTCCTCTCTTCACCCTCTTTCTTTTGGTGTATCATACACACTCTAAAACAACCTCTAACATCACGAAATCTAAAGATTTCCGTTCGGATTTTTATTAGTTTTCTAGATCTAAGCATTTGAAGGATTTAGAAGGTGAGAAGAACCATTTTCAAGGTTTTGGGAGCCACGAATTGGTTTTATTTCGTGGCTACACGAATTATTTTCGTGTAAATCGAATGGGTTTTAATTAAAAACGTGAATACTCATGGATGGTTGATTGGAAAAAACGTTTTCTTAATAAGTTTGGTATCCGGTTTCATGGGTTTGGGTCGTGGTTGACTCGGAACCGAGAGCTAAGCTCTCGGCTTAACATGGTTCGAAGCCTCGTATGGCTTGGGTCCTTGATGGCTTTGGTTCTTTGATTGATTGATGGTTTAGATTGTTGTCGAGGGTGTTGAACCTCGATGTGATGCTAGCCGAGACCTTGTGGTCTCGGGGCTCCTTTTCTTGTGATCTTTGGCCATACCGAGACCTCAAGGGTTCTCGTTGAAGTGTGGTTTGAGCCATTGGCTCGTATGATTCTTTGTGGTTCGATCCTTTGGGTCACGGCTGTTAGCCGAGCACCACTTGTTTGCCGATTTGACCATAGAGTCAAATGGTTTACCTACTTAATCGGTTTAGCTCATGTGAGCTATGTGATGTTTGGTTCGAGTCTAAACGACTCGTAGTATTGAGCCGAGACTCAAGTGAGTCGAGGGCTCGGGTCGGCTTGGTAAACCGACCCACACATTGACTTGGTTAATGTTATTAATTGTCTAGTGTGAACAAGTTGTTATATAATTGTTGGTTATTATTGTTATTGTTATTTTGTTGTGGTATTATTTCTCGGCCGTATACTTTGGGTCGAATTGGATATTGGATATTGGTTCTTGGTTATGGTTTAATATTGAGGAGTTGTTGTCGAGTGGTATATGATATGAGGACCGGTTATGAGACGGTCGTTAGATGACGGAGATAGGTTAGTCGGGTACCGTAGTCGGACCTTATTGTTGTAGCCCGTGGTTGAGATTGTGATTGGACGAAGATTATTATTTATGACTTTGGTTTATTATTGGACTTGGACAATGAGCCGAGAGTCATGACTCGGACATATGACCATTTCGTGTAACTCAATAAATATTAAAAGTAAAACGAGAATGATAAAACTCGTAATAATAATTATTAATAATATGAACGTTTATACGAAAGTATATACGTGAATAACGTATATATAACTATATAAACGCGTATATTAATAATAATAATAATCACGAGTCGTATTATAAATAATACGATTAGATACATATTAGGCTACGAAAGTGGCGTAATATTAATTAAACGTATTATTATTATTAGAAATTGTGTTATAAACGGGAAACTCCCGACAATTATGAAACGTTTAATAAAAAGTCATTTCGGATATATAACGGATAAACTTATTGAGTTAGGCGAAATTGTTGTCACTCGGGTCCAGGTAAGTTATTATTTGCGACATTCGTGTTGTCTCGGATATATGACGACTAATATGGACGTTTTCTATAAGTAAATAACCACTCAACCGTAAGGTTGAGCCGTGTTGTTTGGTTATATGAAACGAATATATTAGTGGGCATCGTATCCTACGACGCCCATAGGTTGTAGTATATGTAAAGGGTAATAGATTGCGAGTGTATATATCGGGAAATCTGGCCAATTTGACGATATATACGAGGAATTTATTAAACTGTGATATATACTATATAGTAATTACGTGCTATGTGCTTTATATGTGCTTTAGATTGGGTGTAATCTTGGAACGGTATATTACGTAAATAAATATGAGGATTATCAAAATCGACGGATTTGATAAACTTTGGCGATTTATTTAAATGATATATTGGGCTAATATTAGATCTATAGTTTATTATATGTTCTATGTGCGATCTTGTTGGTTTGTTTTGAGTCGACCCACCACCCGTATGGATACCAAACGCAAATACACCAAACTGATATGAAATGGATTTCGGAAATAAAACGGATTCTCGTCCGGGTTTGGGAATATTATACATTTGAGGAAATGATTTCTGAAAGAGTTAATATTGTTAGGTCGTGCCAAGTCCGTAGTTGCTGTTTCGTGAGTTATCATACATCTTATTGCTACCTACCTCGTCTTGCTATATTTCTGGACTTGAGGTGAGTCATAGCCCCACTTTTTACTCTTGAACTATGTTTTCAACGATTGGGGTGAGAAACGTGCAAATTATTTTACGTGGACTATTATCGCTTTTATATGCTTTCTAAACTTGCTATGCGTATGGACTAGGATCTATTGTCAGCTTTAGTCACACATGTCGTGTGTACTATTCAAGGTTGGCTTATTTGGTTATTTGGGATTGTCAGCTTTAGTCACATATATGTTGTGTGTACTATTCAAGGTTGACTTATTGAGATACTGTAGTGTGCACCTATAGGTTATTAATACTTCGGAGGTTATCCGAGTATTTATTGGTATTGCGGGGGTTACCCGAATATCTATGATGTTACGGAAGGGTATCCGTGTGTTTTGGTTATTACGGAAGGGTTTCCGTGTGTTATGTTGAGAGCGGAGGGTATCCGCAGGCTTTTAGCGAATCCTTAGTCTAGCTAGCAAGCGTTTTGCGTACATGTCCACTATATTATTAGTTGAATTTAAACCTATGATCTCACCAGCGAAAGCTGACTTTTAGCACGTTTTCTCAGGTAATTAAGTGTTGAGGTGCATGCTTGGATTGGAAGGCTCGGCTGTGGCACACGGTTATGGATCTATATTTTCTAAACTCTGATAATTAAATTTGGACCTATTGTTATTTTATTTTGGGCCTAACTCTGAATGATGTTGGGATAAATGTAAACTCTAAAACCCCGTTTTGGTTGTGTTTTTATTATGTTTACTTTATCTCGTTCTATATTGTCTTGTGTTGGATACCAATCCCCGTAGCACTCCGAAAGCTCGTTGAGTCTTCCGCTGTATCGAATTTTGGGGGTGTTACAGATTGGTATCAGAGCCAAGGTTATAGAGAACTAGGTAAATAAACGCCTAAACTATAACCGTATTCTTATAGAAAATGATCCTTGACTACCGCCCGCCAGCCCGCCAAGCCGAAGCATCTTCTATTATTTGAGGTATTATGAGATATTTGAGATGATTTGAGGTTTATGGATTTTAGTATAAGATGGCGTTCTTGAGGATTTATATGGTCTATATGTTTTATAAACATTTTTAGAAATGCGGTGTTTGAAATCCTTTTATTAAGATTATATGGTACTATTTGATGTGTATTTTTGGTACGATATTATGAGTTGTGATTTAAGTTGTTTTGAAACACTTACACCTACCCTACGCCGTTGTCACAGACTATGGCCTCCCATGTGCCTGATGTCGTCGAGGACATCCTTACTGCACCAGTTTTACCTGCACAGTTCACTATGGCATCTGATGACCCTTACCAGATGGCCATGTCTTCAGCTATTGTGTCACAGGCAGCTTCTACTTCAGCACTACCTGCTGCATCTACGCAGGGACCCTCATCTTCTCTAGGGCTCCCTGGTACATCGAGGCAGCTTACTCTTCATCAGGCTTTGGCTCGTGTGGCACCACGCTTTGCCCACCGAGCTACAGCACGCATGTCGGTACGCCCTACTCCATCACCTTTACAGATTGATGCTCATTCTCTTCTGTCTGAGGCGCCACCCACATCATTGCGTCGTCGTCCTAGATCACCTACTACATCTCCACATGGTTCACCTAGTAGGAGACGACGAGTGATGAGGTACTCTTCCGATGAGGAGGAGGAGTACGAGGGTGAGGATGAGGCCGATGATCCTGAGCGGGAGGATGACCCTCAGGAGGCTGAGCATGGTGATGATGATGACCCTGAGGAGGAGGATGACCCTCAGGAGGATGAGATGCCTGATGATGATGATGATGAGTTAGCACCACCAGCTCAGGCTGAGGAGCCTGATTTACCTGTACACCCGATTGAGCCCGATTCACCTGATCATCCGTTCTTGTTTGAGTTGCCACCTGGTAGTCCCGTTGAGTCGGATGCATCGTCTGAGGTATCTGCTGAGCATGCAGAGTTGGGTGAGGTTGGCAGGTTGTGGGCTCGGATTACTGAGCTTAGTGACAGAGTTGCACACGTATCTGATCGACTTGAGAGAGTTATTGGAGAGTTTTTAGCAGATTTGAGAGTTGATTTGACTGTCGCTGTGGGCAGGGCTACTGAGCTGAGGAGAGTTATGATGGATGTTCATGAGCATATCGATAGTTTGCAGCGAGGATTCGTTACTGCTCGTGAGGCCGACCGCAAGCTTTGGCAAAGGAATGCCGAGCTAGAGAAGGAGGTGGCTGACCTCAAGAGAGACCGAGACACCCATAGCGTGGAGTTAGGATCGTTATGGAGGGATCTTAATGGCTTGAGGCAGGAGTTGAGGATTCTCCGTCAGCCCCGTGGCTAGTTGCTTGAGTTATATTATCTTGTTGCTTTCTTAGCCGAGGAGTGTTCGGTTAGAAAAGCTAGTTATCATATTTTGGATGTATTTTGTTTGGTATTCGTCTCTTTTGGAACGATTAGTATGTTTTGTGTTATCCGTTGGTTGGAACGATGTTAGATCGCTATTGTATGGTTGATGGTTGTTAGTATATGGTATTATGTGATTTTGGGTGTTATGGAAATTGAGTCCTTATTCGCTTATTATTACATAGCGTGTCGTTGCCATTCTTGCTATGACTTGATTTCGTTGAGATGTTTTGTTGAGCATGTCGATAAGTTCTAATGGAGATTTATGAACTTGTGTGATGTTACAGATCAATGGCACCCCGTCGAAACCCTGTTAGGTCTACCAGGACTGGTCCTGCTGTGACTACTCCTACTCCTGCTCGTCGAGGTCGTCGACCTACTCGAAATGTTGAAACCCCTACTCCTGACAACCTGGACACCACTAACCGTAACAACAGGAATCAAAATGTTGATGTTCAGGGAGACAATGGTCATGTTCCACTTAATGCACCTACTGTGGATCAAGCAATGATCAACCAACTCGTGGAGCAAAGAGTTGCTGAACTACTCGCTGAGTCAAATCATTCCAACAATTCTGCTGGAACTTTTCCACCTGTTCGTGCTAATGGATGTCAATACAAGGAATTCAAGATTTGTGGACCCATTGAGTTTGGTGGAAATGAAGGAGTGGTTTACTTAGTTAGATGGATTGAGAAGACTGAGTCAGTGTTTAATGTCAGTGGTTGTGCGGAGAATGCGAAAGTAAAGTTTGCTTCTTTTACTTTCAAGGATGAAGCTTTGACTTGGTGGAACAACTACCGAAATGCAGTTGGGAGTGATGTAGCATATGCTATGACTTGGGAGCAATTTAAGTCCTTGTTGATTCAGACTTATTGCCCAAGGAATGAGGTCAAAAAGCTAGAGATTGAGTTTTGGAACCACAAGGTGAAAGGTAATGATATGGCGACTTACAATCGTCGTTACCAGGAGTTAGCCTTGTTGTGCCCTGATATGGTGAAAACCGAGACTCAAAAGATTGAGAGGTATACTGATGGATTGCCTGTAGCTACGAGGAATGATGTAATTTCTGCTAGGCCTGCAAACATCCATGAGGCAATTACAATTGCTCAACAACTTATGGATTCGTTGGAATTAGAAGAAGCTGATAAGGAGAAGAATGGAAAGAGAAAGAGAGACCGTCACTCTAAGAGTAATGATCACCGAAGCAAGAGACAAGCTAAGGCTTATGCTATTGGGCCCGTGGCTTATAGGTTGGAATTACCGTCTGAACTGAGCAAAGTTCATGACGTGTTTCACGTGAGTAATTTGAAGAAATGTCTTTCTGATGAAATGCCCGTCATTCCAATGAGGGACATTCGTATTGATGAGAAATTGAATTTCGTGGAGGAGCCGATCGAGATTTTAGATCGTGAAGTTAAACGACTCAAGAGGAGTCGCATTCCGCTCGTCAAGGTTCGTTGGAACTCCCGACATGGACCAGAAATTACGTGGGAACGTGAGGGCGAGTTCAGGAAGAGATATCCGAAGCTTTTCACTTCGTAGATTAAAATTTTTCCGAGTGAAACCCGGGACGGGTTTCCTTCTGAGACGGGGAGGATGTGACAACCGGCAGTTTAGGGAGCCATTTTAAAAATCCGCATTTCGATATAAGTTCGTTTATAATTTTTATTTGAAATTTTCATTTCACAACGAACTTGTAAGACCTATTTTATGGAAATTTTATTTAATGACGTTATGGTATTCGTGAATTATATTCATAATTCGTTTTTGATTATGAGATCGGTGATGTATATTTGAATTCTCACTTGGTACTACGTTGACTTTGGCACTAGGATTACCTAACATAATTTTATGATTCGTCTTAACGAGCCGTTATTATTTTAATTAATTACGAGAGGTTCTCGTGTAATATGGAAATTTTAAAATGAGTTCGGGTTCGGGCCACGTGTTTTTACATTTACCCATATTGCCCGCTCAACCGTAATAATATCTTTATTATTACTATTATTATTATTATTATTACACTTATTATTATTATTATTATTACAAAAAAAAAATAAATAAAAAAATAAAAATAAAAAGAGAAAGAGAAAAGTTATTAAAGGGTCCGTTTGGCCGGTTGTAACCACACACACACAACACAAACTAACTTTACTCTCACCTCTCACCAACTCTCTCTTCCTCACTAACCCTAGCCCTAGCCGCCGAACACTATTCCGGCCAGCCGCCGCCACACCGCTGGTCACCCATCAAAAAGAACACCACCAAAATATTCCTCTCTTCACCCTCTTTCTTTTGGTGTATCATACACACTCTAAAACAACCTCTAACATCACGAAATCTAAAGATTTCCGTTCGGATTTTTATTAGTTTTCTAGATCTAAGCATTTGAAGGATTTAGAAGGTGAGAAGAACCATTTTCAAGGTTTTGGGAGCCACGAATTGGTTTTATTTCGTGGCTACACGAATTATTTTCGTGTAAATCGAATGGGTTTTAATTAAAAACGTGAATACTCATGGATGGTTGATTGGAAAAAACGTGTTCTTAATAAGTTTGGTATCCGGTTTCATGGGTTTGGGTCGTGGTTGACTCGGAACCGAGAGCTAAGCTCTCGGCTTAACATGGTTCGAAGCCTCGTATGGCTTGGGTCCTTGATGGCTTTGGTTCTTTGATTGATTGATGGTTTAGATTGTTGTCGAGGGTGTTGAACCTCGATGTGATGCTAGCCGAGACCTTGTGGTCTCGGGGCTCCTTTTCTTGTGATCTTTGGCCATACCGAGACCTCAAGGGTTCTCGTTGAAGTGTGGTTTGAGCCATTGGCTCGTATGATTCTTTGTGGTTCGATCCTTTGGGTCACGGCTGTTAGCCGAGCACCACTTGTTTGCCGATTTGACCATAGAGTCAAATGGTTTACCTACTTAATCGGTTTAGCTCATGTGAGCTATGTGATGTTTGGTTCGAGTCTAAACGACTCGTAGTATTGAGCCGAGACTCAAGTGAGTCGAGGGCTTGGGTCGGCTTGGTAAACCGACCCACACATTGACTTGGTTAATGTTATTAATTGTCTAGTGTGAACAAGTTGTTATATAATTGTTGGTTATTATTGTTATTGTTATTTTGTTGTGGTATTATTTCTCGGCCGTATACTTTGGGTCGAATTGGATATTGGATATTGGTTCTTGGTTATGGTTTAATATTGAGGAGTTGTTGTCGAGTGGTATATGATATGAGGACCGGTTATGAGACGGTCGTTAGATGACGGAGATAGGTTAGTCGGGTACCGTAGTCGGACCTTATTGTTGTAGCCCGTGGTTGAGATTGTGATTGGACGAAGATTATTATTTATGACTTTGGTTTATTATTGGACTTGGACAATGAGCCGAGAGTCATGACTTGGACAATGAGCCGAGAGTCATGACTCGGACATATGACCATTTCGTGTAACTCAATAAATATTAAAAGTAAAACGAGAATGATAAAACTCGTAATAATAATTATTAATAATATGAACGTTTATACGAAAGTATATACGTGAATAACGTATATATAACTATATAAACGCGTATATTAATAATAATAATAATCACGAGTCGTATTATAAATAATACGATTAGATACATATTAGGCTACGAAAGTGGCGTAATATTAATTAAACGTATTATTATTATTAGAAATTGTGTTATAAACGGGAAACTCCCGACAATTATGAAACGTTTAATAAAAAGTCATTTCGGATATATAACGGATAAACTTATTGAGTTAGGCGAAATTGTTGTCACTCGGGTCCAGGTAAGTTATTATTTGCGACATTCGTGTTGTCTCGGATATATGACGACTAATATGGACGTTTTCTATAAGTAAATAACCACTCAACCGTAAGGTTGAGCCGTGTTGTTTGGTTATATGAAACGAATATATTAGTGGGCATCGTATCCTACGACGCCCATAGGTTGTAGTATATGTAAAAGGTAATAGATTGCGAGTGTATATATCGGGAAATCTGGCCAATTTGACGATATATACGAGGAATTTATTAAACTGTGATATATACTATATAGTAATTACGTGCTATGTGCTTTATATGTGCTTTAGATTGGGTGTAATCTTGGAACGGTATATTACGTAAATAAATATGAGGATTATCAAAATCGACGGATTTGATAAACTTTGGCGATTTATTTAAATGATATATTGGGCTAATATTAGATCTATAGTTTATTATATGTTCTATGTGCGATCTTGTTGGTTTGTTTTGAGTCGACCCACCACCCGTATGGATACCAAACGCAAATACACCAAACTGATATGAAATGGATTTCGGAAATAAAACGGATTCTCGTCCGGGTTTGGGAATATTATACATTTGAGGAAATGATTTCTGAAAGAGTTAATATTGTTAGGTCGTGCCAAGTCCGTAGTTGCTGTTTCGTGAGTTATCATACATCTTATTGCTACCTACCTCGTCTTGCTATATTTCTGGACTTGAGGTGAGTCATAGCCCCACTTTTTACTCTTGAACTATGTTTTCAACGATTGGGGTGAGAAACGTGCAAATTATTTTACGTGGACTATTATCGCTTTTATATGCTTTCTAAACTTGCTATGCGTATGGACTAGGATCTATTGTCAGCTTTAGTCACATATGTCGTGTGTACTATTCAAGGTTGGCTTATTTGGTTATTTGGGATTGTCAGCTTTAGTCACATATATGTTGTGTGTACTATTCAAGGTTGACTTATTGAGATACTGTAGTGTGCACCTATAGGTTATTAATACTTCGGAGGTTATCCGAGTATTTATTGGTATTGCGGGGGTTACCCGAATATTTATGATGTTACGGAAGGGTATCCGTGTGTTTTGGTTATTACGGAAGGGTTTCCGTGTGTTATGTTGAGAGCGGAGGGTATCCGCAGGCTTTTAGCGAATCCTTAGTCTAGCTAGCAAGCGTTTTGCGTACATGTCCACTATATTATTAGTTGAATTTAAACCTATGATCTCACCAGCGAAAGCTGACTTTTAGCACGTTTTCTCAGGTAATTAAGTGTTGAGGTGCATGCTTGGATTGGAAGGCTCGGCTGTGGCACACGGTTATGGATCTATATTTTCTAAACTCTGATAATTAAATTTGGACCTATTGTTATTTTATTTTGGGCCTAACTCTGAATGATGTTGGGATAAATGTAAACTCTAAAACCCCGTTTTGGTTGTGTTTTTATTATGTTTACTTTATCTCGTTCTATATTGTCTTGTGTTGGATACCAATCCCCGTAGCACCCCGAAAGCTCGTTGAGTCTTCCGCTGTATCGAATTTTGGGGGTGTTACAGTTAGTGTTATGCAACAAAATTACAAAACGATGATATGAAAACTAACTATGAAACTACATAATAAGATACCAATCAATTTGCCAAATATAACTTTAATTATTTGATATTTCATACTCTCTTTATAGTCTTGAAACTTAAACAAACATTTAGATTAATGTATTTGTTTTAGACTTGATGGTAACCGTTAAATGTATACTTGCAACATCATAAATATTTTAATTAGTATAATTTATTTTAACATGAGTTTATGGGTACAATTACGGGTATTTTGACGGGTATACCCATGGGTATTTTAAATGGGTATCACGGGGTTTACCCGCGATGGGTATATCTCACCCGTCATTCACCCGCCATCCACTGATGGGTAAAGATTTTCACCCACGACCCACCCGTGGGTGAAAATTGACGCGTTTACCCACCTATTTATAGCGGGTACCTGCGGGTTATTGGTTTTTTCTCGCCCATTGCCATCCCTACTCGTTAATAATTGTTATTAAGCTCGGTAATTAGATCGGCTATAATACAAATGCGTAATGTTTTATATATGTTTAATACTTAAAATATCTTAGTGTCATTTAGGCTTGTGAGCCCAGTCGAGATGTGTATATAAAGATCAGGCTCGAGCTCGATTAATAAATGACCTGTTGCAACTTAAGCTCAAGCTGAAGCTTGAGCTCGTTTAGGTTCATCTCGTTTGAGCTTTTTACCAATTCGATTTCAAGCTTTTCACGAATAACTCGGCTAATTTCCACCCTAATACTTGTGATGAAAATGTTGTTATACAAAACCCTTTCAAAAAATTTATGCAACATTCAGACGAAAATCCTAAATCTGTCATTGCATGCATGGCTAAAGTTATAACAAGGACATAAGCTTTGGTACAAAGGGGTGCGTCATCGCACGGTGTGCTCTTGTGGGACAACTAGAAAATTAGTTGGATAAACATGATATTTAACCTAGCAAGCTAAATCTAAATCTATGGTCTACTTGAGATCGTACGTATGTTTGGCATAGGAATTGAATGATCTAAAGCTGTCATTTATTGCTGTAATTTTTTCTTCCTTGTGTTAAAGGTACATTTTAGAAAGTTGTATGATTTGATTTCGAGAACACGAACTTGACTCATCATATGTTAATTTAATTTTTTATTTTGACTCAAGTACAGCTTTTTAAACACAGTTGTACCCATTCAAAATTTCAAATTTACCCAAATGTTTTAAAGTTTATCCTCTAATCAAAAAGCATATGTTTAACCTTTTATCACAAGTTATCTTTATTTCATCACTAGATCATCCCTAATGCTATATGTTTCCTCTCTCGAGTCTGTGTTTGTAATTTTATCTCTATCTATTTGCCACATGGACTTCGTAAAACTATAGAGTTCTTTTAAGACTCGACTCGAAATAAGAACCAGTATCAAATGACTTAGCGGCAAGTTACTTCACCTCTTATAAGAGTCAAGGGTTCAATCCTCACTACGTATAAACTTGTGAGCGGCCAAAGAAATATTGATTAAGTCGTGTAAATATGACCGAAAGAAAAACTCATCCGCACTCTATAAAAACATTCTTTCTACATGGACTTCTCTAGTTCTCTATAGTCTATACACCTTCACTAGAAATGTTATGATGTGTGAAATATCGTAATCATGTAAGTAAAAAAAACATACTACCTCCGTCTCAAAATTATTGTCCACATTTCCATTTTTGGATGTCTCAAATTAATTGTCCACTTTCCCTTTTAAGTAAAAACTAGAAAATATAGTAGAGGAATATTCTCTTTGAGTGGTTGAAAATAAAAGTGGCCCCACTTTTGTTAAACTTTGTAATTCTTGTCTCCTGACAATAATTTTGAGACGGAGGGAGTATCATTTTCTTAAAGTAGAAGTCAATTGTATGAAATGTAATCGAAAAAGTCAAAGCATGCATGCCCATGGGGGTGTAGGTTAGGTTTACGTCTAGTCTCTTTAATTTGCAAGGACGTACGTACCCCGTGTACACTCTAGCATTTTGACTCGTGTTGTAGCTAACCTACGCTATTACTCTGTATGTATTATGCTCTGAGTCTGATTGACTGACTGTGGATGTCATGTCAATTATACGCTTTACGTACTGAATTCAAATTAAACAAAATCCATTTTAATTTAGAGGAATGGGTGTCATGTCATCCAAAAACTACTCATTTTGTAGTCTTAAGGGGGCACGTCATTATCACATGACACACTTTACGGTACTTTATCATAACAAACCACAACTTAATTATTTGTGTCTTACCATTTCCTATTTACTTTATCCGTTTTAAAATTATTTTCATGAGAAGGAAATCACAAAGTTTAATAAAAGTGTGATCTCTTTAATTTTCAACAACTAAAATAAAATATCCATCTATTAAATTATCTAGTTTTTACTTAATAAAGAAAGTGCACAGTTATTTTAATATATCCTAATAAGGAAATATAGACAATATTTTAAGACGGATAGAGTAATTTTTTTATTCAAATTTTCAAATAAACCAAATTCATTCGATTAAATTAAAAATACAATACATCATATTAAAGCACATACGAAACATAAACTAACGATACGAAGAAAAAAAAGGGTAAAAAACATACGCAACTTAAGAAATACATCAAATTATAAAGAAACTAATTATATTGTTGTTGTTAAAGTTGTTCTCATTAATGTCGTTTCCAAACATGCTCGATGAGATTTCGTTAAAGCGCAGCGTGTACGCGTTTATCGCGTAGTTCCTTCCCCTTCTTTCATTGCACATCGCATCGTTCAACCCATTCCCGTTGTAAATTTATCCGCGAACAAATATACATGTCGATCATTTCGGATATCGCAAATTGTTGATATTTCAAAATCGTGTTATGCAATATGATGCATGCGTATATAATTCTATGTAGCTTGCCGACAGTAAATTGACGCGCCGAATGGGCAATAATATGCCAACGTCCTTGGAGGACATCAAAATCTCTTTCGATATCTTTTCAACAAAAGATGACCACTCCGGGTAAATTTCGTTAGCTATATAATACCCTTTTTTAAATGTACGCCCGTTTACTTCAAACGGAAACTCGAGGGCGATGTTATCAAGCAGGTCGTCGAATAACAGAGAGTTATTCAAAACGGTAGGATCTTTATTCTCACCCGCTACCCCAAAAAGTGTAAGCCAAATTCAAGAAATCATATGACGCAACGACTTCAAGCATTATTGTTGGAAACTTTTTATTACCTCTATGAAATTGCCCATGCCATTATTTCGGACAAATTTTCCATTCCCAGTGCATGCAATCAATGCTTCCCAATATTTCAGGTATCTTATGAACCGCGTTATGTACGTTGTATAAGTTGTGAATGTCATTCACGTCTCGTTTTCTTAAAAACTCACGCGTATACAAATGGATTATGCACATAGTAAAATTATCTAGATAATCGCGTGCACAATGTTCTCCCATTTGTAAATACTCACCTAATGCATTAGCTGCTATTCCGTATGCCAATTGGCGTAGGGCGCATGTGCATTTCATAATCACACTAAAACTCATTACACCCTTAGTATCGGGTCAGACTCTAAAGAAATCAAAATGCTTAGGAATAGGATGATGAGTTTCAATTTATGTTTCAATACCTTGAACTATTTCTAAAAATAGTTTATGGCTCATACGATAGCGACGCCTAAAATTTTCATCCATATATTTTGGGTTGTCACAAAATAGTCAGCCATTAGACGTTCTTCAGCAATTTGACGTTCATGGGGAATGTATCTACGTCGTTTTGAACTTCCGGCTTCTTGTTGCTGCAACAATTACTCATACTCATATTCTTGAAGAATCATCTTGAGCTCTGAAATCTCTTCAAGATTACTTTCGCCAGAATAAGATGACGCACTCATGTTTATTGGTTATTATTTTACAGAGTTTAGTGTGAAAGGTTGCGTAGAATTTGTAAAAATAAGGTAGTATTTATAGTGTGTCAATGTATGTTTAAAAAAAGAAGGAAAAAAAAAAACAGTCGAAATTCATATTTAAACGTTTAGATCTGAGAAACAAGTACACAATTTACCTAGCCGTGCAGACGAGGAGGCCACCCACGCGAAGGACAACAAGTTGGGATGGTGTCATGGCGAGGCTCGACGAGCTGCCATGTCACCTACAGCGAACCACGAAGAGCTCCACATCCACTGCTCTTAGAGAAATTTACTTGAAAGGAAAAGGAGAGTGGGTTATTTTGCTCCTTTTGATATAAATTGTAATGTTTTTTAAAGAGTAAATTGCAAAAATAGTACTTGTGGTTTGGATAAATTGCAGATTTCATCTCTAATATTTCGAAAATATAAGCACCGTTTTTGTGGAGAATTTTAGGTTGTTGTTTTCATCATGTCTAAATTAAAATGACTAAAATGTCATTCTTAAAAACTGCAAACAAAAGTTCTTCTCAGAGCATCTCCAATGCAAAAACGAACAATATCTTTTTACTATTTTAAAAAGGTTTTTGAGAAGGGTTTTTTGCATTGCATTCAAAGCTTTTTTTTAAAGCTTGATTCCGTTTTACAGGTATCTTGCCATCATTCGATTCGTTTGTGTGGTCGTAACTGTTTGATTTGAGATTCCAAAATCCTATCAGTCCAGGCTACAATCAGTTTTTTTCATTTCTTTCTACATATTTTATTAAGTGATGCTCTTAAATGGCTAGATAACAATTAAGGGGTTGTTGTAATTGTTTAGAGTCGCGTTGGATGGTTGTTGTAACCGCTTAGAGCTACCGAAGCTAGTGTCAGTTATTGCTACTCCTAGTATCTTGCTAGTTTCACTTTAATTAGATGTTTCCTTTCACATAAAGATTACTCTCTTGTTAAAACTTAAAAGTGTAATACTAGTAATATACAACCATTCAACAGACATAAGAGTGTAAGACTCATGTGTGTGGGCTTGATAAAAAGATATGGCCGATCCAAGGTTCTTCTCAAAGTGAAAATTTTCTAGCCCAAAATTAAAGCGGCCAAAAATCTAAAATAATTAAAATGCACATGCTTTTCACATCAACTTAAAACAAGGTGGTGAATACTTTCAATCGAGCTAAATTCAATTTGCAAGTAAATTCACGGCAGTGATTCCATACTTGGATCCATGCTGAAACTTGCATTCGACGACACTATATGCAGGTTAACAAAACAGTAATAGCCGAATTTGCTCTAATGTATATATTAACCTAATCGTATTAGTATAGAAACACCTCGTTTCCCAATCTACAAAAATTTGACCAAACGAATTCAATATAAACATCACTCAAATGCAAAGTCAGTTTTCGTGATGTCCACACATTTTCAAACATCTTATCGTATTGATGTGAAAGAAGATTGATGGAAATAGACTTTTAACAAGTAAACCGTTCATAAAAGTTCAAGATACTCATAATGTACCAAATGGTTGATGGTACAAAGTAATTATTACAGAAGACGAACTTATTCAACAATAATCATTGGTATCTTCTTAATATAGAAGTTACATGTTGATCAAAAGATCAAATAACCGGGGAAATCTTAACTGTATTACACACAATGACACATTATTTGAGCAATAGCTAAAATGCATAACGTATCCTAAACACATAAGAACAATAATTTATATAAACTTATGTGTGTCTTCTTTTTGTTAGAAACTAACTTTAACTACAGTATGGTTTAGTACTCAGTCTATTATTTACATTGTCACATAACAATAATTTGTATTAAGAAGATTATTAGGAATATTAGTAGGAAGCTAAATCATTTTCCATACTAAAAATGCATGAATAAACAACAGTTAGATATTTCAATAAATAACCATCGTAGCATTATCCCACATAGGTATGAGAAATGAAAGAGAACTTAGTTATATACAACAGTGCCCATGGATAATGCATGTTTAGAATAATATGATGTTTCAGATACTTTGTTGGAAAGATGTATGTTCAATATAAAAATTGAAATTGAACGTCTTTCCTTATGAAGTCTCTGAAAATTTATATGTGTTCTTAAATTTTTAACATTGGTATATCAAACACAAATTAACATTACCATCATAAATAACAAGGAAAACTCTACGAATCTTCTCTCAATGTAATGAAAAGATTATTTATTTCCATTGCTAAAATTATCAAATAAAAATGTTCCCAAGAATGATTTAAGATTCAAAACTATGTACTTGTTTCTTGACAGGCTAATGTTGGTCCCAAGTTTGGATATCCTTGAGCGATTTCACTTAGTTTTACGTTGGTTAAGTTGTATGAGACCTAAGTTATTATTATAATAGCAGAGATAACAAATCCACAAATCTTATTTTGTTCAATTCTTAATGTTAAAAGATTAGAGACATCTTAATCAAATCCAAAACTGTCATAACTACACAACTTATTTGAATACTAAAAGCAAATTTTAAAACAAAAGGATGCCATTGTGTTCTAAAGCTAATATTTAATTCAAGTAGCTTTGCAAGAAAATTCTAAAATTGATCTATAAGGAATGTTCTTTTTCGATGAAAACCATTTCTATGTGTGGGCTTGATAACAAGATATAGCCCGTCCAAGGTTCTTTTCAAAGAAATTTCTGTGGCTCAAATATTAAGGCAGCCCAAAATCTCAAATAATTAAATTTTTATTAGGAATTCACAAGTTTTTCAACTTAAGCTCATATAACTTAAAGGTAGTGAACGTTTTTAATAAAGCCAAATTCACTTTGTAAGTAAATTTTTGTGTATGTGAAAATTTGTAACCGTCGTCGTGCACCCTTTTGGGTCATCTCATCTTTAACTGAGTTCGCCACTTTAGAGATTCCATGCTTGGTTCCATGCTGAATCGTTTATTCAACGACACTATATGCAGGTTAACAAATCAGTAACAACAGCTTCAAATTGTGTATAGGAACGCCGTGTTTCTCACTCTACATTCAATTTGACTAAACAACTTCATTATAAACATCACTCAAATGCAAAATCAGTTTTTGTGATGTCCGCAAATATTCAAACATCTTATCACTATGATGTGAAAGAAGACGTATGGAAACAGACTTTTAACAAGTAAACCATTCATTAAAAGTTCAAGATACTCATAACGTACCGATGGCTGATGGTACAAAGGTAGTTCTTATAGATGACAAACTTATTCAACAACAATAATTGGTATCTTCTTAATACATAAGTTACATGAAGATAAAAAGATCAAACAAACGTTTAAGGGAAACTTTTAACTGTATTCCACACGATGACACATGATTTAAACGATAGCGAAAACCCATAACGTATCCTTATCACACAAGAACAATTATTTATATATACTAGTTTGTGTCTTCTGTTTTTTTAGAAACTAACTTTAACTTTAGCATGGTTTAGTACTTTAGTCTATTATTTGCATTATCACTTCACAATAATTTGTATTAGGAAGATTATTAAGAATATTAGGAGGAAGCTAAATCATTTTTCATCATACTAAAAATGCATGAGTAAACAACATTTAGATACTTACTAGTATATTATTTCAATAAATAACCATGTTAGTATTAAATCCCACATAGGTCTGAGAAAGGAAAGATAACTTGGTTATATACAACAGTGCCCATGGATCATACATGTTTAGAATAATATGATGTTTCGGATGCCTTGTTGTTAGGGATGTTTGATATACAAATTAAAATTAAACACCCGTTTTCACAAAGCATTTGAAAATTTTATGTGTTCTTAGGGTGCGTTTGGTATCCTGCGAGGAATGACAATGGGTATGAGTTTGATAGTAGTGGTGGGTCCCTCAACTATGAAAGATCCATTCCCCCCTCAAGAGTTGTATATAGAGTATAAAATATATTAGACTTTCAAAGTCATAGTTGTGGGCACATGCATTCTAAACAAACACAAATTGATAGTTTGATTCCCTTAGAAGGAAACCAAACGCACCCTTAAATTTTTAACATTTCTTTTTTCTGGCATCTTTATTGCCTTTGAATCTAACTACCTTATAATCTTAATTATAATCGTACTAGTTTTCAAGAGTAGAACTTATGTTCTTCATTGGTATATCAAACACAAATCAACATCACCATCTTAAACAGTAAGGAAAACTCTTCGAATCTTCTCTCAATGTAATGAAAAAAATGGTTATTTTGAACGAGAAAATTTTCTAAATAGTCCAAAACTTGAAGTGTAGTCCAACATTTAGTTCAAAAAATCAACTTTCCAAAATCAATAATGGTGACGGGATGATTGGACGACTCAACTAGAATTTTAACCCATGTCACATATTTTATTAAAAAAGTACAAGTCGCCTAGTCGATCAAGTGGAGTTGCTCAAGTTGAAGGAGAAGTTCACTTTTTTTTTTTTTTTTTTTTTTTTTTTTTTTTTTTTTTTTTTTTTTTGGCTAGATTTTAGACTACCTTTCAACTTTTTGACTATTAAGGAATGAGAAATGCTAGATCCACATAAGAAATCCACAAAAAAAATCCACACGCTGACGTGTCAGTCAGTGATTGGTGGATTTTACTATAGTTTCTCTCTCTTCTCTATGATTAAACCAATCAGTGCATGACACGTCAGCGTGTGAATTTTTTTGTGGATTTCTTATGTGGATGTAGCATCCCTCTTAAGGAATTTGCTCTATTTTGCACATTTTGATACAAAAGGTTTTTGTTTAATATAGAACTTTGGTCATCGAAAATCTTGTGAAAATGTCGTGAATCTAGGTGACACGTCGCTGACTATTCGTGCACTATTTGTAAAAACTTACGATAATCATTACACCTTTTAGATGCCTAACTATGTGAAAATCAGATTACATTACGAGTTATGACTGAGCCACCTAGATTCGTGATATCGCAACAAGATCATAAAAGTTGGTCTAAAACATGTAAATCTAATTACATTGTGAGTTATGACCGAGCCACCTAGATTGATCATAAAAGTTGGTCTAAAACGTGTAAAATTGCTCAATTCTTGCCTCTTAAGCTAATTATGTGTAATAACAAATAAAATAAAACTACTAAGGAGTGACCAAGCAGCAAAATCTTATATCATGAATAAAATGTGAAAGATGATCTAGTTTCGTAGATAGATATATCGTCTCATGATTTAAATATTGTTTCTGGTCGTTTCAAGATAGGCCAAGGATTGAGTAGACAAAAGGTCAAGGCAGTCTTAACATGTGATTGTCTTACTTGTATCGTGCCACCACTAGATTCGTTTGTGTGGTCGTGAGTGACTGTTTGGTTTGAGATTCCAAAATCCTATAGATATCCAGGTTAAAATCGGCTGGTTTTATTAAATGATGCCCTTAAGTATCCTCTGATAATTGATGGCTCTTCAGTCTTCACTAGGGTTTGTATGGTCATCTGGATAACAATTACGGGGTCGTTGTAATTATTTAGAGTCGTGTTGGATGGTTGTCGTAACCGTTAGGATTTCTTCGACCGAAACTAGTGTTTGTTATTGTTACTCCTAGCAACATGCTAGTTTCACTCTAAAAGAAATTTGAAGTTTTTTCCAACTGACTATGCTTGTTCTCTTGTTAAAACTTAAAAGTGTAATAATATACAACCATTCAACAGACATATGGCATAAGAGTATAAGACTCATGTGTGTGGGCTTGATAAAAAGATATGGCCCGACCAAAGTGAAATTTTCTGGCCCAAAACTAAAGCAGCCCAAAATCTCATATAATATACACAAGTTTTTTCACACCAACTTAAGCTCATAATTTAATGGCAGTGAACGCTTTCGATAGTGGCAAATTCACTTTGTAAGTGAGCTTTTGTGCATGTGAAATTTGTAACCGGCTTTGTGTACCATTAGAGATTCATACTTGGTTCCATGCTGAAAAATGTATTCAACAACACTATATGCAGGTTAACAAAACAGCAAGAACAGAATATGTTCTAGTATATATATTAATCTAATCGTATCAGTATAGAAACGCCTTGTTTCTCAATCTACGTTCAACTTGACGAAGCAACTCCAATACAAATATTACTCAAATGTAAAATCAGTTTTCGTGATGTCAGTCAAATCTTTAAACACATATCCATGATGCAATAATCCCAAACATCTTAACTCTTTGATGTGAGAGAAGACGTACGGAAATAGAATTTGAGGAAGTAAACCGTTCATAAAAAGTTCAAATTACTCATAATGTACCAATGATTGATGGTACAAAGTAGTCATTACAGAAGATAAACTTATTCGAAAACAATCATTGGTATCTTCTTAATACAGAAGTTACATGTCGATCAAAAGATAAAACAACCGTTTGAGGGAAAATCTTAAAACCCTATTCCACACAATGACACGTGATCTGAACGATAGCGAAAATGCATGATGTATCCTTATCACATAACAACAATAATTTATATAAACTAGTGTGTCTCTTCTTTTTGTTAGAAGCTAACCTTAACTACAATATGGTTTAGTACTTTAGTTGGAATATTAGTAGGAAGCTAAATCGTTTTTCATACTAAAAATGCATGAGTAAACAACATTTAGATACTTACTAGTTTTTTCCCGTAAAAACCCATCTTAGCATAACATCCCACATAGGTTAGAGAAATGAAAGATAACTTGGTTATATACAACAGTGCACATGGTTCATACGTATTTAGAATAATATGATGTTTCGAATACGTTGATTGTGAGGATTCTTCAATATACAAATTAAAATTGAAGATCCTTTCACACAAAGTATTCGAAAATGTATGTGTTCTTAAATTTTTAACATTTTTTCTTCTAACATCTTTATTGCCTTTGGATCTAACTACCTTATAATCTTAATCATAATCGTACACGTTTTCAAGAGTAGAACTTATGTTCTTCAATGGTATATCAAACACAAATCAACATCATCATCTTAAACAGTAAGGAAAACTCTTCGAAACTTCTCTCAATGTAACGAAAAAATTTCACTTAGTTTTACGTTGGTTAAGTTGTATGAGGCTTAAGTTATTATTATAATAGCAGAGATAACAAATCCACAAATCTTATTTTGTTCAATTCTTAATGTTAAAAGATTAGAGACATCTTAATCAAGTCCAAAACTGTCATAACTACACAACTTATTTGAATACTAAAAGCAAATTTTAAAACAAAAGGATGCCATTATGTTCTAAAGCTGATATTTAACACACTTCATATGCATACAAACCGGTTAGTTATTCAAGTAGATTTGAAAGAAAATTCTAAAATTGATCTATAAGGACCATGTATATGATGGTATACACTGGAATTAGTAAAACCGGCTTTGTGCACCCTTTTCGGTTATCCATTGTTAACCGTGTTCACCACATTAGAGATTCCATACTTTGTTCCATGCTGAATCGTGTCTTCAACGAAACTATATGCAGGTTAACAAAAAAATCGTATCAGTATAGAAACGCCTTGTTTCTCAATCTACATTCAATTTGACTAAACAACTCCAATACAAACATTACTCAAATGTAAAATTAGCTTTCGTGATGTCATCAAATCTTCAAATACATATCCATGATGCAATAATTCCAAACATCTTATATCTATGATGTGAAAGAAGACATACAGAAACAGACTTTGAACAAGTAAACCGTTCATAAAAAGTTCAAGATACTCGTAATGTACCAAATGGTGGATGGTACAAAGTAGTTATTACAGTCGAAAAACTTATTCAGTAACAATCATTGGTATCTTCTTAATACAGAAGTTACATGTCGATCAAAAGATCAAATAACCGTTTGAGGGAAAATCTTAACTGTATTCCACACAATGACACATGAACTGAACGATTGAAAAAATTAAGCAAGAGGGTCTCGTTCTTTGTTTTCTTGTAGTAGTTGTTCCCTTACTCTCCTAATCTCTGCTTCCTTCTCCATTCTTTCTTGCTGCAGTTGACACAAACAATTAACACGTTAGTGCATCAAACAAAAACCAATCCATATAATCATTCTTCTATCATGTGTATCAATAAATCCATCTGATTTGAAAGGTAAATAAAGGTGGCAAAATGGGAGGGTAAAGTAACTTTCGAGTTTGAACTTTGAGCATATGCAATACTTGCACTGACATTTCCACTCGTAGTATTTGTCATCAAACTTAATGAATTCGTCTAAAGTTTTAATGATACCTAATCTTGAGGCAGAAAAACAAGTCCCTTTTAACCTCATAATTATAAAGTGTATCCTATTTAAGGAAGGCATCAATATTTCCAACTCTATTACGGAGTACCAGTTAAGGCAGGACAAAAGTCGTGACTTATTCTAACCAGAAAGTAGTGTCTGTGGTACTAGTAATATTTATCACAAAAAGATTTCTGTACATGTATATGTAAATGAAGACAATGTTAGAACGACCTTATAGTGTCTACTCACTAAAATGCTTAAAAAACCGAACACATTGACAGAAAAAGAGGTTAGATGGCCTTATCGTTCGTACAACCATTAAAACCAACATTTTCACATTCATTATCAATTGAATGATTCACATTTCATATACTAAAAACCGTATGAATGCCTAACATGCAGATTCATGATACCCCCCCCTCCCCTTCCTTATCGCTTTCGATAAATGGCAACAGAGCTCTTATTTTCATCGACTTTATTCGACTCGGTGATTCACAATGTCAGGTTCTAGTTTTGTACCTGTACGTAAGGTCGTAAGTATCCAGAGAAATAGACGACAAACAGACACAAGAACTAACTATTAATATCCTACCTAGACCTATTGGGCAGCGTTTAATTTGCATGTGCAAATCACTATGGTACGAGTTTACTAGCCAGAACAAGGAAATTTATAACTCATACCCTTAAACTAACCACACTCTTGTCAATCCCATTCCCTCTCCTTAACTATCAGCCCAAAAATTATCAAATTTACTAACATACTTATTGCAAGTAGCTAAATTTTAGTTTGTAGTTGAAATAGGAGGCACATTAGTATACATTTCGAACTAAATGTGATCCAATCCACTGTATTGGAGAAGAAAAAGGAATTAAACCAACAAACCGAGCACCAAGTTCAATCTTACTCCAACATCCAAACACTGAAGCTCGTATCGGTATTCAGCAATTTGACAACCTCTCGTCTAACAGAAATATATCACTACCTTTCTAGCTAATCTACAATTAAATTTAAGGTGGGTGTTTAGCACTGCAATCCAGAAGTGATTCTAATTATATAATCAGCTGCATTAATATCTTAGTGTACAACTACAAAATACTGAAAATAGTGTTCTTGCAAGCCCTTATTCTACTTGAAGCTATGCAAATCAGATGATTAACTGATTAAACGTGTGACAAATTTGATTATTGAAGGTAACTACTAACTAGAGTTTGCTTGAAATCATCGGAGCTTACTTTTAAGCACATAAGAAGTTTTATGTGTTTGACAAAAAACTGCTTCTGCATATTTCGTGGTAAAATAAGCAGGTTTGGGACATGCTTCTTTCAAAGTGCTTATTTGGGAACAACCTAGAATCATTTCTGTCACACTCATATCTAACCTTAGTCCCTTGTTTTCATGTTTGAACAGGAGACACGTTAATCAGCAATATAAGACTGAAGCTGGATAGTCATTTGGAACTATCCATATTCAGCAAAAATCATACATCTGATCTGAAACATACGTCTTTTTTTTTTTTTTTTTTTTTTCCCTAGATAATCTAGAGCTAAGGGGGTGTGTTGCGTTGCTATTTGAAAGCGATTCCAAGCAGATAAATACATTTTACGCATCCAAACTATATCACTTTTTAAGACTCATGTCTAACCTAAAACCCTTTATACGAAAATCATTGTTATTCATACCTAGTCAAGACCCGGATATATCGGGTCAAGACCCGGCTATATCCGGGTCTAACCGGGTCTTGGCAGGATATAGCCGGGTCTAAGCGGGTCTTGGACAGATTTAGCCGGGTCTAACCGGGTTTTTGCCGGGTCTAACTAGTGTTGTTTTTATTAGCATTTTTTAATAAAATTATTTACTCCCTCCATCACCAATGTTAAAAACGAGGATTTTCATATGCACGCGCCGCTGCAGGGTGCGGGTATTAGCAAGTAACTACATGGACTAATTATTTAATATTTTGTTACATAAACATTCTTTAATTTTAACTCAGAGACTATGTATTTTTTTTGTTAACAATCCATACTTAAACGAAGGACTGTTCCTGTAATGAAAATTAATGACGAGGACTTTTTTTCCATTTTCATGGGACTCTTTCAGTGACGCAAGTAAACGAAGGGACTGTTTTTGCATTTTCCCCCATTTTTGCTATTCAATGAACAATAATTTTCTCCTGAAAGTCGTCTATAGTTAAGATGATAGGAGACGTACTTTTGATCATTCTTAGATTTAAAATAAGAAAAAGTTAAAACAAATTAGTCGATGATATGATAACTAACTAGAATATATATCATAGTTGGTCGGCGACTAACGTTTGACAGGAACATACATAAACTATCAAATGTCAAGGAATACTAGAGTCAGAGTGTTAGACTATGTTCGTCGGAGTGAAAAACTCAACCTTCTGAGTAACCCCAAAAAGAAAATCTTTATTCGTTCATCAGCATTCTTAACCGGTTAAGCCTGCGAGTTAAACACCAAAGAAATTTCTAAATGCGTGTTTCAGACAATTACTGTTTCTTATACTAATAGTATGATAAGCATTTAGTCTATTATGATGTTCTACCTTGGCATAAAATATTAGAATACGCCATATCATATTAAATAATTATACGACTGAAAATACGTGAGCCTTTTGGGTCACATACGTATACATCGATGTATCATCAAATATAATGTATATAATATATTTATAGTAGATATGTTATTTATATTAATAAATAATCACGAATCGCTTAACTCTGGTTAATTAATCCATTAGACGTATTAATGAACTAAAGACCACTATTTATTAAGTAATCGACTTAATAAATAGATTAGACCATAAAAAATGGAAATCCCATTTATGGGTCCATAGGGGCCGTCCATTAAGGCAGAAAAATGAAGGAGGAAAAACTATCGGTGTTTAAGTGCAACTAGGTAGTTTATTATGGGATTATATTCATTCTAATCTCATAACTTGAAAAATAATCCACCCATTCCCTCTTCCTCTCGTATGAACGACCAAACAAACCTTCCTAAGGGTTTCGTTTGGTTTTTGATTAATCTAGCAAAACAATTATTTTGTTCGTTGCATGATCACGAGGAATGTAGAACTAGCATTCGAGTGATACACCGTGACGTGTAGTGTGGACGAGTTATAGAGGCTTCCTACTTTGGAAGCTCATGGGTTTTGTTTGGTTTCAAGAGGGTGAAACAATGATACGTTTATTGCAAGTTAATCAACCGATCATGCTACAAGAGATAATAACGTATGTTATTTTATTAATCATTACACATCATATGGATCCACATTTTGAGGATCTTTTATCCGTTGCGGCTATATGTTCTTAAATGTATTTTCATATATAAATCCCAACATAAAATTAGTATCAATCATTGTCATTGGTATTATTAGTTAATATAAGCTCGTGAGCCTTCATGAGGGAAGCTCGAGCTCGGTTCGAAAAGCTCTGACACACTCACGAAAGTCATTTACATTTGATGTATTTACATATAAGTCCTAAAAATAAACATATAATATGTATAAATAAATATATACTTATATGAAACTCAATAACTACACGACTCATTTGCTCGTTTTTTGACTCAAGCTCGAGATCAAGTTTCTCAACAAAAGCTCGACTCACTTGCAAACCTACCAAACACTATTCAATCATTTCTAAGATGCTTAGCAAAATCATACATGTAGTACAATAACCTCTAATAAATCAAAATCATTTTATTTTGTCTAATAACTTAACTTCTCAATCGTCATCACAGTTTGCATAAAACACTCCAACTCTTTATAAGGTTATTTTATTCTATTATTATTATTATTATTATTATTATTATTATTATTATTATTATTTTGAAACGACATATTTTTTTCACACCTATACTACCTACGAAGCTGTGCGAAATCCGCTTTTTTTATCTCACAAATGCCTCCAGCGAAACTTGAACCCACAACCTCTAGGTTGATGGGCAACTCACATATCACTAGATCAAAGGCCTTAAGTCTTTATATGAAGATGTGCTTTTAGATTAAATTTATAACTAACAAAATCAAACAACACATCAGTATTCATGATTAATTTCATATACTCAAAGTACAACAATTGAATGCACAATGTAAAATTGTTCTAAAACATGGTTAGATAAATATGAAATTTCCAAATTAAAATAATAAAAAAATATGAAATTGAATATAAATTAATTATATATTTTGTAAGTAGGTTGTAAGTCTCGTTCAATTTTTTTACAAGATGTATATGTACATGTGCTTTAAGACCATGCGTAATGGTCGGTCGACTAGTCGGTCAGTCGTTTAGGCTGACACGTCGGCTACCATTACACACCCATCAAAGGGACGCGTCGGAGGAGGGAAAAAAGGATGAATCGGTTGCATATGCGATTGAGTTGAAAGGCAAAAGCGGCGAATGCTTGTGTCTGTTGGTATTTATTAATTTATTTTTTTGGTGTATGCTTTTTGTATTCTTATTACATTAATTTTGTCATGAAGTTGTTCTAGAGAGGTAAAACTGATTACTGTTCACGGTCTCTTGATGGTGACCATTACACTTAGCAAAGTGTCAAGTTCAAGTTGAATCTAATAATCCATAGAAGTGAATCTCTATTTGGAGTTTCGACAAATCTCAAATGAGGTATATTAATAGTTGGATATTTGTTGATTCAAATTTGTCATGCTATAGCATTTAGTAAAGGTGTTGACTTATTTCCTCAAGATTAACACTTATGTCAACTCGTTATAATTTCTAGTTTGGCTCGAGCCTAACTAATTACTATTGAGATTGACTCACTATTGAAACGTCTATGAGTATAGATTGGTCTAGAAATACAACTCGTTTAGAAGCAACATTTTTAATCTAATTGGCTACAAAACATGCAATTATCATAAGGTTATCCTTATTTAACTGTGTGGATAAATGGATAACAAAAATAAACATATCTATTAACCCATATAAGATTAAAAATTTAGAGAGTACACTATTGCACAATAAGTTACATAACATTAAATTATTAACCAATGAAAACCGATGCCTATAGCTTCAAGCAAGTTTTTCTATTGGTCTATTGTTGGTTAATAAAATAATATATAATGATATAAACCAATCAACTAACTAAATTACATTAATAAAAAAATATTGTAAGACCATATTTCACTTTCCAAAAAATATTTAGCATGCAAGAATATCGTCACTTCACACGACATCCATGTACTAAAAATATTATTAAAAGCTAGTGTTGTCGTTTTTGTAAGCATTTTCCAAAAATTATTTACTTCCTCCATCACCATTGTTGAAAATGATATAAGACTTTTAATCATTGTTAAATTTTAATACTAGAAAAAGTTCAAAAAGATAAGTCGATGACGATACAGTTATAAGTTATAAGTAACGATCAAATTTATAATGCCTGGTCCACGGGACCACGACCAACGTTTGGTAGAACATACATAAACCATTAAATCTTCATAATTTTACACTTAAATATGCGAAGAAAAAAGTGTGTCGTTACTATCAGAATGAAAAAAGTGTTAAAATTTATGAGGTTTGTAGTTTATAAACACTTAATAATAAACGTTATATATTATACGGATAATTTTATCATTCAACATGGTATTCGAAGTGGTTGATCATCTGATCTAGTTGGCCTGGATCTTATAACTCTAATCTCTAAGCCACTCGTCGAACACTAGTTGTTTTTTTTTTTTTTTTTTTGAAAAAGACATATGCAAGTTTCGGCCAAAACATCACATACGTACTATTTTTAGTCATAACTTTCAAACCTCTCGAAGTTAACTGACGCGTTAGCGCCATTCTCTTTGTATTTCAATTCTTCAAAAATCTCATAGAAAACAACCATCGTTGGATGCCTGACTTGCCGGAATGCGCTACCGCAATCTGCTACCAAAAAATAAAAATTTGCTTCTTTGCTTTCATTATTGCTTTGATTTCGCTTTTGCTGATACTGTTCTACTGCTTGCTGTCGGATATTTTCAAAAACAAATTAATACTCCCTTCGTCAAAAAATTATTGTCCTCAGAGAAAAAACACACATTTTAAGTGAGACCACTACATTTCTCATTTTCTCAATCAATCAAATATCATTTTCAACCACTAAACTCTCTTTCGATTTGTAAAGATAAGAAGTAGACAATTGTTTCGGGACATCCCAAAATGAAAAGTCGGAAAATAATTTCAGGATGGAGGGAGTATTGCTTTAATGATTTTGTCACTTATTTATATTTTTGCTTCTATTTGAAGATTTATTTTCGCTTACTATTGAATGTCCTTATCAAAGAATTAGTTATTGCTCTAATGTTTTTAGTTTTCAAATCCGATCCGAGCTTTCATGATTTCACTACTGGAATTGGAAGAAAGTATTAAATGATAATTATGCGTATATGCTCGAGCCCGTCTATGAGCTTAGGTTTAATTTGGTAGGGTTTATAAATTTGTAATCTATAAGTACATTATTAATAATAAAACATTATATCTTATGGGAATTCTATAATCTAATAGTTACATCTTCTAGTACTAATATTCTATGTTTTTGGTCTATTATGAAGTTCTACTTTGGTATAAAACTAGTATACATCATTGTCATTGGTATTATAGTTAATACTAAGCTAAGATTTAAATAAAGCAAGTTGAAAGACTAGTTGCACTTTTTGGAATAAAATGAGAAATATCAATATCGTTATTACTTCAACTATTATTGACTTGGTAGTAGTTTTATTTCGTATAGGACGGCTTTGAAAAGACCAAATGATCGGATTGATTTATATACCAAGATATGAATTTATCTTCGAAAATGACTTCTAGCTAATTTAGTATTATGAAGATGAGGAGCCATAATTACGAATAATATCGGATATTATTGTTTGTGTATACAACCAAAACGCCAAAATTAGTAAATGTTAAACTAGACAAAGAAATTTGACAATATACCTCGATTCAAAAATTAAAGATACGTTCTTAACTTTATGCATTTGGAAACAAGGGGCATTCGAAATTCGAAGTACCTTTCATGTGTCGATTTAGAATAACCAGTTCATGGAACGTCATGTTCGATGTCCCATGAATGATTATCCGGTCAAATTGGGATATATGCGCTATTACGTACGGTTTAATATCTAGTTAGATTTGTAGCCAATGAAAAGGATGTACATACTACATTTAACATGTTAAGTTAAATCTTAAAGCTTAGTTTCGGATAGAATTAATTAACAAGCTAAGTCAAAACAAATCAAAGTTGCCTAACATGTTTATAAATACTCACAACATTAACTTAAGTTTCTTTTTCAAAAATAAAAGCATTTTCAATGTAATAACAAAATTCTATAATCATCTTCATATCTACATGTAGCTTATTTATAAAATTAATAATATAATAAGAGTGCTATCATATGTGCTAATAAGTTATTCAATTCATCTTGTTTGCCAATTGAATTGCTACCTTTAACAGACACCAACATATTAAACAATCGGTAAAGTACCATTATTTCGGGGCTCAAAACTAACCCTTATTTATGTCACTATGTTTATAATACTAAACTTATATATGTCGACGAAATTAAAGCAAAAGTACTTTCTTTTGGGTAATAAAATAGCTAAAAGGTTTACTTTTTCTAGATTAGAAAGTTCTTTAAATAAGAACATGCATATTGTATGTTTTACCTAATTGAGTTGAATACTATTTTGCTCATAAATATCTTATAAATATCTTTGAAGTAAAACCTTCAAGACCAAAGTGGTTAAATGTAACTTAATAAGACTTCAAAGGACCCCACAGTGAGATCATCCTCATCTAGTATAATAATCTCCATAATATTTACAGACTATTTACAGATTAATCGAAATGAAATTAGTCAAATGGGGTCGGGTAGAATGTGTTTGTTCTTGTGTTCTTAAGTGTGTGTACTTTTATAGGAGTGGTAATTAAATGAGTTTGACTAGAATGTGTGATAGTTAACATATAACTCAAGGTTTGGTTGTAAATTTCGGTCTTTGTAAATAGTGAAATAACGAAAATACCCTCACGTGTAACACATGTGAGGGTTACTAATGAAAAAAAATCTAACGGGTGTTAGTGAAAATGACATAATTTGTACCAATACGTGAATAGTAATAACTAATAACATCTTTTTAATTAAACTGTGAGAGTGGTGAGGAGTGAAAAAATCTAACAGGTGTTAGTGAAAATGACATTATTTGTAACAGCATGCTAGCTTGTAACACTTTAAAGGATGCCTCTTCCTCAAATCCAAGAATCGTAGAAAACTTAAGTATTTCGGCTAAAATTATAAGACTTGTAAACTGGTATACATAATTGGTGAGTGCAAGATTTACCTTGTCGCCAAATAAGAAAAAAATAAGGGGGAGAATTTAATTTTAAAAAGAGAGACATCTATTTTTGCATGTGTATTTAAAATGTATTATTGTAGGTTTTTTTTTTTTTTTTTTTTTCTTTTTTTTTTTTTTTTTTTCCTTCTCTCTCTCTCTCCTCCATTCTCATTTTAATTTATTTTCTCATTTGATCCCAACTCTAGTTCATGAAAAGAGATCCGGTGATAAGAAAACAAAAAAATGAAAATAATAAAAAGAATTTTAGTCACACATTTCAAATAAAAAGAATTTTATAAGGAGATGCATCTATTTTTATTGGTACATTTTAAATGTGTGGTTGTGATATCTTTTCACCATTCTCATTTAAATCCCAATTCTAACTCATTTGAATGGATCTGGTGAGAAGAAAAAGTAAAATAAGAATGATTTCTATTATGGAGTAACAAATTTTAAATAAAAAAGATAATTTTAAAAAGAAATGCATTTATTTTTATAAATACATCTAAAATATGTCATTGTGATTTCTTACGATTCTCATTTCTTCTTACAATTATCATTTTAAGTTTTCTTCTCATTAATCCAAACTCTATAACTCATAACTAAAACTACAACTGTATTTAGTATAAGTTTTCTTCTCACAAGTAACACTACTATAGTGCTTGTAGTCTAACAGCATGTAAATTATGTACTCAAATCATCTTACCTAGTTACGTGAAATAATTACATACTGTATTTGGTATAAGTTTGAAAGTTTAAATTTCTTGATTCTTTATTTATTTATTAATTTGATTTGTCAAACATATCGTTAAGTTGTTAAACCATTAAAAAGTGACCTAGTGCTAAAAATCTCAATTTCTTGAAAGAGGTCTTTCAAATTAAGGAAGTGATCATCTAAATGATACTTTAATTAAACTGCATACATTAAATAGAGTTAAAACCTTGTGCTCTCTAATGATCCGATTGGTATCCCACTATCAGAATGAGAATATAACTATAAAAATGATTAAATATATTTGTTTAAGATGAGGGGCTCACAATTATGTTAATGAATGATAGATATAATTCATACTCAATATACATCAAAAGAGCTAGGTATGCATCTTTTATAGATAAGGGACACTACTATTATCAAAATTATACCAATTGTTATTAATGGCAGCATACCAAACGCACACTTGTAGAAAATCTCATCTGTAAGTCATTACATGCATGCCGACGTAATTAGAAAGAACAAAAAGGACCAATAGTTAAATACTTAACTCGTATCATAAGTTACAAAGTACAGTAAAATATCAAAAGTAAAAAAAAACAAGAATATTTCAATTCCACGTTAATGGGACTCACAAGACTTTCTATATATATCAAGTCCATAATCTCACACATCATATATTTTAACACACACTTTCAACATTCTCTAGCTCCCACATCTTTCCGACCACCGGAACCATGAAACTCCGGTCACTTTTCTCCACTTGCTCCACCACCTCAACCATCCACACCACCATACCTCCACCTTCACCATACCCATTCTCAGACACCGCAAGCACCAGCCTTGACAGCAGCCTCTCACTCCAAACCCTACCTTCAGTCCCATCACTCCAAACCTCGCCGGAAAACCCCACCACTGCCGTGAACCACCGTTTCCTCACCACCATCAAACCCTCTTCAGGAAACAACCAACATGTTAACTACCTAGCAGTTAAGAACAACCGTTTATATGCAGCTAGTGGTAACCTTGTGCATGTTTTTGACATGATGACGTATGCCCTAGTTGATGTTTTTGGTGCTAAGGATTTGCTGTCAGGTTCTGTTAAGTCAGTTATGTTTGATACTAATGGACACGTGTTCACTTCTCATCAAGATAGTAAGATTAGGGTTTGGAAGCTAAATGAGAATAAAAGACATAAACATTGTGTTACTTTGCCTACGTTGCATGATAAGTTGGTGAGGTCTATTTTTAGTAAGAATTATGTTAATGTAAGGAGACATAGAAGAAAGTTGTGGATTGAGCATCATGATGCGGTTTCGGGTTTATCGCGTGTTAATGATGAGTTAATGTGTTCGGTTTCGTGGGATAAGTATTTGAAAATTTGGAGTAATAGGAGTTTTAAGTGTGTCGAGAGTGTTAAAGCGCACGATGACGCGATTAACGCGGTCATCGTAGCGCAGGATGGGACTATTTATACGGGGTCTGCGGACCAAAGGATTAAAGTTTGGGGGAAAGTGGTTGGTGAGAGAAAATATGGGTTAGTCGCGACGTTGGAGAAGCATAAATCGGCTGTTAACGCATTGGCGTTAAATGGCACGGGGTCAGTTTTGTTTTCGGGTGCATGTGATAGGTCGATTTTGGTTTGGGAGAAGGAAGATAGTGCGAATTATATGGCTGTGACGGGCGCACTAAGGGGTCATTCTAAGGCAATACTTTGTTTGATTAATGTGTCGGATTTATTGTTTAGTGGGTCTGCTGATCGGACTGTGAGAATATGGCAACGCGGGTTACAAGGGAAGTTTTGTTGTTTGAGTGCGTTGGACGGGCATAGACAGCCCGTCCGGTCATTGGTTGCTGATGTAGATTCGAGTTCAACAGAATCTGCATCTTCGTCGACAATAAAAGTGTTTAGCGGAAGCTTTGAAGGAGAAATTAAGATATGGAAGGTCGAGGTTTCAAATCTTGCAACTCCAATGTCTAAACATATTCTTAAAATAAACTTAAAATGATCCAATTACTATATATATTCTTTCTAGTTATTAGTTGCTATTTATTTGTATGTTGTATAACTTAAAAAATTTACTTAAGAGGAAAAATGAAGATGAATTTTAGTGATTCGTGTACTTAAGATTCTCATAATTGGTGACTATTTTTTTGTTTAACCAATTTTTGATTTGTTCAATATTGTATCAAAAGGTTTTTGTTTCGAGTGAAATGATAACAAGAGATGATAAAATATTTGGTGATTTCGTGTTACATTTGTTTTTATTTGAATATAAAGTTGGTGTAGATCCACGAATTAAAAGTTGGTTCAAACTTCAATATGTTCTTTAAACATTTTAATATTTTAGGCTTGACTTTAAGCGACTTGAATGATCTTTAGGCGTTTAAATGTATTGTTTTTCCCATCAAGTTTAGTATAGTAATAATTACTTAGCTACTAGAATTTATTATATGTTTCTTATAAATATTTTAAAAATACATAATATATCATTTTATCATATGTTTTTCTCACTTTGAAGTTTTTGTAAACAAAAATCAAATCCAAATCCAAATCATAACCCATTTACAAACCAAATGAAGTTAAACTTTTGTAAATTAGTTATTGGAGAGATATGAAGTGATTGTGATACGCCTTTGGATAACTATTTTTTATTTAATCGTATTTGAGTCATGTTAAGAAAAAGTCATGTGAGTCATTATCTAACAAAGTATCTAGTTTTATGAGTTTATCTTGTATTCGACTTGTGACACAAGTTAGGGTTTATTCGGTATAAATATCAAATCATTCATTAATGAAAAACATAGTTGTCAAATAAATAATTCTCTTCTTCTCTAATACTAGTTATAATACCTGTGCACGCACAGGGTTTTTAAAATTTCGTTTTGATTATGTATTATTATCGATTAAGAAATGAACCACTTAACATGTTTCAAATAGTTTTATTTAGTGGACTAAAAATAAAAAATCATATGTATATATGTAATAATCTACCTATTATTTTAGGAGAATGATTTTGGATTAAAAATTATATTTCATTATTCAAGCAAAATCACATGATGATATTTGACTTGCATGAGATGTTAGTGATATATGCTTTTAGTTTTGCAAACCCGTGCTATCAATTTACGATGTGTTTTGTAATTCTGGTATTTCTTTTACTTATATTTTCGTTAATATATGTAACATATTTAGATAGCTTTAAAGATTGATTCATTTTCTTGATTATGAATAATCATCATACCATGTTTACTAATATACCTTTTTGTTTGAAAATTTATATTTTCATAAGTTTTTGCTATTTACTTCTCATGTTTGATCATAAAATTACCAAATTAATATAGATGCTTACACTATAGTTTCTTTATTACATAAAGAGAAACAAAAAAAAAAAAATGTAATTAGTAGAACTCAAATTTAATCTTACGATTATTTATAATGTATAAGAATAATTTTTCTCTAAACTCGAACTATATAAGGAAATTATTATTACTTGTATAAGTAAATTATAAATGCATAAAGAATGACAGAGTACATCCGCAAGTCTTTTAGGATTGTTTGAATCTTTACCGACCTTTCACTTTAATGCAACTTTCTTCACAATTGGCCTAAATCATCAAGGTAAAACACACCCATATTTTAGACAGTTGGTTGACACCCATAGTGTTATCAATGACGGCAAACACCTGCTAAGTTTTATTAATTCATTCAAAGACAAATTACACTCCGAAAAGAATTCCTACCATAAAATTTCCCATATAGGCACTAAAACACATCTTTGGTATATGAACCTTCCATGACAATCATGTGTTGATATTTAATCCTCCTCTAAAAAGCGCACACAACAAATTGAATTACACTTTAGTGTGTCCGAGAAGATCATAAAACTGCAAAAACCACTAACATGTTGCATTATAGTGAAGATAACAACAAAGTTAGTCATAACATCAAATCAGAAATCTTCAGATTAGAACTAAAGGGGTGTTTAGTTATACCTATTAAAGGTGCTTATTGGCTTATTCAATTACCATAACACAATAAGTTTATGATAAAACTATAAGCTTTTTTGAGAAGCTTAGTAAAAAACCCCTGAACTCCTAACTAATTTTATCATAGCTTAGTATGTTTATAGTAAAAACACAAATATTAAGTGTAGAAATTTTTAATAAAACATAATATATATATATATATACTAAAAGTTGGTATGTATAACAAAAAAGTTAAACCATAAAAAATTTTACTAAAAACTATCAGCTAGATAAGACATAAGCCAAAGTGCTGTTGAGGTCTCTTTCGAATTCTATTCAGAAGCAAAAAGGGGTTTACAAATAAATCATAAGTATAGAATAATAGTTGTATCTCACATCCGTGAGTACCAAGTCAATAACATTATCGCAGTATAGTAACGTAATAACCTAATTAAAAACTATATATTCTTGCTGAATAATTCTCATGTACATACTTTTAATTCCTTTACGACAACCAACTATTATTATTTATTTTATTTTATTTTATTATTATTATTATTATTATTATTATTATTATTATTATTATTTTGAAACATCAAGTCAATGAATAAAGTTAGGTTATCACCTACGTAGTTTTTTTTTTTATTTAGGAGGTGATTCTTATCAAATAATGATTGTGATGCGTGCATTTTTTTTCTTTTTTATAATTTAAGGAAAACACCTTCTATATTAAAGAATGACTATCTAGCCGATGTGTTTTGTTTTTTTTTTTTTTTTTTTTTTTTTTTTTTTTTTTTTTTAATAATTAGCTTTGTATAACATTTTTAACTGACAAAGATGTTGAGTTTGAGGTTAATGTTGTTGTTTAACTTTAACAATTGATATCATGTTGTACAAAATGTGCGAGTTTAGTGGCACATAATGAGTGTTGATAAAGTTAAAATATGTTCTGTAAAGTTTTTAAAATATTTTTATGGATATCCATATATAAATTTTAAATAACAATTTTATGAGTCGTTGTTATAAGTAGAATCACGTATATTTATTTTATATCACAGTAACTCATGCTTACCATTTGATATTTATATTCCCGTTACTAATAATTTAACCGTATTTCAAACCCGTGTACGCATAAATTAAACTTTTAAATAGTAACATGAGTCCTTATTAAAAAAAATATTCTAATGGATGAAAGTTTAAAACTAACATTAGTTTAAAAAATATTTAACGTATATTAAAACTAATTCACATATTTACTAAATTTATTTTAATAGATGAAAGTCAAAAAAACTAATACTATTACTCATGTAATTTTAAACAACGTTAACATTATAAAGTATATGGGGTATGAAGTGTTAGGGGTTATTTGTTTATTATCTAAAGTTATTAAAAAATATGGAAACTTATAATTTTACACTTAACCACTAAGGTTTTATTAATTACCTCCTCTTTTCTTAAGTTTTTATTTTCATAAATTTGACACCTATATTTTTATGTGTTTTTTTTATCAATCAAATTCTCCACCAAAGTTATTAAAGTTTGATCAAAATCAATTCAATTTTGACTTTTTATTGGCCAATCATATTGCTTGATTTTGCTTATGTGTCAAAATCGAGCTCTCCTATTGGTCTAATTTTTTTTTTCAATCAGAATGGTTTTGTAAAAACACTCCGAAATGATGTAATTCTTGTATTATATAAAAGATTTTTAAAGAGTTTGCGCCCGTTTAAAGTGGTGTCATATCTCGATACAACCTCAAATGGTCATATCAGATTGGATGGGCGAAAATAATAATGTTTGTAGCATAGAAATAGAAACATAGGGTTATATGTTAATTGCACTCAAACTCGTAGTCAGCATCAATGCAAGAGTTAATTTTCTTTTTTTCTTTTTTTGGATAACGTACTCTACGATATCTCACTTATATCTCGATGAAAACAAGTATCAAGCTTTGGAATTATTGTCCATTAGTATAAGCATTGTTCTTGTTTAAATTACAGCTAGCTAGTGTTATCTTAGTAGCGTGATCTGATCCTTTGTGTTTGTTTTTATATGGAGTACGTTCGAGATCAAATATGAGAATCAAAACCTATAGACCTATAATCCTAATTGTTTGGTATAGTTGACAAAATATGTTAGGTGGCAGTTTTGACTGAATTGTCTTAATTTTTATCGCTAGTAACATCCCAAATTTATGGATTATGGATAGGGATAATAATTTATAAATCATCATACTTGTTTAAAAATATTTTTCTCGGTATTTAACAAAATTTTTTGCTTATACGAGTACTGAACTTTTAATTTCGGACTTTTTGAAGTACTAAACTTTTAATTTCGGACTTTTTGAGATACTTTTATGACATTTTTGCCTCTTGATTTTTAATAATTTGAAGGGCAAAAACGTCACAAAATACCTCAAAGAGTTCAAAATTAAAAGTTCAGTACCTATATAAGTAAAAAAATTTGTTTGATACTCAAAAAAATATTTTTGAACAAGTATGATGCTTTTTAAAACTATTACCCCTTATGGATATAACTAATCCGGATTTACATACAATTTCAAGCATATTGTCCTAATCCTATAGCTAAAGATCATTAAGAATGAGACAAACTAAGCATCATATATAATTGTATCGTATAATAAGAGATGAAAAACCAAAAAAGATGGAATAAAAAACATGTACACACTCATTTCAACACAAATATTGAGCAAGTTGTCACGTGCCAACACATTTTATAGGTCAACAAACCTTAAACATTTGCAATTTGCTGCAGGGGTTTAGTTTTAAATACTAAAATCGTGGTTTTCAAGATTACATGTAGATATGTTATTAGAATAATCCTGGTTATGCAGGCACATGAGATGTTGAAACTTCTATGTATGATATATAAGATTACCAAGTGTACATGTATAAATTTAGGTAGAGATATAAACAATAACTAAAGTACATATGCATGTGTTATGTGATAATTCATATTCTAACTATCAAAATGTAACATATTTTGAGACAGAATCAGAACTAAATATAATCAGGTGCATTTAGCCATTTACAAAAACTAAATATGACTATAAACACGTTTTTTTTTTTAATACTAAGTGCATTTTTGAAAATTTGAGACAAGAATTAACGCTAATTTATTGGTGTCTCGACACCCTGGTTTCATCACTGTATACATATATAAATAAAAATTTCCCGACTATCTTATGTCCCAATGTTTTTTGGTACCTATTTGAACATTCCCTTATGTATCAATGTATGTACATGGTCACATATTTTTATATAGGCTCAACAATCGTGTGCTTTCATGCACGTATTTTTTTTGAACAAGGTGTTTTCATGCAAGTTTAAAAGCAACATTTTCTTCATTTTCAAGCGACTTGCTGATTGTATTTCTCTTTGTCATGTGTTTATGTGTTGGTATGATTATATATATATATATATATATATATATATATATATATATATATATATATATATATATAGTAATGCATTGCTTAAAAGATGAATATTACTCTCTCTCTATATCTGCTTATTATTAATTGTAAATTGCAAAAAAGTGCAACATCATCTCCGATCAAATATTTCCGATTAAACACCACAAGTATCTTCATCATCAAATCCCGATTTACCCATCACAAACCAGATACCGACCGGACCCACCACGCGCCTCCATGCGCCGGGAAAGTTCGCCGGAATCTTACTTTTTCCGGCAATTAAAGTATACCACCAGTGGCGAAGCTTGGATTTTTCGAGTGGGGGGTCGGGATCTAATTTTTTTTCCTAACACTATGGGGGGTTGAAACCGAATTAAATTGGGGGGGCGAAACCGAAAATACCGAAATTTTTCTACACGAAAACTATATACCCCTACATCGCAAAAAAAATTTCGGGGGGTCGGCCGCCCCCCCCCCCCCCCCCCCCCCCGGCCCCTATGAAGCTGCGCCACTATATACCACCGACTGGAACCTCTTTTTCCGACCAAATCCCCACTAGCTGCGGATACTCATTCCCTGCCACGCTCCTCCACGCGCTGGTGGGGGTGGAGCTACAGTAGTTTTTTTTCATTTTCTTTTCCAGGTGAAGCGTGACGGCGATCTTAGTCTCACCTCCGGCGAGTGAGGAATCCCATCAACATTTAGAGGCTGATCCAAGTCCTTTTGAAGGTTTCCGCTGCCGGCCGCCCCCTGCCGCCGTCGGCTGCCGCCACTGCTGATCGGAATTTTTTTTCGGCAGCAGCAGAGTCTCTCTTTTTCTATCACTCGCACCTTTGCACTTGCCGGATGTCTCCTGGAAGCAGTCTCTCTACTCCCAGTTTTGCTGGGTAGGGGTAGGATCTGCCTACATTCTACCTCCCCATACCTCGCTTTCGCGGGATTGGGTATTGTTGTTGTTGTTGGTGGTGTTGTATATGTATATAGTCAAACATCTAATACTTTTTTTGCTTGTTGGAATATGGGTTGTATTCATGCGTTATCATAAAGTTATACATGTGGTTATCAAATAATTTATGATATTGACGTAATTTACTCGTATTAAATATTCTTGGCCAAAAATTTCAAAGATGTAGAGCCAAAATTATAAAACCTTCTCATATATTATTTCAAGTGGTGTTTCTTGAGAACCACAAACGCCACTATTATTGATAGATTGTATATTTCAATATTTGTTCATTTTTATTTATAAAGAGATAGTTGTAGTATTTAACTAAAACGACTTTATTTTAGTTTTGTCACTATGCCATCAAGTGTGTATTCTTTTTTTCCTCATATTATTTTAATTTTAAATACTTAAAATTTTCAGAAATTGTTTAGTCAATTATTTTTCTTTTTTGAAAATTTACAAAAATAGTCCCCATCATTCATCTGGTGTTGCAAATTTCATCCCTGGAGTAGTGGAGTGTAGCCTGTATGTTACCCAACATCGCAAAAATCATACATAAGAATTTATTTTAGAGAAAACGAAAATTTTCATAACCCGTCCTTACGTTTTAGCTGAAGTTACGTAATTCGTGTCTAAAAACCATCCATCTAACAAAAATTAACCTAAGACCTTGCGTCACGCAGCGAAGCGTGGGCAAAGATTCTCGTTTCATATTATTTGTAAGGTTCAAATATATGTAAGCAAATCATTGGTCTTATTAAAAATGTTAAAAAAAAAAAACTAGGAGTAATTGTCATGCTTCATGTATAGTTCTTTGCATATATTCTAAAAAATACATATATAAAATACGATGTCCAAAAATTTTTAAAAATATAAAAATTAAGAAAATAAAAAATCAGAAAAATGCCCCAATGCAGGATCGAACTACAGACCTCCAGTTTACAAGACTGGCGCTCTACCACTGAGCTATTGGGGCTTTTTGTTTGACGCACTTAATAAATAATACATAACCTCAACATAAGCTTAAAATGTTCACAAAACAACTTATTTTTTCTTCCATTTCAAAGATTTGCTATGGAGTATAGCGTCAAGTATTTTTCATACTTGAGTAATTATCATCTCCTTTAACTGTATGTCTGTATATATGCTGATTAAAAGTTTGAACTAAGGATATAAATTGTGGATTTACACTTAATAGTAACATATCAAATTTGCCGGTCATGACAATGACTAGAATTCAAATCACAAATTCACAACATCCATTTATTTGAATATAATTTGTTACAATGCCTTTGATCACAAGCATAATAAATCAACAGTAGATACACTATGTTACAACACACATATATATATATTTTTAAACGTATAGTAGATACACTAGGTTACAAACTCACCAACATATATATTTGTAGATGTATAACATGAGTTTAGTCAGTGCAACATCGGTACAAGAAGAACCTCTCCATAGACCGGCCACATTCAGCGCAAACCACTCTTTCGGGCACACTTCCGGTTGTTCCTGGCAGGATCAAGCGGTTGCAATGATGAGGTGGTCGATTTGCCTCAAGATAGTCGTTTAACGCAGGTAGAAAACCCCTATCTCCCGCATCCACTTGCCAATCTTTGTAGTTAGTAAGACTTGTTAAGATCGTTTCCCCACCGCTACGCCTCATCCAGTCGTTTGAGCCACGACATATCACGGCCCACCCTTGATCATTGCCATCATATGTGAGCATCACATTGATTTCCCTTAGAATAGGGTCTTCGTCGAATGACTTCCCGTGTTGTAATTTTGAGTGAAGCATGCTTTCGAGTCGAACCCAAAAGAACCATATTAGGTTTAAGTCCTGGAGAACATAGCTAAGCTTCTCCTCTCGGATTGTATCATTGTTTTTTCGTACTTTTTCTCTTGGGTTACTTTTTCCAACGTATAACATCTCGAGTGGAATATTGGCTGCGCGCGCCACCCCTTGTGCAGTCTTTGTAAAATTTCGTATCCAATCCATGTCCTCTCCTCCGTACAAACAAATGTACTTTCCTTCGGCGATCTTGAAAAGCAAAAAATGAAAATGAGACTCTAAAAAATGAAAAATTCAAATTTGAAGTAATCAAGTCAGACGTGCCATACCCAATTAAAAATCATTGGCTCAATGGAATCTGCTAGGAGCTCGATTCTCCAAGTTTCTTCACGCCAAAGGGATTCTTCCCTCAGGCTAGTGAATGGGAAAGCGAGGCTTCCCCAAATCCACATCATATGTAGCGCGTTGGTGTTGACGATCCTTCCTTGAGGATCCATCACCACGAGCAATGGTTTATGGTTAAAGTGCCACACCTCCTTGATATACTTGATCACCGCTGGTTCAAGTAACGAGGGGTGATACACTGAATACCATGGCATCATGTTTCTCAGTGCCTCAAATTTGCTTTGGTTCTCTTCGGTCCATGGTGTTGTCTTTGGCACCACCGGGATCCAAACGACCTCATATTGGCTTTCGGGCCTTGTTGGGTTTTGCCTTGCCTCCCTATACATTTGGTCAAGAACCGATAGCTCTTCCGGAGGTAAGTCAAGGTCAGATATGAGTAACAACACAATCTTCTTCTTTAGTATCTCGATTCCAACCTATATAGGGACAAATTTTATTCAATTTGATTATTAGTCATAATAAGTTTTATAAAAGTGATGCAATTGAACAAGGAACACCTACTCGAGTCTTTGTAGAGCTCTCATACAATGGTGGCTGATCATCTTTCAAGTAAATCAAATGCCTTAGAGCCTTCATGTTGTCGAGATGTGCCATGTCCATGATGCGAAGAAGCGTTAGGTATGCTTCAATCTGCTTCTTCTCATCTAGTTATTAGTATAAAAATCGTGCATCCGTGATTAGTTTATGTACATATATATTAAAACTGATAATATTTGTAACATTCTTAATCTTACTTATGTGCTGATTGCAAAGATCTAATTGATGCCTAAGGTGATCATGAATATTGCTGATTTTGTGTGCTAAACTTGATAGTTCCCAAGCCTCCGTAGTCGTAGTGACATGCCTGTTTGAAAGAAATGTTTTATTATTGTATCAACAATATGTACTATGTTGTTCATGAGAATGCTTAATAAAAATGTGAATCGATAACATACTCTTGTCCCATTCCAATGAGGTTGATGAGTATTGATGAACAAGCCACAATGCTTCTAATGATCCAATAAACAGCGATGGGAATATGAGCCGTGGCCGTCACTAACTCTGGTGTCTCGGGGTTAATATATTGCTCTGGAAGCTCCTTAAATCTAACAATGCAATGAGTCAAGTCAAGCATGGCCTTGATGAGATTAAACACGGCCTCAAACCTTGGTTTGAGAGCATCACCAGGCTCTAGTACATCAGGCAGTTGCTTGAGGTGGGCTAGCGATTTGGCGAGTGGGTTGCTAGTGTAAAGCTGAGCCACCAACCAAAACTCGCCGTAATTCACTGCAAATGCTGCTAAAGTAGTAACAGCTTTTGCATCCCAACTGTAGTTGGAAAGCATGTTGAAAATCCCCGTAGTGGTTGAATGTGCGTCTTGACCTCCAACACACTTGCAAGAAATCTATCATATAGTTTTAGATGTTAAAGGTTAAAACCTTCAAAAGATTTATCTAAAAAATATACTTAACCCGAGCTAAACTTTTTACCTCACATGAAACCTTATTGATTGTGAGCGCCATAACTTCAAGCATCTCATTGACATCGTTGTAAACCACACCCTCCACAATGGCATCCAGTTCCGCTTGATTACCCTACAAATCATACAAATCAACAATCTTTAGTATATAAATCAATCAACAAAGTAAGTACTAAAGCGATTAATGTACTTGATGGCTAAGGTCCGGATTGGCCCTATGCATAATGTCCTCAATGATTTGAAGGAGTGGTATGACGTCAAGATATGTGCCATCGGGTGCATGAGTGGCGAGTATGTGTTTCATCATGGCATTGTCGTCTGAGGACGAGAACATAGTTCTGTCACCTCTAGCATGGCGAATCCTTGGAGTAGCCATTAACGAAAATGGTGTGGTGGTTAGAGTAAAAGGATTTTGAGTTGTGATTGCTGAAAAATAGGCATGCTAAAACCTGATATAAACTCTAAATTTGGAATAAAGTGTGTATGAATCTTGTACCTTGCTTGTATAGCTTCATCTAAGCTTCCCTTTGAACATTTGGGTCCATTCTCTTTATCTTTTCTCTTTATACTTTCAAGTTAAAAGCTATTGTATTTTAACTATAACTAAAGAGCATATGCATAATCACATGTTTACTTTAATTTGAGCCTACTTTAGTCATCAGTTTCGGAATTTGGCTATCAATTTATCCAAATATCCAATTAGTATACAAAACCGAGAAACCGAAACCAAACTGTTCAAGTTTAGCTAAATCAGGAAGTTTTGCTTTTTGGATTCAATTCAAGTAAAACCCGAAACGAACCAACAAAGTAAATGGAATTTGATAATTGTTCATTGGTTTTACATGTTTCTTGCAGGCAAGCTTTTTCTGTTATTCTTTTTTCCTTTACTTCCTGTGGTTAATTTATCCAACAAAGTAATATGCCAAAAGTGGAACCTAGCTTAGTCATTGTTTAAACTTTGATGTGTTCATGGGCCCATATCTTATCCATGGCAAGTACATATCTTAGGAACCAAGAAACTGTTGAGGCAAAACGAATCTATCACCATCATCGGCAACTCACAGGTGGAGGTAAAATGGGTTGATCAGGCCAGCGAGTTGCAAAATAGTTAATGGGTTGACGGGTTGAGTGGTCAGGTTCAACGGGTTGGTCAGTTCAACCTGAACCAACCCGTCAATTATTTCTCGAGTTAGTACAAACTACAAATTAAAGTAGAAATAAAATCAAACTAGTTCGTAAAAAAGACTCTTCAAACCAATCTTATATATGGACCATCAATCGTCAATGGATCCATTAGCATATAAAGCCCAATGGGCAGTAAGGCTTGTGCTTTTTTAAAGGCTTTAGCCCATAAACTAATGTCGAAATTTTATTATATAATCTTGTGTTTCATGCAAATCACTCGTTAAAAAACCCTAAAAGTTTAAAACCCTAATAAGCACCATCGAAACAATAATGTCCGACAACATACCATTCGATATCCAAGCAGAAATCATAAAAAATCTGCCTGTCAAATCACTTATTCGATTTAGATTGGTTTCGAAACAATGGAAATCTCTTATCCATAGCTCTAAGTTTATTGCTGATCAGTACCAAACTCATCAAAAACATAGACATCATCTACTTGTATGTTATAGCTATAAACATGTTTCAATCGTAGATGACGATACTTTCCCTCAACACAAGTGTTCACCAACTGTCCCCACGTCTCTTTACAGACTAGATATAGTTAGCTCTCAAGGCTTGTTATTCATGCATCGTGATGATATATGCTCAGGAACCGAAAAAGCCCTTATTTGGAATCCTACAATTAGAAAAACGGTTGATATTGATTTGTGTTGTGCGCAAAAACGAGAAGATTATAATACTTATTTTGGTTTTGGGGTTTGTCCTGACACTTGTGACCCTAAGATAGTCAAGGTTACAAATTATCATAATTCGAATAAACTGGACCCTATATGTGAGGTTTTTACATTAAGCACAAATTCTTGGAGAAGACTATCCAAGAATTTACCTCGTGAATGTATATTCTTTACACCAAATCAGGTAGCAATAGATAGGTTTATGTATTGGATGGCTAATGAAGAGATCTATGTGGATGGATATCAGTCATGGTATCATCAGAAATTAGTTGTGTCATTTGATATGACAAGTGAAGAATTTACGGAAATTTCCCTACCCACCAGTTTTGCTGTCGTCTGTAAGGGAAGTAATTCGAAAATATATAACATTAGGGAGTCTCTTTTTGTGGCCCACTTTGAAAAAGAGGCTGGGAAACGAGTTCATAGTGTATGGAAGATGATGGAACATGGCGCTTCAAAATCATTCACAAAGCTATACACCATCAACACAAGAGATGTGGTAAAACGTGTAGATGGATTTAGAAAGAGTGGCGAACCCATAGTTGAAATGGAAAATGGTGATCGAAAGGATCTTTTTGCTTATGAACCTGACTCAAAACAAATCAATTATATTGGGATTTCTGGATATGGAAATTTCTCTGTGATTTCCTACATTGAAACACTACTTTTGCTTGATCACTGACATGGTAGTACCTACATCTACATGGACTCAAGTTATTTTTTATAGGTTGTGTTAGGAGTCTGCAGGTTACTGTTTTTCGATTTTTTATATAATGAATCTCACTTTTTATTTGGTGAAACTTATGCACAAAAATCTTGTTTAAAGTCAATCACTTTATATATAATATCTTTAGTTATTTTGGTTTTTCTTAAATATTCTGGTACCCTATTCAGGGAATACGATATCTCACGAGGAAGATAGGAAAACGATCAATAGGAGACTACTGACAGTGAGAAGTAATGCCATTAGAAGTTCCTCTTCTGTCATACTCTTTTGAATTTATTGCTATTCTGCATATTAATATGTGCCAACATTATAAAGACGGGCGACCATTTAGTAAATCTGTAAATATCTAGTATGATTTAGTTTGATAAAACTTGTGTATGCTTCCGTTTATTATCTGATAAAGTAATGGCTATTTTCAGTATCGTCTCTGATGATCAAGTTATATTATATATCGAATGCCTGAAGTATTCTACCAAGAATATGTAAGACTTATACAGACAAAGTAACACATACGATATACATCATATTTCTTTATATGTAAAGATACCAAGTTTCAAGTTGAAAGCTATTATTATATTTTAGGTATCACTAAGAACATATGTCATGTTTACGTTTATTTGAGCCTATTTTAGTCAACAGTTTCGGAATTTGGTTATAAATTAATCCAATTATTCTTACATTTGTTGTGCTAATTGCTAAACTGGGTTTGACGGGCTGAAACGCCCAAACCTCAAAAAACCAAAATACACAAAACTCAGAAACTGAAACCAAACTGTTCGAGTTTAGCTAAATCAGGAAGTTTTGCAGTTTGGATTCAGATCAAGTAAAAACCCAAAACGAAACTACTGATGCACACTTCTGATCTGTAAAAGATAGTCACGAGAATAAGTTTAGAGTCGATGAGCACAGGTAGAAAATGGAATTTGATGTTCATTGGTTTTACATGTTTCTTGCAGGCAGGCTTTTACTGTTATTTTTTTTTTCCTTTACTTCCTGTGGTTAATTTATCCAACAAAGTAATATGCCAAAAGTGGAAACTAGCTTAGTTATTGTTTAAACATTGACCGGTTATAATGCCCGCGCACGCGCGATTTTTTTATTTTTATTTTTTTTTTTAATTTTTTGAATCATATATTTTTATTTATAAAAAAACAAATAATTTTGTTTTATTTGATTTATGATGTTTAATTATAGTTTTTAATTATTAAAATTTAAAAATTTTAATCCTATTGTTAATTGCATCTTATCTATATTTTTGTATTTATCTTCTACTTGTGTTATGGATAAATATAAAATGTTTCCTAATAAGAAAATAATCTTTTTTTAAATAAAATTACTACTAAATAAGGTATGATTTGATTTTTTTAAATGGAAAAGTCCCCACTTAGGGTATTATTTTATTATATAAAAGATGTGTTCATGGGCTCATATCTTATCCATGGCAAGTACCTTAGGAACCAAGAAACTGTTGAGGCAAAACGAATCTATCACCATCATCGGCAACTTACAGGTGAGGTAAAATGGGTTAATCAGGCCAGCGAGTTGCGAAATAGTTAATGGGTTGAGTGGTCAGGTTCAACGGGTTGGTCAGTTCAACCTGAACCAACCCGTCAATTATTTCTCTAGTTAGTACAAACTACAAATTAAAGTAGAAATAAAACCAAACTAGTTCGTAAAAAAGTCTCTTCAAACCAATCTCATATATTTTGACCATCAATCGTCAATGGATCCATTAGCATATAAAGCCCAATGGGCTGTAAGGCTTGTGCTTTTTTTAAAGGCTTTAGCCCATAAACTAATCTTGTGTTTCATGCAAATCTCTCGTTAAAAAACCCTAAAAAGTTTAAAACCCTAATAAGCACCATCGAAGCAATAATGTCCGACAACATACCATTCGATATCCAAGCAGAAATCATAAAAAATCTGCCTGTCAAATCACTTATTCGATTTAGATTGGTTTCGAAACAATGGAAATCTCTTATCCATAGCTCTAAGTTTATTATTGCTGAGTACAACACTCATCAAAAACGTATACATCATCTCTTTGTATTAAAATCATTTTATTATTCTTACAAAAATTGTGTTTCGATTGTAGATGATGATACTTTCCTCAACACAAGTTTTCACTTACTGTCCCCACGTCTCTTAACCTACTTAAAGGACTAGTTTTAGCTAGCTCTCAAGGCTTGTTATTCGTGCATGGTTATGATAGATGCTCAGGAACCAGGAAAGCCCTTATTTGGAAGGGAATTTTCCACAAATACCCCAAAAGTACAAGGGTCTCCACCCTAAATAACCCACAAAATCTTGTTTTCCCCAAATACCCCAACGGGAGAAGGTTGCCTCCAAAATTTGGGCGGATGGTGTAATATAGTGACATGTGTCCCTATACATGGCCCCACATTGTACCTTCATGGTACAACTATTAAAGTGTACTTCTTGGGCGACTGGGACCCACATTTCTTGGGCGACTTGATTATTTTGTCTTTTTCCGAAAAGTTATGGTCTTTTTTTATTAATTAATAGTACAATAAACTTGGGCGACTGGGTCTCACTTATCTTTATTCTTGGGCGACTTGGTCATACTAATCTTTTTTTTATTAAATAATAGTACACTTTTATAAAAATACACTTTTAAATACACTTTTATACTTGATTTAACTTTTTAAAAATACACTTTTAAATAATAGTACACTTTTATATAAATACATTTTTTAAAAATACACATTTAAATACACACTTTTTAAAAACACACACACATAAACACTAAAATCAACCAATTCATCTTTTGGTTACACACAAAATCACTCATACGATCATCCCTTTGATCGCTCCCTTTTATCTTTGAGGAATGCAACCCCTCGACATACCTGCAACTCAAACCCAACTTGATACCATATTCTAATGGCTGACGCAAAGGTAACAGTTAGATCAAGATTAGATTACATTACAATAATTAGAGGGTTGTTGAATACTAATAGGGCAATCTTGTTTCGGGCCACTGTATTTGGGCCATGGTTAGACATCCCCCCCCCCCCCTTTTCTGCTGATACCCATTTGCTAAATTATTTTTATCAAAATCAGGTTAGTGTTGATGAAAGTGAGGATTGCCCTTCCCTTAGTTTTAAAATAGGTGATAACGTGCTTGAATTTGGCCGTGAACAATTTTGTATGATAACTGGGTTTGTTTTTGGGCATGTCCCCAGTGAACATTTTATTAATGTTCATGTTTTACCACATAGTCCATTCTATGATAGATTGTTTCCTCAAAACAAATCCCGTAGGACTAAGAAAATAAATGGTGAGCAGCTGTTTGCAATGTTGAAACCTGGTGAAGAATGGGATGCATTATCGGATGAGGATGCAGTTAGGGTGTGTTTGTTGGTCATTGCAACGAGTGTATTCATTGGGCGTGAATTAAGGTATTACGTCCCGGACCATTTGTTGGCAATGGTTGAGGACTTATCTATTTGGAATTCGTATCCGTGGGGGGAGTATATGTGGGCACACTTGTACAAAAGAACGGTGAATGTTGTACAGAAGCATATCGTTGCCGAAGCAAAGAAGGCCGTAAAAAAATCCCCAAAGAAGGAGCAAACTTACAATTTGTATGGCTTTGTATGGGCAGTCAAGGTGAGAAATGCTTAAAATATCTAGTCATTGATATTTAAATTGTTGTGTACGATTCCTTATAACATATTTAGTTTAAGATTAACTGTTGTTTACAAGCAAAATTTGTTTTAATCTGTGTAACTTAGCCTATTACATAACCTTATGTGTCAACAATTTGGAATCTTAGGTATTTGTTTTATTGGTTGATGTTTATGTGCCCATTTCAGTTTGATATATCATTATCTATGCTCATGTTTACATTTCATGGTCCAAATCTGCTATTGCATGTGAAAATCACCAAATCAGTAAAGTTAAGGAGTGTTTGGGTTTATTGGTTAATCTATGTTAATGGTTGTATGTGTGGTTGTTCTTGTTTTATGTAGCACACATTATGATCTAATATCCTAGTGAAACCATAAAAACAAGTGCCACTTTGAGAGAAAGTCAAAATAAGCTTTTGATTTCATTTCAGCTTAACTGAATGGATTTTGGATGTGCATGATAATTCAATTTGGTTCATTTGTGCTTAGCTGAGCTTAATTTAGTTTCTTTGCAGCTTGTAACATCAATTTCAATCCATAGGATCGGTTCAAAGTTCACAATAGTCAACTTAGCTTACTTCTTTCAAAAGTCAAATTTGCATTTGTGAAGAAAAATCATTTATTTGTGCACAGCTTATCTTTGAGTTATAAAAAAGTTTTTTTCACAAAAGTTGTTCACTTTCAGTAGGTTAATAGGTTGGTAAAAGAAAAATAACAAAAATCCAATTTAATTATAAGTGATAGTTTTTATTTAATTTTATTTATCTTTTTAATTTTCCTTTTTAGATTTTATTAAGTAACGCGCAGTTTTATATTTTTATATTTTATTACGTTAACCATGCTTGTGTTTTTGTGTTTAATTAAGTATAATATTATGATAGCCTTCTTCTGTGTGTCATTTGTCATTGCTCAATTGTTTATCTTTTCCTTTTTCGTTCTATATTATGATTCGCATCTTGAACACCTAGGTGATGCGACTCTGTCTCTTAATAGTAGCTATTGTAAGATTTGAGCTTGTGTTGAGGTTCTGCGTTTAATTCATCTCACTGCCTTAGTTTAGTCAACACTACGTTTCATTGTTTGAATCTGTTCCAGTGGTATTCAGTTAATATGTTATTGATCAATTGACTTTTAAATCAGTTTGGTAGCTTATTTGGGTAAGAGGTTTGGTTAAATTTAGCTTACAACTCAGAACTTAGTATAATTGCATCAGTTAGGGACTGTTTGGATCATCTTGTTTAAGTGTTAATTTGTTGATTGAGATCTGTGTTATCTGCATAATTAGAGCCCTTTAGGCATATTTAGGATCATACAAACATAGAATTAGTAGGCCTTATTGAAGTAAGTTAAAGTTCGTTGGTAAATCATTTGTCTGCTTACATTCTCCATAGTTAGAATCTGCCACTTGCTGTTTTGCTTCATTGGATGATGGTGTATAAGATTTTTGAGTATTTACATCATCAATAAACATCCAGAATTAGATTTAAGGCATCTAAATTCATATTGGTCAAACCTTAGGTTCAACATAAAGTCAACTTTGAACTTAACTCTGTCCAAACAGACCTGATCTCAGGCCATTTCTGTGGCTTGATTTGGCTTAGCATTGAATGTTCTTTGTTTTTCTCAGTAGTCAGTAGTATAGGGTATCATAATCTGCATTTAGGATTTTGACAATTGCTTATTAGGTAGCTTATAAATTAGCTGCAAGTAGGTAGTTTCACCCTGCATTTCTGTTTGAGCTTGTTTCCTGCTAAGAGCTTATCTAGCTTAACCTGTGAGTTTTTCTTGTTTTTATAAGTTGTTTAGTGCTTATTTTATCTGTTTGAATCTTCTGTGATCATTAAGTGATTATTTGGATACCAACTGCTTATCACTCTAGTGCTTATCCATTCTGTTTTGGTCCATACCTGTGCTTTTGAGTTCATATTGGTTTCAACTCTGTTCATTTGCGCTTTAATAAGTCAAAAATACACTTGGTCAAAGTTGGGGTCAATTTTGCTTAATGTTTTGTTAGGTTTGCGTTAATGCTTATTTAGGTTTGCCTTAACGCTTTTTTTTTTGTGGCCTTGATCCTTTTTACAGATATGAATTTTGGAAACATTCCCTAATAGCATGCAATGGTGGAGCAAAGATTTAAAAAAAATCCCACATGGTCTAGCATGGTCAAGATTTAAAACCTTTGAAAAAAAACACTACCAGATGCTATTTGATCCGGTAAACAAACCCTGTATAAACCCGCTCATTTGTTATGTATATTTCTTTATATTGCCTTTAATTTGTATTCATACCTTATTTTATCATGTAGGCTTTTAAACCAATAAAGCAATGGATTCCAAGAAACGATGAGGCATTCCGTCCATGGTTCATTCGTAGCATGGAATATATCCGAGGACTAAAGCTGCAAGTTACACTTGTTCATGCAACAAACATGTCGGTTGAGCCAGTGACAGTTGTACAACCTGATGTTGATGGTGATGCTGATGAATGTTACGTTAACATGCCCAACGATTCTAGTAATGCTGATGATGATGCTGCAACAGAGGTTGGTACACAAGCTGATGTAAACATTGATGACCATGCTGCAACAGAGGTTTGTCTCCAACCTGGAACTCTAGGGGTTTATGTCTCTGATCGGCGTAACTTTTCTGCCTATCTCTAGCTGCTTGTAATCGATCACGAATTTGAGTCACTCTCTCAGTAGTCTCCAATATGAGCTCAGGGCCTGTGAGTTGGCTATCTCCAACTTCAGCCCAAACAATAGGCGAACGGCATTTTCGACCATATAAAGCTTCGAATGGTGCAGCTTTAAGACTTGTGTGGTAGCTATTGTTGTAGGAGAATTCCGCAAGGGGTAGATACTTCTCCGAGCCTTTACCAAAGTCTATTATACATGCACGAAGCATATCCTCCAGAGTCTGAATAGTCCTCTCACTTTGACCGTCGGTTTGGGGATGATATGCAGTACTCATATCAAGTCTTGTCCCCAAAGCGGTTTGAAGTGATCGCCACAAAGCTGACGTGAAGCGGCTGTCGTGATCAGAAATAATCGATATCGGAACTCCATGACGAGACCTCACAAGTTTGTCGACACTATCATCTTCACTAATCGCCAGGAAGTGAGCAGACTTAGTCAATCGATCCACAATTACCCAGAAAGCGTCACAACCGCTAGCTATCTTCGGTAATTTGGTAATAAAGTCCATCGTAATCCGCTCCCATTTCCAAACCGGGAGTTCTGGCTGCGTCAATAATCCTGACTGTTTTTGATGTTCGGCCTTAACCTTTGAACATGTCAAGCACTTGCTAACGTATAATGCTATATCTGCCTTCATGTTTGGCGACCAATATAACTTCTTAAGATCCTGGTACATCTTGTCAGACCCAGGATGAATAGAGTACATTGACTTATGCGATTCATGCATAATCAACTCTCGAAGTCCTCCATACAATGGTACCCAACTTCGGTCACTAAAACACAATATTCCATCAGTACGCTTAACAAATCCCTTCTCATTTTCTGCCATTCCAAATATATTCTCAGCAGGTCGGTTTTCTGCTTTCAACGTTTCCGTTTGAGCTTCTAATATTTGAGATGGTAACGGCGATATGATAGTCATTCCTAATGACGTAACTCATAACGGTGGTATTCTCTCCTTTCGACTAAGAGCATCAGCAACGACGTTTGCTTTACCAGGATGATAGCGAATTTCGCAATCATAATCGCTTAGCAGCTCAATCCAACATCGCTGTCTCATGTTGAGCTCTTTTTGATTCAAGATGTGTTGTAGACTTTTGTGGTTAGTAAACACAACACACTTGGTTCCATACAAGTAATGTCTCCATATCCTTAAGGCAAAAACCACAGCACCCAACTCCAAATCATGGGTGGTGTAGTTTTTCTCGTGCTTCTTGAGCTGTCGGGAAGCATAAGCTATTACCTTCTCTCGTTGCATTAACACAGCTCCCAAACCTTTATGAGAAGCGTCACAATAGATGACAAAGTCCTCACTACCTTCAGGTAACGCTAAGATAGGAGCACTACACAACATCTCCTTAAGTAATTGAAACGCTTCCTCTTCCTTATCTCCCTATTTATATTTAACATTCTTTTGAGTCAATTTGGTCAACGGTTTTGCTATCTTCGAAAATCCCTCAATGAATCTTCGGTAGTAACTGGCTAAACCCAAAAATTGACGAACTTCAGTTGGGGTCGTCGGTGCAGCCTAATCTTTAATCGATTCAATCTTAGCGGGATCTACATGAACTCCTTGTCTATCAATCACATGACCCAAAAATTGTACCTTCGGAATCCAAAATTCACATTTTGAGAACTTGGCATACAACTTCTCCTGTCTGAGTAATTCTAAGATAAGTCTTAGATGCTCCTCATGCTCCTTCTCACTCTTCGAATAGATTAGAATATCGTCGATGAACACGATCACAAACTTGTCTAAGTAAGGCTTACACACCCGATTCATGAGATCCATGAATACCGCCGGTGCGTTAGTCAACCCAAACGACATCACTTGAAACTCGTAATGCCCGTAGCGGGTTCTGAAAGCCGTTTTCGGAATATCTTCCTCGCGAACTCTAAGTTGATGATATCCCGATCTCATATCGATCTTCGAATACACACTCGATCCTTGGAGCTGATCGAACAAGTCGTCGATCCTCGGTAACGGGTACCTATTCTTCACCGTTAACTTGTTCAGCTCTTGGTAATCAATACACATATGAAATGATCCATCCTTCTTCTTCACAAATAAGACTGGGGCTCCCCAAGGTGAAGAACTTGGTCGTATAAATCCCTTTTTGGCTAACTCCGCTAATTGTTTCGACAACTCTTCCAACTCAGTGGGTGCAAGTCGATAAGGCGCTCGTGCCACGGGTGCAACACTAGGTATCAACTCAATCTGAAACTCTACTTGTCTAGTAGGCGGGATTCCCGGCAAATCATCGGGAAATACATCCGGAAAGTCACGAACTATAGGCACATCTCCAATGCATCTTTCTTTCTTCTCCTTCCCTCATTTCTTAGAGATTTGAGCTAAAAAAAAGGCAACATCCTTTTTCGATTAGCTTCGGTAGCTTAGTGCAGGAAATGACAGCTAATCTGGATGGGTTCCTCGAACCTTTACGATCTCCTTATATATTTAGAATCTCCCTTCCGTAAGGCACACGCACGATTTTCTCATCGCAAAGTATATGAGCACGATACTTCGACAACCAATCCATACCAATGATGACATCAAAACTTCCTAACATGATGGGTAGAAGATCTATGTTGAAAGGGTGATTCAAGAAATTCAACGTACAACCGCGAATGATAGTCTTAATCCTTTCTATGTTTCCATTAGCTAACTCTACATCATAACCAATTCCTAAGGCCATCGGGGGTTTCTCTAGTAGGGGTGCAAAAGTAGTGGACATGAAACTTCTATCGGCACCAGTATCCAATAGTTTGAAAGCATAACGATTATTGAGAAGGAACGTACCAGTAACGACGTTCGAGTCTTCTCCTCTCTCGTTCCCAAGTGCATACACTCTCCCATGAACAGCTCCTGCTTCCACACGTTGGTTCTCATTGTCTTGTCGTCCATGGTTTCCAGGATTGTACCCATTACCACCCGATCCTTGATTTCCTCGGTTCCACGATTCTCGACACTCATTCCTATAGTGTCCCTTCTTTCCACATCCAAAATAAGTAACATTCGCCTTAATCCTAGCTTCGGGAGTAGCTTGTACTATAGCAAGGGGTCGAGCTCTACAATCCCTAGCTATATGTCCACTCCTTGAGCAATTCTGACACATCACAGTACATTGTCCAGTATGATTCCTGTAGCAACGACCACACTTGGGTGCATCACCATTATGGTTCTTCTTATTTCCATCCCCAATAGCATAAGCTTTAGCAACAGCTTGTAGCTTGTTTCGGTGATCATTACCCTTAGAGTGATTGTCCCTCTTCCTCTTTCCATTCTTATCCTTCTCAGCTCCTTCCAATACCAACGAGTCCATCAATTGTTGAGCGATTGTGATAGCCTCATGAATATTAGCAGGCTTAGCAGCAATCACATAGTTCCTCGTTGCCATAGGCAACCCATCGGTATACCACTCAATCTTTTGAGTCTCATTCCTAACCATATCTGGGCAAAGCAAGGCTAACTCCTGGTAACGATGATTGTAAGTCGCCATATCAGTACCCTTCACTTTGTGATTCCAGAACTCAATCTCCAGCTTCTTAACCTCATTTCTTGGGCAGTTAGTCTGAATCAGCAAAGACTTAAATTGTTCCCAGGTCATAGCATATGCCACATCACTCCCAACCGAATTTCGGTAATTGTTCCACCAAGTTAAAGCTTCGTCCTTAAAGGTAAAAGAAGTAAACTTTACCTTAGTATTCTTCGCACAATTGCTGACATTGAACACTGACTCAGTTTTCTCTATCCACCTGACCAAGTAGACCACTCCTTCAGTTCCTCCAAACTCAATGGGTCCACAAATTCGAAACTCCTTGTAGTTACATCCATTAGTGCGAATAGGTGGAAATGTTCCAGCAGAGTTGTTGGAATGATTTGACTCAACTAGTAGCTCAGCAACTCGTTGCTCCACAAGTTGATTGATCATGGCTTGATCCACAGTAGGTGCATTCGGTGGCACATGGTCATTGTCTCCCTGATCATCAACATTTCGATTCTTGTTGTTGCGGTTAGTAGTGTCCAAGTTATCAGGGGTAGGGGTTTCAACATTTTGAGTAAGACGGCGTCCTCGGCGACCAGGAGTAGTCGCAACAGTTCCAGTTCGGGTAGCTCTGACAGGGGTTCGTCGTGGGGCCATTGATCTGAAACATCATACAAGGTTCGCAAGTCTCCGATAGAACTTATCATACATTCAACAAGAATTGAATAAATGAAGCCAAGTCATGGAAGGAATATCGATAATGCACCACAAGACATCAATACGACGAATAAGTACTCAATTTTCATGACATCCAAAAATCACATAACATCATATAATCATAACCATCATCCATACAATAGTGAACCAACATCGTTCCAACTACAGAAGACACAAAAGATACTAATCGTTCCAAATGAGACGAATGACTAACGGAAAATACATCAAATAAGATAACTACCTTTTCTAACCGAACACTCCTCGGTGTAGAAAGCAATAAGACAACATAAACCAACTATCTAGCCATTATGCTGGCGTAGGTTCCTCAACTCCTACCTCAAACCATCTAGCTCTCTCCACAATGATCCCAACTCCACACTATGGGTGTCACTATATCTCTTGAGGTCTGCTACCTCCTTCTCCAGCTCAGTGTTTCTCTGCTACAGCTTGCGATCTGCCTCGCGAGCTGTGATGAAACCTCTCTGTAAGCTCTCAATATGCTCATGAATCTCCATCATGCCTCTCCTCATCTCAGTAACTCTCCTCTCAGCCGTAACCAAGTCGATCCTCAACTCTCCAATGAACTCAACTGTCACTCTATCAATCCGCTCAGACATATGTGTAACCCTCTCACCTAAAGCAGTAATCTGAGCCCACATACTACCAGTCTCACCCAACTCTGCATGCTCAGTAGAAAACTCAGATGGCGCATCCGACTCCACGGGACTACCAGGTGGCAAATCAAACAAAAATGGGTGATCAGGTGAAACAGGCTCTAATGGATGTATCGGAGAATCAGGCTCCTCAGCCTCAACTGGCTGTGCTGGCAAACCATCATCATCAGGCATCTCCTCCTCCTGAGGATCATCCTCCTCCTCAGGGTCCTCATCTCCCTCCTCAGCCTCTTGAGGGTCATCAGCCTCATCCTCACCCTCGTACTCCTCCTCCTCCTCATCTGAAGAGTACTCCATCAATTGTCGTCTCCTAACAGGTGAACCATGTGGTGATGGGGTAGGCGATCTAGGACGACGACACAATGATGTGGGTGGTGCATCTGACAGAAGAGCGTGAGCATCAATGTCCATGGGTGGTGAAGCAGGGCGTACCGACATACGTGTCGTAGCTCGATGGGCAAAACGTGGAGCCACACGAGCCAAAGCCTGATGAAGAGTAAGCTGTCTCGAAGTACCAGGGAGCCCTAGAGAAGATGAGGGTCCCTGCGTAGTAGGTGCAGTAGGCGGTGCAGAAGTAGAAGTTGTTGGTGACGCAGTAGCTCAACGCATGGCAATCCTGTAAAGATCATCAGGAGCCATGCTTATCTGTGCTGGGTGAACAGGTGCAGTAAGAATATCCTCAGTAGCATCAAACGTACGGGAGGCAATAGTCTGTGACAACGGCGTAGGGTAGGTATAAGTGTTTCAAAACAACTAAACTGCGAACTCAAAATACTGTATAAAAAACCATCATAAAATCCCAATCATATAATCTCGATAAAGAATTTCAAATACCGCATTACTAAAACATTTATAAAACAATTAAGCCATATAATTCCTCAAAATGCCATCATATCACTTAATAAATATACCCCATATTCTCAAATCATCTCGAAAATCTCATATCAATTCATTATCTCATAATACCTCAATATAATCGAAGATGCTTCGGCTTGGCGGGCTAGCGGGCATTGGTCGAGGATCGCTTTCTATAAAAACCGGTTATAGTTTAGGTGTTTATTTACCTAGTTCTCTATAACCTTGGCTCTGATACCAATCTGTAACACCCCCAAAATTTGGAACAACAGAAGACTCAACAAGCTTTCGGGGTGTTACGGGGATTGGTATCCATTCCAGGTCATGAAAGAACGAGATAAAGTAAACATAAGAAAAACACAACCAACACGGGGTTTTAAAGTTTACATTTATCCCAAAATTATTCAAAGTAAGGCCCAAAAGAAATAAACGTAGGTCCACAATTATATATCAGAGTTTTTGGAAAAATAGATCCATAAACCAGGTGCCATAGCCAAGCCTTCCAATCCAAGCATCCAAATCATCACTTAATTACCTGAGAAAACGTGCTAAAAGTCAGCTTTCGTTGGTGAGATCATAGGTTTAAATTCATAATTCAATCAAGTGGACATATACGCAAAACGCTTGCTAGCTAGACTAGGGCTTAATTCAAGTCCTGCGGATACCCTCCGCTACATCATAATCACACAGATAACCTCCGTAACATCGAAACCCTATAGGTGCACACTATAGTCCAAACCGAATCAAATCAAATCAATCTGTATGCGTAAGGATACGACATACTCACATGCGTAAGGATACGACATGTTCAACTTACCTAGATCTAGTCTAGGCCTCGTTGTATAGCTTACCTAGCTCTAGGCTAGGCCTCGCTCTCAATCCTACCTAGTTCTATAAGCATAGCAAGTTTTGAAATCAAAGGCGATAATAGTCCACATAAAACAATTTGCACGTTTCTCTCCCCAAGTATTGAAAACAAAGTTCAAGAGTAAAAGTTGGGCTATGACTCACCTCAAGTCCATAAATCAGCAAGAAGAAATCGGTAGAAGTAAGATGTATAGCAACTCAAAAGACGACAACTACGGACTCGGCACTTCCTAACAATATAAACTCGATTCAGAAATCATTTCCTCAAAATCAATTATTCCCAATCCCGAACGTATTCCATTTTACTTTTCCAAAAATCCATTTCTCGTATTATTCTCATATTAGTTTGGAGTTTGACGTTTGGTATCCAAGCGGGTGGAGGGTCGACACAACTCAAACCAAGAAGTCACAACAAAAAGAATAATAAAACAATCTATAGGTCTAATATTAGCCCAATATATTATTTAAATAAATCATCGAAGTTTATCAAATCCGTCGATTTGGTAATCCCCCATATTTATTTACTCAATATATCACTCCAAGATTATACCCAAAACCTAAATCACATAGCACGTAGAGTACTATATGGTAAGTATCAAGGTTTAATAAATTCCCTAGATATATCGTCAAACTTACCAAACTCGTCAATTTGGTAAACCTCACGAGATATTAGTAATCCATTATTCTCGTACACATACCATAACCTAGGGACGTCGTAGGATACAATGCCCATTAATATAATCATTTTATATAACTAAATAGACCCTATTTAACCCGTCGATTAAATAAGTTACGTAGTTATAGAAAATGGATGTATTAATCGTCACATATCCGTGACAAACACAAAAGTCATAAAAACGAATAATATGGCCCACTTGGACTCAAGTGACCACGACCCCGTATAACTCGATAGTTTCCTAGTTTATTAAAAAATATATTTTATTTAATATAATTATTCAACGTTAAAATTTCGTCGTTATTTATAGTTGTTTAATTATAATAACGCTCCCGACATTTATTACACTACTTTCATAGTATATTAGGTATCGTCACGTTATTATAATATTACTCATGATCGTTTTATTTTTAATATACGCATTTATATATATTTATATATACGTTTTTCATGTCTATATACTTATATAAACGTTTATATTAGCAATAATATTATTACGAGTTTTATTATTAGTGATTGATTATAAATATTTATCTAGTTATATGAGATGGTCACATGTCCGAGTCATCACTCTCGGCTCATTGTCCAAGTCCAAATAAAATAACCAAGTCAAAGTCAAGTAATCCAACTCCGTCCAATCAATACCCATAACACTTGCTACAACAATAGGGTCCAACTGCGGCACCCGACTAACCTATCTCCGTCAATCTAATTAGCCGTCTCACAATCGGTTCCCAAATCAATATCGCTAACACAACTCCACAATAATCAAAAGTATTCCATTGTCGAGACCACAAAGGGTCTCAACCCATCCAATATATTCGGCCGAAATAAAAATACCACAACAACAATAATAACAACAACATGAAACAAAATAAGAAGTCATCTGGATACACGTAATCCGGGTTGGTTTACCATGCCAAACCCGTGCCGGGAGACCCGCTTGGGTCTCGGCTAGACCACAAGTCACAAGGACTCTAACCCAATACTTTTTTGGTCTCGGCTTAGGCTCACCCGAGCCCTACCAAAACTGCCAAACGGACCCCTTGGGTCGTGGCAACATCAAACAACAACAACAAGCACCAAAGTTAATCCAAATCGAGCCACAAATCAACTCCAATATATCAAACCCTCACCAAACAAGAACAGGAGGTCGAAACCCAACAAAAGAGAGCCACAAGGCTCGAACCAACTTCGAGCCGTGAGCCCCAAAGCTCACGGTTCAATCGACCCACGTGAAGAACTCACTAAACCCGGATACCAAACTCAATATTATCATCAAAATAACATTTCCCATTTATATAAATTTGAACCCATCAAAATAACTTGTGTAGCCACAGATTTAAATGCAAATCGAGGCACACGATGTGAAAGTCGTGGCCACTCACCTTCAAAATGACTCCAAATACAAGTTTCTTCAAAAACCCAACAAGAAAAAGATGAAAAGGTGGTGTTTAGGCGAAGGTGGTGGTGAAAACGTGGTGTTAGAGGTGTTTGTATGGCGCGTGATATATACCAAAAGTTAGATCTCGATGAGAGGGATAAAGTGGTGGTGTTATTTTTGTTGTAGGGGCGGCGGTGTGGCGGTGGTTGCCGGAAAAAGAGGCGGCGGCTAGGTATATAAGGGAGAGAGAGATGAGAGTGAAAGGTAATTTTTGTGTTTGTGTGTGGTGTTGTGTGAACCGGCCCCAACCACAAGGACCATTTGTAGTTTATTTTTTTTTCTTTTTAATTTCTTATACAATAATGATACTAATAATAATAATAAAAATAAAAGTATTATTATATTTAGGGTAAGGTGGCTAGGTGTAAAATACACGGACCATAACCCGTAACTTTTTAAAATACTCCAACTCTTTCTCGAACCGAGCTCGTTCTCAAAACTCTTTAAAACTCCACGATACGTTCCGTAAATAAATAAATATATAGTCGAACCGTAATTCAAAACATTAAATTTTTGTTAGGTCGTTCTAGTGCCGGAGTCAACGTAGTGCTAAATAAAATCTCGAAATAAATTCTCATCACATCGATAAATCCAAATTCGATTCCTTAAAAATTTTAAATATAATCAACCACAATATAGGTTTTACAAGTTTGTTACGCATAAAATTTCAAACATAAATTTATAAACGAACTTTTACGTAATGCGGGTTTTCAAAATGGCTCCCTAATTTGCCAGTTGTCACAATTATGTGCTACTAAATTCACACATTTTGTACAACATGATATCAATAGTTAAAGTTAAATGACAAAATCAACCTCAACCTCAACATGTCTGTCAGTTAAAAACGTTATACAAAGCTAATTATTAAAAAAAAATGAACAAACACATGGGTTAGATAGTCATTGTTTAATATAGATGGTGTTTTCCTAAAAAAACGTAATAGTTCGCCGTTGTAAACGAATTAAAAGTGTGTACATGATAATTATTCATCAAGAATATATAGTTTTAATCAGGTTATTACGTTACTATATTACGATAATGTTATTGAGTTGGTAATTACGGATGTGAGATACAACCATTATTCTAAACTTATGATTTATGTGTAAACCTCTTTTTTATTCTGAATAGAATCCGAAAGAGACATCAACAAAACTTTGCCTTATGCCTTATCTAGCTGATAGTATTTAGTAAACTTTTTTTATGGTTCAACTTTTTTGTTATACACACCAACTTTTAGTAACTCTTTTTTATGTTTTTATTGAAAACTTCTACACTTAATATTTGTGCTTTTACTATAAACACACTAAGCTATAATAGAATTAGTTGTGAGTTCAAGGGTTTTTCACTAAGCTTCTAAAAAAAGTTTATAGGTATATCATACACTTATTGTGTTATGTTAATTGAATAAGCCAATAAGCACCCTTAATAAGCATAACTAAACACCCCTTTAGTTATAATCTGAAGTTTTTTTTATTTGATATTATGACTAACTTTGTTGTTATCCTCACTATAATGTAACATGTTAGTGGTTTTTGCAATTTTATCATCTTATCGCACACACTAAAGTGTAATGCAATTTGTTGTGTGCATTTTTTAGAGGAGGATTAAGTATCAACACATGATTGTCGTGGAAGAATTTTCTACGCTTGCTCAAGGTATGAATGTATAATTTAGTTGAGTTGCTGATTTAGATAATACATGAATGTATTTTAATGTACCAAAGATGTGTTTTAGTGCCTATGTAGGGAATTTTATGGTAGTAATTCTTTTCAGAGTGTAATTTGTCTTTGAATGAGTTAATGAAACTTAGCAGGTGTTTGCTGTCATTGATAACACTATGAGTGTCAACCAACGGTATAAAATATGAGTGTCTTTTACCTTGATGATTTAGGCCAATTGTGAAGAAAGTTGCATTAAAGTGAAAGGTCAGTAAGGATTTAAACAATCCTAAAAGACTTGCGAATGTACTATTTGTCATTTTTTTCATGCATTTATAATTGACTTATACAAGTAATAATAATTTCTCTATATAGTTCGGACTTAGGGAAAAATTATTCTTATATATTATACATAAACGTAAGATTAAATTTGTGTTCTACCCATTACATCTTTTTTTTTGTTTCTATTTATGTAATAAAGAAGTTATAGTGTAAGCATCTATGTTAATTTGGTAATTTTATGATCAAACATGAGAAGTAAATAACATAAACTTATGAAAATACAATTTTACAAACAAAAATGTACATTAGTAAAAATGATCTGATAGTTATTCATAATAAATGAAATGAATCAATCATTAAAGTTATCTAAATATGCTATATATTTTAACGAAAACATAAGTAAAAGAAATACCACAATTACAAAACACATCATAAATTGATAGCACGGGTTTGCAAAACAAAAAGCATATATCACTAACATCTCATTCAAGTAAACTATCATCATGTGATTTTTCTTGAATAATAAAATATAATTTTTAATCCAAAAAACATTCTCCTAAAATAATAGGTAGGTTATAACATATACATATGATTTTTTATTTTTAGTCTACCAAGTAAAACCATTTGAAATATGTTAAGTGCTTCATTTCTTAATCGATAATAATACATAATTAAAACAAAATTTTAAAAACCTTGTGCGTGCACAAGTATTATAACTAGTTTTATAGGTAGGATGTACTTATTTTGTCTTTTAGTTACTTTCTTGTGTTATTTTTGAAAAGAAATTGGGTTAATTTTGAATTTGATTTAATTCATATTATAAAAGGAACTTACTCTACTTCAAATTATATGTATGGTTTTAGTTTTTATGTTTTTTTCATCTTACTTTAAGAAGTTGTTTTTTACATTCACATTATAAAAGTATTGTAGTTATAAAATGTCCTAAGTGTTTAGTTTTATCAGTGACTAAAAAATACTTTTTGTGCTATGTTTCTAACAAAATAACCTGACCTAACCTTCACAAACCAACTATTTTTACGCCATAAAAACTAGCCACATGCGAAGCAAAGCGAGCCAAAATTCGTGCCACACATGGTCCAAAATCCTAGATCCGCCACTGGTTGAGTGGTCGGGTTTTGGCGGGTTCATCATGTCAACCTCAACTCAACCCTTTAATTTAGCAAGTTAGTACATAAATAGTAGAAAACCAAACTAATTGGTAAATAAATCTCTTTTAGCCCTCGTATGTTCTTGTGGGGATGCCACACATCCAGCTGGGTGACACAATAGTATTGGCTCGAAAAGACCTATTTGTGCGCTCCTTGTAACAAAATATGAGGACCAAGTATCTTTTAGATGTCAAAATTGGTGAAAATTTGATTACTTGGTGTGTTTTGAGTTTTGACTGAGCCACTCAAATGTTACGAAGATAATAAGTCTAGATTAGATTTAGAAATTTCCCTAAAACTAAACCAATCAGATATGTTGGAGTGTTGGAACATCAATGGATCCATAGCATATGAAACCCAAAGGGCCAAAAAATGGGCCGTACAAATTTGCCTTTTCAAAGGTTTTAGCCCAAAAACTAATGTCGAGTTTCATTATATAATCTTCTGTTTCATGCAAATCTCTCGTTCTATAACCCTAATAAGCATCTTTGAATCAATAATGTCAGACAACATACCACTCATAATGAACAACAAACGCATCAAATCCACTCAAAAACCCAAGAAACACAAACCGGACCCCTTTTTCTCCTGGGACAAGGCTCGCCGGAAGCAAAACAACAACAAGCCTTCGTACACCTCCGACAACGACAGTATCAAGAGCAGTGAGTCTGATGAAAAAGCTCTTGCTGACGTGGCAGTTGATGGTTATGACGTGGCAGGTGAGGATGTTGAGGAGACGGTGGGGGAGAAGAGGAAGAGAGCAGCGGTGGAGTATTTGGAGAGGATACCATTCAATATCCAAGAAGAAATCATCAAAATTCTGCCTATCAAATCATTGGTTCGATTCAGGTTGGTTTCGAGACAATGGAAGTCTCTTATTGATAGCTCTAAGTTTATTGTTGAGTACCACACTCATCAAAAACATAAACATCATCTACTTGTAAATTATCAACTGTTTGGCGAAAATTTTAACCCGAAATATGTTTCGATCATAGATGATGATACTTTCCCTCAACACAAGGTTTCACTTACTGTCCCCAGGGCTTTTCCACTAATTAGAAAAAAAGTAGTTAGCTCTCAAGGCTTGTTATTCGGGCATCGTTATGAAGTACGATCAGGAAGCACGAAATCTGTTATTAATATTTGGAATCCTACTATTAGAAAATCGGTTGATATTTGTGTGCCTGATTCATATCCTGATGCTGATTTCGGTTTTGGGGTTTGTCCCGACACTTATGACCCTAAGATAGTTAAGTATATATTTTATTGTGGTAAACGGGAATTTGAGATTTTTACATTAAGCACAAATGCTTGGAGAAGACTATCCAAGAATTTACCTCGTGAATGTATTTCATTTACATGCGACAAGCAGGTAGCAATAGATAGGTTTATGTATTGGCTTGCTGGTGAAACGATTTATGAGCGAGAGGTATATTGCACAAGCGTGTATACGCGGAATTTGATTGTGTCATTTGATATGATAAGTGAAGAATTTACTGAAATTTCCTTCCCCACAAGTTTAGCAGACAGAAGTACTTTGCATTTATATAACATTAGGGATTCTCTTGTTGTGGTTCAATTGAAACATGAGGCCAAGAAACCAGTTTATAGCGTATGGAAGATGATGGAACATGGTGTGTCAAAGTCGTTCACGAAGCTATACACCATCAACACAACAGATGTGATAGAACACGTATATGGATTTAGAAAGAGTGGCGAACCTATAGTTGAAATGGAAAAGGATATTTTTGCTTATGATCCCGATTCAAAACACATCAATATTGGGATTTATGGAACAGAATATAGAAACTATGTGAAATCCTACATCGAGACTCTACTTTTGCTTGATCACTGAGATTGTAGTATCTACTTCCACATGGGCTGAGGACAAAGATAATGGCATGCTAATTGTGGAGCTTAAGACAAGTGACTTTTGAAGCAGCAATTAAGGTATGGAGATTGAAGTGCAAGTATAGTTCAGATTAGTTAAGTAATTCCTAAGAAATTTTATGCGTTACATATAGATTAATACTCGTTTTAGGAGTTTGATTATTGTTTTTGACGTTTTACACAACGAACCTCACTTTCTCTTTGGGTGAAACTTATTCACAAATCTTTCAAAGACAATTGATTTTATATCTTACAATTTTAGTTATTTTGATTTAGCTGCAACTTTGTTACTACTCTTGGTATTGAATATGCCATCGTTTATAAGATGCTAAACTGATGCTTTTATTATTTTCGGTATGGTCTCTACTAGATGATCAAGTTATATATCAATGTATCTAAAGTATCAAGTATCAACAACATTTTTCTAAACTTTCTAAGTATTTTACCAAGAAGAAGAAGAAGCAAAACTTTTAGACAAAGTGTCATCATAACTCATAAGATATGCGCGCGTCATGTAAACTTGTGTATGTGTTCACCAGTTGCACTTCAGCAAAGATGATCAAATAGAAACAACACCACACAAATCTATACCCTCAACATTAATGAAAAATAAACAACTTTTTAGCCTTTGGTAATAACACAGGCTCTCTTGCAGGAAAGAAACATAGATGTTTATATTAAGCATTGAAACCACAACTAGAACCTATAAAACCATCATATTTCAGTACGTGGTGGGTAAGTTGTGATGAGGAGTTAAGAAGATACGAGTGCCAGTTGTTGCTTAAGATGCCAAGATGGTATATCGATGGATGTATGTACAAATAACTTGATGCAACAAAATACGTACGTAGAGTCATGACGAATCGACGAGGAAAAACATGATTGGTTGAAAATAACCTATAGACTGCTATGTGCAGTGACATATTTTGAATTGGAACATACTAAAGTTGGATCGTTTATTAGTTAACAGAATGGAAAATTATACTACGCACATTCACTTTTGCAAGGTTCAAGATTATTTATAAGAAAACTGATTCTCAATTTCTCATACTTAACTCTTGTCTTTATTTAACAAGATGAATGTCAAGAAATTAAGTAGGCATTTAACAACACTAGGCGAGTACCCGTGCATAGCAACGGAATTCCTAGCGGCAGATAATTAACGATTTGTGATATTGTGGTGAGTGTTTTGTGTAGAGTTCAAAATAGAACGTGAACCGATCAGAATGTAATTGCAAACGGTTGTACTACACGATAACTAAAGTATAGAAAAAATTATTAACATCTATCAAACAACATATAAAAACATTTAATGAAATTGAAAGTTAAACATTACATCAGTTATGAAATAAAAACTAACAACACACGTTACTCTTCGCGTAAAACTTCTTGATAAACGACATTCGAGGTGTAGATTCCTGCTTGACGGAACTCTTTTACTGGATTAACCAATACCTTTGTTGTTCTACGGGAAATCACTCTAGACAATGCTACATAAAGCTGGCCATGGGAGAAAACAGAGTCAGGCAAATAGACACCCACATTTGGAATTGTTTGGCCTTGAGCTTTATTAATAGTCATCGCAAAGCTAAGGCAAATAGGGAATTATGTTCTCTTTAGTTTGAAAGAGAACATGTCTTCTTCAGATGGAGCAAGAGGAATTCTTGGCAAGAGCACTCTAACTCCAGCGTGTTGCCCGATAGCAATCTCGGCGTTGATGACATTAGGTTCAAAACGTTTACATATCAACCTCGTGTCATTACATAATCCATTTTCCGGATCGAGATTCCTTAAAAGAATAATCGGGCATCCTATTTTCAAACGCAAGCAATGAGGGGGCAACCCGCAAGCAACGAGATTGTATAGCGACAGATAGTTTATTGATAAAAAAAAATTTATAGGTTATACGAAAAATAATAAAAGTTTGAAGATTTGGGAATTAAACATAATGTTTTGAAACCCGGTTCGACCTGGGTGGTTCAACTGGTTGAACCGTTCCGGTCGGAAACGGGTTTGAAGTGTTCCGGGTCAACCCGGTTTGTGTTTTAATTGGTTGTATTTAATTTGGTAGATATGTTTTTAATTGGTTGTACAATGTGAATAAATCATTTTACCTTTAAGTAATGGATAATGTTTTGAAACCCGGTTCGACCCGGGTGGTTCAACCGGTTGAACCGTTTCGGTCGAAAAGTAGGTCGATTTAAACCGGGTCAACTTGCTAGGTTGGGTCGAAAACGGGTCAAATTAAACTGGGTCAACCCGCTGGGTTTGAAGCGTCCCGGGTCAACCCAATTTGTCTTTGAATTGGTTGTATTTAAACCGGGTCAACTTGCTAGGTTGGGTCGAAAACGGGTCAAATTAAGTTGGGTCAACCCGCCGGGTTTGAAGCGTCCCGGGTCAACCCGATTTGTGTTTGAATTGGTTGTATTTAATTTGATAGATATGCTTTAATTTGGTTGTACAATGTGAATAAATAATTGTACTTTTAAATATTGTGGTGTTTTAATAAGAGTATTAATTACATCTCACTTTCTCTCTCATTTGACTATTGTTGAAAACTCAACATTCCACATTGACCATTTTTACATTATATATAGTATAGATATTGTACATGGATTTAGAAAGAGTGGCGAACCCATATTTGAAACAAAAAATATTGATGGTCGAAAGGATCTTTTTGCTTATGAACCTGACTCAAAACAAATCAATTATATTGGGATTTCTGCAAAAGAAAATTTCTCTGTGATTTCCTACATTGAAACACTACTTTTGCTTGATCACTGAGATGGTAGTACCTACATCTACATGGACTGAAGTGTTAGGAGTGACTTTTGGAGCAGGAAAGGAAGGTATGGCGATTGAAGTGTTAGGTGTGAGGTTACTGTTTTAGACGTTTTATACTTAATAGATGTCAAATTAATTGTGTTAGGAGTCAGGTACTAAATATATTTACCCTTCGAAATATGACATTACAATACAATGGCAGGTAGCCGGGCATCAAGTTGCGCCGCTACCCCCTTTTGAATAGCGAACCCTATTCTACTAAAAACAAAGTTTGAAACCTTAAGGGACGAAGAAATGCTATTAACGACTTTCTGAACCCGAGGTTACTGTGTTAGGAGTCAGGTTACTGTTTTCAATGTTTTATATAATGAATCTCACTTTTTCTTTGTTGAAACCAATTATGCACAAAAATCTTGTTTAAAGTCAATCACTTTATATCTAATGTATTTAGTTATTTTGGTTTTGCTGCAATTCTAGTATTCTATTCATGGAATACACAAACATTTGATAGGAGACTACTGACAGGGAGAAGGAATATATACTGTTAGAAGTTCCTCTTCTACATATAAAAGAAAAATGGTCAATCTTGAAAAAATGATCAATCTTAAAAAGTAAAAATCTTGAAAAATCTTATTAAAGGAAATTATGAAATATAATTAATACTCTTATTAAAACACCCCATTACTTAAAAGTACAATGATTTATTCACATTGTACAACCAATTAAAAACATATCTACAAAATTAAATACAACCAATTAATACAAATCACAAACCGGGTTGACCCGGGACGCTTCAAACTAGACGGGTTGAACCGGTTTAATTTGACCCGTTTTCGACCCAACCTAGCAAGTTGACCTGGTTTAAATCGACCAATTTTTCGACCGGAACGGTTCACCTGGTTGAACCACCCGGGTCGAACCGGGTTTCAAGACATTATGTTTAATTCCTAAATATTCAAACTTTTATTATTTTTCATTTATAACCTATAAACTTTTTTTTTTTTTTTTTTTTTTTTTTTTTTTTTTTTATGAATAAACTATTTGTCGAATAAACTATTTGTCGCTATAAAGAATGTATGGTCAAATCTTGAAAAGTGAAATCTTGAAAGTTAAAGGTGAGAGAAATGCATAGTTTAATTAATACTCTTATTAAAACACCCCATAACTTTAAAGTACAATAATTTATTCACATTGTACAACCAATTAAAATTATATATATCAAATTAAAAACAACCAATTAAAACACCCCTTACTAAAGTACAATAAAATTTTCACAATGTACAATTTAAACAAGCTACAACATAATCTAAATATAAAATAATTAACAGAGTAACTAATGTTATTTTACACATTATACATATTAATAAAACACACAAAGCTTCATACAAGTTAACAAGTTGATGGTACATATAGTTTTGAAAACTGGACCGGACCAACGGGTTCAACCGGGAACCGGTGTCGGCACCGGTTCGTCTAACTAATAAAAGCCATACGAAAACATATATTTCAAAATGAAACTATTAATACACATCGAAAACCAGGTTGAACTGGGACGCTTCAAACCCGGCGGGTTGACCCGGTTTAATTTGACCGGTTTTCGACCCAACCCGTCGGGTTCACTCGATTTAAATCGACCCATTTTTCGTCCAGCGGGTCGAACCGGGTTTCAAAATATTATGTTTAATCTCTAAATCTTCAAACTTTTATTATTTTTCGTTTATAACCCATAAACTTTTTTTTATCACTAAATGATCTGTCCCTATAAAATCCAGTTGCTATGCACGGGTACTCGTCTAGTTAACATTATAATGATATATGTCATATCCATCTATTTACAGAGTGACAGATGACCATTTAGTAAATTTCTAAATATCGAGTATTAATTTATATGCAGAAGAGCTAATTAAAACGTCAAAAACAATAATCAAACTCCTAAAACGAGTATTAATCTATATGTAACGCATAAAATTTCTTAGGAATTACTTAACTAATCTGAACTATACTTGCACTTCAATCTCCATACCTTAATTGCTGCTTCAAAAGTCACTTGTCTTAAGCTCCACACTTAGTATGCCATTGTTCGGTTTGAGCTTAGTGTGTCAAGAGGTGTGAGTGGGCTGAAGCCCAATTAAATTACCAAAGGGTGCGTTTGAATTCAGTATACACACAAAACATTGTCAAAATTTTTAACTTAAGATAATAGATAAGTTGGGTTAAATGTGAGTCTAGATTGTGATAATTATATGTGTCGAGCCACATTGCTTGCTTCGGCTTATTTCATGACTAAGTACCGACTCACTCGTCTTACTCATTCTCAACATGATTTCACGACATACTCTAATCTACTAAACTTGTTTTGTTAGCGGATTCTAAATTATAACTAGTAATCAAAACTTAATCTTTTCACATCATTAAAACTATAATGATTTATTTATACTTAACGAAACTTATTACAAGCTTATATACTCGAAAAATAATATAACAGCAGGTTATTATTTGTTGTGACACCAAGTCACCACGTACAACTAAAACATATAAACGGGTCATGCCCGATTTTCTAAAAATCCTACACTTATACTTACAAGTGTAATTTTAAATACAAACTCTTTTAATAAAACTATAACTTAAAGTATAGTTTTTACACACCTTTATTATTAACTAATATTTAGCCTTTAAACGACATTCTTATAATCTGACTTCGTCTATCGTTTACTGGTGATTACTTCCCGTACATCATCTTACGGTTACTGTCGAACCGAACATTTATTCGTCTTTGATACTTTTATTGTTGTATATACTTATACATTTCCAAGAGCCAATACTTACAAAACACTTAGAAAACTGTTTTCAAACTTAAATACTGCCACACAAGCAATAACGACGCAAACACTCTAAAACTTTTAAACTTATTTAGACTTCACACATCGAGTCTCAAACTAAAATTTGAACTAAACTTGCCATACTAATCTAGGTCGCGTGTCAGTGCCGCACACTCATACTATTTGACTTCACTCTATTCAGACTGCTATTTGCTTATGTGAGTTCATACCCCCTACTTTTACTTGTTTATAAATATTTTGGGGGAGAATACATGCTCGTTTTTAAGTAAACTCAGTGCTTGTTTATACTTAAACTCATTACTTGTTGTTACTTGAAACATGATTTATTTACTCATTGCATACTGAATTACCTCATTTGGACGCAAGTGTTTAAATCATATATGTGAGTTTGTAGCCCCACTTTACTTATACTTGTTTTACAACTATGGGGTGAGAAACATGCAAAACATTTTCTGGACCACTATAATGTTTTATTTTCTCAAAACTATTACGTGGAATTAGCCTAAGACACTGAATCCCACATGCCCAAACTCATGAACCGTTAATTCCTGCGGGGAAGCGCGAATGCTATAAATAGATTTATTGGGGATGACACCCCCGTTCGGTTTGATCGGATAGGCAAACGCGAGCGTATAACATGTCGAAACACGAGTGTCACGGGATAGACACTTGCAAGGGCTTTATTTAACGTGCTTCTAGAGCATGCACACTGTCAAGCTTCGGTTACATGAACTTAGTGCTGACGTAATAGACATCACTTTTATGTGTCATTATATTCGTTGTAATGATCACATACTCTGCTCATGGTTCACACTTCAAACTTTGCTATAAGATAAACTTTAAGACATTGTGAGTGACACAATGGTTGCAAAACTTTCTATTGAACTTACATTACTTTTACTCTACATTGTTATTTATACAAACCTATGAACTCACCAACCTCGTGTTGACACCTTTTAGCATGTATTTTCAGGTTTAAGGCGTTAGCAAACTGTTGAAGGCTTTTGGCACGGCATGGCATGGTCATAGACGATCTGATATAACTGGGACCGCTTAAACTCTTTTATGGGCCTATATTTACCGCACTATTTTCAAATGATGTGAACATAATACTTGGATTTATGAAGTTTCTTACGATAAACCTGTTATTCTATACTTTGTGTTGTGATACCAATTTAGTAGCGCCCCAATGACATTTTCTTCCGCTGCAAACCTATTTTTGTGGGTGTTACACTATGTAATACTAGTAATAGCTCAAGTTAAGTATATTGCCAAACAATTATACTCCATTCAATTTTCCTTTACTTCCCGAGGTTAATTTATCCACGAGTAGTGATACATCCACAAAGACTTCTCAAAGTAAAATCCACAAAGATGATTTGTCATCTTGTGATTGTGTGTTTGTATATGTTTTATCTCTCTCCTCTTTGCTACAACCAATTACAAAATGACAAATCATCTTTGTGGATTTTACTTTGTGAAATCTTTGTGGATGTATCACTACTCTTTATCCACCTAAGTAATATGCCAAAAGTGGTACCTTAGACATTGCTTATATTTTGATGTGTTCATGAGCCCATATCTTATCCTTGTCAAGTACCTTTGGAACCAAGAAAATGTTGAGAGAAATCCGATCTATCGCTATTATCATGATTTAGGTTGATCATGTCAAATACTTCCTAAGTTGATGGGTTGAGTGGTCGGGTTTTGGCGGGTTCATCATGTCAACCTCAACTCAACCCGTTAATTTAGCAAGTTAGTACATGAATAGTAGAAAACCAAACTAATTGGTAAACAAATCTATTTTAGCCCTCGTATGTTCTTGTGGGGATGCCACACATCCAGCTGGGTGACACAATAGTATTGGCTCGAAAAGACCTATTTGTCCGCTCCTTGTAACAAAATATGAGGACCAAGTATCTTTTAGATGTCAAAATTGGTGAAAACTTGATTACTTGGTGTGTTTTGACTGAGCCACTGATCAAATGTTACGAAGATAATAAGTCTAGATTAGAAATTTCCCTAAAACTAAACCAATCAGATATGTTGGAGTGTTGGGACATCAGTGGATCCATAGCATATGAAACCCAAAGAGCTAAAAAATGGGCCGTACAAATTTGCCTTTTCAAAGGTTTTAGCCCAAAAACTAATGTCGAGTTTCATTATATAATCTTCGTTTCATGCAAATCTCTCGTTCTATAACCCTAACAAGCATCGTCGAATTAATAATATCTGACAACATACCACTCACAATGAACAACAAACGCATCAAATCCACTCAAAAACCCAAGAAACACAAACCAGACCCCTTTTTCTCCGGCAACAAGCCGCACCGGAAGCAAAACAAGAAGCCTTCATACACCTCCGACTATGACAATATCAAGAGCAGTGAGTCTGATGAAAAAGCTCTTGCTGACGTGGCAGTTGATGATGATGACGTGGCAGGTGAGGATGTTGAGGAGACGGTGGGGGAGAAGAGGAAGAGAGCAGCGGATAAGTATTTGAGAGGATACCATTCAAGAGTTGAGATCCATGAAGAACCCATACATGCCATAGAACCTATCAACCAATCATAGCCACCCATTTATATTTTCCACATTTTTTTTCAAAACAACATATCTTGCAAACGGTAAATCTTCAAGCTACAAAAAAAATACCATCGCGACGAGAATTAAATGATCTTTCTATAGATATGTATTGTTATATACTTTCGACGAACTTTTTTTTCGCCTAAAAAAAATCTTATATGATTCGTAAAAATCATATATGATTCGTACAAAATCATATATGATTCGATTCTTCGAATCATATATGATTCTTACGAATCATATATGATTTTTCTAGGCGAAAAAAAAGTTCGTTGAAAGTATATAACAATGCATATCTGATATTTTTTTTGTAGCTTGACGATTTACGGTTTGCGAAATATTTAAGTTTTTAAAAAAGGGTGGAAGTTTATTTTTTTATTTTGATAAAAAAAAATAGGTTGTTAAGATTGCTTGATGGGTTCTATGGTAAAAGTTGGATCTATAAAGAACTTTTGGCTACCATTCAATATCCAAGAAAAAATCATCAAAATTCTGCCTATCAAATCATTGGTTAGATTCAGGTTGGTTTCGAGACAATGGAAGTCTCTTATTGATAGCTCTACTGAGTACCACATTCATAAAAAACATAAACATCATCTACTTGTAAGTTATCAATTAATTGGCGAATATTTTAACCCTAAATATGTTTCGATCATAGATGATGATACTTTCCCTCAACACAAGGTTTCACTTACTGTCCCCAGGGCTTTTCCACTAATTAGAAAAAAAGTAGTTAGCTCTCAAGGCTTGTTATTCGGGCATCGTTATGAAGTACGATCAGGAACCACGAAATCTGTTATTAATATTTGGAATCCTGCTATTAGAAAATCGGTTGATATTTGTGTGCCTGATTCATATCCTGATGCTGATTTTGGTTTTGGGGTTTGTCCCGACACTTATGACCCTAAGATAGTTAAGTATAAATTTTATTGCGGTAAACGGGAATTTGAGATTTTTACATTAAGCACAAATGCTTGGAGAAGACTATCCAAGAATTTACCCCGTGAATGTATTTCATTTACATGCGACAATCAGGTAGCAATAGATAGGTTTATGTATTGGCTTGCTGGTGAAACGATTAATGAGCAAAATGTATATGGCACACGGATGTATACGCGGAATTTGATAGTGTCATTTGATATGACAAGTGAAGAATTTACGGAAATTTCCTTCCCCGCAAGTTTAGCAGACGGAAGTACTTTGCATTTATATAACATTAGGGATACTCTTGTTGTGGTTCAATTAAAACATGAGGCCAAGAAACCAGTTTATAGCGTATGGAAGATGATGGAACACGGTGTGTCAAAGTCGTTCACAAAGCTATACACCATCAACACAACAGATGTGATAGAACACGTATATGGATTTAGAAAGAGTGGCGAACCTATAGTTGAAATGGAAAAGGATCTTTTTGCTTATGATCCCGATTCAAAACACGTCAATATTGGGATTTATGGAACAGAATATAGATACTATGTGAAATCCTACATCGAGACTCTACTTTTGATTGATCACTGAGATTGTAGTATCTACTTCCATATGGGCTGAGGACAAAGATAATGGCATGCTAAGTGTGGAGCTTAAGACAAGTGACTTTTGAAGCAGCAATTAAGGTATGGAGATTGAAGTGCAAGTATAGTTCAGATTAGTTAAGTCATTCCTAAGAAATTTTATGCGTTACATATAGATTAATACTCGTTTTAGGAGTTTGATTATTGTTTTTGACGTTTTACATAACGAACCTCACTTTCTCTTTGGGTGAAACTTATTCACAAATCTTTCAAAGACAATTGATTTTATATCTTACAATTTTAGTTATTTTGATTTAGCTGCAACTTTGTTGCTACTCTTGGTATTGAATATGCCATCGTTTATAAGATGCTAAACTGATGATTTTATTATTTTCGGTATGGTCTCTACTAGATGATCAAGTTATATATATCAATGTATCTAAAGTATCAAGTATCAACAACATTTTTCTAAACTTTCTAAGTATTTTACCAAGAAGAAGAAGAAGCAAAACTTTTAGACAAAGTGTCATCATAACTCATAAGATATGCGCGCGTCATGTAGACTTGTGTATGTGTTCACCAGTTGCACTTCAGCAAAGATGATCATGGTGAACCAACACCACACAAATCTATACCCTCAACATTAATGAAAAATATACAACTTGTTAGCCTTTGGTAAAAACATAGGCTCTCTTGCAGGAAAGAAACATAGATGTGCAGTGACATATTTTGAATTGGAACATACTAAAGTTGGATCGTTTATTAGTTAACAGAATGGAAAATTATACTACGCACATTCACTTTTGCAAGGTTCAAGATTATTTATAAGAAAACTGTTTCTCAATTTCTCATACTTAACTCTTGTCTTTATTTAACAAGATGAATGTCAAGAAATTAAGTAGGCATTTAACAACATATTGTACATGGATTTAGAAAGAGTGGCGAACCCATATTTGAAACAAAAAATATTGATGGTCGAAAGGATCTTTTTGCTTATGAACCTGACTCAAAACAAATCAATTATATTGGGATTTCTGCAAAAGAAAATTTCTTTGTGATTTTCTACATTGAAACACTACTTTTGTTTGATCACTGAGATGGTAGTACCTACATCTACATGGACTGAAGTGTTAGGAGTGTGTACTGTTTTAGATGTTTTAAAGTTAATAGATGTCAAGTTATTTTTTATAGGTTGTGTTAGGAGTCTGCAGGTTACCATTTTTCGATGTTTTATATAATGAATATGACTTTTTCTTTGGTGAAACTTATGCACAAAAATCTTGTTTAAAGTCCATCACTTTATATCTAATATCTTTAGTTATTTTGGTGTTGCTACAATTCTGGTACTCTATTCATGGAATATGATATCTCACGAGGAGGGTACAAAATTGATTAATTGGAGACTACTGACAGGGAGAAGGAATGCCGTCAGAAGTTCCTCATCTTTCATACTCTTTTGGATTTTTAATTAGCTCTTCTGCAAATTTATATAGTTTTTGTATGGATGTGCTAACATTATAATCTATAACAGATACTTCTATTTACAATGACGGACGACCGTTTAGTAAATCTGTAAATTATGATTTAGTTTGATAAAACGTGTGTGTGCTTCCGTTTAGTATATGGTAAAGTAATGATTATTTTCTGTATGGTGTCTGCTAGATGATCAAGTTATAGTATTTTACTATTATTCGAATGCCAAAATAACAATGTTATAAACCGTCTTTGAAGTATTCAACCAAGAATCTGCAAGACTTACAGACAAATCGAGACATAAGATATACATCATATTTCCTCATATGTAAAGATACTAAAGTTTCAAGTTAAAAGCTATTATATTTTAAGTATAACTAAGAACATATGCATAATCACATGTTTACCTTTATTTGAGCTAGCCTACTTTAGTCAACGTACAGTTTCGATTTTGGCTATCAATTAATCCAGTTAGTATACATTTATTGAGCTAAACTTATGATTTATTTTGTAGTTTGACGGGCTGAAACACCCAAACCTCATAAAACCAAAAATACACAAGACTGAGAAACCGACACCAAACTGTTCGAGTTTAGCTAAATCAGGAGGTTTTGCAGTTTGGATTCAGATCAAGTAAAAACCCGAAACGAACCTACTGATGCACACTTCTGATCTGTAAAAGATTGTCACGAGAATAAGTATATAGTCGATGAGCACAGGTAGAAAATGGACTTTGATAATTGCTCATTGGTTTTACATGTTTCTTTCATAAGTTGCATGCATGCTTTTACTGTTATTCTTTTTTCCTTTACTTCTTGTGGTTAATTTATCCTACAAAGCACAAACTAATATGCCAAAAGTGGAACCTAGCTTAGTCATTGTTTAAACTTTGATGTGTTCATGGGCCCATATCTTATCCATGGCAAGTACCTTAGGAACCAAGGAACTGTTGAGGCAAATCGAATCTATCACCATCATCGGCAACTTACAGGTGGAGGTAAAATGGGTTGATCAGGCCAGCGAGTTGCAAAATAGTTAATGGGTTGAGGGTTGAGGGTTGAGGGTTGAGTGGTCAGTTCAATGTACAAACTACAAAGTAGGAATTAGACCAAACTAGTTGGTAAAGAAGTCTCTTCAAACCAATCTCAAATATGGACCATCAATCGTCAATGGATCCATTAGTATATAAAGCCCAATGGGCTGTAACGCTTGTGCTTTTTTAAAGGGTTTAGCCCATAAATTAATGTCGACATTTTAGTATATAATCTTGTGTTTCATGAAAATCTCTCGTTAAAAAACCCTAAAAAGTTTAAAACCCTAAATAAGCACCATCGAAACAATAATGTCCGACAACATACCATTCGATATCCAAGCAGAAATCATAAAAAATCTGCCTGTCAAATCACTTATTCGATTTAGATTGGTTTCGAAACAATGGAAATCTCTTATCCATAGCTCTAAGTTTATTATTGTTGAGTACAACACTCATCAAAAACGTATGCATCATCTCTTTGTATTCAAATCATTTTATTATTCTCACAAAAATTATGTTTCGATTGTAGATGATGATACTTTTCCTCAACACAAGTTTTCACTTACTGTCCCCACGTCTCTTGAACAACTTTCCGGAGTAGTTTTTGCTAGCTCTCAAGGCTTGTTATTCGTGCATGGTTATGATATATGCTCAGGAACCAGGAAAGCCCTTATTTGGAATCCTGCTATTAAAAAATCGGTTGATATTGATGTGTGTTGTGCACTAAAACCAGATTATCTTACTTTTTTTGGTTTTGGGGTTTGTCCCGACACTTGTGACCCTAAGATAGTCAAGTTTACATGTAATCAACATTCGAATAAACGAGACCCTGTATTTGATGTTTTTACATTAAGCACAAATGCCTGGAGAAGACTATCCAAGAATTTACCTCGTGAATGTGTATTCTTTAGACCAAATCCAGTAGCAATAGGTAGGTTTATGTATTGGATTGCTTATTGTCAGTGGAATATTCAGAACTTGATTGTGTCTTTTGATATGACAAGTGAAGAATTTACAGAAATTTCCCTACCGGAAAGTGTAGCAGCCGGTAAGCGAAATAATTTGGATTTATATAACATCAGGGAGTCTCTTGTTGTGGTTCAGTTTAAAATAGAGGATGGGAAACGAGTTCATAGTGTATGGAAGATGATGGAACATGGCGCATCAAAATCATTCACAAAGCTATACACCATCGATGTGATAAAACTTGTACATGGATTTAGAAAGAGTGGCGAACCCATAGTTGAAAAAGAAAATGATGGTCGAAAGGATTTTTTTGCTTATGATCCTGACTCAAAACACATCAATTTTATTGGGATTTCTAGAGAAGGATATTCGTACATCTCTGTGATTTCCTACATTGAAACACTACTTTTGCTTGATCACTGAGATAGTAGTAGCTACATCTACATGGACTGAAGTGTTAGGGGTGACTTTTGGAGCAGGAAAGGAAGGTATGGCGATTGAAGTGTTAGGAGTGAGGTTACTGTTTTAGATGTTTTAAAGTTAATAGATGTCAAGTTATTTTTTATAGGTTGTGTTAGGAGTCTGCAGGTTACCGTTTTTCGATGTTTTATATAATGAATCTCACTTTTTATTTGGTGAAACTTATGCACAAAAATCTTGTTTAAAGTCAATCACTTTATATATACTAATATCTTTAGTTATTTTGGTTTTGCTTCAATATTCTGGTACCCTTTTCAGGGAATACGTTATCTCACGAGGAAGATAGGAAAACGATCAATAGGAGACTAATGATAGTGAGAAGTAATGCCATTAGAAGTTCCTCATCTTTCATACTCTTTTGAATTTATAGCTATTCTGCATATTAATTTAGTTTTTGTATGGATGTGCCAACATTATAATGACGGACGGCCATTTAGTAAATCTGTAAATATCGTGTATGATTTAGTTTGATAAAACTTGTGTATGGTTCCGTTTATTATCTGGTAAAGTAACGGCTATTTTTTCAGTATCGTCTCTGATAGATGATCAAGTTATATTATATATCGAATGCCTGAAGTATTCTACCAAGAATATGTAAGACTTATACAGACAAAGTGACACATACGATATACATCATATTTCTTTATATGTAAAGATACCAAGTTTCAAGTTAAAAGCTATTATATTTTAGGTATCACTAAGAACATATGCATAATCTCATGTTTACGTTTATTTGAGCCTATTTTAGTCAACAGTTTCGGAATTTGGCTATAAATTAATCCAATTATTCTTACATTTGTTGTGCTAAACTTATGATTACTTTTTTGGTTTGCTGAAATGCCCAAACCTCATAAAACCAAAAATACACAAAACTCAGAAACTGAAACCAAACTGTTCGAGTTTAGCTAAATCAGGAAGTTTTGCAGTTTGGATTCAGATCAAGTAAAAACCCGAAACGAAACTACTGATGCACACTTCTGATCTGTAAAAGATTGTCACGAGAATAAGTTTAGAGTCGATGAGCACAGGTAGAAAAAGGAATTTGATAATTGTTCATTGGTTCTACATGTTTCTTGCAATGCAGGCTAGCTTTTACTATTACTTTTTTCCTTTACTTCCTGTGGTTAATTTATCCAACAAAGTAATATGCCCAAAGTAGAACCTAGCTTAGTCATTGTTTAAACTTTGATGTGTTCATGGGCCCATATCTTATCCATGGCAAGTACATATCTTAGGAACCAAGAAACTGTTGAGGCAAAACGAATCTAACACCATCATATCATCAGCAACTTACAGGTGGAGGTAAAATGGGTTGATCAGGCCAGCGAGTTGCAAAATAGTTAATGGGTTGACGGGTTGAGTGGTCAGGTTCAACGGGTTGGTCAGTTCAACCTGAACCAACCCGTCAATTATTTCTCGAGTTAGTACAAACTACAAATTAAAGTAGAAATAAAACCAAACTAGTTCATAAAAAAGACTCTTCAAACCAATCTCATATATTTTGACCATCAATCGTCAATGGATCCATTAGCATATAAAGCCCAATGGGCTGTAAGGCTTGTGCTTTTTTAAAGGGTTTAACCCATAAACTAATGTCGAAATTTTAGTATATAATCTTGTGTTTCATGAAAATCTCTCGTTAAAAAACCCTAAAAGTTTAAAACCCTAATAAGCACCATCGAAACAATAATGTCCGACAACATACCATTCGATATCCAAGCAGAAATCATAAAAAATCTGCCTGTCAAATCACTTATTCGATTTAGATTGGTTTCGAAACAATGGAAATCTCTTATCCATAGCTCTAAGTTTATTGCTGATCAGTACCAAACTCATCAAAAACATAGACATCATCTACTTGTATGTTATAGCTATAAACATGTTTCAATCGTAGATGACGATACTTTCCCTCAACACAAGTGTTCACCAACTGTCCCCACGTCTCTTTACAGACTAGATATAGTTAGCTCTCAAGGCTTGTTATTCATGCATCGTGATGATATATGCTCAGGAACCGAAAAAGCCCTTATTTGGAATCCTACAATTAGAAAAACGGTTGATATTGATTTGTGTTGTGCGCAAAAACGAGCAGATTATAATACTTATTTTGGTTTTGGGGTTTGTCCTGACACTTGTGACCCTAAGATAGTCAAGGTTACAAATTATCATAATTCGAATAAACTGGACCCTATATGTGAGGTTTTTACATTAAGCACAAATTCTTGGAGAAGACTATCCAAGAATTTACCTCGTGAATGTATATTCTTTACACCAAATCAGGTAGCAATAGATAGGTTTATGTATTGGATGGCTAATGAAGAGATCTATGTGGATGGATATCAGTCATGGTATCATCAGAAATTAGTTGTGTCATTTGATATGACAAGTGAAGAATTTACGGAAATTTCCCTACCCACCAGTTTTGCTGTCGTCTGTAAGGGAAGTAATTCGAAAATATATAACATTAGGGAGTCTCTTTTTGTGGCCCACTTTGAAAAAGAGGCTGGGAAACGAGTTCATAGTGTATGGAAGATGATGGAACATGGCGCTTCAAAATCATTCACAAAGCTATACACCATCAACACAAGAGATGTGGTAAAACGTGTAGATGGATTTAGAAAGAGTGGCGAACCCATAGTTGAAATGGAAAATGGTGATCGAAAGGATCTTTTTGCTTATGAACCTGACTCAAAACAAATCAATTATATTGGGATTTCTGGATATGGAAATTTCTCTGTGATTTCCTACATTGAAACACTACTTTTGCTTGATCACTGACATGGTAGTACCTACATCTACATGGACTCAAGTTATTTTTTATAGGTTGTGTTAGGAGTCTGCAGGTTACTGTTTTTCGATTTTTTATATAATGAATCTCACTTTTTATTTGGTGAAACTTATGCACAAAAATCTTGTTTCAAGTCAATCACTTTATATATAATATCTTTAGTTATTTTGGTTTTTCTTAAATATTCTGGTACCCTATTCAGGGAATACGATATCTCACGAGGAAGATAGGAAAACGATCAATAGGAGACTACTGACAGTGAGAAGTAATGCCATTAGAAGTTCCTCTTCTGTCATACTCTTTTGAATTTATTGCTATTCTGCATATTAATTTAGTTTTTGTATGGATGTGCCAACATTATAATGACGGACGACCATTTAGTAAATCTGTAAATATCGAGTATGATTTAGTTTGATAAAACTTGTGTATGCTTCCGTTTATTATCTGGTAAAGTAACGGCTATTTTCAGTATCGTCTCTGATAGATGATCAAGTTATATTATATATCGAATGCCTGAAGTATTCTACCAAGAATATGTAAGACTTATACAGACAAAGTAACACATACGATATACATCATATTTCTTTATATGTAAAGATACCAAGTTTCAAGTTAAAAGCTATTATATATTAGGTATCACTAAGAACATATGCATAATCTCATGTTTACGTTTATTTGAGCCTATTTTAGTCAACAGTTTCGGAATTTGGCTATAAATTAATCCAATTATTCTTACATTTGTTGTGCTAAACTTATGATTACTTTTTTGGTTTGACGGGCTGAAATGCCCAAACCTCATAAAACCAAAAATACACAAAACTGAGAAACCGAAACCAAACTGTTCGAGTTTAGCTAAATCAGGAGGTTTTGCAGTTTGGATTCAGATCAAGTAAAAACCCGAAACGAAACTACTGATGCACACTTCTGATCTGTAAAAGATTGTCACGAGAATAAGTTTAGAGTCGATGAGCACAGGTAGAAAAAGGAATTTGATAATTGTTCATTGGTTCTACATGTTTCTTGCAATGCAGGCTAGCTTTTACTATTACTTTTTTCCTTTACTTCCTGTGGTTAATTTATCCAACAAAGTAATATGCCCAAAGTAGAACCTAGCTTAGTCATTGTTTAAACTTTGATGTGTTCATGGGCCCATATCTTATCCATGGCAAGTACATATCTTAGGAACCAAGAAACTGTTGAGGCAAAACGAATCTAACACCATCATATCATCAGCAACTTACAGGTGGAGGTAAAATGGGTTGATCAGGCCAGCGAGTTGCAAAATAGTTAATGGGTTGACGGGTTGAGTGGTCAGGTTCAACGGGTTGGTCAGTTCAACCTGAACCAACCCGTCAATTATTTCTCGAGTTAGTACAAACTACAAATTAAAGTAGAAATAAAACCAAACTAGTTCATAAAAAAGACTCTTCAAACCAATCTCATATATTTTGACCATCAATCGTCAATGGATCCATTAGCATATAAAGCCCAATGGGCAGTAAGGCTTGTGCTTTTTTAAAGGGTTTAGCCCATAAATTAATGTCGACATTTTAGTATGTAATCTTGTGTTTCATGAAAATCTCTCGTTAAAAAACCCTAAAAGTTTAAAACCCTAATAAGCACCATCGAAACAATAATGTCCGACAACATACCATTCGATATCCAAGCAGAAATCATAAAAAATCTGCCTGTCAAATCACTTATTCGATTTAGATTGGTTTCGAAACAATGAAAATCTCTTATCCATAGCTCTAAGTTTATTATTGCTGAGTACAACACTCATCAAAAACGTATACATCATCTATTTGTAAGATCCAAATCATTTAATGACCAAAAATATGACAAAAAATATGTTTCGATTGTAGATGATGATACTTTTCCTCAACACAAGTTTTCACTTACTGTCCCCGCGTCTCTTAACCTAATTGACGGACTAGTTTTAGCTAGCTCTCAAGGCTTGTTATTCGTGCATGGTTATGATATATGCTCAGGAACCGCGAAAGCCCTTATTTGGAATCCTGCAATTAGAAAAACGGTTGATATTGATTTGTGTTGTGCGCTAAAACCAGCAGATTATCATACTTATTTTGGTTTTGGGGTTTGTTCCAACACTTGTGACCCTAAGATAGTCAAGTTTACATGTAATACATATTGGAATAAACGAGACCCTGTATTTGATGTTTTTACATTAAGCACAAATGCCTGGAGAAGACTATCCAAGAATTTACCTCGTGAATGTATATTCATTACACCATATCAGGTAGCAATAGATAGGTTTATGTATTGGATTGCTTATGAAATTAATATTTATGTGGATAATGGACGATATCAGTGGAATACGAAGAAATTGATTGTGTCTTTTGATATGACAAGTGAAGAATTTACAGAAATTTCCCTACCCGCAAGTCTAGCTGCCGGTAAGCAAAGTTTGAATTTATATAACATTAGGGAGTCTCTTGTTGTGGTTCAGTTTAAAATAGAGGCTGGGAAACGAGTTCATAGTGTATGGAAGATGATGGAACATGGCGTTTCTAAATCATTCACAAAGGTATACTCCATTAACACAAGACATGTGATAAAACATGTACATGCATTTAGAAAGAGTGGCGAACTCATAGTTGAAACAAAAAATATTGATGGTCGAAAGGATCTTTTTGCTTATGAACCTGACTCAAAACAATTCAATTATATTGGGATTTCTGGAAACGAAAATTTCTCTGCGATTTCCTACATTGAAACACTACTTTTGCTTGATCACTGAGATGGTAGTACCTACATCTACATGGACTGAAGTGTTAGGAGTGGCTTTTGGAGCAGGAAAGGAAGGTATGGCGATAGAAGTGTTAGGAGTGAGGTTACTGTTTTAGATGTTTTAAAGTTAATAGATGTCAAGTTATTTTTTATAGGTTGTGTTAGGAGTCTGCAGGTTACAGTTTTTCGATGTTTTATATAATGAATCTCACTTTTTATTTGGTGAAACTTATGCACAAAAATCTTGTTTAAAGTCAATCACTTTATATCTAATATCTTTAGTTATTTTGGTGTTGCTGCATGCAATTCTGGAACTCCATTCATGGAATACGATATCTCACGAGGAGGACAAAAACGATTAATAGGAGACTACTGACAGTGAGAAGGAATGCCGTTAGAAGTTCCTCATCTTTCATACGTACTCTTTTGAATTTATAGCTATTCTGCATATTAATTTTGTTTTTGTATGGAATATGATATCTCAAGAGGAGGGTACAAAATCTCACTTTTTCTTTTGGTGAAACTTATTCACAAAAATCTTGTTTGATCAAATGATATCCAACATCTTTAGATATTCTGGTTTTGCTGAAATTCTGTTACCCAATTCTTGGAACATAAGATGATCTGCTATACAAAATCGTTAAATAGGTGACTAATGTCTTGAAGAAGTAATGCCAATAATAATTTCCTTATATTTCATTAGTCTTTTCGATTTTTAGCTATTCTGTATATTAATTTTAGTTTTTGTATGGATGTGCCAACATTGTAATGATATATAACATATCCTTCTATTTACAATGACGGACGATCATTTAGTACATCTATAAATATCGAGTATGATACAGTTTGATGAAACGTGTGTGAAACACTTTGTGTGCTTCCGTTTATCACCTGGTAAAGTGATTATTTTGAGAATGGTCTGCATGGCACTAGATGATCAAGTTATATTTTTTTTATCTAATGTATCAAGTTTCAACAACATTTTTGTTAAATCTCTTTGAGTATTTTACCAACAAGAAACACAAAGTGACATCATAAAATGTACGTCCGGTATACAGCTTGTGAACCTGCATCATTTTTTCATTTTTTTTTTAATAATGAATCAATGGTGCTACACTAACACGTACAAATAAAAAACACAATGTTTATAGGTAAAGAAATAAAACCGTTGTTGGCAATAAGTTAGTGAAACTGTAATCCATTCAGATTTGGAAACTTGAATTAAGGCAATACGTAGATGGACTTTGATAATTGTTCATTGGTTTTGCATCTTTCTTGCAGGCAGGCTTTTTCATCTATTCTTTTTCATTTATCCAACAAAGTAATATATGCCAAAAGTGGTACCTAGCTTAGTCATTGTTTAAACTTTGATATGTTCATGGACCCATATATCTTATCCATGGCAAGTACCTTTGGAACCAAGAAAATGTTGAGAGAAATCCAATCTATCGGTATTATCATGATTTAGGTTGATCATGTCAAATACTTCCTGAGTTGATGGGTTGAGTGGTCGGGTTTTGGCGCGGGTTCATCATGTCAACCTCAACATAACCCGTTAATTTAGCAAGTTAGTACATAAATAGTAGAAAACCTAACTAATTGGTAAACAAATCTCATTTAGCCCTCGTATGTTCTTGTGGGGATGCCACACATCCAGCTGGGTGACACAATAGTATTGGCTCGAAATTACCTATTTGTGCGCTAGCTCCTTGTAACAAAATATGAGGACCAAGTATCTTTTAGATGTCAAAATTGGTGAAAATTTGATTACTTGATGTGTTTTGACTGAGCCACTCAAATCTTACGAGGATAACTAGATTAGAAATTTCCCTAAAACTAAACCAATAAGATATGTTAGAGTGTTGGAACATCAATGGATCCATAGCATATGAAACCCAAAGGGCCAAAAAATGGGCCGTACAAATTTGCCTTTTCAAAGGTTTTGGCCCAAAAACAAATGTCGAGTTTCATTATATAATGAGTAAACTTCAAAATACATCCCTGTGCTTTGCCCAATTTGACACCATACATCCTTCTCGAAAAAGTTAGGACAATTACATCCCTCCGTTAGTAAAAGTCAAACAATATACATCCAAAAGGACCAACGATGCAAATGTTGTGTCGTTAACTTGGACACGTGGCACTTTACTAAGAGTTAGTAAGGGTATTTATGTCATTTTACACGTCCCTCTTCTTTAACCTAGCTTATATACCTGTTATAAAGTGTGTAACCCTAATTTAAAATCACACACACACACACAGTGATTACAAATCCTCCCCAAAATTACCCCCAAATTTAAAAACCCTAATTGAAAACCATAAATTGAAAACCCTAACACAAAAACAATAATGTACCACCAAAAAACTTGTAAATGTGGGTATCCCACAATTGTTAAAACATCATGGAAACCAAGAAATTCAGGAAGACGCTTTTATTGTTGTCCCAAACCTGTAAGTCTCGAATAATATTTGAAATTTTATTAATTTAGAGTAAACTGTGGGTTTGATTTATAAATTTTTGAAGGAACCAAACTGTGGGTTTTTGGATTGGTACGATCCACCCATGTGTGAAAGATCAATAGCGATTATTCCTGGATTGCTGAACAACATGAACAGGCTACAAGATTCATCAAGGGAAAATCTGTTAAAAGCGAGAAGATTGAAGTGGATGTTAGTGATTAGTTGGGTCTTCTTTGTTGTGTATCTATTGTTGTGAAAACAGTGATTGTAATATTTTGTCTCTGTTTGTAGCAAGTACTGATGATGATGATGGTTATGTAAAATTAAGCACTCTTTTGTTTAAGTGTAGTATTGTAATATTTTGAATATCAATGAAGTGTGTTTGCTTTTCATCTTAAATTAGTGTGTTTTTGTTATCATTGTGTTTGAATGGGTTGAAATGTTGTGGTATGGGGTGAATTGTGTTGGAATGGGTTGAAATGGACAAAATTCCATTTGCAGTCAATGGTAAGCTCATAAGCCACAAAAATGGTTCCATTTGCAGTCAATGGTAAGCTCATAAGCCTGAAAAGAAATATTGCAATGGGTCAATTGAATGGGTTGAAATGTTGTAGTATGGGGTGAATTGTGTTGTGGTATGGGGTAAATTCTGTTAAAATGGGTCAAATGGGTTGAAATGGACAAAATACCAGTTGCAGTCACAAGGTTGATTTCCAAAAGATACCATTTGCAGTAAATGGTTCCATTTGCAGTAAATGGTTCCAAAAGTGAGCATTTGCATTCCAAAAGTGACCATTTGCAGTAACTGGTTCCAAAAGTGAGCATTTGCATTCCAAAAGTGACCATTTGCATTAAATGGTTCCAATACACAGAATACACAAGTTAAGAAAAAGACTTAAATAAGCATGATAGAAGTCAAGTGAAAAGCATTTTAACAGAAGTCAACTGAAAAGCATCCCTTACATTCACAACCAATACATAACTTAAAAGTCAACTAATAAACTACTACATTGTTCCAAAAGCATACATGGTTCCAAAAGCATAAACAAGTGGAATACTGAAATTACTTATGCACTTTCTTCCCCTTGGCAGATGCACTTTGACTGGCACCTTTTGATCCACCAACTTTTGAAGAATGTGATCCACCAACTGATGCACTTTGACTGGCCTTTCTTGAACCACCAAATGTTGAAGACTGTGATCCACCAACAGATGCAGAAGGTTGTTTACATGTCCTTTTGTTGTGACCTGTTTGCTTGCACTTAAGACATGTAACAGTTTTGCCAGCCCTTGAAAGTTTACCATTTGCAGTCATCTTTTTAGTTGATATCTCTTCTGCAGACCTCCTTCTTTTCTTTGGTGACCTTCCAATTTGTGGCTTAATCTTTGGTGGAATGATAGTGTAAGGGCTAGGGTGTTTGGTCCACATGTTAGGTCCATTGCATGGGTTAATGGTGTAGCTGTATTGCTTCTCCCAAGTTACAAGCCAATAACAAGCATGGACCCAAGTTTCTGGCAAACCAACCTCAACCCTATTTAGTGCCATATCATTTAACACTGCTACTGCATGCTTGTAGGGCATTCCAGTTAATTCCCATTTTCTACAACTGCAACTCTTTTCTTGGGTATCCACTACACAAATATCATCCCATGGACCACTTGCTTGATACTTGGTTCCCCCATTCCACATTACCTTCATATACTTAACATGTATTAGGCATAGCACATAAAAAATACCAAACTGAGCAGTGAGTGAATATAACATTTTACCTGATATGAGCTAGCATCAGTCTTGATTGCATTAAACAGCACAGTAGCAGCTGGTGTTAAAGGACCTTGACTCTTGGCAATTACTTTTTTAACATTCACAATCTTTTTAGTCAAGTAATCCTTAACATACTCTAGACATGTGATAATAGGAACATCTCTTCCATCCAATAATTGTCTATTAAATACCTCACACATATTGTTAAGTAAAACATCACAATGTGGCCTACCTACAATTGTAAACAGGGATAATAATGTATGTTAATGAACTAGAATATAATTGACAGCAATACAGCTTATATGCTTAAGTAAATGGATAAAACATACCACTGAAATGGGATCTTGTCCAATGCTGTGGTGGTATTTTTTTCAGCCAATCATAAGCTTCCTCACTCAACTTCTTTAACTGCTCCATTGCCCTATCAAACTTTGGCACAGTTGTTGTAGATGCACATTTCCAAAGCAATAGTTTGTATTGCTCACCTCTCCATTGTTGCTTCATATTGTCATATATATGTTTTAAGCAATACCTATGCTCAGCACATGGGAATATCTTTGAGATTGCTGGAATGATGCCCTACAAACAAATAAGAAATTTAGAATTAACAGCAAAGTTAGAATAAAAAGCAAAGTTAGAATTAAAATGATTACCTTTTGTCTATCAGAAACAAAGGTAAAATTGGACATAGGTGTCAAATCCAGATCATCCCCTAAACAAGTTAAAAACCAAGATCATGAGCTTGTTGTTTCTGCTTCCACCACAGCATATGCAAGTGGATATGTCCCATGGTTTGCATCAATGCCAACTGCTGTAAGTAGTTGTCCAGGGTATTGACCTTTCATAAAACACCCATCCAATCCAAGCAAATCCTTTAAGCCAGCTTTAAACCCTTTCTTCAAAGCACCAATGCATACATAGATCCTTCTAAACTGTCTTGTTGTTTCATTTGGATTGAAATCTCTTTCTAGATCTATTTTCACAGTCGTATCTTCATTGGTTCTTTGCAACTCTAGCACATAATCCCTTAACCTAGAATACTGTTATGTGAAATCACCTTTCAGTTTCATCTGTGATTTAGCCTTAGCCCTAGTTACCTTGTTTGTAGTTATACCTAATTGATACTTCTGTTGTAATTGCTCTTTCAGGGCTCTAATAGGGATGTTGGGGTTAAGCTTGATTCTTTCTTCAACCTCTTTAGTAAGAAAAGTATTAGTGAGCAGCTTCACATCTCTAGTTTGCAAACAAGTATGCTCATCAGTAAGAGTAGAGACAGTCCAGGTTTCTTCCCTGCCTTTATTTTGTTTGGATATTTGCACAGTCCATGGACATGTGATAACCTCATACTTGTAATTACCTTTTATGCCACCAACCTTTATTCTCTTTCCACCCACCTCATTTATTCCTTTTCCACATGCACTTGTCTCACATGTAGTTGACTTGACCATCTTTCCAGCTATACATTTTAACTTGCTAGGACTTGGACCACATTTTAGCCCACTAGCCTTTGGGCCCTCATTAGGGTATCTAAAAGTAGGACATTTTCCTCTACATACAACCCTCACCCTCATTTTGTCATTTTTCCATATATATAACTGCCTTCTAGTAGCAATAGCATGAGCAGCCACAAGGTCTGTGATAGTTTTCTTATCTCCAAACTCTCTCCCTACAAAGAATGTATCACTGCAATTACTTGCATCAATTCCCTTACCCTCTTTTGCTCTTTGTTTCCTTAACTTTCTCAAAGTTTTCTTTCTTTGACTATCATTTTCAGAATCACTTGCACTATGAAAAGCATCCAAACCAAATGCTTCTTCAACATGACTGTCATCTGGAACTTCCTCATTATCAGAATGAGATCCCATCCATTCTGCATCTTTGTCTATGTTTTGATAATAGTCTTTCATATCCACATCTACATCATTCATAACATGTTCATCATCAAGTATATAGTCACTATCTTCACTATCATCAGACTCACTACTACTCTCATACTCAGATAAACTTGCTTCCACAGAACTGTCTACCTCATCCACAGGGACTGGCATTGGCTTTGTCTTCTTAGCAGGTATCTTAAAAGGCCTCTTAACAGGTAGCTTAACAGGCCTCTTAGTAGGACCTTCCTCAACTGCTGTAGTAACAACTAAACCACCTTCACCATATACATCATCAGCATTATCAGAACCCTCTCCCATATCAAGCAATAGAGGCATCCTATTTATCTTCTTAGCAGGCTTCTTAAAGGGCTTTCTAACTAATGTTGAACTAGGACCTTCATCAACTATTTCCTCAATCATCACTCTCTGTGGTGATTTCCAATAAGTTTCCAATACTGTATGCTCATGCTCAATGTAAACTTCAATAAGTTTGTACTTATCAACATACCTAACTAGGTTCAACACATCACCATCATTTCCTAGTGCTTGTAACCCATAATCCAAATCATTGTTAGGTATTTTGAAATGATAGTACATTACACAATCTTTCCTCTTGTAACCTAACTTCTCAATCATATCATGGGTTTCTATTACTGAAAACAGGTCTATATCTATGAAGTCTATAAAATTGTAGGTCCCTTCTATGTACTTTCTACCTGGACTTTCAGTAAAGAACCCACCATGATGTATCTTCAGTGAGAACATGTTTGGATATTTACCTGCAATGCCAAAATTAGTATCCAAAATTTAGGGGTTTCAATAAATTAGGGTTTCAAATAATAAAGTTACAATTATGATTACAATGATTAACACTTACTATAAGCTTCTTGTTCATTCACTGGATCATCATACTCACGAATACGCCATTCAGCAACCACCATTGCAAACAATGTAGCAGATAATAAAATTGGATTTTATTATATGTTTTGGTTTGGGTTTTTGATTTAGATATTTGATTTGTGTTTGTGTTTTGGATTTCTGTAATCTTGTGTTACCTTGATGTGTTTCAGCTTTTTGATTTTGTTTTAGACGTTTGAGTGAAAGGGGGGAAGAAATAGGGTTAACATATAAAGAGGGACGTGTAAAATGACATAAATACCCTTACTAACTCTTAGTAAAGTGCCACGTGTCCAAGTTAACGACACAACATTTGCATCGTTGGTCCTTTTGGATGTATATTGTTTGACTTTTACTAACGGAGGGATGTAATTGTCCTAACTTTTTCGAGAGGGATGTATGGTGTCAAATTGGGCAAAGCACATGGATGTATTTTGAAGTTTACTCTTATATAATCTTCTGTTTCATGCAAATCTCTCGTTATATAACCCTAACAAGCATCCTCGAATTAATAATGTCAGACAACATACCACTCACAATGAACAACAAACGCACCAAATCCACTCAAAAACCCAAAAAACACAAACCGGACCCCCTTTTTCTCCGGCGACAAGGCTCGCCGGAAGCAAAACAACAACAAGCCTTCGTACACCTCCGACAACGACAATATCAAGAGCAGTGAGTCTGATGAAAAAGCTTTTGCTGACGTGGCAGTTGATGGTTATGACGTCGCAGGTGAGGATGTTGAGGAGAAGAGGAAGAGAGCAGCGGAGGAGTATTTGGAGAGGATACCATTCAATATCCAAGAAAAACTCATCAAAATTCTGCCTATCAAATCATTGGTTCGATTCAGGTTGGTTTCGAGACAATGGAAATCTCTTATTGATAGCTCTAAGTTTATTGCTGGGTACCACACTCATCAAAAACATAAACATCATCTACTTGTAAGTTATTGTACATCTGACAGAGAATATGTTTCTATCCTAGATGATGATACTTTCCCACTACACAAGTTATCACTTACTATCCCCGAGTCTCATAATATACTCAGGGGACCATTTATAGATAGCTCTCAAGGCTTGTTATTCTTGCATTGTTATGATGCATGCTCAGGAACCTGGAAAGCCCTTATTTGGAATCCTACTATTAGAAAAGTGGTTGATATAGATGTGTGTTGTCCATTAGATAGTTGTTATATTGTTTTTGGTTTTGGGGTTTGTCCCGACACTTGTGACCCTAAGATAGTCAAGATTACAAATTATCTTGATTCGAATGAAAGGGACACTATATTTGAGGTTTTTACATTAAGCACAAATGCTTGGAGAAGACTATCCAAGAATTTACCTCGTGAATGTATTACAATTATACACAATATGGTAGCAATAGATAGGTTTATGTATTGGTTTGCTTATGAAAAGATTTATGCGGATAATGGATATTATGAGGATGATGAATATTATGATTATGATGGAAATCACTGTGGCTATACGCGGAATTTGATTGTGTCATTTGATGTGACAAGTGAAGAATTTACGGAAATTTTCTTTCCCGCAGGTTTAGCAGTCTGTCCAAATAGTACTGATGTGTCTTTATCTAGCATTAGGGAGTCTCTTGTTGTGGTTCGAGCTAAAAGAAAGGCCGAGAAAACAGTTTATAGTGTATGGAAGATGATGGAACATGGTGTTTCAAAATGGTTCACCAAGCTATACACCATCGACACAACATATGCGATACAAGACGTATATGGATTTAGAAAGAGTGGCGAACCTATAGTTGTAATGGAAAATGGTCATCAAAAGGATCTCTTTGCTTATGATCCTGACTCAAAACACATCAATTATATTGGGATTTCTGGAAAAAGATATACGTACGTCTATGTGATTTCCTACATTGAAACACTACTTTTGCTTGATCACTGAGATGGTAGTACCTACATCTACATGACTACATGGACTGAAGTGTTAGGAGTGAGATTACTGTTTTAGATTTTTTAAAGTTAATAGATGTCAAGTTATTTTTTATAGGTTGTGTTAGCAATTCTGCCTTTATAAATAATGAATTTAAATTTTTATTGGATGAAACTTATGCACAAAAATCTTGTTTAAAGTCAATCACTTTATATCTAATATCTTTAGTTATTTTGGTGTTGCTGCAATTCTGGAACTCTATTCGTGGAATACGATATCTCACGAGGAGGGTACAAAAACGATTAATAGGAGACTACTGACAGTGAGAAGGAGTAATTTAGTTTTTGTATGGATGTGCCAACATTATAATGACGGACGACCATTTAGTAAATCTGTAAATATCGAGTATGATTTAGTTTGATAAAACTTGTGTATGCTTCCATTTATTATCTGGTAAAGTAATGGCTATTTTCAGTATCGTCTCTGATAGATGATCAAGTTATATTATATATCGAATGCCTGAAGTATTCTACCAAGAATATGTAAGACTTATACAGACAAAGTAACACATACGATATACATCATATTTCTTTATATGTAAAGATACCAAGTTTCAAGTTAAAAGCTATTATATATTAGGTATCACTAAGAACATATGCATAATCTCATGTTTACGTTCATTTGAGCCTATTTTAGTCAACAGTTTCGGAATTTGGCTATAAATTAATCCAATTATTCTTACATTTGTTGTGCTAAACTTACTGTAACACCCCCAATTCATGGATGCAGCGGAATTCAAACTGGGTGTTACTCGACGGCACAATAGTCACAATGATAGAAAACGAACTCCAATTGAGTCGTTTTGAAAAGGTTTATCATTCAAATTATATAAATATCAGAGATTACAAAATGAGGTCCCAATTGGTTCCATGTTTACAATGTATAATAAATGAGTTTTGAATGATAATAAAATTTATAGCCCTCTTGAGTATCCATGTCTTTCCATGCCATCCTTGATCGTCATGAACCTGAAATACATGCTTGAGAGGTCAACACAAAGGTTGAGTGATATTCATAGAGTTTGTTAAATCGATTGAACACAATATGTTGGTAGTGTGAGTTATAGGCTCACACCAATGTTTGGAAAACAAAACAGGTAGGCTACGTTATTATACGCCCGGAACATGTATTATACACTAAGCTTATGACACCATAACGTTAACGTGTACCAATATCGATCGGCAGATTTATCCCGGTAGGTACTTTGCTAACATACCTAAATCTCAAATATTATTGCATTTGTTTGAACTTAGTCAATACAAATGGGATTCGTCAATCCCAATAGGCCTATTAATAATATTCGCGCTCACTATTGCTAGTGACTAAATGGTTCATAATAAGGGATCTCGGTTTAGCAAGGATGGTACTTAGTGATAATAAAACAATCAGGTAAGCATACAATTTAAAAACATTGTGCTCGGTTATAAATAGCATGTATTCCCCCCAAGGGTTTGTAAAACAATTAAGTAATCGAAAGTGGGGCTATGAACTCACCTTAAGTAAGATAGCAAGTAATGAATGTAACGGTCGAATCGCGAAGGTTTCTACGAGCAACCTATAATAGAATGTTGTGACTTAGGATCGGAGTAATGAATATGAAGTAGTGCCTATATATATATCTTGCATTATAGTCCATGATGTGGTATGATGTATATTGTAAGTCCTTGAAAGAAAAGATTCATGAAACATGTATGTTTTGTATATTGTTTACTACCGTTCGGGCCGACATAATTCAGAAGTCATGTTAGTAAGCGTTCGAGGAGCCAGGACACTTTAACTCGTAAATCCACAACTCAACTCGACGGCTTACATAATGAACTCCTCACATGAGGCTCCCTACTATTGTAGTAGTTGATAAAGTATATAGATATAAGTTTTGATCCGAAAAGTTACTTGTCCGATATTTGAATAAACTTAGGAAAGTTTATTAGTACATGAAGATTGTTATTAGGGTATGTATCATAAGTTTTGTATGACCATTTTCTCTTGGTAATATCTCATGGTTCCCTTTTAAGTGAAGTAGATCCAAATTGCTTGTTCAAGTTCTCGCTAATTCCTTGTTTCATGTTTTCGCCTAAATAAGCTTGTATGGTCGTTTCGTCATGGCCTAGCCATGACCTTTGGTCCTTGTTCCAAGGTCATGAGACACAACCTTGGCTCTAGCCATGGTTGTGGTCTTGATTATAGGTCATAAGACCTCTTGTTCCATTCAAAGTATAACCATAATCTAGTGACTTTCGCCTAAAAATGGGCTGTTTAGAATTTGAAGAATTTTATCACTCGGAAAGCATTTTTAGGTCTCGAGCTTCTTTGTTCCTGAACGAAAACGGCGTTCCGGACAACTTTCATGTTTTAACTTTTTGATGAATCGGACCAGAAGTGGGACTTTCAAAACCCAAATTTGATCAGGAAGCTATTTGGCAGTTTTGCCGGAAATCTTTGGTAATTTCAAATCGCCATAACTTTTGACTCGTATACTCGTTTTGGGTGGTTCAAATTGCTATGGTTTCCTTGTTAAGTCCTCTACTGTAATATGTAATGATCCAACATCATATTTTTACCATTTTGATCAGGTCTTACCAAGAAAGTCACTAGTTTACTTGTTTTAGTAACTTGTTGTAACAATCAATAACAATAACTTGTTTTGGTCATTTTTATACATCATGGACATTAATACAAGACAATATATAGCACAAATAGTATGTAAATAACATGAACATGATTATTTAACAAGAATCAAGTTAGGGTTTGGCTCACAACTTTTGGCTTTCAAAGATGAAAGGAAGTTCACATGTAAGGATAGGACTTTGATAGACTTGCTTCAACCCTTTTTCACTTCATGCATCCTTTCTACCCTTGGTATTCTTGAAAGATGAATGATGAAGATTGAGGTGAATTGAGTGGATTTAAACTCAAGATAAATCACCAAGTATGTTAGGGTTTGGAAGAGTTTTGGTAACCTAAGATCAACTAGGGTTTCTACCTTGAAGAAACACTTGAACCTTGCAAGAAATTGGAAGGAAATGAGCAAAGGATGGAATGGTTATGGGGTTTAGGGATGCACGGCACAAGAGGGGAGGGAGAGGGCTATTTATAGTCCAAAAATGAGGAGGTTAGGAAAGTGTTAGGAAATTACTAAAACTTGGTGACCAAGTTGTAATATAATGGTGATCTAGGGGTATATTCATGAGATGAAGCCACATGGGGTGACTCCCCCCCTCCTAGGCCGGTTTCAAGACCTTGGAGAACAAGGGTTGGACTTTGGATGATATTATCCAAGATATCTAGTGTGTTTTGACTCCGAAAAATGCAAACCGTAAGTTGTTACGCCTCAAAACGTAAAACCGGGTGTCGTAAAATTATGGAATTTGAAAGTATTGTTAAACATGTTCATAAGTTCCATAATAAAATATAAAATGAGTGGTAGGTTCCATTTGGGTGGTAAAACCCTGCTAAAAGCTGGAAACACGGGTCTAAAACGCGTAATACGTAAAACGTACGAATATTGCGTAAAATTGAGAAAAGTAAAATGTTACTTTTCTAATGTGATAAAAATGATTTAAAATGACTTATAATGTCTAGACTGGGCTCAGTCTAGTGTCGGTTGGTATTAAATGTCTTTTAGACATCAAATCGTAAGCCTAAAAATCAAGGAATGACTTATAACATCAAGGGATGATTTTTGGTCAATGGAGGAGGGAAAAATATGTTGACTTTTTATAATAAGTTGAAAACTCAAAAAGTCTTAGAAACGCGTTTTGTGGTCTCACGGTTAATCGCCCAAATGGTTAAGCGTGCTCATGCGAGAGTAGTACAGGCATGGGTGACCTGCTGGGAAGTTTTTGGTCATGTTTTTCTCAGTCACGATTAATTCTCAAATAAATCATGAGTGTGTCAAACATTTTTCCGATGTGGGGTCACCTGACGGGGTTGAATTTCGTTGTGCGTAGAATTTCTGATTGACGTTTTACCCTAAAACGTGTAATTCCTTAATAACTTTCACGAAAATGAGCTTATGAATGTCAAACTTTTAATTTGCCATGGAAATGATTTATCACTCGATAAAATCAAATAAAAATCAACTTTCGGGAAAGTTTCGGGAAAAATGAATAGTAAAAGTGAATAGTGAAATTTTCCGGGAATGGTAATTAACCTGAAATTGCGAATTGTTACAGTCTCTACCCCTTACGGGGAACTTCGTCCCGAAGTTCTTTGTGTGTCATATGTTGGAGTGATGTCGATGAAAAGGTGTGGTTACTTATGAGGACTAGAGTCTGGAATTACCAGTGATGTAATTTGATTTGTCATTTCGGTGTATGGTGTAGGATGAGGCTTCCTTTTATGTAGGAAAGGTATGGTAATAGTCGAATATCAAAGGAAATTGATATAGCAGTCGGATATTAATAGGAATTAATATAGTAGTTGAATATCAAATAGAACTTGATATAGTTGTCAAGTATCAATAACAATTGATATAAGAATCGAATCATGGAATAAGCGTTGAACATGTGGTTGGACCAAGTCCTGTTTGAATTGTACGGCTGCCCATGCATATGGCTACATGGCTTCGCAATGAGTTTGGTACGACTGCGCATGCGTATGGTTACATGGCCCCGTAATGAGTTTGTTTGTTATTGCACTATCATTATGAAAACCAAAAGTAAATCTCGTACTAATGGAAATTGGGATAGTTGTTGCAATCATAGCCTAGTAGGTAATCTGTTGTTGTATCTAGTGTTTATTGACTTCATACTTATGTTATTTCGGATATAATTAAGCCCACTTGTTTATAATTCTTTATTTACATAGAGAGGCATCCCAAACAATGTAACTAAAGGAATATAAACGTATGGTTCGATGATTTATAATTTCTTTATTTAAATGAAAAGGCATCCCAATCCATTCAAATAAGGACATTATAAATCATCCTACTCAAGAATTCCTGACACAACATTCATACTTAGCCGGTGAGTTACAAGGTAGTGTATTATGAGATGATACTGGTGTTCCAAAAGTACAAGATGAATATTCAAACTTGTAAAGCTGATGAGGGTACTTGTGGTGTAACTAAGGATGATTTGAGCTTTAAAAGTGCATCAAAATCTGTAAATGAGCTTGTGGTTCCAATCTGTAACACCCCCAATTCATGGATGCAGCGGAATTCAAACTGGGTGTTACTCGACGGCACAATAGTCACAATGATAGAAAACGAACTCCAATTGAGTCGTTTTGAAAAGGTTTATCATTCAAATTATATAAATATCAGAGATTACAAAATGAGGTCCCAATTGGTTCCATGTTTACAATGTATAATAAATGAGTTTTGAATGATAATAAAATTTATAGCCCTCTTGAGTATCCATGTCTTTCCGTGCCATCCTTGATCGTCATGAACCTGAAATACATGCTTGAGAGGTCAACACAAAGGTTGAGTGATATTCATAGAGTTTGTTAAATCGATTGAACACAATATGTTGGTAGTGTGAGTTATAGGCTCACACCAATGTTTGGAAAACAAAACAGGTAGGCTACGTTATTATACGCCCGGAACATGTATTATACACTAAGCTTATGACACCATAACGTTAACGTGTACCAATATCGATCGGCAGATTTATCCCGGTAGGTACTTTGCTAACATACCTAAATCTCAAATATTATTGCATTTGTTTGAACTTAGTCAATACAAATGGGATTCGTCAATCCCAATAGGCCTATTAATAATATTCGCGCTCACTATTGCTAGTGACTAAATGGTTCATAATAAGGGATCTCGGTTTAGCAAGGATGGTACTTAGTGATAATAAAACAATCAGGTAAGCATACAATTTAAAAACATTGTGCTCGGTTATAAATAGCATGTATTCCCCCCAAGGGTTTGTAAAACAATTAAGTAATCGAAAGTGGGGCTATGAACTCACCTTAAGTAAGATAGCAAGTAATGAATGTAACGGTCGAATCGCGAAGGTTTCTACGAGCAACCTATAATAGAATGTTGTGACTTAGGATCGGAGTAATGAATATGAAGTAGTGCCAATATATATATCTTGCATTATAGTCCATGATGTGGTAAAAATGACCAAAACAAGTTATTGTTATTGATTGTTACAACAAGTTACTAAAACAAGTAAACTAGTGACTTTCTTGGTAAGACCTGATCAAAATGGTAAAAATATGATGTTGGATCATTACATATTACAGTAAAGGACTTAACAAGGAAACCATAGCAATTTGAACCACCCAAAACGAGTATACGAGTCAAAAGTTATGGCGATTTGAAATTACCAAAGATTTCCGGCAAAACTGCCAAATAGCTTCCTGATCAAATTTGGGTTTTGAAAGTCCCACTTCTGGTCCGATTCATCAAAAAGTTAAAACACGAAAGTTGTCCGGAACGCCGTTTTCGTTCAGGAACAAAGAAGCTCGAGACCTAAAAATGCTTTCCGAGTGATAAAATTCTTCAAATTCTAAACAGCCCATTTTTAGGCGAAAGTCACTAGATTATGGTTATACTTTGAATGGAACAAGAGGTCTTATGACCTATAATCAAGACCACAACCATGGCTAGAGCCAAGGTTGTGTCTCATGACCTTGGAACAAGGACCAAAGGTCATGGCTAGGCCATGACGAAACGACCATACAAGCTTATTTAGGCGAAAACATGAAACAAGGAATTAGCGAGAACTTGAACAAGCAATTTGGATCTACTTCACTTAAAAGGGAACCATGAGATATTACCAAGAGAAAATGGTCATACAAAACTTATGATACATACCCTAATAACAATCTTCATGTACTAATAAACTTTCCTAAGTTTATTCAAATATCGGACAAGTAACTTTTCGGATCAAAACTTATATCTATATACTTTATCAACTACTACAATAGTAGGGAGCCTCATGTGAGGAGTTCATTATGTAAGCCGTCGAGTTGAGTTGTGGATTTACGAGTTAAAGTGTCCTGGCTCCTCGAACGCTTACTAACATGACTTCTGAATTATGTCGGCCCGAACGGTAGTAAACGATATACAAAACATACATGTTTCATGAATCTTTTCTTTCAAGGACTTACAATATACATCATACCACATCATGGACTATAATGCAAGATATATATATAGGCACTACTTCATATTCATTACTCCGATCCTAAGTCACAACATTCTATTATAGGTTGCTCGTAGAAACCTTCGCGATTCGACCGTTACATTCATTACTTGCTATCTTACTTAAGGTGAGTTCATAGCCCCACTTTCGATTACTTAATTGTTTTACAAACCCTTGGGTGGAATACATGCTATTTATAACCGAGCACAATGTTTTTAAATTGTATGCTTACCTGATTGTTTTATTATCACTAAGTACCATCCTTGCTAAACCGAGATCCCTTATTATGAACCATTTAGTCACTAGCAATAGTGAGCGCGAATATTATTAATAGGCCTATTGGGATTGACGAATCCCATTTGTATTGACTAAGTTCAAACAAATGCAATAATATTTGAGATTTAGGTATGTTAGCAAAGTACCTACCGGGATAAATCTGCCGATCGATATTGGTACACGTTAACGTTATGGTGTCATAAGCTTAGTGTATAATACATGTTCCGGGCGTATAATAACGTAGCCTACCTGTTTTGTTTTCCAAACATTGGTGTGAGCCTATAACTCACACTACCAACATATTGTGTTCAATCGATTTAACAAACTCTATGAATATCACTCAACCTTTGTGTTGACCTCTCAAGCATGTATTTCAGGTTCATGACGATCAAGGATGGCACGGAAAGACATGGATACTCAAGAGGGCTATAAATTTTATTATCATTCAAAACTCATTTATTATACATTGTAAACATGGAACCAATTGGGACCTCATTTTGTAATCTCTGATATTTATATAATTTGAATGATAAACCTTTTCAAAACGACTCAATTGGAGTTCGTTTTCTATCATTGTGACTATTGTGCCGTCGAGTAACACCCAGTTTGAATTCCGCTGCATCCATGAATTGGGGGTGTTACAGATTGGTATCAGAGCCATGGTTATAGAGAAACGGGTCTAATTGAGACCTAAACTATAACCACACATACAAGCAAAAACATTTTATAGCCTTCCGCTCTCCGTGTCTTCCATCCTCCAGACGATTATGGATTTAGTAAGCATGTTATGATACACAAACATGTTAGTATATTCATATATACCCATTTTGAGCATTTCCCCGAAGACATTTTTATGCTACACAAACATAATTGCATATTGATATATGTACCCTAAACATAATTGAGCATTTCCCCGTAAGCATTTTATGCTACATGAACACATATAAGTATATTGATATATACACACTAAGCATTTTATGCTACATGAACACATATAAGTATATTGATATATACACACTAGGCATTTTATGCTACATAAACATATTAGTATATTGATATATAAACTCGGTTTATTTTCAATCATTTTATCTAAAAATATCTGCGTATGCCTATTCTATGACATTTTGGCACAACTACATTCTCCCAATCATGTTCCTACTCCAACATTCATTTTCCAAGACATTGTGGGATACAATGGTCTCATTCATTTTCCAAGACATTGTGAGATACAATGGTCTCATTCATTTTCCAAGACATTGTGAGATACAATGGTCTCATTCATTTTCCGAGACATTGTGAGATACAATGGTCTCATTCATTTTCCAAGACATTGTGAGATACAATGGTCTCATTCATTTTCCAAGACATTGTGAGATACAATGGTCTCATTCATTTTCCAAGACATTGTGAGATACAATGGTCTCATTCATTTTCCAAGACATTGTGAGATACAATGGTCTCATTCATTTTCCGAGACATTGTGAGATACAATGGTCTCATTCATTTTCCAAGACATTGTGAGATACAATGGTCTCATTCATTTTCCAAGACATTGTGAGATACAATGGTCTCATTCATTTTCCAAGACATTGTGAGATGCAATGGTCTCATTCATTTTCCAAGACATTGTATGATACAATGGTCTTAATCATTTCTCAAATGTTTTGAGTCACACAACGGTTTAACCTACTTCCCAGACATTGTGAATTACACAATGGTCTAACCTACTTCCGAGACTTTGTGTTTTGTGCAAATGGTCTCTAGAATTATTCCATCACATAATCAATATCATTTCTTATGATATCAAAAACCCGTCACAATCTATCGATTTCAAAACAAGAAATATGAGATTTCTAAAGGACAAACTAATCCATCATCGACAAAAGCTGAACTTTCTCTACATTCATCAAAGTTTTCTTATGAAACCTTCATTATTAAAAGTTCGTGATCCTGGCCAAGTATGTTCTATTTTAGAACTACTTAAAACTTCCTTTCCATACGTATCTACCCTTACTACCTTATATGCAATGGAATATGAAAACATACGTTACAAGTCTTGTATGGACGGGACTTGCAACTTAAGGGTTTGACATCGCCTTTGTTTAGTGGACAGTTTCCCGAAAGCAACGGACATATCAAAAGTATACCTAGTTGGTGAGTGCTTATTCACTCACTTTTATAAGACCAAAACCGGACTCAAAAGACCAAAAACTAATCGAATTATGCCAAATTTGTAGTGTTTTTGTGTTTGTGATATGCAGGAACGGATATTTTACAAAATGATGAAAAATCACGAGAAAACAACGAAACCGAGCACGAGAGTGGAAGACGGTCAATTAAGTCAAAGCTGTGATCTTAAAAGCCAACATTGGACCCTGAAGAATCTTACTTTGTCAAGTTCAGTCCTCTGAGATATTTTTAGAATTATGACAGAATTAACCCTTGCACTTTCAGAATATTTCACAATTGGTCCTTATATGGTTTTGATATAAAATGGAATTTGCAAAGTCCAATCCAATAAATTAAATGAAGCCTATAATCAGTCCATCCAAAGCCCACTTCCTATAACCTTGACCCGGCCCTTATATTCCTTGGTCAAACAAATAACCAAACCAAAGTCAAAGAAATATATTAACCCACTCCCTGCCCTTTATTCACCCCCAATTCAACATCACCCCAGAACACCACTATTCACCCAACAGTAAAACAAGAACCCTAATTGCCATATTATCAAATTAACCACAATTAAGGGCATGAACGTCAAATCAGGTACTCTTCTAGAAGAATGGGTGATGTCAGAAGATGTCAGACTCAAACAAACACAGATAGGGACAAGTGGCAGGCAAGCATTGGTAGAGACGCGTCATATCACTCAATCCAAGGGTTGATATTGATTTGGCAATGATTGGAAGAGATCAAGGGTGCTTAGGGGCTATCAACAAACACATGGTCACACGGATTGACAACCTGGCAATCCAAGACCCAACCTCACTCCTCGCCTATATAAAGAAGCTTAGAGTAGCTTAGTTAGTGTGGAGTTTTCGAGTAGCGAAGCTCTGCCATATTTTAGTCTCACTTGTATTTAGTTTAGAAAATGTAATGTTAGTTTAAGAATTTTTAATAAAATTTCAATTTCATTTACTTATTGTTGTTTAATTCTTGTTTTAATTCAAGCTTATTAGTTTTAATATCAGTTTAAATCTCATTCTAAATTTAGTTTTTACTAGTATTAGTTTCAAATTCTAGTCCAAATTTCTAGTTCTTGTTAAAGTTTTTATCAGCTTATTTTGAATTTGATTTAGCTTATTTTAGTTTTATCTCTTTCTTATTCTGTTTTAGTCTCAAATTCTATATAGTTTTATTAGTTTTACTTTCAAATCAGTTATTTCATTATCAGAAAAAAAAATAAAAACAAATAGAAAATGTTTTGTTGGAATCAGTTTTTGGTTAAACGTATTGCCTCAGTTAGATGATGGTGATTCATGGTGTTGGATCCTGAATTCCTGTGGTGATATTTGACTAGTTGAGATAGAAGTGGATGATCTCAGCCTGTCTAGAGACAGGCAAGCATAGTGAAACATCTCTGTTCTAGCTGAGATGTAGTGATTTGTAAGTTTTTATCTCATTCCTTTTATTAATGATTAGTATAATCTGAGTTTCTGTAGAATTTGTTGTTACTGATTGTTGATATAGTTTCATATAATGTAACTGTTGCTTATTAGAATAGTGAATTGGTGATTTACTGTTAGATATTGGATTCATTGTGTAATTTGGTAGTTGCAGGTAGTGTTTGGATCTGAGGATTTGTGTTAGATTGTAGATTAGTTTATTGAATTCTGTCTTTTATTGCACTTTATAGATTCTGGATTTTTCAGTTTGTATTCCCTGTTAAACTGAGTTTGTTTATGTGAATTTGAATTGTATTTGAGCTTTTGTGTTTGATTTGAGGCTTATTTGCTGCTGCTGCTGCTTAGTTTATTGATTTTGTTGATAGTTATAGGGTTGTTTGGAGCAGGTTGACTTTTAGAGTCAAACTTGTTCATTGTATAAAATTTGATTTCTATTAGCTTTAATTTGAGAATAGTAGTAAGTTGGAAGTGATTTTTATCTGTTTTTGGTATATTGGTAGCCATTTGCATACTTGTTTCAAATTTCGCTTTACATTTTAGTTTATATTGATAGGCATAGCATTAGATCATTTAGGTGTTTTTAGCTGATAACTTTGGATTGATTTTAGTTAATATAGTTAGTTTTACAGTTCTGCACTTAGAAGTTTACATTTCATAGACTTTAGATACAATTACTACTTCTAAAATCTGCATCAGTTAGGTAATATAGCATGGAATTGTTTCATGTTGGCTTAAATCAGCTTAGTTTAGGTAAATTTTGATGCTCATTATCCAATACCTTAGCTTTCTTAGTCAACAATTGCATTTTTTTTACCCGTTTTCATTAACTGGTTCAGCAGCTTATTTAGCTTTTTAATTTCATTTTCTAGCATTCATTACTTGTCTTTATCACTATATTTCTATTTCTATGCATTACCTATTAGCTTATCTTAACATATTCACAGCTTTTACTCTTTAGATTATTCATTTTCTTGCCTTAATCTTTGCTCATAAACACCCCTTCTAGGCCTGCACCTCCCCTTCACATCTTTGCATCAGAATTTTTACTTACTTTCTTAGCTAGTATAGAAGTTCATTTAAGCTCCTTTCTGTCTCTAATTTGGTTTTCATGATCCTTGGTAGCTGTTGACACTAGATGTAGATTCAGTAGCTGCTACCCTTAGTCTATTGCCTATGCTTTTGCTTTGAAAATCAGCCCTTAGGCCTGCTCTTTCTTTACACACCCAATTGTCCCAAACAGCCATTTATCAAGCTAGCTTAGAAGCTCATATAAACTCCAAATTGTGTGAATTTTAGCTCGTTGGATAGATTTTACAGCTAGTTTCTTGATTTTGTGCTTAACTTGATCATTAGAGCTTATTTAGACTGCTTATTTGTGCCTGCAAGTTGAGGGCTTATCACCTTTTTGCTTTAGTAACATAGGACACACGGCTGAGCTTTCTGGCTTATGGGCAAGGCTTATTTGAGATTTTTGAGTTTCATTAAGTTTGTTTAGGTCCATTACACATTCCCTAAGCTTTTGGAGCAATTTTATGTAGAAGTGCTTATTCTAAGTGCTTATTCAAACTGCTTATTGTGTCCAAACTGCTTAATAGTGGGCTTATTTAAACTTTCTTATTTTTCCTAGTATTAGAATAATATTTTAGATTTTCCAGAATTTTTTCAAATTTTTCTAGCTTAATTTAGTATTTTTCTCATTAAATTTTAGTTTTTAATCAATTTTTAAATCCATTTTAAATAACAAAAATCCATAAAAATACAGAAAAAGTCTTGAAAAATACAAAAATATTTTTATAAATTCTTTTATAATATTTTAGAATTTTTAGAATTAAATTTTTTTTTTCCACTTTAATTTTCTATTTTTCTTAATTTTTAATTCATTTTTAATTCCAAAATTAGGAAATTAATTCTAGAAAATAAATAAAAAGTCTAAAAAATATTTTTCTTTTTCTTAAAATTCTTTTTATTAGTTTAATATTTTTAGAAAATATTTTCAAGTTCGTAGGATAATTTTTCGATATACGTTACATTTTAAATTTTACGGTTGCATTTCCGTTTTTACGTTTTTAACTTTGGTGCATAATTAGCTTGAACTTTTTGCATATTTCATACTTGTTTGTGAATACGTGAACTATTTGATTGCTATTTTCACTTTACCGCTTTTCACGACACGATTTTGCGATTCGATAATTCAAGTCTCCATTCTACCTTCGTTGGGAAAACGACCCGGGAAATACTTTCACCGGTATTTCCTCGGAATAATTATATACTACGAAACGAATTTATCAAAATGGCGCCGCTGCCGGGGAAGGTGGACGTGAGTTTTGAATATTCGTCTTGAAAAATCGTGTTGCGTTTAGTTTTTAACTATCTTGTATATATTTTCTCTATAAAAATATAAAAAATTTAAAATCAAAAACATAAATAATCTTCTTATCCTCTTATATTTGATTCTTCTTCTCAATCCCTCTTACGTTTAATTCTCATGGATCCGATTTGTCTCTATTGTGGAGAACCGTTCTTCGGAGGGTTGTGTGTGTGGTGTACGTGCGACGAATGTGGAGATAATATTCGTGATGGCGTTTGTTTGAATTGTAATTCTCACTCGTATGATCAAAATTCGTTCAACAATTCGTCAAATATTCCCGATTTTTATACACCACCACCACCTTCGTTTTATTGTTATAATTGTGGAAACCCGTCCGAAGAAGGAAGGCCGTGTGGGCGATGTTTTTGTGACAGATGTGGATACACCGATTGTATGTGCTATGCTCCGAATGCTCACACGTCTTACGATTACGACTCGAGCTTCAATAATTTTCCTCAAAATGATTTTTATGAGCCAAATTCGTGCTACAATGGTGATTTTCAAAATACATCGAGTTTTGAAAATTATGGGGGATCGTTTGAAAGTTCTTATCATGAACCTAATTCTTGTTACGATTATAATGGTCTTTACCAACCCCCACAATCTTCCAATTTTTCTAATCAAATTTTGGAAATCAAATCCATGATGGATGAGTTGAAAGAGATGGTGAATAATCGTTATACATCTTCTCCCGAGCCTAATGAGAGATCGATGGAAGAACCTCCTACCGAAGAAAGGAAATTCAAATTTTGCGAGTGTTGTTTATACGATGATGATTCCACGATTACGATCAATCTTAATCCTCAAAATGATTCTATCTCTTCTCCCGTAGAACCCGAAGACTCTCTAACAATGGGGGACGGGCATCTTGACACTATTCCGGCAACGGAATCGGACGAATTCAATAAGTCAAGTGTTGAGAACCTCGTTCCAATCCCAAGTGAGTCCGAGGAGATTTCTAACAATGATTCTGAACTTGTTGAAAATAATCGTTTTGATGATCAAGTTGATATGAATGATATAGCGTTTGATGATAATCGTGATGAAATATTCTCCGATTCTGATAACGACGATTCTATATCTTGTGGAGAAATTGAATATATTGATGAAGAATCTCCTGAGCTCGTAAGTTTAGAAGAAGAGAATGACGAAGATGTTGATACGGAAATACAAGATGAAGCTCTTCGTGAAACATTGTTGAATGTCAATCTTCTTATCTCCCGTATTGAAGCATTGAATGATCCACTGACTTCTTTTCCTATCCCCATTATGGATAGTGATTTCTTTCCCGAGCTTGAAATTTTTCGATTTGAAGAGACGAGTAATGGCGGTCCCACTATTCATGCTGATATCTCTCTTCCGGATTATGAATGCTTTACTTTTGAGATTGATTCTGTGCCAATTTCCGATAATCCGTCACGTGACCCTCTTTTAGAGGATGTCGATCGATTTCTTGCTGCGGATGACTCGATACCACCGGGTATTGAGAATGATGAGAATGACATTTCTTCCGATTTGCTTTCTTCTCGTCCACCTGCGAAACCACCCGATGAAGTTTTTAAATCCGGTACAGATAATGATATTTTTGGAGTGGTGGATGAGATGTATGATTATGATATTATTATCCGAGTGTTTCATCCATTCTTTGTTTATCCCATCACTTCGTCACTTTTCCACTCCACCGGGAGTGAGGACACCATATTTGATCCGGGCATCTCTATTTTCAAGTGGTCGTTCCATCTGCTCTCCCCAAGGACGAATTAATTCGGGGATCGAGTCAAGCTCATGTGACTCGGTGAACAAAAATAAGCGCTTCGTGGGAGGCACCCCATGCTTATCATTCATCTTCTTAAATTTCTATTTTCTTATTAACGTGACGTGAGGAGGGCTACCTCTTCCATTTCTCGTGTTTTGTGCTTGTTGTTGTTTATGTCCAGGATTTGCTCGAATAATGAAGACTCTCGTGCTCGTTGGTTTGTCTCAACTCGAGTTTCATCATTTGTTGCTTATCCAAATATCCTAATCTTATCGACTAACGTTTTCTTTGGCATAATTAATAAACGGCCTAGAATTTTGTTAGGATTACCTTAACCCATAAAACATTGAGGACAATGTTTCGTTCTAGTCGGGGGGAGGGTGAATCTTCGATTCGATTTTGACCTTGCATTTTTCACAAAATTCGTGTACTCTCGCAACTTCGTTTCCACAAAAAATGAAAAAATTGAAAATTTTCAAAAATTTTTAAGAAAAAAAGCAATGAAAAAGCACAAAAAAATGAGAAAAAATTGAAAAAGTTGTGCAAAAATATAATAAAAGTTTGAATAAGTGTTTTGACACCTTGTTGACTTTCTTGCTGGCGAGAGTAGGAATAAATATTTTGACTTGACCGGGCGTGTTGAGCCCTAGCTTGTTCCCTTAACCAATGATGATCACATAAGCTTGTGCTAATTTTGTACACAAGGAGCTATAAAATGCGAATTCTTTCTTAAGAATCTGCATGTTCCCGTACTTGACTTTATACATGCGCAGCTTAAAAGCTTTCGCTAGTCTTTTACATCAGGAGCTAGAAAACGCGAATTCTTCTTCTAGAATTTGCAAGTTTCCGTATCTGACTTTATATATGCGTGGCTGATTATCGGCTAAGTATTCGCGGGTTTCATTATTTGAAATCTTAAATTGCGAAGAGCGAGAAATGATAGAGTTTATTTAGAAGTTAGATGCTAAACGTGGAGTAGTGGTTCTCTTTAGAGCTCATGAGAGGTACTTGTGGCTTTTTACTCCCATCAGAAACGTCACCCATATATAATAGATGTTCTAGGTTAATTAGTGATATTTCGGTTTGAATAATATTTAGTTCTTTGTTTTCTTAAGAGAATTTTTGCTTTAGAAGTTGGGTACATATCAAGGAACACCAAAAATAAGAGCGTAAAAGTGAAAAAAAAAATCAAAAGTCAAAAGTTGATTATCTATGTGGTTTTGGAGCTACCCGTTAAGCTTCCATTGATGTATGAGAAAAAAAAGTCAAGAAAGAAAGAAAAAAATAAGAAAAAAAGTGAAAAAAGTGAAAAATGAAAAAAGTGAAAGTTGAAGTATTGTTGAATAAGAGCTATGTATGTATCAATAAGTAGTTGGCGCGTGAGGTGCATGTGATACGTGATTAGTAATCAGTCACATGAGGTGCACGTGATCGTACTCCGCAACTTATATTCTTGATATTGTATGTACCCCTAATTCCTTGAAATGGACCGAATTTCTATTGCAGTGGTTCTTAAGAGAAAATGAATAACTATTTATCGTTTTAACTTAGGTATCACTATCGGACTAAAAATTATCGAAACGAGAAAATATGAAACAATTCATTTCTCAACAAAAATAAAATATTGAGATACAAAACCTAGGAAATGGGAGTAAGAAGTTTCCACAAGTAACTGTTATGAGTAGTGTTAGCATCTAATTTGTAGATAAGCTGTGATCTCGTTTGTACGCTTAGTTTGGGGACTTGTGAAAAATCAAGGATGACGATTTTTATCCGTATGGTCGCTTCTTTAGTAGAAGTGTTTCTACTCGTTGACCCTAATAATTATTGCAAAAATAATGAAAGTCCAACAAACCGTCACAAGTGAGAAGTATGGAAAAGTACAAAAATAGAAAGTATAAGTGGAATAAAGGAATAAAAGGAAAATTTTGGAAAACGGAGCATTTTCGGGAATAAATAATTTTATAACTTCTTTCGAACCTCCTTGCTACTTTTCAAAGTTAGTAAAAAGAATTTTGAAATTATTTATCCCAAAAGCGTGAATTGATCACATTGCGTGAGGACACGGCAATACTTTAGTCGGGGGGATTTTGGTGAGTGCTTATTCACTCACTTTTATAAGACCAAAACCGGACTCAAAAGACCAAAAACTAATCGAATTATGCCAAATTTGTAGTGTTTTTGTGTTTGTGATATGCAGGAACGGATATTTTACAAAATGATGAAAAATCACGAGAAAACAACGAAACCGAGCACGAGAGTGGAAGACGGTCAATTAAGTCAAAGCTGTGATCTTAAAAGCCAACATTGGACCCTGAAGAATCTTACTTTGTCAAGTTCAGTCCTCTGAGATATTTTTAGAATTATGACAGAATTAACCCTTGCACTTTCAGAATATTTCACAATTGGTCCTTATATGGTTTTGATATAAAATGGAATTTGCAAAGTCCAATCCAATAAATTAAATGAAGCCTATAATCAGTCCATCCAAAGCCCACTTCCTATAACCTTGACCCGGCCCTTATATTCCTTGGTCAAACAAATAACCAAACCAAAGTCAAAGAAATATATTAACCCACTCCCTGCCCTTTATTCACCCCCAATTCAACATCACCCCAGAACACCACTATTCACCCAACAGTAAAACAAGAACCCTAATTGCCATATTATCAAATTAACCACAATTAAGGGCATGAACGTCAAATCAGGTACTCTTCTAGAAGAATGGGTGATGTCAGAAGATGTCAGACTCAAACAAACACAGATAGGGACAAGTGGCAGGCAAGCATTGGTAGAGACGCGTCATATCACTCAATCCAAGGGTTGATATTGATTTGGCAATGATTGGAAGAGATCAAGGGTGCTTAGGGGCTATCAACAAACACATGGTCACACGGATTGACAACCTGGCAATCCAAGACCCAACCTCACTCCTCGCCTATATAAAGAAGCTTAGAGTAGCTTAGTTAGTGTGGAGTTTTCGAGTAGCGAAGCTCTGCCATATTTTAGTCTCACTTGTATTTAGTTTAGAAAATGTAATGTTAGTTTAAGAATTTTTAATAAAATTTCAATTTCATTTACTTATTGTTGTTTAATTCTTGTTTTAATTCAAGCTTATTAGTTTTAATATCAGTTTAAATCTCATTCTAAATTTAGTTTTTACTAGTATTAGTTTCAAATTCTAGTCCAAATTTCTAGTTCTTGTTAAAGTTTTTATCAGCTTATTTTGAATTTGATTTAGCTTATTTTAGTTTTATCTCTTTCTTATTCTGTTTTAGTCTCAAATTCTATATAGTTTTATTAGTTTTACTTTCAAATCAGTTATTTCATTATCAGAAAAAAAAATAAAAACAAATAGAAAATGTTTTGTTGGAATCAGTTTTTGGTTAAACGTATTGCCTCAGTTAGATGATGGTGATTCATGGTGTTGGATCCTGAATTCCTGTGGTGATATTTGACTAGTTGAGATAGAAGTGGATGATCTCAGCCTGTCTAGAGACAGGCAAGCATAGTGAAACATCTCTGTTCTAGCTGAGATGTAGTGATTTGTAAGTTTTTATCTCATTCCTTTTATTAATGATTAGTATAATCTGAGTTTCTGTAGAATTTGTTGTTACTGATTGTTGATATAGTTTCATATAATGTAACTGTTGCTTATTAGAATAGTGAATTGGTGATTTACTGTTAGATATTGGATTCATTGTGTAATTTGGTAGTTGCAGGTAGTGTTTGGATCTGAGGATTTGTGTTAGATTGTAGATTAGTTTATTGAATTCTGTCTTTTATTGCACTTTATAGATTCTGGATTTTTCAGTTTGTATTCCCTGTTAAACTGAGTTTGTTTATGTGAATTTGAATTGTATTTGAGCTTTTGTGTTTGATTTGAGGCTTATTTGCTGCTGCTGCTGCTTAGTTTATTGATTTTGTTGATAGTTATAGGGTTGTTTGGAGCAGGTTGACTTTTAGAGTCAAACTTGTTCATTGTATAAAATTTGATTTCTATTAGCTTTAATTTGAGAATAGTAGTAAGTTGGAAGTGATTTTTATCTGTTTTTGGTATATTGGTAGCCATTTGCATACTTGTTTCAAATTTCGCTTTACATTTTAGTTTATATTGATAGGCATAGCATTAGATCATTTAGGTGTTTTTAGCTGATAACTTTGGATTGATTTTAGTTAATATAGTTAGTTTTACAGTTCTGCACTTAGAAGTTTACATTTCATAGACTTTAGATACAATTACTACTTCTAAAATCTGCATCAGTTAGGTAATATAGCATGGAATTGTTTCATGTTGGCTTAAATCAGCTTAGTTTAGGTAAATTTTGATGCTCATTATCCAATACCTTAGCTTTCTTAGTCAACAATTGCATTTTTTTTACCCGTTTTCATTAACTGGTTCAGCAGCTTATTTAGCTTTTTAATTTCATTTTCTAGCATTCATTACTTGTCTTTATCACTATATTTCTATTTCTATGCATTACCTATTAGCTTATCTTAACATATTCACAGCTTTTACTCTTTAGATTATTCATTTTCTTGCCTTAATCTTTGCTCATAAACACCCCTTCTAGGCCTGCACCTCCCCTTCACATCTTTGCATCAGAATTTTTACTTACTTTCTTAGCTAGTATAGAAGTTCATTTAAGCTCCTTTCTGTCTCTAATTTGGTTTTCATGATCCTTGGTAGCTGTTGACACTAGATGTAGATTCAGTAGCTGCTACCCTTAGTCTATTGCCTATGCTTTTGCTTTGAAAATCAGCCCTTAGGCCTGCTCTTTCTTTACACACCCAATTGTCCCAAACAGCCATTTATCAAGCTAGCTTAGAAGCTCATATAAACTCCAAATTGTGTGAATTTTAGCTCGTTGGATAGATTTTACAGCTAGTTTCTTGATTTTGTGCTTAACTTGATCATTAGAGCTTATTTAGACTGCTTATTTGTGCCTGCAAGTTGAGGGCTTATCACCTTTTTGCTTTAGTAACATAGGACACACGGCTGAGCTTTCTGGCTTATGGGCAAGGCTTATTTGAGATTTTTGAGTTTCATTAAGTTTGTTTAGGTCCATTACACATTCCCTAAGCTTTTGGAGCAATTTTATGTAGAAGTGCTTATTCTAAGTGCTTATTCAAACTGCTTATTGTGTCCAAACTGCTTAATAGTGGGCTTATTTAAACTTTCTTATTTTTCCTAGTATTAGAATAATATTTTAGATTTTCCAGAATTTTTTCAAATTTTTCTAGCTTAATTTAGTATTTTTCTCATTAAATTTTAGTTTTTAATCAATTTTTAAATCCATTTTAAATAACAAAAATCCATAAAAATACAGAAAAAGTCTTGAAAAATACAAAAATATTTTTATAAATTCTTTTATAATATTTTAGAATTTTTAGAATTAAATTTTTTTTTTCCACTTTAATTTTCTATTTTTCTTAATTTTTAATTCATTTTTAATATTTTTATAAATTCATTTTTAAGTTTAGGTATTTGAAAATTTTATCGAACCTTGGCTAAATATAGACTAGTCACCTATATTTAACCTTGGGACAGTGGAATATAGTCTGACTAACTATATTCGACTTAAAATTTTCCAATACTGAGAGTAGTTGTACTAGGGTTATGTTTAGGTTGATTTCCTACATGAACTCGATAAACCACCAGAATACATTAAGACAATCTAGAGACACGATAATGTCTTACCACTCAGCGAAATCTTAACACCTTATTTGTGTTACCTAATTTCATTCTTGAAATTTTTCATTTATGAGATAATCCGAACTACTATCTTGGGATAGTTATCAATTATTCTCTTCATCCTGTAGAAGTACCATCCTGTTTAGGATACCATTCCATCATAAACTTTTAAAATCTCTTAAGATTTTTAAAGCAAACTCAACATCTATACCTAAGAGTATTAATGTTAAGCATACACTATACACTTTTATTCATCAACATATCATAACATTATCTTCACAACCGTTGGAACCACAAACTCATTTATTATACATTGTAAACATGGAACCAATTGGGACCTCATTTTGTAATCTCTGATATTTATATAATTTGAATGATAAACCTTTTCAAAACGACTCAATTGGAGTTCGTTTTCTATCATTGTGACTATTGTGCCGTCGAGTAACACCCAGTTTGAATTCCGCTGCATCCATGAATTGGGGGTGTTACACTTACGATTACTTTTTTGGTTTGACGGGCTGAAATGCCCAAACCTCATAAAACCAAAAATACACAAAACTCAGAAACTGAAACCAAACTGTTCGAGTTTAGCTAAATCAGGAAGTTTTGCAGTTTGGATTCAGATCAAGTAAAAACCCGAAATGAAACTACTGATGCACACTTCTGATCTGTAAAAGATTGTCACGAGAATAAGTATAGAGTCGATGAGCACAGGTAGAAAATGGAATTTGATAATTGTTCATTGGTTTTACATGTTTCTTGCAGGCAAGCTTTTTCTGTTATTCTTTTTTCTTTTACTTCCTGTGGTTAATTTATCCAACAAAGTAATATGCCAAAAGTGGAAACTAGCTTAGTTATTGTTTAAACTTTGATGTGTTCATGGGCTCATATCATATCCATGGCAAGTACATATCTTAGGAAACAAGAAACTGTTGAGGCAAAACGAATCTATCACCATCATCGGCAACTTACAAGTGGAGGTAAAATGGGTTGATCAGGCCAGCGAGTTGCAAAATAGTTAATGGGTTGACGGGTTGAGTGGTCAGGTTCAACGGGTTGGTCAGTTCAACCTGAACCAACCCGTCAATTATTTCTCGAGTTAGTACAAACTACAAATTAAAGTAGAAATAAAACCAAACTAGTTCATAAAAAAGACTCTTCAAACCAATCTTATATATGGACCATCAATCGTCAATGGATCCATTAGCATATAAAGCCCAATGGGCTGTAAGGCTTGTGCTATTTTTAAAGGCTTTAGCCCATAAACTAATCTTGTGTTTCATGCAAATCTCTCATTAAAAAACCCTAAAAAGTTTAAAACCCTAATAAGCACCATCGAACAATAATGTCCGACAACATACCATTCGATATCCAAGCAGAAATCATAAAAAATCTGCCTGTCAAATCACTTATTCGATTTACATTGGTTTCGAAACAATGGAAATCTCTTATCCATAGCTCTAAGTTTATTATTGCTGAGTACAACACTCATCAAAAACGTATACATCATCTCTTTGTATTCAAATCATTTTATTATTCTCACAAAAATTATGTTTCGATTGTAGATGATGATACTTTTCCTCAACACAAGTTTTCACTTACTGTCCCCACGTCTCTTGAACAACTTTCCGGAGTAGTTTTTGCTAGCTCTCAAGGCTTGTTATTCGTGCATGGTTATGATAGATGCTCAGGAACCAGGAAAGCCCTTATTTGGAATCCTGCTATTAAAAAATCGGTTGATATTGATGTGTGTTGTGCACTAAAACCAGATTATCTTACTTTTTTTGGTTTTGGGGTTTGTCCCGACACTTGTGACCCTAAGATAGTCAAGTTTACATGTAATCAACATTCGAATAAACGAGACCCTGTATTTGATGTTTTTACATTAAGCACAAATGCCTGGAGAAGACTATCCAAGAATTTACCTCGTGAATGTGTATTCTTTAGACCAAATCCAGTAGCAATAGGTAGGTTTATGTATTGGATTGCTTATTGTCAGTGGAATATTCAGAACTTGATTGTGTCTTTTGATATGACAAGTGAAGAATTTACAGAAATTTCCCTACCGGAAAGTGTAGCAGCCGGTAAGCGAAATAATTTGGATTTATATAACATCAGGGAGTCTCTTGTTGTGGTTCAGTTTAAAATAGAGGATGGGAAACGAGTTCATAGTGTATGGAAGATGATGGAACATGGCGCATCAAAATCATTCACAAAGCTATACACCATCGATGTGATAAAACTTGTACATGGATTTAGAAAGAGTGGCGAACCCATAGTTGAAAAAGAAAATGCTGGTCGAAAGGATTTTTTTGCTTATGATCCTGACTCAAAACACATCAATTTTATTGGGATTTCTAGAGAAGGATACTCGTACATCTCTGTGATTTCCTACATTGAAACACTACTTTTGCTTGATCACTGAGATAGTAGTAGCTACATCTACATGGACTGAAGTGTTAGGGGTGACTTTTGGAGCAGGAATGGAAGGTATGGCGATTGAAGTGTTAGGAGTGAGGTTATTGTTTTAGATGTTTTAAAGTTAATAGATGTCAAGTTATTTTTTATAGGTTGTGTTAGGAGTCTGCAGGTTACAGTTTTTCCATGTTTTATATAATGAATCTCACTTTTTATTTGGTGAAACTTATGCACAAAAATCTTGTTTAAAGTCAATCACTTTATATCTAATATCTTTAGTAATTTTGGTGTTGCTGCAATTCTGGAACTCTATTCATGGAATACGATATCTCACGAGGAGGGTACAAAAACGATTAATAGGAGACTACTGACAGGGAGAAGGAATGCCGTTAGAAGTTCCTCATCTTTCATACGTACTGTTTTGAATTTATAGCTATTCTGCATATTAATTTAGTTTTTGTATATATGGAATATGATATCTCACGAGGAGGGTACAAAATCTCACTTTTTCTTTTGGTGAAACTTATTCACAAAAATCTTGTTTGATCAAATGATATCCAACATCTTTAGATATTCTGGTTTGCTGAAATTATGTTGCTCAATTCTTGGAACATAAGATGATCTGCTATCTCACGAGGAGGGTACAGAATCGTTAAATAGGTGACTAATGTCTTGAAGAAGTAATGCCAATAATAATTTCCTTATATTTCAATAGTCTTTTCGATTTTTAGCTATTATTCTGTATATTAATTTTAGTTTTTGTATGGATGTGCCAACATTACAATGATATATAACATATCCTTCTGTTTACAATGACGGACGATCATTTAGTACATCTATAAATATCGAGTATGATACAGTTTGATGAAACGTGTGTGAAACACTTTGTGTGCTTCCGTTTATCACCTGGTAAAGTGATTATTTTGAGAACGGTCTGCATGGCACTAGATGATCAAGTTATATTTTTTTTATCTAATGTATCAAGTTTCAACAACATTTTTGTTAAATCTCTTTGAGTATTTTACCAACAAGAAACACAAAGTGACATCATAAAATGTACGTCCGGTATACAGCTTGTGAACCTGCATCATTTTTTCATTTTTTTTTTAATAATGAATCAATGGTGCTACACTAACACGTACAAATAAAAAACACAATGTTTATAGGTAAAGAAATAAAACCGTTGTTGGCAATAAGTTAGTGAAACTGTAATCCATTCAGATTTGGAAACTTGAATTAAGGCAATACGTAGATGGACTTTGATAATTGTTCATTGGTTTTGCATCTTTCTTGCAGGCAGGCTTTTTCATCTATTCTTTTTCATTTATCCAACAAAGTAATATATGCCAAAAGTGGTACCTAGCTTAGTCATTGTTTAAACTTTGATATGTTCATGGACCCATATATCTTATCCATGGCAAGTACCTTTGGAACCAAGAAAATGTTGAGAGAAATCCAATCTATCGGTATTATCATGATTTAGGTTGATCATGTCAAATACTTCCTGAGTTGATGGGTTGAGTGGTTGGGTTTTGGCGCGGGTTCATCATGTCAACCTCAACATAACCCGTTAATTTAGCAAGTTAGTACATAAATAGTAGAAAACCAAACTAATTGGTAAACAAGTCTCTTTTAGCCCTCGTATGTTCTTGTGGGGATGCCACACATCCAGCTGGGTGACACAATAGTATTGGCTTGAAATTACCAATTTGTGCGCTCCTTGTAACAAAATATGTGGACCAAGTATCTTTTAGATGTCAAACTTGGTGAAAATTTGATTACTTGGTGTGTTTTGACTGAGCCATCTTACGAGGATAATAAGTCTAGATTAGAAATTTCCCTAAAACTAAACCAATCAGATATGTTGGACCATCAATCGACCCATAGCATATGAAACCCAAAGGGTCAAAATACGGGCCGTACAAATTTGCCTTTTCAAAGGTTTTAGCCCAAAAACTAATGTCGAGTTTCATTATATAATCTTCTGTTTCATGCAAATCTCTCGTTCTATAACCCTAATAAGCATCTTTGAATTAATAATGTCAGACAGCATACCACTCATAATGAACAACAAACGCATCAAATCCACTCAAAAACCCAAGAAACACAAACCAGACCCCTTTTTCTCCGGCAACAAGCCGCACTGGAAGCAAAACAACAAACCTTCATACACCTCCGACAATGACAGTATCAAGAGCAGTGAGTCTGATGAAAAAGCTCTTGATGACGTGGCAGTTGATGGTTATGACGTGGCAGGTGAGGATGTTGAGGAGACGGTGGGGGAGAAGAGGAAGAGAGCAGCGGAGGTGTATTTGGAGAGGATACCATTCAATATCCAAGAAAAAATCATCAGAATTCTGCCTATCAAATCATTGGTTCGATTCAGGTTGGTTTCGAGACAATGGAAGTCTCTTATTGATAGCTCTAAGTTTATTGCTGAGTACCACACTCATCAAAAACATAAACATCATCTACTTGTAAGTTATCAATTAATTGACGAATCTTTTAATGATAGATATGTTTCGATCATAGATGTTCCTACTTTCCCTCAACAGAAGGTTTCACTTACTGTCCCCAGGGCTTTTCCACTAAGTAGAAAAAAAGTAGTTAGCTCTCAAGGCTTGTTATTCGGGCATCGTTATGCAGTACGATCAGGAACCACGAAATCTGTTATTAATATTTGGAATCCTACTATTAGAAAATCGGTTGATATTTGTGTGCCTGATTCATATCCTGATGCTGATTTTGGTTTTGGGGTTTGTCCCGACACTTATGACCCTAAGATAGTTAAGTATAAATTTTATTGTGGTAAACGGGAATTTGAGATTTTTACATTAAGCACAAATGCTTGGAGAAGACTATCCAAGAATTTACCCTGTGAACGTATTTCATTTACATGCGACAATCAGGTAGCAATAGATAGGTTTATGTATTGGCTTGCTGGTGAAACGATTAATGAGCAAAATGTATATGGCACACAGATGTATACGCGGAATTTGATTGTGTCATTTGATATGACAAGTGAAGAATTTACGGAAATTTCCTTCCCCGGAAGTTTAGCAGACGGAAGTACTTTGCATTTATATAACATTAGGGATTCTCTTGTTGTGGTTCAATTAAAACATGAGGCCAAGAAACCAGTTTATAGCGTATGGAAGATGATGGAACATGGTGTGTCAAAGTCGTTCACGAAGCTATACACCATCAACACAACAGATGTGATAGAACACGTATATGGATTTAGAAAGAGTGGCGAACCTATAGTTGAAATGGAAAAGGATATTTTTGCTTATGATCCCGATTCAAAACACATCAATATTGGGATTTATGGAACAGAATATAGAAACTATGTGAAATCCTACATCGAGACTCTACTTTTGCTTGATCACTGAGATTGTAGTATCTACTTCCACATGGGCTGAGGACAAAGATAATGGCATGCTAAGTGTGGAGCTTAAGACAAGTGACTTTTGAAGCAGCAATTAAGGTATGGAGATTGAAGTGCAAGTATAGTTCAGATTAGTTAAGTAATTCCTAAGAAATTTTATGCGTTACATATAGATTAATACTCGTTTAAGGAGTTTGATTATTGTTTTTGACGTTTTACATAACGAACCTCACTTTCTCTTTGGGTGAAACTTATTCACAAATCTTTCAAAGACAATTGATTTTATATCTTACAATTTTAGTTATTTTGATTTAGCTGCAACTTTGTTACTACTCTTGGTATTGAATATGCCATCGTTTATAAGATGCTAAACTGATGCTTTTATTATTTTCGGTATGGTCTCTACTAGATGATCAAGTTATATATCAATGTATCTAAAGTATCAAGTATCAACAACATTTTTCTAAACTTTCTAAGTATTTTACCAAGAAGAAAAAGAAGCAAAACTTTTAGACAAAGTGTCATCATAACTCATAAGATATGCGCGCGTCATGTAAACTTGTGTATGTGTTCACCAGTTGCACTTCAGCAAAGATGATCATGGTGAACCAACACCACACAAATCTATACCCTCAACATTAATGAAAAATAAACAACTTTTTAGCCTTTGGTAATAACACAGGCTCTCTTGCAGGAAAGAAACATAGATGTTTATATTAAGCATTGAAACCGCAACTAGAACCTATAAAACCATCATATTTCAGTACGTGGTGGGTAAGTTGTGATGAGGAGTTAAGAAGATACGAGTGCCAGTTGTTGCTTAAGATGGTATATCGATGGATGTATGTACAAATAACTTGATGCAACAAAATATTTACGTAGAGTCATGACGAATCGACGAGGAAAAACATGATTGGTTGAAAATAACCTATAGACTGCTATGTGCAGTGACATATTTTGAATTGGAACATACTAAAGTTGGATCGTTTATTAGTTAACAGAATGGAAAATTATACTACGCACATTCACTTTTGCAAGGTTCAAGATTATTTATAAGAAAACTGATTCTCAATTTCTCATACTTAACTCTTGTCTTTATTTAACAAGATGAATGTCAAGAAATTAAGTAGGCATTTAACAACATATTGTACATGGATTTAGAAAGAGTGGCGAACCCATATTTGAAACAAAAAATATTGATGGTCGAAAGGATCTTTTTGCTTATGAACCTGACTCAAAACAAATCAATTATATTGGGATTTCTGCAAAAGAAAATTTCTCTGTGATTTTCTACATTGAAACACTACTTTTGTTTGATCACTGAGATGGTAGTACCTACATCTACATGAACTGAAGTGTTAGGAGTGTGTACTGTTTTAGATGTTTTAAAGTTAATAGATGTCAAGTTATTTTTTATAGGTTGTGTTAGGAGTCTGCAGGTTACCGTTTTTCGATGTTTTATATAATGAATATGACTTTTTCTTTGGTGAAACTTATGCACAAAAATCTTGTTTAAAGTCCATCACTTTATATCTAATATCTTTAGTTATTTTGGTGTTGCTACAATTCTGGTACTCTATTCATGGAATATGATATCTCACGAGGAGGGTACAAAATTGATTAATTGGAGACTACTGACAGGGAGAAGGAATGCCGTCAGAAGTTCCTCATCTTTCATACTCTTTTGGATTTTTAATTCGCTCTTCTGCAAATTTATATAGTTTTTGTATGGATGTGCTAACATTATAATCTAATAACAGATACTTCTATTTACAATGACGGACGACCGTTTAGTAAATCTGTAAATTACGGAGTATGATTTAGTTTGATAAAACGTGTGTGTGCTTCCGTTTAGTATCTGGTAAAGTAATGATTATTTTCTGTATGGTGTCTGCTAGATGATCAAGTTATAGTATTTTACTATTATTCGAATGCCAAAATAACAATGTTATAAACCGTCTTTGAAGTATTCAACCAAGAATCTGTAAGACTTACAGACAAAGTGAGACATAAGATATACATCATATTTCCTCATATGTAAAGATACTAAAGTTTCAAGTTAAAAGCTATTATATTTTAAGTATAACTAAGAACATATGCATAATCACATGTTTACCTTTATTTGAGCTAGCCTACTTTAGTCAACGTACAGTTTCGATTTTGGCTATCAATTAATCCAGTTAGTATACATTTATTGAGCTAAACTTATGATTTATTTTGTAGTTTGACGGGCTGAAACACCCAAACCTCATAAAACCAAAAATACACAAAACTGAGAAACCGAAACCAAACTGTTCGAGTTTAGCTAAATCAGGAGGTTTTGCAGTTTGGATTCAGATCAAGTAAAAACCCGAAATGAACCTACTGATGCACACTTCTGATCTGTAAAAGATTGTCACGAGAATAAGTATATAGTCAATGAGCACAGGTAGAAAATGGACTTTGATAATTGCTCATTGGTTTTACATGTTTCTTTCATAAGTTGCATGCATGCTTTTACTGTTATTCTTTTTTCCTTTACTTCTTGTGGTTAATTTATCCTACAAAGCACAAACTAATATGCCAAAAGTGGAACCTAGCTTAGTCATTGTTTAAACTTTGATGTGTTCATGGGCCCATATCTTATCCATGGCAAGTACCTTAGGAACCAAGGAACTGTTGAGGCAAATCGAATCTATCACCATCCTCGGCAACTTACAGGTGGAGGTAAAATGGGTTGATCAGGCCAGCGAGTTGCAAAATAGTTAATGGGTTGAGGGTTGAGGGTTGAGTGGTCAGTTCAATGTACAAACTACAAAGTAGGACTTAGACCAAACTAGTTGGTAAAGAAGTCTCTTCAAACCAATCTCAAATATGGACCATCAATCGTCAATGGATCCATTAGCATATAAAGCCCAATGGGCTGTTAGGCTTGTGCTTTTTTAAAGGCTTTAGCCCATAAACTAATGTCGAAATTTTAGTATAATCTTGTGTATCATGCAAATCGTCTCACGCTAAAAAACCCTAAAAGTTTAAAACCCTAATAAGCACCATCGAAACCATAATGTCCGACAACATACCATTCGATATCCAAGCAGAAATCATAAAAAATCTGCCTGTCAAATCACTTATTCGATTTAGATTGGTTTCGAAACAATGGAAATCTCTTATCCATAGCTCTAAGTTTATTATTGCTGAGTACAACACTCATCAAAAACGTATACATCATCTATTTGTAAGATCCAAATCATTTAATTATTCTGACCAAAAATATGACAAAAAATATGTTTCGATTGTAGATGATGATACTTTTCCTCAACACAAGTTTTCACTTACTGTCCCCGCGTCTCTTAACCTAATTGACGGACTAGTTTTAGCTAGCTCTCAAGGCTTGTTATTCGTGCATGGTTATGATATATGCTCAGGAACCGCGAAAGCCCTTATTTGGAATCCTGCTATTAAAAAATCGGTTGATATTGATGTGTGTTGTGCACTAAAACCAGATTATCTTACTATTTTTGGTTTTGGGGTTTGTTCCAACACTTGTGACCCTAAGATAGTCAAGTTTACATGTAATACTTATTGGAATAAACGAGACCCTGTATTTGATGTTTTTACATTAAGCACAAATGCCTGGAGAAGACTATCCAAGAATTTACCTCGTGAATGTATATTCATTACACCATATCAGGTAGCAATAGATAGGTTTATGTATTGGATTGCTTATGAAATTAATACTTATGTGGATAATGGACGATATCAGTGGAATACGAAGAAATTGATTGTGTCTTTTGATATGACAAGTGAAGAATTTACAGAAATTTCCCTACCCGCAAGTCTAGCTGCCGGTAAGCAAAGTTTGAATTTATATAACATTAGTGAGTCTCTTGTTGTGGTTCAGTTTAAAATAGAGGCTGGGAAACGAGTTCATAGTGTATGGAAGATGATGGAACATGGCGTTTCTAAATCATTCACAAAGCTATACTCCATCAACACAAGACATGTGATAAAACATGTACATGCATTTAGAAAGAGTGGCGAACTCATAGTTGAAACAAAAAATATTGATGGTCGAAAGGATCTTTTTGCTTATGAACCTGACTCAAAACAAATCAATTATATTGGGATTTCTGCAAACGAAAATTTCTCTGCGATTTCCTACATTGAAACACTACTTTTGCTTGATCACTGAGATGGTAGTACCTACATCTACATGGACTGAAGTGTTAGGAGTGGCTTTTGGAGCCGGAAAGGAAGGTATGGCGATTGAAGTGTTAGGAGTGAGGTTATTGTTTTAGATGTTTTAAAGTTAATACAGTAGATGTCAAGTTATTTTTTATAGGTTGTGTTATGAGTCTGCAGGTTACAGTTTTTGGATGTTTTATATAATGAATCTCACTTTTTAGTTTGTGAAACTTATGCACAAAAATCTTGTTTAAAGTCAATCACTTTATATCTAATATCTTTAGTTATTTTGGTGTTGCTGCAATTCTGGAACTCTATTCATGGAATATGATATCTTACGAGGAGGGTACAAAAATGATTAATAGGAGACTACTGACAGGGAGAAGGAATGCCGTTAGAAGTTCCTCATCTTTCGTACGTACTCTTTTGAATTTATAGCTATTCTGCATATTAATTTAGTTTTTGTATGGAATATGATATCGTCTCACGAGGAGGGTACAAAATCTCACTTTTTCTTTTGGTGAAACTTATTCACAAAAATCTTGTTTGATCAAATGATATCCAACATCTTTAGATATTCTAGTTTGCTGAAATTCTGTTACTCAATTCTTGGAACATAAGATGATCTGCTATCTCACGAGGAGGGTACAAAATCGTTAAATAGGTGACTAATGTCTTGAAGAAGCAATGCCAATAATATTTCCTTATATTTCAATAGTCTTTTCGATTTTTTGCTATTATTCTGTATATTAGTTTTAGTTTTTGTGCCAACATTACAATGATATATAACATATCCTTCTATTTACAATGACGGACGATCATTTAGTACATCTGTAAATATCGAGTATGATATACTTTGATGAAACGTGTGTGAAACACTTTTTGTGATTCCGTTTATCATCCGGTGAAGTGATTATTTTCAGTACTGGCTCGATCACTAGATGATCAAGTTATATTTTTTATCTAATGTATCAAGTATCAACAACATTTTTGTAAACTCTCTTTGAGTATTTTACCAACAAGAAGCAAGACTTACGCACAAAGTGACATCATAAGATATACGTCCGGTATACTTGTGAACCTGCATCCATTTTTTCATCTTTTAATATAATGTATCACAATTATTATATGAAAAAAAAAAAAAAAAAAAAAAAAAATCGTTGTTGGCAATAAGTTAGAGAAACTATAATCCATTCAGATTTGGCAACTTGAATTAATGCAATACATTAGTTGATGCCTCTAGAATTATAAGTTTTATCATTATGGATTCCACAAAATTCTCTGCTAAGCAGTGTCAAAGTCGATGTAGAAGCCGATCTTGATTCTCATAAGATGAATGATGGAAAGTTTAAGGTGTTGTCTTTTGAAAACAAATAGGTGATACAAACGGATCATGCATCTAGCCCAAAAGAACCAAAACCAAACAATTTCAATCTCCTATTCAGAAAGTTTTATCGTTTGTTTCGGTTTGAAATGAACCAACTCATGCAAAACCTATGTAATACTAGTAATAGCTCAAGTGAAGCATATAGCAAAACAATTATACTCCATTCTTTTTTCCTTTACTTCCCGAGGTAAATTTATGGGTAAATACCATAAAATAACAACTTACTTTCTCAATTTTAAGGAGATGAAACACGTACTTTTTTATCAACATTTAATCCAATGAAACTTGCAAATATTGTTCTAAGGTCAACAAAAAGATTGATTATATTAAAAATAATAATTGAAATGATTATATTACCCTTGTTTTCTTAAACTATACCAATCATCTTCTTCCAGCTTTTCATTCCCACACCACAATTGAAAAATGAAGCAGGGAGGAAGAACATCATTGCATTTACATAAGATCCCACACCACAATTAACAACCATCGACCTAAGTTGACAAGTGGTACATACCAACTGTAACAACCACCATCATCCACCCCCACCACCATCACCATCATTCCAGTAACGAACCTCCCGTCGCCGCCACCCCATCTCAGATTTTTGGGGTTGTGAGATTCGGTTTGTAGCATAAAAAGAACAAAGGGATTGATGTTTTGTTTTTATGTATGAGTGTGTGAATTGAAGATGAAGATTGAAAGATAAGATAAAGTTGTGTTTGTAAGTTGAGATTGCACCGTGGGGACTGATGATGGCGGGGTTGGGGGTTTGGTGGGGATTGATAGTGGCGTTGTTGGAGGTTTGATGGCGGACTGATGATGGCGAGGGTGGGTTTTGGTGGTGGGTTTTGGTGGTGGATTGATGATGGTGAAGGTGGCGATTTGGTGGTGGTGTTATAAAGCTGGTATTGTGGTATTATTGATGGCGAGGGTGGGGTTTGGTGGTGGAATGAAAAGCTGGAAGAAGATGATGGGTATAGTTTAAGAAGACAAGGGTAATATAGTTATTTCAATTATTATTTTTAATATAATCAGTCTTTTTGTTGACCTTAGAACAATATTTGCAAGTTTCGTTGGCTTAAATGTTGATAAAAAAGTACGTGTTTCATCTCGGTAAAATAAAGAAAGTAAGTTGTTATTTTACGGTCTTTACCCTAAATTTATCCACCTAAGTAATATGCCAAAAGTGGTACCTTAGACATTGCTTATATTTTGATGTGTTCATGGGCCCATATCTTATCCTTGTCAAGTACCTTTGGAACCAAGAAAATGTTGAGAGAAATCCGATCTATCGCTATTATCATGATTTAGGTTGATCATGTCAAATATTTCCTGAGTTGATGGGTTGAGTGCAGGCTCGAAGCTATGTGTGAGCCACGTGTAGCATGTGCCACATACGATTTAAGCCGACGAAGTGTATTATTTTTGTAAAAATTATCGGTTTTTTAAGAGAGCTACACATAGGTCAGTGGAGTGCACAAACATACATGACCAAGAATAAGAAGGAAAAATGAACTGTTTTTTGGTTTTGATCTTTGAAAAAGAAGGAAGAATAGTTGTTTTTAGGACTTTCGGTTTTGATGTTTGAAAAAGAAGGAAGAAGAGTGAAGATGATGATGAACAGTACTTAATTCTATCGGTAGAATGTACTTATTTTGTCTTTTAGTTACTTTCTTGTGTTATTTTTGAAAAGTATCATGTCCTTTATAATGTAGAAAGAAATTGGGTTAATTTTGAATTTGTTTTAATTCATATTATAAAAGGAACTAACTCTACTTCAAATTATATATATGGATTTAGTTTTTATGTTTTTTTCATCTTACTTTAAGAAATTGTTTTTTACATTCACTTTATAAAAGTATTGTAGTTATAAAATATCCTAAGTGTTTAGTTTTATTAGTGACTAAAAAATACTTTTTGTGTTATGTTTCTAACAAAATAACCTGACCCGATAATTGAACCGATAATTGAACCTTCACAAACCAACTATTTTTACACCATAAAAACTAGCCACATGCGAAGCAAAGCGAGCCAAAATTCGTGCCACACACGGTCCAAAATCCTAGATCCGCCACTGGTTGAGTGGTCAGGTTTTGGCGGGTTCATCATGTCAACCTCAACTCAACCCGTTAATTTAGCAAGTTAGTACATAAATAGTAGAAAACCAAACTAATTGGTAAACAAATCTCTTTAAGTCCTCGTATGTTCTTGTGGGGATGCCACACATCCAGCTGGGTGACACAATAGGATTGGCTCGAAATTACCTATTTGTGCGCTCCTTGTAACAAAATATGAGGACCAAGTATCTTTTAGATGTCAAAATTGGTGAAAATTTGATTACTTGGTGTGTTTTGACTGAGCCACTCAAATCTTACGAGGATAATAAGTCTAGATTAGAAATTTCCCTAAAACTAAACCAATTAGATATGTTGGAGTGTTGGACCATCAATGGATCCATAGCATATGAAACCCAAAGGGCCAAAAAATGGTCTGCTAGTTATCAGAGATCATGTGTATTAGATATGTTTAGATGTTGTCTATATTGGATGTATTAGTTTTTGGTTGAATAACTATTTTGGGCATGTCCAAAATCAGTGAATCTATCTTATAACATTTGTACAAATTGGTTGGAGATTAATATAAATTTACCTTTAGCAAAAAAAAAAAAAAAAAAAAAAAAAAAAAAAAAAAAAAAAAAGCCCCAAAAAATGGGCCGTACAAATTTGCCTTTTCAAAGGTTTTGGCCCAAAAACTAATGTCGAGTTTCATTATATAATTATAATCATCTTTTTCGTATATCTCTCGTTATATAACCCTAACAAGCATCGTCGAATTAATAATGTCAGACAACATACCACTCACAATGAACAACAAACGCATCAAATCCACCAAATCCACTCAAAAACCCAAGAAACACAAACCAGACCCCTTTTTCTCCGGCAACAAGCCGCACCGGAAGCAAAACAACAAACCTTCATACACCTCCGACAATGACAGTATCAAGAGCAGTGAGTCTGATGAAAAAGCTCTTGCTGACGTGGCAGTTGATGGTGATGACGTGGCAGGTGAGGATGTTGAGGAGACGGTGGGGGAGAAGAGGAAGAGAGCGGCGGAGGAGTATTTGGAGAGGATACCATTCAATTTCCAAGAAAAAATTATCAAAATTCTGCCTATCAAATCATTGGTTCGATTCAGGTTGGTTTCAAAACAATGGAAGTCTCTTATTGATAGCTCTAAGTTTATTGTTGAGTACCACACTCATTAGAAACATAAATATCATCTACTTGTAAGTTATCAATAATTTGGTTGTTCTGACTTAGAATATGTTTCAATCCTAGATGATGATACTTTCCCTCAACACAAGTTTTCACTTACTATTCCCGAGTTTGTTAATATACTTAGGGGACCATATATAGTTAGCTCTCAAGGCTTGTTATTCGTGCGTGGTTATGATAGATGCTCACGAACCATGAAAGCCTTTATTTGAAATCCTACTATTAGAAAAGTGGTTGATATAGATGTGTGTTATCCATTAGATAGTTATATTTTTTTGGTACGCTTATCGCATACAGTTTTAGCCAGTGAGGAAAACTGATGAACATCAACATATGTGAGGTTGGGTTTGCTTGAGAATGACACAGACATGCTAATAACACCATTGAGATTTTTTTAACTTTTCTAAATCTTATTATCAATTAATCAAAGATTTATAAGGAATATCTACGGAAAACTACCCCTGAGTTGACAAATAAAACTCTTTAAAATCAAACAAAAAATGACTGTTTGTATAGGAGGATTCTAACCATAATACTTTGTATTATTTACTTCGTATGAATCTCTACTTAACTTTGGTTCCGACCAAGTGTTTATATAAGAGGGGAAACATTAGTTGCATTAGGGTTTGCATAGTAAGTTGTTAACTTGCTATAGATAGGCACGTGCCTAGTAGCTAGTCTGAAGCGTACTTTTGGCTTTCCCGATTTGACAAATTATAGTTCCAATGCCTGTTTTACGTATATCGATAAGTACTTGAACTTATCTTCTAAAGGAAGTTTCCCGCCCATGCATAGTTCTGAGGTTGTGGTTGAAATACAAAATTAAGTCTTTAGAGTCAAAGAGACATTTGTCAGATCTCAGTGATTTTGGTGTTGTCTTTAGCTCCTTTTATCTCACTCCCTGACACCGTATCAGTTTGTGAGATATTTTCTTCAGTTGGTCTTCAACTTCCCTAAAGCCATACAGGCGTTTGAGCTTTATACAACACTCACTGTGTCACTGATTTCTTTATCAGTGAGTAACTCACTTTTGATAACTATGAGGTTCACTTTGATAGTTATGTAGTGACATCCTCTCTGATCGTTATTATAGACTTGATGCTCACTGACCTTCAGCAGGTGAATTAGGCTACTTTATATTTAAATACTTGTCAGAGACAATTGGGTCGGTTTTGCAGTGTAACCTCCCGTAATTTTCCCATGCGATTAGTAAATATCAATATTTGAATAAAAGAATGTTACGTTATTTAAATACCATTTTTGCGGGGAACAAATTTTTTTATTTATTTATTTATTATGCATGACATATTATGTGAATCACTATGACAATTATGATTGACCATTTACCTAGGAACGATGCTTACACACAACCTCGATAATCTATAAATATCGCGAATAATATAATAAATTTAAAACGTTTATATTTTATAAATATATGTTTCGTATATTTACCGTACAATATTTATATATTTCCGGAGCCTACGAAAATTCCCGAGATTGCTCACAAATATTTTTGGACCTCGACACGATACTTTGAACAAGCACACCTCTAATTATTATATTTATAAATCACAAGTACATGTTTGCTTTAGCTCAGTTGATTATAACTTTTACACACGACATATCCCTTTTATTTCACAACTCTAGTTTCCATGCTTCTAAGAACCATGAAAGACAATTGTTATCAACTTTTAAATATAATTGCTATACTAGAATATTGATCAAGTTAAGGCACCGTACACGTTTTATCTCAAATTAACACAAATAGTAATAACACTTCGTATAAATTCTAATAAACCACCAACTTTCTGTAACGAATTTAAATCCTAATTTTAAGGCTCTTCTGGTCCGAACCAGGAAAAGTGTAAAACACGAAAGTTGTCCGAAATAATGTTTTACGTCTGGACTCGCGAGATTGTAAACCAAAAACGCAATTCCAAGCTGTTATCTTTAAAATACGACCTTGACTCAAACTTGAAGACTCACCTCCCTCAAATGTAACCTATAACTCATACACCACCTCCCTCAAATGTAACCTAAGTAACCCATGTTACTTCCTTACACATTATATGACACACACGTTATAATATTCCCTGGCATAAATTCAAGAACGATAAACTTGGTACTTCCCTCACTCGTTACTACCCCAAATAAAGCCTAAGGAAACCATGTTACTAGTTTACTTACACACCTTATGACAAGCTCTCTTTCACACTCCAAGTCTTGCCTTTTCCCTGCCATTCTCACCACTTGTCATGCACCAAAACTCATATATAAAGGATACATGCAAATCATTCACTAACACATTCAAACCAACATATTCATTCTTTTTCTTGCTACTATCCATCGAGAAGAAAAGAATGAAGCAAGGTACATGGATACTAAATATATGAACTTTCCTCTCCAAATTATACGTACACAATCACTCTCACATTTCCCAAACTATAAACGAAACACATCAAACCTTCCACTTAAAATCCAACACAAACCAAACGGACCCCTTATTATTCTTTCTTTTTCGTTTGGGCCTGATCCACGCCAAGCAAACACAAGCCCACCAGGCCAAGCCCAAGCCACTCCTTTGTTATTTATTTCTGCCAACCGCGACCCCCCTCCAAACGCACCCTATTTCTTGCAAACTCGACACACGACCTCGACATGTTATTACACCACTCGATTAACAACCTAGCAAACATTCAAGAATGATAAAGATTGCACCAAATCTCACTCATTCACTGCCTTAAATTTACCCAAAGCAAACCAACCAACTCGTATGAACAAGATAAACCAAAACGTGTCACAAGCTTCCTTAGCACCACCCATGCCTCCCAATCATCACGAGACCAATTCTAAACGCCTCTTCAGCTGTCAGAAATGTCAGGAATGATCTGACAACATTCCTTGTCCTCTCATGCTTTGTAATAATTCGATTGGGTAGAAAAGGAGGCAACATGCAAATCCCTTGGTCTCCAACACTCAACTCTGAGTTATCTACACTCTAACATGTCCTTATATACATCCTCAAGTGTCCTCAGTTGATCACTCACACACAATCGAACCAATACATAAAATTCTAATCGAGATATACAAGAAATGGGACAAAAAGTTTGCCAAGTTTTCGAGGGGTTCAAGACGAGTTCAAGATCCAAGTTTAGCTCATCCTAGATCCTTGGTGGGTTGAGAATCGAACCACATTCCTCTTTTGTTCCAGCTCGACACCTAAATTCGACTATCACACCCTTTTGTGGCAAGGTGAGGCACGTTTATTTTATTTTATATATATATACTTTTGATATTTTTTGCATTTTACTTTGATCACTTATCTCGTAAAATATAAACACGACCTATACTTTTTATTCGAACTCCTAAATGGTTAATATACTAATAATCGAGATATATAAAGCTTTAAAGCTAATACTCATGTTTTCTTAACGAACGTAACACGTTTAGAAGTTGTGATGGACACTTTGGTTATATTTTCAACACTTAGTAATTTTTAGGTAACTTTAATATATATGCAAACTAAATTATCACTTAAGCTTTGATAGATTTTCTTGTAAAATATATTAACGACACATATATATTTTCACAAATACTACATGCTCGTATTACCAACAATTAAGTGGTACAATTTTTCGTGACTAATATAAAGGTTTACTACGTTTTCTAGACACGTTTAGAAGTCACAAAGTCGTTTTGAAAATTATTAAAAAGACTTAGAATATTTTTGAGTAAACTATTTTCAGAATTGATTTATGGTCATTTACTTTGGTCTCGTAAATAATTATTTCAACACATAACATGTTCATTTTAAAACTTGACCTCATTAACCACCTAGCTAGCAACCAAGAAACGTAAATTATTCGAACTAATAAGCTCTTATAAGCTGATTCCTAAAGCTATTTTGATTGAACAAAAATCTGTTTTCTATAAACTTAATAAGTTAACTTTGGGCCTTAAAGCCCAATAAGCAGTTTTTAAGCTTATTCCATAAACTGATGATAAAAGCTCTTTTGAAATGTTTTTATAACTTAAAATGATGGACTAAGGTAGGTCTAGTGTTCCCCCTAACCCTTTGGATCTTAAAATGTTAACGGGCCAAGTTTAATGGCTCGAAAAGCCCATTTAAATGAAAAATTTAGATTTTAAGCAAATAAGCTATTCAAATAAGCTAATCTGAATATTCTGAGCTTATTTAGAAAATAAAAATGTTAAACTTTTAATTTGGTGAAATTTGGACTAAATTTGCAAATTTTATTAACCGAGGGACTAAAAGTGTAAATTTTGGAAACTTAGGGTTAAAACTGTAATAATCTGAATTTATGAGTTATAAACTGTAATTACTAAAACTTAGAAGTAATAAATGTAAATATCGATACTTTTGGACATAAAATATAAATATATATAACTTTGTACTAACGGTGTAAAATTTATGTCGTTAGGGTTAAAAAGGTAACAATTGTAAAACTTGAAGGGATTTTCTGTAATATTATTTTATAAAAATAATATTAATATTTTATATATAAATACACATGTTTAGTATAAAACTCTTATAAATTTAACTTATATATATACGATATAAATATTCGCGTAACTATAATTAATTTTAACGATATATATATAACGATACGTTTATTTCTTTTCTTTTAAAACTAACATCATAAAACATCGTCTACATACTTCGACTTATTCTTGATGATTTTCCATCGCACATCGATCATCGATCATTACACTCACAAGTTATATGTATATATAACTTTGTTCTTGAACTTCAAGCATTTAAACGAACACGAGTTTTAATCACAACTGAATGACTAATATTCACGATAAAACTAGATTTAGACTATCAACTAAAACATACCATATCTTTTAGGTTGTGTGTGAAGCCGTTGCCTTGCATCGTTGAGATTATGTTACTACCACTACTACTGTACTACTAAGGTAAGTCATAGCCCCTACTTTTACTTGTTTTACAATGGTTTATAAACGTTTTTGGGGGAGATGCATGCTTAACTACTGTTTTTACTTTTACAAGTATTCATTAACTAAATACATGACTGTATTTCATATAAACTTTACTGGTTCATACCTTTTTATATCTCATAAGGAAATACCTGCTATAGACATGATTACAAGTGATTTTTCAATGGTATGCTATATTTGATCTCTATTGCCTAAGTACCGATTACCAAAAGTCCCTCGTTCATGCACCTTAATCACCCAAAGGGTGAGCGTAAGTAGTTGTGAATAGATCTATTAGGGATTGACAATCCCCATTTGGTCGCTAGAGGAAAGCCACCAAATGCACGCTATTTGATTTCATAGGTTACTGGTAAATACCTATCCTGAGGGCCACTGTTTTACATCATTATTATGGATAATTTTGATGCCTGTTAATCGTTGAGTGTCATGAGCTTAGAGCAATAGAACGGTAGTACTGTAGTCATGATACAGTATTACAACGACTGATGTTTGGGGTGTACAATGTTGTAGCCCACTGTTTTATTAAACTATGAGATTGTGCTCACTATATAGCAGGAAAACTATTAATAATTGGCAAACGAACAAACTATTTTGGTGTTGACCCGGTTAGGTCAAACAAACTACTATTTTGGTGTTGACCCGGTGAAGGCAAACCAACGGACTATTTTTGAATTAATAAGGAAATCACTCATTTTCTGATTTTGATAAACCAACGATTTAAACTAAGAACACTATGGATTTTCTCACACTTTAATTGGATAATCAACTCTTATTATAAACACTGTGGACTTGTAAACTCTTTGATTTTGGAAATCGATATTCGAAACTATAAACTCTATGAGCTCACCAACCTTTGTGTTGATTCTTTTAGCATGTGTTTATCTCAGGTAACTAAACGAGAAGGAACTTGAAGACACGGAGTGGGCTTGTAACCCGGCATGGACTTAAATAAACGTTTTGACACATTTCAAATAAACTTGTTGTTTAAACTATGAAACATCTTGATGTCTCGAATATTTGGTATTTTGAATGAATTAAACTTTAAAGCGTCACTTTGTGTCGTTTTCTATGATTGTGATAAAGATCCTCGAAGTAACACCCAAAAAGTCTTCCGCTGACATTTTAAGTCTTCCGCTGACATTTTAAGTCTTCTGCTGACGTGATGATTTTGGGGGTGTTACAGATTGGCATCAGAGCTACAGTTATAGAGAACCAAGTGTTTTGAACATTGGACTATAACTACACTTTTAAAATGGACCACTTTTACAAAATACCACCTTATGCCCTCCGTGCCTACGCGTTTCCAACATTTGGTAGAGACATTACTTTTAAATGATTTCTTATATATGTTAACATGTTATAATTATGCTAATAACTTATACTCCCTCTGTCCCATAATTATTGTCCACTATTGACTTTTTAAGTCTTTAGTTCTCAACTTTGACCTTATATATTTTTATTTGGATTATATATTACATGATGAAAAATATATGGATAGATTATGTTTTAAATGTATTTTCATTTGATATAATTTTCATCAAGTATCATATACGACAAATAAAAATATCTAAAGTCAAACTTGTGAAGTAAAGACTTTGAAAGTCAATACTGGACAATAATTATGGGACGGAGGTAGTATTTACTAATCGGGATTATTACAAATACCATGTCTTCATATTCCCACCCTATTGTCTTGTCATCTGATTTATAGGCTTCCCCTTCAACATCACCTGATCCAATTCACCGAAATAGGAAAATTCGACAACTTAAGCCGTATGAAGAAAATTCTTCTTATATCACTACCAGCTCTTGTCATACCACCATCGGAATCAGTTGTGCCACCACCAATTACACCACCTGTGCTATCACCATCACCACCTACTATCTTCTACCAATAGATCCATTAACTCCTTACTAGAGCAGAACTATAGGCATTTTTGAATGCACATCCCTTGTTCGACGAATTTGATCAAAATTTCGTGCCATATAAGCATATCTTCACTCAAAGTCATTAGGACTGTTTTTACCCATACCATGAACTAGAGCAAGTCCAACCCATCTTCCTTCCCTGAATAGGCTATATCCCCTACATTCGCTTCGCCCTCCGCTACTGCGCAAGGATTTTAATCCCCCGTTTAGTAAGTCATGAAAACACTACCTTATGTTTAGACATATTGATTTCCAGTAAAAAGCCAAATAGAGAGTTTTTGCGTATGCCTGCTTTAAGAGTAAAGGAAAAGCTTGAAAAGCATACTTGCTTTAAGAACGGAAAGAGATTCCTTCAGCGGTTCAACCCTACATCTACATAGGAGTTATTTGCATAGATAAACCCCCAAATAGTCCTCTTAGTATCGAAACCTTCTTTTGACAACTTGTCAAGAAACATAAATAAACTAAAAGACTTTAGACGTTCCACCATAACAAAAGCTGAAGTTCAGCAACTTTCTCTACGTCTATCACTTTTATCTGAAACTCTCATTGTTAAATATCTGTTACAGACAAACTCTTTGTCTAAATGGGTAAGTTACCCCATAAATCGTCACGAAACAATAGAATGTGAACCATAATTATTTTCCAAACACAATAGAATAACAATCTTCATTCAGAATGGAATTGCTTCTCAAGTCAAGACAACGCCACTAGTTAGAGCTACTCAACAATTATGACTGTGAGATACATTATCACCCAAGAAGAAGCTAATGTAGTAGTAGATACGTTAAGCTGGAAAGAACAATTAGAAAGAAAAAGCTAATGTAGTAGTAGATACGTTAAGCTGGAAAGAACAATTAGAAAGAAGAAGCAAATGTAGTAGTAGATACGTTAAGCTTGAAAGAACGATTAAAAACCACTCGGGATTAGATTATTAGGAATAACTATTTATTCACCACTTCAATCACACTATACCCTTGTTGGCAGATAGACTTGCCGACATAAGAATCGAATCAATACTAATACCAACACCCTCAACGACTTTCTTCGTGAACACGTCGAGACTCTTAGAAGATAAGATTGAGAACTTTGTAATTGGCCAGTTAGCTATGAAGGCTGTATTTGAACAGATGAATACTCAGTTTTGGGAATCAATGGAGTTTATAGGAGCATGGTGTGGAGCCAACACTTCAACAAAAATAATGATGGGAGCCCTGGACCGTGAAATTGAGAGGATTGACATGGAGAATGTGTATCTTAGGCAAGCCTTAAAAGAATCCCTAGCTAGGGAAAGAGCAAGAGATCAAACCATCAAAACTATAACCACTGCCATTCAAGAACTCCAAAACCGTATGGACAAAACCTTAGGAAAACCATGAATCTAAGATTTGTCAGCTTAACAAACCCCGAAGTTATGACCCCAGCAGCGATACAGCAAGCAATTACTGATGGTGTCAATGTCGTCTTAACCGAACAAGCCCGCCAAAGAGATACTGGCGCACAAATGGCTGGAAACGCGACACCCGCACCTCGTTACTACACCTATAAGGACTTTATAGCATACCAACCCACATACTTCAAAGGTACCAAAGGAATATCCGAATTAGCCCAATGGTTTGAGCGATGTGAAACGATTTTCCAAAGAAGTAGATGCCCAGAAAACAACAAAGTTAGCGTCGCAACGGGAACTCTAGTGCAAGATGCCCTATCTTAGTGGAATACAATTGTTCAGAATCTAGGAGCAACGACAGCATATCAACTCTCATGGACTGAATTCAAGACCAAGATATTAAAGAAGTATTGTCCTCATTCGGAATTGAGGAAGCTTGAGGATGAGTTCTATGTGTTGGTATTAAAGGGAATCGATCTGAGAACTTACAACCGAAGGTTTCAGGAACTTAAGATACTATGCCCATCGATGGTGCCTGACCTTGAGAAAACCTTGGAGAAGTACGTCGAAGGACTTCCTAGGAGCATTGAAGGGGATGTCACCTCATCAAACCCGCCAACCCTGGAAGCAGCAATGAAACTTGCTCAGAGGCTATTGGACCAAGAGGTCAAATACAATGAGCTCAAGAGGAAACTCGATAATAAAAGAATCACCCATCACCACGACAACAACCATCATAGCAAAACCAGCAATCACCGCAACAACAACAACAATTCTCAACAACGTAGCAGACTGATGAAGTTTAGAATTTAACCGTCCAAATTCCTTAAGCACTTTGTGGTACTAAGTGATGTCACCTTTAAGGGTTCGTCTTTCTCATGACTTAGGTCTACTTTCTGTTCAATAAACGACTCGCTGTGATACTTCCTCATCTATTGTACTATCTAGTTCTCCCTAAATTCCATATTATCCACTCCATCTACTCTAGCTATCATTTTATTTATGACATGACCAAAATCCATTTCAACACCAAACCGACGAACCATCTTAGTATTGACTAAGTTAGAGCACTCACTCATACTTTGATTTAGGAAATCAACCATTTAACTTATAAACTCTACGAACTAACAACTAGACCGGACATCATACGAGTCGATTGGTCCAAGCATTGCATTATTACTCGTAAATTATACATAGCCTGATCACCTATGTCTAATTTAGGAAGAATCATGCAATGAAGGGAACAATTGTCTCTGAGGTGTAAGTAAGTTATACTTGAGATATAGGATTTCTAAGGAACACGAAGACCAGATTCGCACCAAGTACCCACATCTTTTCCCGAGACACCTTTGGCAACTATCTTAGACTAGAATTCCGGGACGGAATTCCCTGTAAGAGGTAGGTAATGTAACCTCCCGTAATTTTCCCATGCGATTAGTAAATATCAATATTTGAATAAAAGAATGTTACGTTATTTAAATACCATTTTTGCGGGGAACAAATTTTTTTTATTTATTTATTATGCATGACATATTATGTGAATCACTACGACAATTATGATTGACTATTTACCTAGGAACGATGCTTACACACAACCTCGATAATCTATAAATATCGCGAATAATATAATAAATTTAAAACGTTTATATTTTATAAATATATGTTTTGTATATTTACCGTACAATATTTATATATTTCTGGAGCCTACGAAAATTCCCGAGATTGCTCACAAATATTTTTGGACCTCGACACGATACTTTGAACAAGCACACCTCTAATTATTATATTTATAAATCACAAGTACATGTTTGCTTTAGCTCAGTTGATTATAACTTTTACACACGACATATCCCTTTTATTTCACAACTCTAGTTTCCATGCTTCTAAGAACCATGAAAGACAATTGTTATCAACTTTTAAATATAATTGCTATACTAGAATATTGATCAAGTTAAGGCACCGTACACGTTTCATCTCAAATTAACACAAATAGTAATAACACTTCGTATAAATTCTAATAAACCACCAACTTTCTGTAACGAATTTAAATCCTAATTTTAAGGCTCTTCTGGTCCGAACCAGGAAAAGTGTAAAACACCAAAGTTGTCCGAAATAATGTTTTACGCCTGGACTCGCGAGATTTTAAACCAAAAACGCAATTCCAAGTTGTTATCTTTAAAATACGACCCGGACTCAAACTTGAAGACTCACCTCCCTCAAATGTAACCTATAACTCATACACCACCTCCCTCAAATGTAACCTAAGTAACCCATGTTACTTCCTTACATATTATATGACACACACGTTATAATATTCCCTGGCATAAATTCAAGAACGATAAACTTGGTACTTCCCTCACTCGTTACTACCCCAAATAAAACCTAAGGAAACCATGTTACTAGTTTACTTACACACCTTATGACAAGCTCTCTTTCACACTCCGAGTCTTGCCTTTTCCCTGCCATTCTCACCACTTGTCATGCACCAAAACTCATATATAAAGGATACATGCAAATCATTCACTAACACATTCTAACCAACATATTCATTCTTTTTCTTGCTACTATCCATCGAGAAGAAAAGAATGAAGCAAGGTACATGGATACTAAATATATGAACTTTCCTCTCCATATTATACGTACACAATCACTCTCACATTTCCCAAACTATAAACGAAACACATCAAACCTTCCACTTAAAATCCAACACAAACCAAACGGACCCCTTATTATTCTTTCTTTTTCGTTTGGGCCTGATCCACGCCAAGCAAACACAAGCCCACCAGGCCAAGCCCAAACCACCCCTTTGTTATTTATTTCTGCCAACCGCGACCCCCTCCAAACGCACCCTATTTCTTGCAAACTCGACACACGACCTCGACATGTTATTACACCACTCGATTAACAACCTAGCAAACATTCAAGAATGATAAAGATTGCACCAAATCTCACTCGTTCACTGCCTTAAATTTACCCAAAGCAAACCAACCAACTCGTATGAACAAGATAAACCAAAACATGTCACAAGCTTCCTTAGCACCACCCATGCCTGCCAATCATCACGAGACCAATTCTAAACGCCTCTTCAGCTGTCAGAAATTTCAGGAATGATTTGACAACATTCCTTGTCCTCTCATGCTTTGTAATAATTCAATTGGGTAGAAAAGGAGGCAACATGCAAATCCCTTGGTCTCCAACACTCAACTCTGAGTTATCTACACTCTAACATGTCCTTATATACATCCTCAAGTGTCCTCAGTTGATCACTCACACACAATCGAACCAATACATAAAATTCTAATCGAGATATACAAGAAATGGGACAAAAAGTTTGCCAAGTTTTTGAGGGGTTCAAGACGAGTTCAAGATCCAAGTTTAGCTCATCCTAGATCCTTGGTGGGTTGAGAATCGAACCACATTCCTCTTTTGTTCTAGCTCGACACCTAAATTCGACTATCACACCCTTTTGTGGCAAGGTGAGGCACGTTTATTTTATTTTATATATATATACTTTTGATATTTTTTGCATTTTACTTTGATCACTTATCTTGTAAAATATAAACACAACCTATACTTTTTATTCGAACTCCTAAATGGTTAATATACTAATAATCGAGATATATAAAGCTTTATAGCTAATACTCACGTTTTCTTAACGAACGTAACACGTTTAGAAGTTGTGATGGACACTTTGGTTATATTTTCAACACTTAGTAATTTTTAGGTAACTTTAATATATATGCAAACTGAATTATCACTTAAGCTTTGATAGATTTTCTTGTAAAATATATTAACGACACATATATATTTTCACAAATACTACATGCTCGTATTACCAACAATTAAGTGGTACAATTTTTCGTGACTAATATAAAGGTTTACTACGTTTTCTAGACACGTTTAGAAGTCACAAAGTCGTTTTGAAAATTATTAAAAAGACTTAGAATATTTTTGAGTAAACTATTTTCAGAATTGATTTATGGTCATTTACTTTGGTCTCGTAAATAATTATTTCAACACATAACATGTTCATTTTAAAACTTGACCTCATTAACCACCTAGCTAGCAACCAAGAAACGTAAATTATTCGAACTAACAAGCTCTTATAAGCTGATTCCTAAAGCTATTTTGATTGAACAAAAATCTGTTTTCTATAAACTTAATAAGTTAACTTTGGGCCTTAAAGCCCAATAAGCAGTTTTTAAGCTTATTCCATAAGATGATGATAAAGCTCTTTTAAAATGTTTTTATAACTTAAAATGATGGACTAAGGTAGGTCTAGTGTTCCCCCTAACCCTTTGGATCTTAAAATGTTAACGGGCCAAGTTTAATGGCTCGAAAAGCCCATTTAAATGAAAAATTTAGATTTTAAGTAAATAAGCTATTCAAATAAGCTAATCTGAATATTCTGAGCTTATTTAGAAAATAAAAATGTTAAACTTTTAATTTGGTGAAATTTGGACTAAATTTGCAAATTTTATTAACCGAGGGACTAAAAGTGTAAATTTTGGAAACTTAGGGTCAAAACTGTAATAATCTGAATTTATGAGTTATAAACTGTAATTACTAAAACTTAAAAGTAATAAATGTAAATATCGATACTTTTGGACATAAAATATAAATATATATAACTTTGGACTAACGGTGTAAAATTTATGTCGTTAGGGTTAAAAAGGTAACAATTGTAAAACTTGAAGGGATTTTCTGTAATATTATTTCATAAAAATAATATTAATATTTTATATATAAATACACATGTTTAGTATAAAACTCTTATAAATTTAACTTATATATATACGATATAAATATTCGCGTAACTATAATTAATTTTAACGATATATATATATAACGATACGTTTATTTCTTTTCTTTTAAAACTAACATCATAAAACATCGTCTACATACTTCGACTTATTCTTGATGATTTTCCATCGCACATCGATCATCGATCATTACACTCACAAGTTATATGTATATATAACTTTGTTCTTGAACTTCAAGCATTTAATCGAACACGAGTTTTAATCACAACTGAATGACTAATATTCGCGATAAAACTAGATTTAGACTATCAACTAAAACATACCATATCTTTTAGGTTGTGTGTGAAGCCGTTGCCTTGCATCGTTGAGATTATGTTACTACCACTACTACTGTACTACTAAGGTGAGTCATAGCCCCTACTTTTACTTGTTTTACAATGGTTTATAAACGTTTTTGGGGGAGATGCATGCTTAACTACTGTTTTTACTTTTACAAGTATTCATTAACTAAATACATGACTGTATTTCATATAAACTTTACTGGTTCATACCTTTTTATATCTCATAAGGAAATACCTGCTATAGACATGATTACAAGTGATTTTTCAATGGTCTGCTATATTTGATCTCTATTGCCTAAGTACCGATTACCAAAAGTCCCTCGTTCATGCACCTTAATCACCCAAAGGGTGAGCGTAAGTAGTTGTGAATAGATCTATTAGGGATTGACAATCCCCATTTGGTCGCTAGAGGAAAGCCACCAAATGCACGCTATTTGATTTCATAGGTTACTGGTAAATACCTATCCTGAGGGCCACTGTTTTACATCATTATTATGGATAATTTTGATGTCTGTTAATCGTTGAGTGTCATGAGCTTAGAGCAATAGAACGGTAGTACTGTAGTCATGATACAGTATTACAACGACTGATATTTGGGGTGTACAATGTTGTAGCCCACTGTTTTATTAAACTATGAGATTGTGCTCACTATATAGCAGGAAAACTATTAATAATTGGCAAACGAACAAACTATTTTGGTGTTGACCCGGTTAGGTCAAACAAACTACTATTTTGGTGTTGACCCGGTGAAGGCAAACCAACGGACTATTTTTGAATTAATAAGGAAATCACTCATTTTCTGATTTTGATAAACCAACGATTTAAACTAAGAACACTATGGATTTTCTCACACTTTAATTGGATAATCAACTCTTATTATAAACACTGTGGACTTGTAAACTCTTTGATTTTGGAAATCGATATTCGAAACTATAAACTCTATGAGCTCACCAACCTTTGTGTTGATTCTTTTAGCATGTGTTTATCTCAGGTAACTAAACGAGAAGGAACTTGAAGGCACGGAGTGGGCTTGTAACCCGGCATGGGCTTAAATAAACGTTTTGACACATTTCAAATAAACTTGTTGTTTAAACTATGAAACATCTTGATGTCTCAAATATTTGGTATTTTGAATGAATTAAACTTTAAAGCGTCACTTTTGTGTCGTTTTCTATGATTGTGATAAAGATCCTCGAAGTAACACCCAAAAAGTCTTCCGCTGACATTTTAAGTCTTCCGCTGACGTGATGATTTTGGGGGTGTTACATGCAGACCCAACAAGGATGGTTGAAAAACATAGGGTAAATGGTCTCAAATTACACACAAAAGTCGAAGTTCAAAAATTTTGGTATATGGTAGCCCCCCCCCCCCCCCCCCCAAAAAAAATATAAATAAAATAAAATAAAATAATAAAAAGAAGATGTCTATACCAAACTCGAAAAAGTAACAAGCTAGTTACATTTTAGGTAAGCATCCCCCGATTAAAAATAAAGAAAAAACTACTTTTATAGGCAATTTTGTCTTAAAGTACCATTCATGGGGGCTAAAAGGTAATCATGGAGAAGCTGAATGCATAATTGATTCTAAAGTAGAGATGAAAAACAACAATGTTAGATTATTAACGTCAGGTATGGATTGTGGAGTTAAATCCAATGAATCAGACTTCCTTAACGTTTCGTTTAGTATTTTGGAGACATTTATGGAGTTTTCTGTTGGCGTTGAATACATGAACCTTCGTGCTACATGCAAACCATGTTATTTTGCAGCACCTTTGGTAAAATGGTGCAACGATACATCATTACGGAGATTACAAACGTACTCGGTTTCCCTCTCAACCTCAATCCCACCTTGTTCTTCCCCACCCCATCACCACCACCACTACCGTCAGCCGCCACAATAAACTTTTTACCCAAATTCTCAACACTGCCATTAACATTTAAACTAACTGACAAAAACCGATTTCTCACAATTCCATTTATCAAAATCCCATTTTTTCGCTAGAAGATTCCATCACCACCATCGCCGCCGCCTTTACCATAACCGTCACCGCCAACCACCACCTCTCTTTTTTCTTCACCATTAACAAAAAAACTAACTGAACAAAACCCATTTCCCAAAACCCACCCTTTCCGCCAAAAACCCTCGCCGGAGCATCTCTGACCACCACAGCCGTCTCCACCGCCAACCGCCGCAACACATTTTTCAATCAAATTTTGACCACCCATACCAGAAAAACTACCTGAACAAAAGCCATTTCCAAAACCTACTCTTCATGCCAGAAACCCACACCGGAGCAACTTCGGCCACCGCCGCCACCAGCAGCCGCCACACATTTTTCACTCAAATTCTCACCACCCTTACCAGAAAAACCAACTTAGCAAAATCAATTTCTCAAAATCCAATCTTTTCGCCAGAAAACTCCATCAGAGCAATTCTAGTGGCCGGAAGTGAAATATTTTTTTTTTTTTTTTTTTTTTTTTTTTAAGTATGCAATGAGGGAGTGTATTGTTGTTGTTGTTGTTATTAAGAAATAAACCTGATGATGTTGGGGATTCAATTGTGGTGCTTAATTTGTGTGACATGTTTGGATTGGACTATGGGATTAGGGTTTTGGAATCAGGGTTATTAAAGATGGTGATGATGATGGGTTTGGTGGTGACATTGTTTTTGGGTAACAAGTGCTTCTTTGTTTTGAACAAGATAAGATTAAAAATAGTTAGGAGTGTTTCTTTTTCACTTAATAAGTGTGTCTAATCCTTTGTTTCATTTTAATGGGAGGTCTACTAAAATCTCTTTCTCTCAATTAAGTGGTTCATATAGTAATATTTCCAAAGCACTTAATTTGGTAAACAAGCTCTTAGTATATTTTAAGTTAAAGATACCATTTTGGAATATACTCTTATGATCAAATTTATCATACTATTGTTTGTTTGAAATTATTAAGGATAATTATTCAAATATGTAACTTGATATTTTTATCGAGTTCTATGTAGCTATCTTTTATCTTGTACAATTATAACACAAAAATTTTGAATTCAAAATTTTTGTGTAATAGATTTTGAATTCGAACTTTTGTGTGTATTATGTTGATGTACAATGACCATTATTACCCTTCTTTGTAAATATGGTGGTAAAATTAAAGTAGGGGTAAAATGGTCGAAAACACATACAAAGATCCGAACTCAAGTGTTTATTTGAGTTACGGTTTATTGTATTTGTTATTTATAGTCATTCTTAGTTGTATTTGGATTTGTAAGTTATAAGAATGACCTGTCATTCTTATATAGTGGTTATGTAAGTGTCTTAAATGACTGAGATGAGGGACTCACTCTCATCCGTTGTTTTTTTTTTGAACGGACACTCTCATCCGTTGTACTTCAATATTTTTTGGATAATATATTTTACTACGTAACAGGGTGAAGGATTACTCCCTTTTACCCCAAGATCCGAACTCAAAACTTTGATGTAACAATAGCGAAAACTAAAATTGGCTACACAACACTCGAAAATATGACGACAAGTTATTAGATTTTAAGATAATTGTCCCATGCATAATTATTATTAAAAACTTAAAAAAAAAATAAATAAATAAATAAATAAAAAGTAATATTTATTTTTTTTTCGTGCATTTTTTGAAAATCAATTATTCTTTGTGCATCCATATTCTTAATGTTACATCCATCATTTTTGGAATTTTCATCCGATTATAATCATTAGGTAATAAAATGAAATCTTTTAACAACATCGTGTACTTATCACTAGCAAAACCTTTATAATTTAAAGATAAAAAGTAAGTATGTAAACTGAAAATTACGCTGAAAATAAGCTCAAATAATTAGTAGTCTTATGTAATATAAGCAAAATTATATATGATCATAACCTGATATATAAGTATAAACAAACACCCAACAAATAAGCTTATACAGTTATACTACATGTAACGAATGTTAAACGCATGATTCTCTCTTTATAATTGCAATAATGCGAGTGGCAATGTGTTATTTCCAAATGTTATGGACAATTGTGTAAATAACTAAATACTAAACAACTGTGTAATGTTATGGACTATTATATATTATTGCCGACGGTGCATCAAGGAGTGAAATTAATTTTTTTCCGTTGGATCACCATACATTAAATCTTGACCACCCAAATTCAACAATTATCTATATTAACAATATTGAGTAAAAAGTGGTAAAGTCAAAACACTTGTGATCTTATCACTTTCCCGTATTCAAAACAAAAGTAATCTTATGCTTTTTGATACGGACACCGGATCATTTAAAAAGTCATGATAGTTTAAAAAGCGTAAAAAGTATTATATACCGTTGGATCAAAAGTACCATCAGATCAACAACAAGATTGGTGTTTTTTTAATTAAGGGCATCTTTGTCATTTACTAATAAATTATCTGCATTCTTTATTTCACATCTTCTCTCCCTTCTTTATTTTCACGAGATCCCCAATCTCATATCAAAAAATGATCCATCATTATGATCTGTCATCATCATCAATCCGGTCCATCGCCATCATGGGCCGTCGCAAGTCCGTCTTTTACTCCGCCATTCAATCCCTCCGTCGTTGACCACCGCAAACAATTTTCGATCCGTCATCATCATCAATCCGATCACATCATGTAGTTTCCACGTCAGCATCGAAAGCTCTTGAAGATGAGTCGTTGTTGCAGAAGACGTGGAATCTGAGACCGAGAAGACCGATGATGAATCATAATAACACAAAGATTGGATCGTCGTCACTGAAGAAGAATAAAAGTGTTAATGGAAATAGTAGTAATAAGGAAGTAATGGAATCTGTTAAAGATGAAGGTAGTAGATGTATGAAGAACATATTGAGATTTATTTATGAGAACCATTTAGGTGAGAAGTTGAGATGGTTGAAGAAAATGTATAGAAATGTTGGTAAGGTTGCTTAGTTGGTAACAAAGCTGGGACCTTTTTAGACAATTAGTTTTTAGTTTTCTAAAAAGAGTTTTTTAGTTTCTAATTTTTACTTTGTAACTTTTATTCTGCTAGTTTTATAAGTAGTTTGCAACTTTTATAAAAAGAGTTATTGTTGGTTACCTTTGAAGATTTAGTATTTTTCTACCACTTAATCAATTATTTTTTATAACGTTCACAAGTTTCTTTTAATGTTTCAGTAGTTTCGAAAAAATAACGTTCATCAGTTATTTTTTATATTGTTCATCAGTTATTTTTTATAACGTTCATCAGTTATTTGTGATAACGTTCATCAGTTATTTTTGATATTGTTCATCAGTTATTTTTGATAACGTTTATCAATTATTTTTTTTGAAAATATAACGTTCATCAGTTATTTTTTATAAGGTTCATCAGTTATTATTTTATAACGTTCATTAGTTACTTTGGTTCATATTAACTGATGAACCTTATTAACTGATTTTTTAAAAAGACATTTTGTTCATCAATTACTTTGGTTCATCAATTTTAATATTCATGAATAAAATTGATGAACCAAAATAACTAATGAACAAAATGTTATGTGTTTAGGTTCATCAATTTTTTCAAATTCATCAATTTCAGGTTCATCAAATTTGATCAAATGTTTGGGTTCATCAATTTTTTCAGGTTCATCAATTTCAGGTTCATCAAATTTGATCAAATGTTTGGGTTCATCAAATTGATCACAGTTAATAAGGTTCATCAGTTAATAAGGTTCATTAGTTAATAAGGTTAATAAGGTTCATCAGTTAATAAGATTAATAAGGTTCATCAGTTAGTTAATAAGGTTAATAAGGTTCATCAGTTAATATGGTTCATCAGTTAATAAGGTTCATCAGTTAATAAGGTTCATCAGTTAATAAGGTTCATAAGTTAATAAAGTTCATCAGTTAATAAGGTTAATAAGGTTCATCAGTTAATAAGGTTAATAAGGTTCATCAGTTAATAAGGTTCATAAGTTAATAAGGTTCATCAGTTAATAAAGTTCATCAGTTAATAAGGTTAATAAGGTTCATCAGTTAATAAGGTTCATCAGTTAATATGGTTCATCAGTTAATAAGGTAAATAAGGTTCATCAGTTAATATGGTTCAACCAAAGTAACTGATGAACAAAATGTCTTTTTTAAAAATCAGTTAATAAGGTTCATCAGTTAATAATATAGTTCATCAGTTAAAAAAAAAAACAACAAAAAAACAAAAAAAAAACAAAACTTTTTGAATCTTACATTAATAAAATGACTAAAGGTGCATTGTTGTACAAAAATTAGTGCATTTAACTTGATTTTAAGACTAAAAATCTAAGCTAAACATTTCATCAAACACGTTGTGTGCAACAAATATGAGTAAAACGTCATATTTAACATACGATATCTCACTCATATCATATTGGAATTGAGTGATTCAAATTTCTGGGTAAAGAATGGCCAAGAAGCTACAACTTTCGTGTTTTAAGTTTTGCAAAATTCGGCATTTATGATGGTACAAAATAAGGTCGAAAATGCCCAAAAAATCAAGAAAATTAACACCCATTTCGTATGTCAAAAAAAAAGTTTCGAAAAAATTTAAAAAGTTTATACCAAATTAAAGAGAATTAAATTTTAAAAATTATGGTGAAATCGGTTTTTTCTAAAAGTTTGTCGTTTAAGAGTTATATGCGTTTAAATTTTAAGGGTGAAATATAAAAAACGTGGATAAGGACCAATATACCCCTAGGTGGATTATTTGAATAAAATAGATGGAGGGACACATGTCACATGATGAGTGGCTTTTTACACTTTTTATTTTTTATCACCTTTGCAATTGATCGCAACTCTTTTGATACGACCCGATTAGGGGTTGTATCGGGATAAGGCATCACTTTTAGCGTGTGCGAGCTCCTTAAGAAATAGAAGAGAAGAACTAGAGAATTATTGATCTTAAACTTTGATTGATTCATTCATAACAATGATTCGGTATATATAGCCGAATAACCCTAGCTTGTAAAACAAGCCAAACATAAAGACATATCTAAACAATGATAGTTTCCTAATACGACACAAAGACATATCGTAAATAAATATAATATGACATAAAGCCCGGGGCGTATCATTCCCCACTCCTTCGAAATCACCTTGTCCTCAAGGTGTTGTCTTGAAAAATTCTCTTGATTCCGGGATCCCATATCCTAATCCCAATCTTAGTCCTATCTTCCACTCCCGTAGTTCTCATGCCTTCCGCTACCACAACCAACACCTTTTTCCTCTTCCGCCTTCCACTACCTTGGACATAACACAACACCATTCTTTCGTCTTCCGCTACCCATGCCATAACACTCCCCACTCCTTCAAAAATCACCTTGCCCTCAAGGTGATACGAAGAATATGCAGATTGAGAGTCCGCTAATTCCTCGCTATTCAAATTTATTTCATCCAAACGACTATCAAATTCACCACCTCCATCCTTAAGTGTCGATATCACTCTACTCAACTCATCCTCGACAACCTTAAGCACTTCGCCACCACCCACAACCTCTTCAACTCCAATATACTCATCAGCATTCATTGACTCTTCAGCCGCCTTAGGTGAAGCAAATTCACCCTCTAATGGTAGAATGACATCTATTTTCTTTTCAACGATATGCTCTTTCTCTTCCCTTGCAATTGTCTCAAAACGAACCTCGGTGATACGAGCTTTGAAGAAGTCTTCTCCAAAAGTTAAAGGATTGGACCTCAAAAATTCCCAAATATCTAGGTTCGTGAAGCGTGTTTCCGCCGCACGGGTCAATGAAAAAGCTTCGTCTAACGTTTTGGGATTTGACCGTAAGAGTAAACATTGTAGATCCTGTTTAAGTCCAGAGATATAAAATGATATAAGTAAAGATTCAGATATCCCTGTTACTCGATTTGCAAGTACCATAAACTCACTCTGATATTCAGCCACGTTACCCATTTGCAAGAGCTTAGATAGTGCGTCCCGATCGCTGCTGCCCGATGCCATGAACAATATCTCGAAGAAGGATTTTTTTTTTCCTGATGAACAGTAACTCGTGAACAGTAGCCGTGAATAGTGATCGATGAACAGTACTCCGGAATGAATATTGCTGATGAACAGTACTTTTTTTTTTTTTTTTTTTTTTTTTTTGGAAGATTGGAACCCTAATCAAAAACCCTCTCAACGAGAGCTCTCAATGAAAGCACCAATTGATACGACCCGGTTATGGGTTGTATCGGGATAAGGCACCACTTTTAGCGTGTGCGAGCTCCTTAAGAAATAGAAGAGAAGAACTAGAGAATTATTGATCTTAAACTTTGATTGATTCATTCATAATAATGATTCGGTATATATAACCGAATAACCCTAGCTTGTAAAACAAGCCAAACATAAAGACATATCTAAACAATGATAGTTTCCTAACACGACACAAAGACATATCCTAAATAAATATAATATGACATAAAGCCCGGGGCGTATCACTTTTTCATTCAACTTTTAAAACCAACATCTCATCTTTTTTCAATCTATCTCCTTCGACATCCTCATAGCTGATGAACGGGTAAGTAAAGTTACATTTTTATGATTAATTTTGCATCAAAGTTACACGCCTGATCAATATCTTTGTCTACGTACTACAGCGTAATTCAATTCATGTCAGGGTTCTCGCTAAGCTTATTGACAAGTATAAAAACATGATCGTGGATAGTCGAGTTCATAATATACACAGGTTCATGGTGCGCGAGTATCATATATTGTATAGGCCTTTAGATCGCAATATCTCTGTCGAGTTTTGTAGTGTGACATCTATACAACGTTCATCTCTTCCGCTAGAACTATTTGATAGATATGTGTTTTAATTTATCCCATTCAACATGCCGGAAATGATACAAATCTCACAAGTGGTCATTCTATTATTATGTATAGTTTTACTTACATGTTTGTATTAATTAGACAGTGACACACTGTTTTACTTACATGTTTGTATTAATTAGACAGTGACACACTGTAACTTATTTTAGTTCTATTATAGATGTCATCCGAGTTCTTTGTGAATGGGTCCTCTTGGAGAAAATGAGGGAGGAACCAAAAGTGCTCATCCCCAGATTAGTAAAATTGTTATCTGTGATATGAGGTGTCTTTATCATTCCAATATATATAATGTAGTTCTGCATATCTTTTGAATTTAAAACTACATTTTAAATTGTCAAAAAAAATCAGAGATATGAAACTAAGGATTTCATTGTAGGGGAAGTTGGCTCTAAAGTACACAGATGTTATAATCCGGTCTCAAAAGGATACAAATATCATCGTTATACTGACATGTTGCAGGGTCGCCGTTGAGGTATGTATTGTTTTAACCATTTAACCCATTAGAAACGGGGCGTTTTAAGGTTCTTTATGCGCCATTGGTAATGGAGGATTTTAGTTGTGAATGTGGCTTTTTATTTTGTTGTTGCTAACTTCCTTTCTTTTATTCGCTGGTCGAAGTTTTGAAATTGTCTATATGCTTCTTTGCCTCCCTGAACTGATGTGTTTGCGGGTATATATTTCAGATTTTTAATCTCTTCATTTGTCCACAACACCTGGTCATGCATATAACCAAAGGTGATATCTTAATGTTTATTGACATATTTATGATACAAAATTGTGTTCAATTATAACAAGTACTTATTATTACCATTCTGTTGTGATTTAATATGCCAATTCAACCAGTTGACTTTCAATCCAATGTTCCTAAAACCAATGTTTTTTTTTTTAAATATACAAACAACAAGTTTATAAGTTTTTGTTCTAAATTATTGAATCGTCATACTCGGGCAACGCACGGGTATTGTACTAGTTGTATAGGGATAGTAGTTGTTGGGATATGAAATATCAAAGTGCTTCTGGATGTCAAAGTACTGCTGCATGAAGAACAAAAGTCAAAGTACTGCTGAAGAATAAAGTCAAAGTACTGCTGATATGAAGAATGCTTAAAGTACTTCGAAGAATGCAAGGACTGATGTGCAATATTAAACAAGGATTATTGTGTAATATTAAGAGAATATTCTAGAATTAGTTAGGGATTATAACTTGTCGTTCAAGGATTATATGTTGTAAACCGACTTAAGGTTATCTATATAAAGAGCCTTAAGAGGTATTGGTCGATAGAGTTTTTAGAAGTTTTACAAGTCTTAGATAAGTTTAGAAGTCGATCAAAGATAATAGTTAGGGATTGTTAGTGAATCTGTGTAACAAAGCAGGTTCTAAGTTTGGTTAATATAAAAGTTTTTCTTAAGCTTTGTGTTAGTAGATTCCGCATATTTTACAAGGTCAAAACAGTGTTTCAATATTAATAGTATTGAGTTTATTCAATATTGTTAAACCCTTACAAGCTACAAAGTAGTTTGATCAGAGTATATCGATCCAACAAGTGGTATCAGAGCTTGTGTTGGAAACTCTGAATTAAGAAAACAAACCTTTAAAACCTTTAAACCGATTTCACTACAAACCCTTTTAAGATGTCGACTGATGCTGCACCTGCTCCCTCAATTACTGCTGTTAGAATTCCTATTGTTAAGAAGGGAGAGTACAATCTATGGGCTATGAAGATGAGGCAGTACATTGCTATCACAGACCATGCCTTATGGGATGTGATTGTCAATGGTAACATGCAAGTTGAAGAACCAATTGAAGTACCTGGACAACCAACACCTCCAAAAATACCTGTACCTGCTGCTACCAAAAGAAATCAAGACAAAGCTCTCAACATACTGCTTTCTGCTATTCCTGATGGTCACCTACTAAAGTTTCATGATGCCAAAGATGCCAAACAACTGTGGGCTGCAATAAAGAAGAAGTTTGGAGGTAATGATGCTTCCAAAAAGATGCATAGGAATTTGCTGAAGCAACAATTTGAAACCTTCACAGTTGGTGAAAGAGAAGGTCTTGATTCTGCATATGAAAGATTTCAACATCTTTTGAGCATGTTAGAACTATATGATGCTGAGGTATCTATTGAAGATGCAAATTTGAAGTTCTTAAGAAGTTTGCCATCAGCCTGGCATGTTGTTGCTACTATGATCAGAGGACAATCAGGGCTGGATACTATGGACTTTGATGATCTTTACAATAATCTGAAGGTGTATGAGCATGAGATGAATGGTTCTACAAGTTCAAGTACTCAGCAGAACATTGCTTTTGTTTCTTCTGAAAAGAGAAGCAGTACTTCTAACAAAGGTACTGCTTACCCTACTCAAAGTACTGTGAATGAAACACAGGTTCCTTGCACAACAATGGTCACCACCAATTCATCACAATCACTAACCCCCACCTCAGATGAAGTTCTATGTTCATTCTTTGCTCAACAAGCATCTATGCCTGTCACCTATCAAGAAGATGTATTGCAAATAGATGATGATGCTTTGGAAGAAATTGATATCAGATGGCAAGTTGCTATGCTCACTGCAAGGATCAAGAAGTATGTGAACAAGACTGGTAAAGGCATCAACTTCAGAGCTAAACAAGGCATAACATTTGACAAATCCAAGATTGAATGTTTCAACTGTCTAAGGACTGGTCACTTTGCAAGGGAGTGCAAATTTGCAAAGTATCAAGCAAATAAGATGATTGAACCACCCAAGCCTGAAACAAAGGAGATTCCAATTACTGAACCAAAACCAAAAGCTTTGGTTGCTCAAGAGAATCTGTCAGAGATTGATTGGTCCAATGAGTTTGATGAAGAACCTATAACTTATTCAATGGTTGCCTTGGAAGATTGGAGCACAGCATTTGATGAAGAGCCTGGATATGCTGCTTTGGAGTCAAGAGAAGAGTTAGGAAGCTTTGATTGGAGCATGGAGTTTGAAGAAGAAACAGTTCAGCTTGCTATGGTAGCTGCTTCACCAAGTCCATCCACCAAATCTGAGGTATGCTCTAAGTGTAATGACATGTATCAAAAGTTACTTACTGAGTATGTAGCTGAAAGAGATAAATTTCAAAAAGCTGGGGTTGAGATAACAGGTTATCAATTAACTTTAGAGTCTATGGAAGCCAAAATCCTTACACATGAGAACAATGAAGTAGCATGGCTTGAAACATATAAACAACAGGATTACCTAGTTAAGTTGAATGAATGGAAACTAGGTTGCAAGGTGTCTGAACTAGAGAAAGTGACTGCTGAAAGGGATAAGTTGTTAGAAAAACTTGCTGTTTGGAAAGAGGCAGGAGTGTCACATGTTCAATTTGTTGAAAAGCAAAGAACATCTAATATTAAGACAGGCCTAGGTTATGATAGTAATGAAGGAATTCCATTTAAGAGCAAGGAACTAGATCTAACTGTTGAAACCTCCACTAGTGATGAAGAGTTCTTAAGTCTTGATGAAAACACTTCTAGTGATGAGGAATCCCCTAGTCAAAAACCTCCTGTATTTCAGAAAGAAAAGGGTTATAATGCAGTTCCTCACCCCCCCAGGTAGCTTTCAACCACCTAGAAAAGATGTTGATTGTTATGGTGTAGATAATCTAGAGTTTAGGAAAAAGCTTATTAATAAACTTAGTCCTGAAACTTTAGAAAAATCTGTTGAAGCACCAAAGGTTGAAGAGATAAAGTTTCCAAAACAAGCAGTACCTTCAAACACATTTCAAAGAACTGCTGATCACTCAGCAGTACCTCAAAGAAAATTCTTTCAAAATACTGCTAATTTTAGAAACACATATGGAAGGGGATTTGGGGATATTGGTCCAAAGGTCTGTTATGTTTGTTATAGTCCTAATCATCTGATTAAAGATTGTAATTATCATTCAGAATACCTTAGTAATTATCCTAAAACCAGAACTGCACAACCAAGTTATAGAGAGAATAGGCCAAGAGATAACAAACCAGTTTGGAATTACTCAAATAGGGTTAACCACAGTAACTTCTCAAAAGGCTTTAGGTACCCTCATCAGAAAAGGTCATATTCCAAACCATCAGTACCTTCACAAAGTACTGACAGAAAGGTCCCTAATGTTTCTAGCAAACACTCAAGTGTAAGACCTAGGAGTTACAGTCATTACAACCCTAGAAAGACTTACAACACAAGAAAAGATGCTAGGACACATAACCCAACTCCTAAAGTCACAACTAAATGGGTTAAGAAAGAAAGTACTGCTGGGGTAGAACCAGTACTTTCAGAAGATAAGGGTGAAAAAGGGAAAATTGATCATGAAAAACAAACTGTTTTGGAAACAAAAACCTTAATTCTTGATCATGCTTTTAAAGACAGTGGTGATTACATACTCAAAAACTTTGAGTATGTCACTCCACAAGGGGAACACAAGTCAGTAATGGCTTGGGTTCCTAAAAATAACTAACTTTTTTCATGATAATGCAGGGCAACCCAGAGGAGGAGCTTAAAGATCATCTTATTGTAGATAGTGGTTGCTCTGGCAGTATGACAGGAGAAAAGGAGCTCTTGTCAGATTTTAAAGCTTATTATGGAGGAAAAGTTGCATTTGGGAATGATCCTGATGGAGGAAGAATTACTGGCAAAGGAACAATCAAAGCAGGAAACATTGATTTTGAAGATGTTAGATTTGTGAAGGAGCTCAAATTCAATCTTTTGTCAGTCTCTCAGATTTGTGATAAGAAGTATCCTGCGTTATTCTTTGACACAGAATGTCTCATACTTTCTCCTGATTTCAAGTTAGAAGACAGAAATTTGGTGTTACTGAGAGCACCAAGAACTAATGATGTGTACAGCATAGATTTGAAGAATGTGAATTCTGATGTTAAAGCAACATGTTTGATTGCAAGAGCATCTATGGAGGAAGCACATCAATGGCACAGAAGACTGGGACATGTGAATTTCAAAAACATCAATAAGCTGGTCAGAGGAAATTTAGTTAGAGGTTTACCTTCTAAGACATTTAAGAATGATCACACATGTCTTGCTTGTAAGAAGGGTAAACAGCACAAGGCCTCTTGTAAAAAGATTGAAGAGAAGACTATTAGAGAGCCTTTGGAATTGCTGCATATGGACTTGTTTGGACCTGTTTCAGTTGTCAGTCTGAACAAGAAGAAGTACTGTTTGGTTGTAACAGATGACTGCAGTAGATTTAGCTGGGTCTTCTTCTTATGTTTTAAAGATGAAACTTTTGATGCTATTCATGATCTAATTATAGCATTAGAAAATCAGTTAAGGCTCAAGGTTAGAGGCATTAGATGTGATAATGGGACTGAGTTCAAGAATCAGCTTATGGATGAATTTTGTGCTAAGAAAGGAATTAAAAGAGAGTTCAGTATTGCTAGAACTCCTCAACAAAATGGAGTTGCAGAAAGAAAGAATAGAACTCTTATAGAAGCAGCCAGAACAATGCTTGCAGACTCTCAACTACCAGTTCCATTTTGGGCAGAAGCTGTAAGTGCTGCTTGCTATGTGTTGAATAGAGTATCAGTGACTAAACCTCAAATGAAGACACCTTATGAGTTACTCATGGGAAAGAAGCCTAGTATCAAGTTTATGAAACCTTTTGGATGTCCCCTAACCATTTTAAATACTGCTGATAATTTGGGCAAATTTGATGGGAAGTCAGATGAAGGATATTTATTGGGATATTGTACAAATAGCAAAGGATTCAGAGTGTACAATAAGGTCACCAAGAAGGTTCAAGAATGTCTTCATATTGAATTTTTGGAAGAACAAGAAAACTCTAAAGGTAAAGGTCCTGATTGGATGTTTGATCTTGATTTAATGTCTTCATCAATGAATTATGTACCTGTAAGGGAAGAAAATCAAGCTGCTCCCACTGATGATGAAGCACAGTACATTGTTCATGATGTTAATTTAAGATCTGAAGATGAGCCAAAAGATAATGCCAATTGTAAGAAGAAAAGTACTTCTGAGCCTCAAGGTACTGCTGTTCCTAACAGTACTGTTGATCCTCAAAGTACTGTTCCACCACATATACCAGTATCTGCAGAAGATCAAGCCATTCAAGATGAACTTTCTAGAATGCTTTTTCAAGAAACAATGGCTAAGTCATATGATGATGAACAAAGGAGAGCCTATGAAGCAGAAAAGAAGAAAGCAAAAGAAACAGCCAGCACTTCTAATCCATTTGAAAGTACTTTTCAACCTATGGATACTTCAAATTGGAAAAATACTGATGTTGTTCATGATCCTAACATGCCTGACTTGGAAGATACTGTTGATCCAAACACCATTACTTTAGAAGATACTGATGTTGAATTGGATCAAGAAGGCATTTTCTTAGATTCTAATGAAGATCCAGATATCACTAATTTGGAAGATAATCTTGAAGTTCCACCAACTCCAACACTCAGAATTCATAAAACTCATCCTGCTACCAATATAATTGGACCCTGATGTGTCTGTAAATACACATCATTTTTATACCAAAAACCATGCTAAAGCGGACTAATAACCATGAAATACATTCAATTATAGTGAAAATATGTTTGGAGTGCGTTATTATGTCTTGCAGGTACAAAGGGTTTGAAAACAAAGCAAAAACGGTGACTTTCGGATGAGTTTCGACGACGTTTTCACGTTTTACGAGGTTTAGACAAAGTCAAAAATATTCCCCGATCAGACCCTCATCATCAGGGGTGCTCACAAGGACTAAGGCTAAGAATATGTCTCAACAACATACTTCTTTACTTAGTTTTATCTACAAGCAGAACAGGGTGAATCACAAGGATCAGAAGGTGTGTCTATTTGCTTGTTTTCTATCTCAGGAAGAGCCCAAGAATATTAAACAAGCACTAGCCAAAGAAAGCTGGGTGGAAGCTATGCAAGAAGAACTTCTACAGTTTAAACTTCAAGAAGTTTGGGTATTATGTGATCTACCTGATGGAAAGAAACTTATTGGAACTAAATGGGTTTTTAGAGTAAAAAGAGATGAAAGAGGAAATGTGATCAAGAACAAGGCAAGATTAGTAGCTCAAGGATATAGACAAGAAGAAGGAGTAGACTATGATGAAGTTTTTGCTCCTGTGGCAAGACTTGAAGCCATTAGGCTATTTTTGGCTTTTGCATCTTATATGGGATTCCCTGTATATCAGATGGATGTTAAAAGTGCTTTTCTATATGGCAAAATCACAGAAGAAGTTTATGTCAAACAGCCTCCTGGTTTTGAAGATCCTGCACATCCAAACAAAGTTTACAAGGTAATAAAAGCTCTTTATGGTCTTCATCAAGCTCCAAGGGCTTGGTATGAAAGGCTTTCCAACTTTTTACTACAACATGGTTACAGAAGAGGAGCTATTGACAAAACTTTGTTTATCAAGAGAGATAAGAAGGATATTATGCTTGTTCAAGTATATGTAGATGATATTATTTTTGGTGCTACCAAGCAATCTATGGTGAAGGAATTTGAAGATCTTATGCAGAAAGAATTTCAGATGAGTTCCATGGGAGAATTAACATTCTTCTTAGGCCTTCAAGTACAACAGTCAAGTAGTGGGATTTATATTTGTCAAGATAAGTATGTTGCAGATATTCTCAAAAGATTCACTTTTACAACTGTTAGGCCTACATCTACACCAGTGGATACTAACAAACCTTTGGGAAAAGATGAAGATGGGGAAGATGTTGATGTCACACTATACAGGTCTATGATTGGATGTCTTATGTATTTAACTGCATCAAGACCTGATATTACTTTTGCTGTGAGCTTATGTGCACGACATCAGGTTAATCCTAAAGTATCTCATTTGAATGCTGTCAAGAGGATTTTCAGGTATCTTAGGCAACAACCTAAGTTGGGATTATGGTATCCTAGGGATTCACCTTTCCATCTCCATGCCTTCTCTGATAGTGACTATGCTAGAGATAACTATGATAGAAGGTCCACAACTGGAGGATGCCAGTACCTTGGAAGCAGATTAGTTTCATGGCAATGTAAGAAGCAAACAATTGCAGCATCCTCTTCTACAGAAGCAGAGTATGTAGCTGCTGCAAGTTGTTGTGCACAAGTACTTTGGTTGCAAAATCAGCTTTTGGATTATGGGTTCAATTTCAAGAATGCTCCCATCAACATTGATAATGAGAGTACCATCTGCATTGTTAAGAATCCAGTCTATCATTCTAAAACCAAACACATTCAGATTAGACATCACTTCATAAGAGATTGCTATGAACAAAGGCTTATTAATGTGGTTAAAGTTCATACTGATGATAATGTAGCAGATCTACTCACAAAAGGCTTTGATGTTTCAAGATTTACTTTCTTAGTTGTGAGTATTGGCATGATTAATATGTAAGCTATTTTTGAGGGGAGGCATAAGTAATTCTTAGTTAGTCATTATTTAAGGGGAGGCTACATGTATCATACAAAGGAAAAGCTTTTTATTCATTATTCAGAAGATTCATACATCACCATTGTTATCAAGTTACAGACTCAGACACAAGACAGACAAGATAAACCACACAAAAGACTATCACAGACTACCACCAAGATCCATATCCCTACTCCATAGGCCTTTTACCCTTGCCCTCATAGCTCTGCTTTCCTTTTTGGGCAGTTTTTCTCTTTTCATCAAAAGAAGTCTGCTTTCTTGGGCAAGCTAAGCCAAGAATCTGTTTGGGAGGTCTCTCTTTTCTTGGAGCAGGCCACTTCATGTTCTGTATTGCTGATTCCAGGGCTTGAGTCAAAGCATGTGGAAGCTCATCAGCCAAAGATGAACCAGGGATAGTTTTCTTCTTCTTAGGCTTTTTGTTGGTAGTACTACATGCATCTGTTATGGTAGAATTGGCAACACTTACTACTGATGAAGATTCTTGGAGACCCATCCATTGGACATGAGGAGGAAAATAGTCTGACCATCCAGGATCTTCAAACTCATAATCAGAGTAGTAACTTATCTCTGCATCTGTGGTGCCATCCGAGTCTGAAGAGAGGTTCACAATTGGAATGTGACTCATGATGTTTACTAGTTTTTGTGTTAAAGAAAGTTATGGTGATTGCAAGTTGGTGATGAAGTTGCTTTTATAAGCCAAGTAAAGGTTAATGGGCATTTATTGAAGTGTATTGATGTTCACTTACCATGGTAGCTTTGGGATTTATTGTGGGGAGATAGTCATTAATCTTGGTTGACTTTCTAGAATATTTTGGTCAAATGGTCAACATTCAAGATTTTCTTTTGGGAAAGTACTTTGGTCAATATTTAGTGTGAGCTTATAACGGAAGGTACTGCTCCATATTATATGGAACGTACTGCTTGGTGTTATTAAAGGGTACGCTGACGTGTCTGACACTGTTCCAACGGTCAGATTTGCGGCTAACAAACTTTCGAAAGATTTGGGGATATTTACTTCCAAAAATAACGGTAAAATCATTAATTAACCGTGATTTTTTGTATCTTATCCTTATTTAAACCCTCATATCTTTACCTTTTATTCCCCTTATTCACCGATTCTTGTTATTTAAACTCATACCTATCTTACATCGATCATCACTTTTCTCACTCAAACCCTAATCATCATGGCTAATCGACAAACCAACACCAAACACAACATGATTGCAAACCTTGAGAAAACCCAAGTAAACATTGATTTTCATGGCATTATTGATTTTCTCAATGGTACTAACATCTGTTACTCCATTCTTGTTAACCCTGAGGTTATTGGACCATGGATTCAAGCTTTTTGGGATACAGCTCAGTCGCAGGTTGAGGATGGAGAAGATATTATTGTTGCTACAGTTGCTGGGAGAGTTGTTCGTGTAACAGAAGCTTTAATTAGAGAGGTTTTGTTATTTGATGATGAAGGAGGCTCTGTTTTATTTGGGAAACAAGAAATTTGGAATACACTCAGAGATATTGGGTATGAAGGTGCTTTGACTAAGCTTACTTTTCAGAAAGCTATGGTTAGTCCTCATTGGAAATTTCTTATTCATGTTTTGTTACATTGTCTAAGTCCAAAGAGTACTGCTTGGGATCAATTCAGTCATTCTATAGCTTCTGCTTTTGTGGGTCTGATTACTAATCAGCCTTTTAACTTTTCTTACATGATTCTTGAGGGCATGCTTACTCATATTAAGGCTGGCAAACCTTTTCTTATGTATCCTAGGTTTGTTCAATTGCTTTTAGAAAATCCACTAGATGGTATACCCAAGCCTCAGGATTATGTACCTACCATTACAATGCCACCTAAAGTTTTCACTTTTATGTCACACAAGGGGATTAATTTTTCGGGTAGGAATACACCTCTTAATGCTTATATGTTAGAGGTAGCTCAAGCTGTTAGGGATGAAGAAGCCAATAGTGGTTCTGCACACACTGATCATGATGCTTCATCTGCTGAGCATTCTGCTTTAGAGCATACTCCCACACCACCTATTGTTTCTCCTCATCATGATGTTTCAAATGAAAAGACTTCTTTGGATCAATCTGTTTCTACTCAAGGTACTTCTCCTCAAAGTACTGATCCTCAAGGTACTGCTTCAGAGGATTCACCAGTACCTACTCCCAATGATTATACTTCCACAGATGGGTTTCAAACATCTGGAGGAGATGAGGGAATGAAAGGTACTGAAGGTACTTCTGATTTGGCTAAGGAATTGGAGAAGCTCAAGTCTACTGTTATTGCTCAAGATGCAAAGATTAAACGTCTTAGAAAGAAGTTTATCAAATTGAAGAAATTTGTTTGGCCTCTTATTAAGCATTTTAGGCTTTTTGTGAAAGAAAAGCAACAGTCTCAGAAGAAACAATCTAAACAGAAGAAGTCTAGGTCTAAAAGGAAGCTTAGCAAGTCATCATCTATCAAATTGGGGAGGAATCAAGATGATAATTTGAATAAAGATGATGTTGAAGATGCTCATTTGTGGAAATATCCAGAAAGTCCAAAGACTCTTATATCAGAAAGTTATGTTGAAGCTGATATGAATATTGCACAAGAAGATGAGCATATTGAGCAAGAGAAAGAAAATGAGCAAGAGAAAGAAAATGAGCAAGAGAAAGAGAATGAGCAAAAAGAGGATGAGCAAGAGATTGTTAAGCAAGATGAAGGTGCACAGAATATTCAAAGTACTGGTGTTCAAAGTACTGCTGCAGAAATTACAAGTTTGCAAGGTACTGTTGAGCAAGGTACTTCTTCCAGAATTATTGATGAAAGTGAAGTCACTACAGCTGGACCTTCCATAATGGATTATGCAGATGAAGCTGGTCCTTCTACTTTTATACCTGAAGAAGAAAGAGAACATACTGCTAGTGATGATGAAACAATTGCTCAGGTTATGATGAATTTGAGAAGACCTACTGGAGGAATACATATATCTGAACCTGCACAAAAGGATGATGAAAGTACTTCTGAATCAGAAAAACCAGATCCAAAAGATAAAGGGAAAGGTATAATGGTTCAGAAAGAATCTAAGAAGAAGAAGAAATTTTCTATTGCTCAGATTAGAGAATTAGAAACTGCTGGTGATTTAGAGCTTGCTAAAAAGCAACAAGCTGAATTTTATGCTGAGTATTTGGAGGAAATCAGAAGGCCAATTACAAAGAAGCCAATGACTAAAGCTCAGGAAAGAAATTGGATGATGCAATTTTTAAGAAAGAAGGGATACAAGAACTTGCATAAAGAAAGATATCCAGAAATAAAAGTTTTATGGGACAAAGTACAAGAAGATATCAGAAGAGAGGTAGAAAGTTTTGTACCCATGGAAGTTGATAGAGAGAAAAGATTGGAAGATGTCAGAAAGGAAGAAGCTGAGCAAAGGAAATTGAAGAGAAAGAAATTAACTGAAAATGATCAACTGACAAAAAGGCTAAAGCTAGTTCATGAAGATACTGTTGATGAACTCAGAAATTATTTAAGAGTTGTTGATTTTGAGAACAAAAGAAGTGAAGAGTCTGAAACTAAGTCCAAGATAATCTCATTTTCTGTGGTAGAATCTAAAGAGGGTAATTATTTTATGATTCACAGGGAAGATGAAAGCTTCACAACATTCTATATGTTATGGGATTTGTTGCACTGTATTACAAGGGAAGATCTGTATGATTTATATGTGCAAGTGCAGACTTACTATACAAAGAATGAAGCTTCAGAAGTGGGATTAGTTTTGCTTGGAGATTTATTTACCATCTGGGATACTGAAGAAACAAGTGTTGACACTCTCTGGAATGATCAAGAGAATTGGGAAATTACAAGATGGAGATTCTTTGAGTCATCAGGAGTTCATACATTAGAGATGGAAGATGGTACCATGATTCATATGTTGGCTGAGAGAAGATATCCATTGATCAGAGAAATAATGCTCATAATGCTGGATCATGGAATGGAACTTGAAGAAGAATCTGAAGTAGCTTTGGATGTTATTAAGCTATTCATCAGATGGGTTAAGTCTGAAGAGTATTATTGCATAATACTGGTATGATTTGTTTTGTAAAGTTAAAGTATTTTTCTAAGTACTGCAATAACAAACAGTACTTTGTCAAAGTACTGCTTGCTGATATAAACCAGTATAAGTCCAGGAAAATAAATGTTTTTGATAAAAAGGAAAGAGGATTTGAAAAGAAACACATGGTGTTAGTATTTATACTACACAACAAATGGTTATTGATTCACCATGTCTAATCCACATAAGAATCAACTAGTCCAGAGCAAACGGCTACTGGTAAAGACTTATCAAATCCGTTGATGGTTGATAGTTTACCAAAAACTAGGTTATCAACTCACCATACATCTAAGTGATCAAGAGTTGGCTAGTCCATAGCAAACGGCTAATGGTAAAGACATATCAAATCCGTTAATAGCTGATGATTTGCTAAAAATCATAATTTTCAATGATTCACCTCTCACAGGAGTTAACACACCTGGAAGTGATGAGAATAGTATGAAACTTTTAAGATTTGATGATTTTTGTACCTAAATGTTGCTGAGTTGCTGAAAAGATGCTATGGAAGATATGATGCTGATCAAGAGTACTTTGACAGATGACAGATAGAAGAAACGGAATAAAGAAACAACCTCACTGAATGATTAAAGATATGAAGATTAAAGATAACAAAGAAACTTAAAATTAAGCAAGTAAAGTTCAAGTTAGGGGAGGATTGTTGGGATATGAAATATCAAAGTGCTTCTGGATGTCAAAGTACTGCTGCATGAAGAACAAAAGTCAAAGTACTGCTGAAGAATAAAGTCAAAGTACTGCTGATATGAAGAATGCTTAAAGTACTTCGAAGAATGCAAGGACTGATGTGCAATATTAAACAAGGATTATTGTGTAATATTAAGAGAATATTCTAGAATTAGTTAGGGATTATAACTTGTCGTTCAAGGATTATATGTTGTAAACCGACTTAAGGTTATCTATATAAAGAGCCTTAAGAGGTATTGGTCGATAGAGTTTTTAGAAGTTTTACAAGTCTTAGATAAGTTTAGAAGTCGATCAAAGATAATAGTTAGGGATTGTTAGTGAATCTGTGTAACAAAGCAGGTTCTAAGTTTGGTTAATATAAAAGTTTTTCTTAAGCTTTGTGTTAGTAGATTCCGCATACTTTACAAGGTCAAAACAGTGTTTCAATATTAATAGTATTGAGTTTATTCAATATTGTTAAACCCTTACAAGCCACAAAGTAGTTTGATCAGAGTATATCGATCCAACAGTAGTGTTTGTTTACGTTAGATTTACCACTTACATAAAGGTCTGAGATGCGAGATTTATTCACATATTTTATGTACTGAAACTTTTTTTAAGTAATATGTTTATTGGGTGTAAAAACCTTTTTACCAACCAAAAAAATATCTTGCAACCAACACGGTGAAGCAAAACCACAATCTACAATAAGTGACAGAGTGTCATGTTCATGTTTGAATATGAGTGTTTAATTTTGATATGCGTTTTTGAGTGCGTATCAAAAATATACACAAAGTAGTCGTGAGTGGAATTTACTAATCGCCCTTTGTGAAAAGACCGACTTGCAAAAAATCGTGAATACAATATATATGTGATACCGGGTAAGTGATTACCCGGGTCGTGTCCCAACGAGGTGTGAATGGGCAATATCGTGTGAGATTCGAGATTAAAATGCGTGTATGGACGATTGAGAGATTATTTGGTATTGAAGTACTTTTACAACAACGGGAAATTACGAATAATGAACGAAATTGAAATAAACGTAACTAAAATGCAAATTCAAACAAGGAATAAAAATATAAAACTTAAAATCTACTTAAAATTCTACGGGAACAATAATAGGAAGCCAGGGAACCCTAAAACATAATCTAATTCAAAAACGTAAAATTTAATTAAAGAAAAACGCGAGTGCGCAAATTAAAAAGTGAATTTAAAGCTACGCTAATCCTACGGGTGTAAAAATTATTTTTTTACGATTCTAATAATAAAAGAAAATTTTTAGAAAAAGAAAAATATTTTTTTAGACTTTTATATTTTTTATAATGATTTAAAAACAATTAAAACTAAACTAAATCATAAAAAATACTAAAACTTATGGGAAAAATCTGAAAATTTTATAGAAATTAAATAACCCTAATTCGAACCTAGGAAAAATAAAAAGATGAAATAAGCAGTTAAGAATAAGCAGAAAATAAGCATATAGAAAACTGAAATGGAACTAAGCAAAATCATTAACACTACAAATACTAAACTAAATGTAACATTACAAGAAAACAATAGTAGAACAGATGGTAAGGGAGGTTTGCTTGTATCTGTTGTGAATTACAAGGTCAGTGGTTCGAATCTTGCTCTTGACTTTTTGAAAATAATTTTTATTTTTCAAACTTCTTTGCACCAACTCATATAAAGCATAGAAATAAGCAAATCTCAAAACTACAATTATTAATGAAAAGCTTACTAATAACAATTATGAAAGGAAAATTGCAACAGTGAAGATTTTTTAAGATCCAAAGCGAGTAGGGAATGTAGCAGCTTATGCAAATGATCACAAGAGTTAATACCAAGACAAACACACATCCAATCTAACACAAATAATTAGATTATAACAACAACTCAGACTTTGATCAAACATAATCAAAAGTTAACAAGCTTAGTACATTCTAATATACATCAGCAAGCTCAAGCTTAACTTGTGTAAACTGATTTAGAACAACAAAGACATACAAACTCACATAAGCTATCCAAAAGCTAATGCTAGACTACCAAACTGAAAGTATGAGAAGCTGGTGCACAAACTTGTTATAAACCAAAAATCAAGTCCTAATAAGCTGGAAGTAAGGATAAAATAAGCTGAGAAAAAGGCGTTTTGGACACATTTGATGCAGCAGGCCTGCTCCAACAGCTTTTTATTTTACAAAAGTCCTAGGTAAGTTAAGGAATATCAAGCCCAAACTACGAACTATCTATAAAATAAAAACTCACATCTAATTCTCACGTTATCTTAACAAAATTTTAGCTAAAAAGAGGGCAGTGAGGCTGCCGTATGCTGCTGAAACGGAAGGTGCAAAATGGGGGCCTAAGGGCTGCTAACAGGTATATGGATAAAAATAATGGGTGAGTTATACACCCCTAAATAAGCCACTAAAATAAGCTCTAAATAGAAAGCAAAAGCAAAAGTTAGAATCCTATACTACTAACTGTTTGTAAAACTAAATTCCATTCTAAATCCTAACTCTAACTTACCTAAAATCTAACCAAAAGGGGTGCGTTTGACACAGCAGGTTGCTGTGACAGCAGGGCTTTGGTGGAGGGATGCTATTTGCAGCCTAGAAACAAGTTATCCAACAAGTAAAAATGCCAAATTGAGCTTAAACCCCTAATCCTCACACTGCTAATTGGATGTAAGATATGAACCACAATCTAGTTTCTACTAAAGCTGGTCTAAATTTAAATGAAAAGGGGGCAGGGTAGGTTGCAGCAGTGGGTTCAATGGGTCAAAAAGGAAAAAAAAAATTACATTGAATAAGCTAACAAGGGCACTCCCAAGTAGAAGGCAAGCTAACCTAGGTGAAAACTAAACTACTAAATGCAAGTAAAACAGGATTGAAGGTCCAATCCCTACTCTAGTGGTTCTAAAATTTGATCCAAAAAGAGGTGTTTGGACAGTTGAGGAGCAGGCCTTGGGTGGTGTGTTTGCAGGGGTATCTAAGCACACAACCAAGGAGGGAATTGAAATATAAGCTCATAATCCTAATCCCTACAATACTAACAATTGACAAAACGAAACTTTAATCTTAATCCTAACTCTAGCCAGCCTAAATCTTGGATCCAATGAGGCTATTTTGGTGTTTTGAAAAGGAATGCAATGTAAAAGGTGCGATTTAGCAGGGAATAGATAAAATAAGCTTAATTGGCAACAAAGTAGCTAAAAAAAGGTAGGACTTGGTACATAGAAAACAATAAAGAGTAAACTTTAGCAAATATAAAATGAAAGCTTAATTTGATTAAAACTGAATGTAAATGTTACAGAACTTGAATAAACAGAAAGTACATCAAACTTAAACTAGAAACATGGTCTAAAGACAAGGACACCCTTTTAAGTGTGTGGAGATCCTCTATTTATACAAGCAGTCTAGGGTTTTTCCCCTTCTCTTTTTTTCCTTGTGTTTGTGCTTTCTCAGTAGGATAATAGCTTTGGATGCCTTGTTGTGTTTCTTGAGTTGCAATCTCAGCCTTTGAACTTTTCTTGGCCTCCAATCTCAAAATTATGTCCGTAGGATCAATTTGTTGGTTGTTTGGGATTGCCAGCGTGGCAACGGAGAGTGTGGCATCACGTGAAGGAGGGGGACTTTTGAGGAGCTTGGGGATGGTGATTTCGTGTTTCAGGTGGTAACGTGGGGGAGGAGGGTTGTATGGTGGGTAAAGGAGAGTGTGGCATCACCTAGGTCAAAGAGGTGAATGTACGTTTTATTATAAACGTATAAAAGGGGTTTGGGTATTGGGCTTATGTGGGATTGGGCTGGGGAAGGGTAAGGGTTTGTTTGGTTTGGGCTGTGTTTAATGTTTGGATTAGGATTGGACTTTTAAATATCAAAAGCCCTTTGGTTAAGTATCAAATAAACACAAGGACCAATTATGTAGTTTCTGAAAATTAAAGGACCATTCCTACCAATCATCCAATCTTTATTCTAGGGCCATTTTTATGACAAGTCTTGCATTACCGAGGTCCACTTTGTCCTTTTCTTCAAATTATAATTCCCGGGGGCTATTTTTGACAACTTCGCAAACTTGAGGGACCTTTCTTGTAAACTTTTGAAAACTTTTCACCCAAAGATCATTTTTGATAACATTTGACTTTTAAAAGATTTGGGTTGACTGATCTTTCAAAATAAATGCTTAGGGACTCATTTTGACAAATTTTGAAAGTTGAGAGACTGAAACTGCCAATTATGCAAACTTTGTTCATTTTTCATTTGTTTTCAATCATTTTGCATCAGGAACATATAAAACACGATCTTTGGGATATTTTCTGTATTTTGATGTATTTTTTAGTGTTTTTAAATGTTTTTGCAGTTTATATTGACAAAAAATTATAAGTGTTTGAGCACTCATTAAATTTACTTGTGGATTCTTGTATCCTTGTTGCTAAATATAATAATTTGTAACTTATTTTTTTTTATTATTATTATTTATTTATTTATTTATTTGCGAAAAAGAGAAATATTATTAATCACAAAAGTACAACAAGACTCTTAAAACATCCATGGACAAGTCCCATGATGTTATTAAAAAGAGTCTTCAACAAATAAACTTGACCATAACTACAAGTATTCTATACCTTGATACTATCCATCCATACTAAGTATCTATACCAGAAAGACAAATACATCCAAACAAACAATATATCACATTTTACCACCTTCAATTTTGTACTATTAGTAACTCTTCTTATCATCACCTTCCATTTATCTTCAACATCTTTTACTACATTAGTATCTTTCACTACAAAACTCATTACTCTCCAAGTTATGTTTTCCATGATATTGTATCAGCACATCGACATTTCTTTCATTATTTTTGAACAACCTGGCATTTCTCTCTTGCCAAATATTATAAACTGTAGCTCCCAGAACCAATCTTTTCACAATACTCCATATATTCTTGTCAGCTTTCAGTCTTGAAAATTCTTCAATAATTTTGTTCCAATTGAAAGAGAATTTCATGTCAAGTAACTTCTACAACCTTTCCCAGACCTCATGAGTGTAATTACATTTGAAAAATAGGTGTTCATGGGAATCAAGACATTGTTTGCAAAACATACATTACATATTTCTATTTGGATCCCATACAACAATTTTGTCATGAGTCATCAATCTTCCTTGTATAGCTAACCATAGAACAAAAGAGTGCATGGGAATATTTTGTAGGTACCAAACCAAATCATTCCATGAAACTCGGTTTCCTGGCAGCATAAATCCTTCCAAACTACTTTAGTTGCAAACTCTGTTCTATGCCCATTGTTTGTTATCCACACAGCTTTATCTTTGACATCACTGATCAAAGTTGGAAGAAGTATTTTATTCAGCTTAGGAAATTTGGTTAACCACTCCAGAGCCCAACACCAAGTACCATCTTTGATCAATCTATCCACTGTGCAATCATTTCTGAGTCTAGCATTATAAATCTCTCTAGCAGTTATAAACTCACTCAGTGGACCCTCATCACACCATTTATCATACCAAGCTGAGGTTGTTTTGCCATTACCAACTTTATACCCAATATGCACTCTAACTTTTTCTCTTAATTTTAGAATATTATTCCAACCTACACTGCTATTCTTTTCAATTGGCACTTCCCATACATTTCTCCCTTTAAATTTTTCAACACTGATCCATTTGACCCACAATGTATCCTTTTTTGCAGCAATATTCCAAAGGTGTTTCATAATCAGAACTTCATTCCATATTTGTAAATCTTTAAAACCCAGGCCACACTGATCTTTTGGTTTACAAATATTAGCCCATGAAATTTTTGCTTTGCCTTTTGCTAATTCCTCTTGACACCACAAAAACCCCTTCAACAGTTTATTAATATCTTTAATCACAGTTTTAGGCAAGATAAAAACTAATGCCCAGCAGACTTGCATTGATGATAAGATGGAAGCTATCAATTGCATTCTTCCTGCATAGGAAAGAGCTTTGTTCCTTGCAACGTATCCACGTTGCTCAAGTAGTCCAGAACTCCTCGATCAAGTAGGCATTGTTCTCGTTCTCCTAATTAATCCATTGTAATGTCTTTCACTAACACAAACGACTAAATTGTACATGTTTATGTAATAGTGAAAATGAGTGTCGTCTCTAATCTAACGAAACCTTGTGTAGAATTCAGTTTAACGACAAAATGAGACCTATAATAGAAGGTAAAAAAAATTCTAAAATTATAAAATGGGAAATAAGTATTTTAAAAAGCATTGTTCGTTACAGCTTTCAAATCAAATATTTGCAGTCGTTTTTATAATTATATATACATATCATATTAAAAAACTGAAGCCCTTATAATATAGAGGCATAATACGATTGCACACTTCGCACACCTTCATATACGACTTTGAATACTAGTAGAGTTGTCACACTGACACATTGACACTACAAATTTTATGTTTATCAAAGCAAATAGCTTACAGATATTATGTAAGCTCTAATATAAATAACCCATGCATTACATATAGATCAATAACGTATATATAATTATACTAGACGAGCACCCGTGCATAGCAACGAGATTTTATAACGGCATATGGTTTTAGTGATAAAAAAGTTTTATGGGTTATAAATGAAAAATAATAAAAGTTTAAGGAAACTGGAGATTAATCATAATGTTTTGAAACCCGGTTCGACCCGGGTGTTTAAATCGGTTGAACCGTTCCAGTCGAAAAACGGGTCAATTTAAATCGGGTTGGGTCGAAAAAACAAATCAAATTAAACTGGGTCAAACCACCAGGTTTGAAGCGTCTTGGGTCAACCCGATTTTTTTATGTGTATTAATAGTTTTCTTTTGAAACATATGTTTTCAACATTTCCATTTAATTTCAATACTTTCCAAATGTGCTAATTAAAAGCTTGACTATTTTTTAACATTTCAGCGTTAACCATTTTACTTTATATGTTAAAAGATTGCAAAGTAAAGAACATTTTTTAACAATTATCTAAATAGTTACTTAATCAATCGAAGCTTTAAAAACCGTAAAGAAAATGAGACTGAAAAATGCAAAGTTAATTGTCTAACACTAACATTCATTTCTTTTTAAAATAATTTAAATTTATACAGTAATAAAGTATAAATTTAGGGCATCCACAATCAGCTTATGTGGCATGGTTCAATGAAAAAAAATGTCAGAAAAATAAGCGCTCAAACCCATTGTAGGTTTCCACTTCATCACACGGACAAACTATGATGCTTATGTGAACACACACCTAAGGGGGTGGCAACCTTGCCACACATTGCCTCATCTTTTAAAGCAAATAACCAATCATGATTGTCCAACACATTTTTTGCCTAAAGTTGCTTAAACTTCAATTTTAAGTGGCAATCTTGCCTAATGGCAAGTATTAAATATACATTCAATGCAACGTTCGAAAAATTATTGGGAATGGCTGAGCCCGATTCGGTGTAACAAACCGCAAACCTCACCGATCGGTGCTTGCCGCTGCAGTGGCAGTCGAGCATGCCGATCGGCAAAGCTCACCGAGGTGTCCAAACCGCAAGGATGCCAGTGCCCTAATATACTCAAATGGTGGGGCCATATGCAATTATTTATTATTCATTCATTAAAAGTTTAATTGGTTGGGAGATATTGTATAATGGAGAGTATAATCCTTATTTGGCACTCTATTAAACTTACAAAATCATATAGCATTGAGGATGCTCTTAGACAGCACGTGTATTAAACTAGTATTATATTCATTACAAGCATTTTTTTATTGCTTTAGTGGAGTATTTGTTTGTTGAAAAAATAAATAAATTGTGACAGTTTCTTTTGTGCTTGTCTTTTGCGACTATACAAATTTCTTGCACCCCGTAATTGATTTTTCTAGCTCCGCCACCGTCAGTGTTCTAGCTATTTTCTCAAAGTCTGATTAGCAAGGATGAAACAGAAGACATAGACCACGTGCATTTATGAGAAATCAGAGAAGACTACAAGCAAAACTTTTTGAGACCGGGTTCGTTTATGAAAAAATAAAGGTTTTTTTTTAACAAAATTAACACTATGAGACAAAAATTCATAGGTGTCCCGAGACACCCCTCGATTCCGTCCTTAGATTAGATCGTACTTCATTTTTTTTTTTCTTATTCTAGTTCTATTATAGCTTAAGCTTTGAGTTTAACTTCAACAAACTAATGCTTTAGGTTTTCTAAAGCCTGAAAATGTCACATTACATGACATTATTTGAACTAATATTGGAAAAACTAATAAATACCAACAAATGCAATTATGTAGAAATAGAATATCTATACTACTTATAATCATTTAGACATTTCACTGTTATTAATTTTTTAAGATTTCCTAATATAGATTTTAAGTAAATACTACTTATAAAACATAGTTTACAATTACTTAAAGCACACATAAAAATAAAAAAACAATACTCATCTAATACAATTAATACAGTATTAAAAACACCCATTTCACTCAAAAATACAACTATTTAAGCACAATGTACGATATAATTAAGCTTTCAAAATATTAAGCTTCCACCATTTTATAAAAAAAATACACTATTAGAAACACCCTTCATAAAAAAATATAACTTTTTAACTACAATATAAAATATAATTAAGCTTTCAAAACAAAAATATGTGATCCGGCAACCCGAAACAATAATTCGAGATATTCGTCGCCGCAAATTTTATTACAGGGTATCCGCCGCTGCATCGCGCGGGTACCCTGCTAGTTACATTGTATACAGTATACTCATTCTTGTATTGTTTGTGTCATAAAAATATATGTACTCAATTTGCTAAGTTGCTTAGTGGTGTAAAATACACCATATTCGAGATGATGAAACTCCTGTATAAGCCTATAGCACATGCATGAGCATTTCATCATCTTTAAGAAAATAATATATACTTAATTTGCTGAATTGGTTAGTAGTATATATTTGTGTAGCGTGGAAGTAGTAGTCTCAGATGACACCAAAGGCTTATATCTTAACGGTACCCCTTATATATTGTGTGATAAGTAGCTACTCAACCAAATAGTTTGTGGTGTAAATATTGTTAGATAGTTGTGAAAAAAAAAATGTAATCCCAAATGACTTCATCAACATTCAGTCATCCATTTTTTGACTACAAACAGCACACACACATAAATTCTTCTCTTGCTCTCAACCTAAATGTCATTGCATGCTTATAAGTGCATCTCCTTATTTAGCTTGTTGCAGTTCCTCCATATTTGGGAAAAGAATGGGTAATAGAATCAATAGTTATAAAAATTATAATAAAAGGCGAACATAAAGGGTTAACATAGGTATAGCTCAAAACTTTTTTATAAAGAGATTAGTAAATTGTAAATAAATTTGTTCATTAAGTTGATGCCACAAGCAAAACAATCTACCAGATTGCACACCAAAAAGCATATTTAACTCTTGCAAGCCCATGTTTAGTATAATGAGGCCAGACCACCATACTTGATAATTCAGCATAACATAAAAATCAAAAGAGAAACATAAAACAATGTTAACAGATCAAAATGTAGATAGGGCATAATGGGCACTTCAGTAGGATCCGGTAACAGATCAAAATGGGATGGGGGTTTGAACGGCATGTTTATGACGTTTGAACCTGTCAGGCCGAGTTGATTGACCTGAAACACCATTAGGCAGATCTATTTAACTTTTTTTTTTTTTTTTTTTTTTTTTTTAAATAAACAGTCAGAATGCCATAATTGAATATATGCGTGTGCTTTGAAGTGGTTTTTCCCTATAGGCGTTCTTGTCATTGTATTTAGCTAGTTGTTTCAGTATGTGGCATGTCACTACCGAGTGTTTTATTGGCTGTTCAAGCGTTTGCTTGAGGTTAATGTGGTATTTCAGCCACATAGGCCTCATTTTTTAAAAAATAAGGTTAAGTTAAGCTCATACAATAAGCTAATCCGAACACCCCCTAAGTTTTTCACTTAGTGACTAATATAACAACTTTACTTCTAAGTAGTGCAATCCATAAAATCAACAGAATGAAGGTTAGCAAAGAATGCATACCTCACTTTCGCATTTGATAAACAGTATTGTTATAGATCAAATACCAATGGGTGTGTTTGGCTATGATTAAGTTGATTAGCTTATGCATTTTCCAAAACGGCCCTTTAATGAAGCATGTGTGTAATAGCTTTTCACCTTCAAAATAGTTCAAATAAGCTTACGTAACACTTTGAAAGAGCTTAACACTACAAGAATCACGAGAACAGGCGACGAGCACAATGTCGACGACTCAATGTCGTCGGCACCATACGCTAAACGACAAAAAATTGGCTTGACCCAGACAAGGCTGCGTTGAATTTTTAATCTAGAATTATACCGACGTCATGTCGTCGGTATAATAACAACATGTTTGACTATTGATAAACCTGGTGAAAAAAAAGGCGGGAATTTGACCGCCAAAACACGTGCCGACGTCATGTCGTCGGTGATATATAAATACACAAATAATTGTGGTTAGCGTGGGATTAACCAATGATTAATAATTAATAGCCCCTAGTTTAAAAACGCCGACGACATGACGTCGGCAACAATTTGAGTCAAAATTTTGGTTTTTCCCTTCAGTGAATTTATAGCGAATAATTGGGCGGGGTTTTTTCCCGCCTTAACGACGCCGACGACATGACGTCGGCACTTATTTTAACCGCGTGTACATTATAGCCAATAATTGGGCGGGAATTTTCCCGCGTTTTTTTCCCGTCGACATGTCGACGGGAATATCTCTCCCAAAATTCAGGCTATATATAACCTAACAAATATATTCCCGTCTCATTTTTTACCTATATACATTCTCACAAAATCATTTCCGTCTCATTTTACACATCTACATATACATTTTCACAAAATTATTTCCGTCTAATTTTACACATCTCACAAATAATTCAATCGTCAATTCTTACAAGACACACATGACTTGGCGTGGTTGCACAGTTGAAGAGGAGTACTCAAAAATCTTGTCACACAAGCTCCTCTTTAATGAAGTTATGTTAACTTTTGGTCATTCAGTTTATGAGGAATATGGTGATTTTAAGGATGCTGAACCGTGGATGAGAGACAAGATTATCGAATGGTGTAGGAAAAAGCCGTACTACAAAGAGTACATGGACGAGCTAGATGCTGCTGAAGCTCAAGTTGTTGTTGTTGGAGGTGACGACGAAGCTGAAAGTACGTTGGAAACAAAAGTTGATAATTTGGGAAATAGGATCACAAATCTTGAAGCTACGTTTGCACATATCAAGGAAATGAGAGCAAGGAAGGGAAAAGATGGTGCGAGTTCGAGTAAAGCGGGAAGTAGCCGCAAAAAAAATAAATTGATACGGATTCGTATAAGCGGAAGCCAAATACCTAGGCAAAACCCTAGCGGCGATGATGCTTAGCCAACCAAGTCGTCTTCGACGGATTGTTAATTCCGGCCAACCGGATAATAACGTGAGAGATATTCTTCAATAATATTTGTTTATAATTCAACATCCAACCAAAGAGATTACAATGTCTTTAAATAAGAAATAAACCAACGACAAAAAGGAAACAATAAAACACAATCTCAACAAAATATAAAAGATACGGAAGGAAATAAAACTCTTATTTTGGTTGGAGTGGATCACAAGAATTGGGCCGGTCCTAGCCACTTTGGACGCTTGTTTGTTGCAAGCCCGGCGGGCCTTCATCTGGTAGGGTTGGATCCGTATCATCCTCCCCCTCTAAAAAATGACTCGTCCCCGAGTCACCTTCGAACTCATCTTCAGCCGTGTAAGGCCTTAAATCGGCGACATTAAAGGTAGCAGACACCCCATAATGCCCCGGCAAGTCAATCTTGTACGCATTATCATTAATATTCTTGAGCACACGAAACGGGCCATCAGCCCGTGGATGTAGCTTCCCAAAACGTCCTTGGGGGAAACGTTCACGACGCAAAAAAATCCACACAAGGTCACCTTCGTGAAACACAACACGTTTGCGATGCTTGTTTGCGCGGGCTTGATATTGCAAATTGTGCTTTGTAATTTGGTCACGTACCTGTTCATGTAGCAATTTAATTTGGGCAGCTTGTGCATCACCATCAGCGCTGAATGAGTCGAGACCAGGTAAGGGAGCAAGGTCCAGTGGAGTAAATGGATTCCTGCCATATACAACAAAGAACGGACTTCGCCCTGTCGAACTATGAGTTGAGCGATTGTAAGCAAATTCCGCCTGTGGAAGAACAATATCCCATTGCTTCGTGTTGTCCCCCACCAAACAACGTAACAGATTACCCAAACTCCGGTTCGTGACTTCTGTTTGGCCATCGGTTTGAGGGTGATGAGACGTGCTGAACTAAAGTTTCGCCCCCAAACGCTGCCAAAGTGTCCTCCAAAAATGACTAATAAACTTCACATCCCGGTCCGATGTGATTGTTTTTGGAACCCCATGCAGCCGAACGATCTCAGAAAAATACAATCGAGCAACTTGTGAAGCATCATACGTTTTAGAACACGGAATGAAATGTGCCATCTTTGAAAAACGGTCTACAACAACCATGATAGAATCCTTCTTTCGTTGCGTAAGTGGTAACCCGAGAACAAAATCGAGACTTACATCCTCCCAAGGAGCCGCTGGCGTAGGGAGAGGGGTGTAAAGGCCCTGATTTGTGTTGTGTGTCTTGGCAACATGGCACACACGACACCGGTTAAGAACTTTCATCACATCTCTCACAAGTTTTGGCCAAAAAAATCTTTCTCCCACAAGTGAAATTGTTTTCTCACGTCCAAAATGTCCCGCTAAAGCCCCTTGATGACATTCCAGGATAATGGCTTCACGAAATGACGAGATTGGGACACACAAACGACGTCCTTTAAATAGCAACCCGTCCCGTCGAACATAATCACGAAACGGACTTGAACCACTCTTTGCCCACACCTCTTTAAAATCTGGATCATCCGCATATAAGTGTTTCAGAGGCTCGAAACCCGCCACCTGGGCAGTAGTTGTAACCATGAGACTAGGCCGGCGACTTAAAGCGTCGGCCACTGTGTTGGCTGTACCGGCCTTATGCCGAATGACAAATGTAAAATCTTGCAAAGTCTCAACCCATTTTGCATGCCGTGGCGTCAACTTGGCTTGCCCGTGAATAAATTTAAGTGCCTGATGATCTGAGTACAAAACGAATTCATTAGGTAATAAATAATGTCTCCAATAGTCCAAGCTACGAACAATGGCATAGAATTCCTTGTCGTAAGTACTATATCGACGACGTGTCTCATTGAACTTTTCGCTAAAAAAAGCGATAGGGCGATTCAACTGGCTCAAGACCCCACCAATGCCGAGCCCGGAGGCGTCACATTCCACCTGAAAAACATGATTAAAGTTAGGCAAAGCAAGAACAGGTGCTTCGGTTACCGTTTTTTTTAACTTATCGAAGGCGGCTTGAGAAGCGGGGGACCAAACAAACTTGCTACTTTTCAAACATTCCGTCATAGGAGCCACGATGGTACTGAAATTCCGTATGAAACGTCGATAAAAAGACGCGAGTTCGTGAAAACGTCGCACATCATGTAACGAAGTAGGTGTCGGCCATGTGGTAATAGCATTAATCTTGGAGGTGTCCATTCGAATGCCCGTACCCGAGACTAGGTAGCCCAAAAAAATCACCTCCTGTTTAAGAAAATGACACTTTTTTTCATTGGCATACAACTTTTGTTCCCGTAAAATGCTGAAAACGTCCCGAAGGTGGCCAAGATGTTCGTCCAAACTCGTGCTAAAAACCAAAATATCATCAAAGTATACCACCAGGAAACGACCAATGAATGCCTTAAAAATGTGATTCATTAAACGCATGAAAGTGCTAGGGGCATTTGACAACCCGAAAGGCATAACCATCCACTCATATAATCCATCACGAGTCTTAAAAGCCATCTTCCACTCGTCACCCGGACGCATACGAATTTGATGGTACCCACTACGTAAATCAATTTTCGAAAATATGGTTGCCCCATGCAACTGGTCAAGAAGATCATCAAAGCGTGGAATTGGAAAAGGATACTTAATAGTAATTTTATTTACCGCTCTACTATCGATGCACATTCTGAAAGTACCATTTGGTTTTGGCACAAGTAAGGCGGGTACTGCACAAGGGCTCATGATCTCCCGGATAAGACCTTTTTCAAGTAACTCGGTCACTTGTCGATGGAGTTCGGCAAATTCCTTCGGGTTCATTCGGTACGCGGGTTTATTGGGAATACTAGCACCTGGTATAAAATCAATGCAATGTTGAATTTCATGTACCAATGGGAGGCCTGCAGGGATGTCAGTAGGAAAGATATCAAAAAATTCACGAAACAAAGGCAAAACCTCGGAGGTTATGTCTCCCGCGGGTTCGTTTTCTTCGAGCACAACTAACCCAAAAACCAGTGGGGTGGATGGCAGCTTAGCAAGACCAACAAAATCAGCTTTGGTCAATGTAGCAGAATTGGTCGGTTCATCTTGTGGGTTAAGAGGAGCCAACGTAATGTTTAAACCATCCTTTTTGAAGGAATAAGTGTTGCGAAATCCGTCATGTTTAACACGTCGATCATAAAGCCACGGCCGTCCTAATAACAAATGACAAGCATCCATTGGAATGACTTCACACCATATTTCATCGGCATATTTGTTACCGATGGAGAATTGGACGAGACACTTATGATTAACTTTCACAAAATTCCCTTTTTTTAACCATGTTAACTGGTATGGTTCTGGATGATCATGTAATTGTAACCCAAGTTTTTCAACCATGGTAGTAGCCACCATGTTTTCACAAGACCCACCATCAACAATCACAGTACAAACTTTCCCTTTTGCCGTGCAATTGGTGCGAAAAATATTGTGACGAAGCCATTTTGTGTCATCCTCACCATCCGCCACGGTCGTGTTTAGGAGCCTGCGAGATACCAAAAGTTCACACTTGTCCGGGTAAATCATTGCGGACTCTTCCTCTGCATCTGTGTCATATTGAGGCTCCGTGTCTTCTACAAAAGCTACTAACTGTTTGTTGGGGCAGTCACGCTTTAAATGACCGATCCCTTGACATTTGAAACATCGAAGAGGACCTGAACTTCCTGGTTGCGAGTTGGCTGGTGGTGTTGGGTCTGGTTTCACTGGTCCTGTTCGCGGTACGGGTGTGGGTTTTGGGTAGGCAATCGGTTGTTTAAGAAAGGATTTGTTTTTGTGAACGAGTTGTTTTTCAACCCGTAATGCCAACTTACACACGTCATTAAAGGAATAGTATTGGTGTAGGGAAATGACATCTCCGATTTCCGGTTTGAGAACACCCAAAAAACGAGCTATAATATGTTCTTCGTCTTCTTCGGCCCCACAACGCATGCGCAAACGTTCAAACTCCCCAATAAGTTCTTCGACCGTTAAAGAGCCCTGTTTCAGATTCTGGTAATCAAGATAGGAGTCTTGTTTGCAGGTAACTGGAAGGAACTTTGCTTTTAATAACTTTTTCATCTTGTCCCACGATTCGATCTTATGTTTCCCTGCCTAATAACGTTGCGTATGAACATGTTCCCACCATAAGGATACTGATTTCTTAAGTTTCAAGGCAACGAACTTTACCTTAAGGCGATCTGGAATGTCCCGAATATCAAATACACGTTCAACTGTTTGCAACCAATCTAAAAATTCATCTGGTTGTAGGCGACCCTCAAACTCCGGCAGGTCGGTACGGAGGCCCAACGAACGTAACGGATCAGTTGGTTGTGGGTTAGGTGGTGGTGGAGGGGGGTTACGGCGGCGACGGTTAGGTGGGGTGGGTGGTGGCTGGTTATGAAAAAAAATTTCAAACTCGGTGTCATCTGATTCATCAAAATTGGATTCAGTGGGTGCCTCTTCATATTGTCTTTCATACCTGTTGAAAGGATTGAGCTCTAATTCCCGAATCCGTTCTTGAAGCCTTTCAATTTCAATGTCGCGTGGGTCGCGTCCATCTTCACCGTTGCCTCTGGCGGTGATTTTCTCCCGGTGCAGACATCTCCAGATAACCTGTGTCTCTAAATACCACTTGATACGGATTCGTATAAGCGGAAGCCAAATACCTAGGCAAAACCCTAGCGGCGATGATGCTTGGCCAACCAAGTCGTCTTCGACGGATTGTTAATTCCGGCCAACCGGATAATAACGTGAGAGATATTCTTCAATAATATTTGTTTATAATTCAACATCCAACCAAAGAGATTACAATGTCTTTAAATAAGAAATAAACCAACGACAAAAAGGAAACAATAAAACACAATCTCAACAAAATATAAAAGATACGGAAGGAAATAAAACTCTTATTTTGGTTGGAGTGGATCACAAGAATTGGGCCGGTCCTAGCCACTTTGGACGCTTGTTTGTTGCACGCCCGGCGGGCCTTCATCTGGTAGGGTTGGATCCGTATCATCCTCCCCCTCTACATATGAAATTTATCCATGTCACCTACAAGGTCACGGAGTATTGTATCCGACTGACATGCGTGGTCGTGGTTGGGATACGTTGCCATGTCAAGTTTTGCCTCCAGCACCCTTAATTTTGTCTCTAGCACCTGTTTTTGTGCCTCCAACACCTGTTTTTGTGCCTCCAGCAAGTTTATTCTAAGATTTTTTTCATGACAGTTTGAGCACCTTTTTGGAGCAGATCCAGAACCGCTTGATGTTGAAGCTCCCAGAGAACCGATCATCATTTTGGCGAGTCGTTCCTCCTTCCATAAAAAAAAATTACATCCATGGTCTTCTGTCCCAGGCTGTTAAAGAGTAAAAACTATTATTTTTAACAACTAATTAACCAAATTATTTAAAGAAAAAATATGTAATTGTTCACCTGCGAGAAAGGACACGCATAGTATAGTTTACCACGGGAGTAAGATTTACACGATTCTCGCAGAATCACGTCTCCTCGTTCACAAGGACAAGGAAAAGCTTCAAATTCTGTCATCTTCTTCACCATGATAACAGTGTATGTTTGTGGTTGTGAGGTTGAGTGGTTGAATCGTGACCGGTGTGGCCCGATCTACAAGTTGAGGTGATAAAAGGTGGTGGCCAGAAAAAGATTCTGGCGGCCGAAAAATACTGGTGTCGCCAGAAAATAGAAACTACTAGAGATAGATATAGTGAGATGATGTGTGTGTGTGTGTTTATATTGTGAGGATAAGGTGTTAGGTAGAAAAAAAGTTGTTAGGTAAAACCATTGCATCTCATGTATAACCATAGCATCTCGACTCGTTCGTTTAACATCTCATGTATAACCATTGCATCTCGACTCGTTCGTTTAACATCTTATGTATAACCATTGCATCTCGACTCGTTCGTTTAACATCTCATGTATAACCATTGCATCTCGACTCGTTCGTTTAACATCTCCATGTATAACCATTGCATCTTGACTCGTTCGTTTAACATCTCATGTATAACCATAGCATCTCGACTCGTTCGTTTAATATCTCATGTATAACCATTGCATCTCGACTCGTTCGTTTAACATCTCATGTATAACCATTGCATCTCGACTCGTTTGTTTAACATCTCATGTATAACCATAGCATCTCGACTCCTCGTTTAACATCTCATGTATAACCATTGCATCTCGACTCGTTCGTTAAACATCTAGTGTATAACCATAACATCTCGGCTCGTTCGTTAAACATCTCATGTATAACCATAACATCTCGGCTCGTTCGTTAAACATCTAGTGTAGAACCGTAACATCTCGGCTCGTTCGTTAATCATCTAGTGTAGAACCATAACATCTCGGCTCGTTCGTTAATCATCTAGTGTATAACCATAAAAAATTTAACTACTTATTTTTTAATTTTATAAAACTATTTTTATTTTATTTTTTTAATTTTATAAAAGTATTTATAATAAATAAAAAATTTAACTACTTATTTTTTATTTTATAAAACTATTTTTATTTTAATTTTCTAAAAGTATTTATAATAAATAAAAAATTTAACTACTTATTTTTTTATTTTATAAAACTATTTTTATTTTTTTTTTAATTTTATAAAAGTATTTATAATAAATAAAAAATTTAACTACTTATTTTTTATTTTATAAAACTATTTTTATTTTAATTTTCTAAAAGTATTTATAATAAATAAAAAATTTAACTACTTATTTTTTTATTTTATAAAACTATTTTTAATTTTTTTTTTAATTTTATAAAAAGTATTTATAATATTACCGTCGACTTGTCGTCGGTAATATAACCGCCAAAATTTTCACCAAAATTTCATACATCCCGCCAAACTAGAAACGACAAATATCTTTACTTTACCGACGACATGTCGTCGGTAATATTAAAGGATATAACAAAATAGATCTGGGGTCAACACTTAGAAAAAAAAACTTATAACTTTTTTTCTCCTCCGATCCGCCGGCGATAATCAACACCACTACCACCTCCTCCTCCGACACCACTACCACCTCCTCCTCCGGGGATAATCAACACCACATACACCACCACACCACACCACCACCTCCTCCTCCTCCTCCTCCTCCTCCGGCGATTATCAACACCACGTACACCACCACACCACACCACACCTCACCGCAGCTCCACACAATAGCACCACTGTGCACCTCCTCCTCCTCCTCCTCATTCGTTTAATTCTTCCCCAACCCCTCCTTTGTTTAATTCTTCTTCTTCCCCAACCCTCCTTTCTTCAACACCACACAGCAGGTAAATTTTTTTCTAATTTTTGTTATTATTATTAATTTAATTGTTATTGTTGTTGTTAACTTTTTTTATTATTATTGTTAATTTATTTTTTGTTTATTAATTTTTTAATTTTTGTTTATTTTTTGCTATTATCCAAGACAGCAGGTAAAGAGGGTGAGAGCCGAGAGCGAGAGCCGAGGGTGAGAGCCGAGACAACCAAGACAGCAGGTAATGTACCTCGTTTTATTTTTTTTTATTAACTTTTGGTATCCCGACGACATGTCGCCGACAACAGTTTTTTGTTTAAACTTTTGATATATATTAATTGTTGCTCTCTTTTATTATAGCCCGATACCACAGCCGATACCACAGCCGAGCCACAGCCGAGACCACAGCCGAGACAGTATGTATTCCTTTTTTTTTTTTTTTTTTTTTTTTTTTTTTTTCATTTTTATGCTTTGTTGTAGTTTAGTATATTAGGTTTTGATATAAAAGGGATTAATTGTTGCGGATTGTGAAATGTGATTAAGTATTAGTTTACGGATTAAGTATTAAGTAGGATATTGCGTTTGGTTAGTTTTTTTGTTGGTTTTAACGACACAACCAAGGTATGTATTAAGTAGGATATTCCGAAGGTTGCAAATATTAAACTAGTAAAAGAAAGAAAAAAAATAGTGTGATTTTAAAGTGTGTTTGTTAGTAACTATATAATTGTTTAACTTTAATTGTTTGGTTTTCGGCTTATATTGTTTTGTTTTCGGCTTATATTTCATAATTGTTTATATTCTAATTGTTTAACTTAAAATATATGCTATTGTTAGACTTTTGTGAATGTTTTAGGATTTTAGTGATTAATTTCGGAAAGTCCCCGTCCGAAGTTAATCATCCTATAGAAAACCCGTCCGGAATTAATTTATTAGAAATTAATTTCGAAAAGTCCCCTGTTTGGGACTGCTTTTTGAATGTTTTGTCTCATTTAGGATATGGATGCATATAACTGATTTACTATTTGAGATTATTTCGACAGTGTTTCTCCTTTACTCCTACGAATATGTCCATCTTAATGCACATATTTGGGGAGTTGAGGGGAAATGCTGCCGAAATTTTCTCAAATAGTAAATCAGTTATACATATTCATATATGGGACGAATCATTCAAAGAGTGGGTTAGGATTGCCTTCCATAGTTGCGCTAGGTGAACAAAACAACTCGTAATCATTAATTAAGTGCATATAATAACCGATTGCATCATAAAAATGCAGTTACGATAATTGATAAGAGTTGGACCCGTATAGATCATCGTGGTTCAAAAGAATTTCTTGATGGTCTTGCCGCCTTCCTCCATCATTACAAACCGTTATTGAATAATTCCGGAAAAATAAAATGTTCGTGTCGTTGTTGTTGTAATGTTCCATGGGTATCTCTCGAAGGTCTTAAAAACCACATAGGTCAAAATGGGTGGGACCCAACTTATACACAATGGAAGGATCACGGTGAACCGGATCCTCCGAATAATGATCAAAATGCTATTCTTGATAACACAACACAACGTGAGATGAGTGACATGGGTGCGTGCCTAAATGATATTCTTGATATTCCTCCGAATAATGATCAAAATGCTATTCTTGATATTCCTTCTAATAATGAGCCGACTCACGGAAATATTGGCGAGACAAGTAACGAGCCTACTCAAGCAGCGACACCTCCTCTGCGTAACGAGTATGAAGAGTTACTTGCAAGTTCCAACCAGCCTCTGTACCCGGGTTGTGACTTTATGACAACATTGGATTTTATGGCAAAGTTTACACATCTCAAGGTCAGCGGTAAATGGAGTGATACTTCATTTAACAAAACGCTAAAATTTCTCCAGGAGGTATTTCCGCCCAGGTTAGGTTACAATCTCCCACCGTCATACTATCATATAAAGAAGACATTTAACAAGGTCGGGTTAGGGTACGAGTCGATACATTCTTGTGAAAATGATTGCTTTCTATATTGGGGGGTTGATTACGAAGATTTGGAGTATTGTCCGGTTTGCAAAACGAGTAGATGGAAAGACAATAAAACAACGGGGAAGAAAGTTCCTAACAAGGTGTTGCGTTACTTTCCTATCATTCCTAGACTACAACGTTTGTACAAGTCTATTCACACTGCAAAACATATGACTTGGCATGCTACTGGAAAGTCTACGGACGGTAAGATGCAACACCCGGTTGATGGTGAAGCATGGCAGAAGTTTGACAATAAATATTCGGATTTTGCTATAGAACCACGAAACGTTCGATTAGGGTTGGCTGCTGATGGTTTCAATCCGTTCGGAAACCTTAGTCAGACTTACAGCATGTGGCCGGTTATATTAACAACATACAACTTGCCTCCGTGGTTATGCATGAAAGAGACTTCTTTGATGTTGACGTTGTTGATTCCTGGCCCTAAATCACCGGCGAAGGACATCGATGTTTACTTGAGGCCCTTGATTGATGACCTTGTGAAATTATGGAAAAAACCAGGTATCTTGACTATGGACATTGCTACAGGCACTCAATTCCACATGAGAGCGATGCTTTTATGGACCATCAATGATTTTCCTGCTCGAAGTAGTTTGTCTGGTTGGCAAGGGCAAGGTTACTTCGCTTGCCCTACATGCAAAGTAGACACTCCGGCTACGCGTGTGATAAGCAAAACAGCTTATGTTGGTCATAGAAGATTCTTAAAAAAACCATAAATGGAGGAGGGACGATACTACATTCAGTGGTGAACCCGATCATAGAGAGCCTCCTAGAAAAGATACCAGAGTTGATATCTTGACTCAACTTGCGAAATTGCCCACACGTGTGCCGGGGAAACATCCGGATTATGGGGGTGGGAAGATAAAACGTAATCATGACGACGAGCTGAACTGGACTAAACGGTCTATCTTCTACGATCTTAAATATTGGTCTTTTCTTTCTCTACCACACAATTTAGATGTCATGCATATCCAAAAAAATGTGTTGGAGAGTATCTTGAACACCTTGTTAATGAATGACAAATCTAAAGACACCGCGAAGGCAAGACAAGATTTGGAAGCCCTGGCATTCGACAGGAGTTGTGGCTCGGAAACAAAAAAAACGGGAAGTGCTCGAAGCCTCATGCAAAGTACTCCTTCACACCCGATAAAAGAAAACTCTTCTGTCAATACATCAAAACAGTTAAGCTACCAGATGGGTTCGGATCCAAGTTCAAGTCAAAAGTGACCAAAGATGATAACAATATAACGGGCATGAAGTCTCATGACTGTCATACAATGATGCAACGGTTACTTCCTTATGGACTTCAGCAATACTTGGACGCACAGACTTATACACCATTGATCGAGCTTTGTTTCTTCTTTAAGCAAATTTGCGCCCGAACTTTGATGGTGAAAGACATGGAGAAAGCTAAAGACCAGTTGATCAGTATTTTGTGCAGTCTCGAGCAAATATATCCTCCTGCTTTTTTGATATTATGATTCACTTGGTTATGCATTTACCTGAAGAGGCTATTCAAGACGGTCCTGTTTCATTCCGGTGGATGTATCCATTTGAAAGATACATGAAGAAGCTTAAAAACTATGTCCGAAATAAAGCTAAGCCGGAGGGTTCAATAGCGGAGGGTTATGTTGCAGATGAAGCATTAACTTTCTGTTCTCGTTATTTTCGTGGTGTTGGGACAAAATTTAATCATCCCGCTGCATCTTAGGACCGTCCTCGCCCAACCAGTGATTTCCAGGTGTTCCGATCACTATGTACCAATTCTGGTAAAGAGACATTGATTAAGTTAGGTCTCCCAGAAATGAAGAGAGTGATATGGTATGTACTTCACAACAGTCCTGAGATCGACAAGTACATGGACGAGTTCGAGAGGTATGCGTTTATATTTTGAAATTTCTGTTTCCCAAATTATCTTTTCGATTTATTCTAATATCATGAACATTTTCAGCGAATTTCCTAATATCGACATGCAACAAGCATTTCTGAGCTGGTTTGAGACGAAGGTAAACTTATTGTATGTATTTCCATGTATAAATAACGACTATTACTCATCTCCATCTATTCTTATCTTTTTTCATAGATCCGTAAACTTTACATAGCCGATGACCCAAGCTGTACTCCCGACTTATTCGCTTTGGCTTGTGGACCATCACCGACCCCAATCTCAATCAACTCTTGCGTAGTCAACGGTGTGAGGTTTGTCGTACACAGCCGCGATATAAAACGTACAACTCAGAACAGCGGAATTTGTTCACCTGGTGAGAAGGAGGGAGAAATGTATTATGGTCAACTAGAAGAAATTCTGGAGTTCGCATATTCCCAGTTCAAAGTTGTGTTGTTTCGAGTTAAGTGGTTCGACTTAAGCAACAAAAACCGTAGAGTCCAACGTTTTACCACTAGAAACAACATGACACAAATTTTGGCATGTAGCTATGCGTTCGAAGATCAACCTTACATTCTCGCAACACAAGCAAAACAAGTCTTCTACCTTGAAGATCCTGCCAGACGACCACTCCATTGGAAGGTCGTCCAAGAAGTAAATCACAACACAATCTGGGATGTCATCGTGGTAGAAGACGATGATGATGTGATACATGGCAACAACTCATCCGATCTCCAACTGTCTGCTAATTTGAATGATTTGGAACCTGGAACCTTAAATATCGATGGTGAATCAACGTTAGTTGAGGCACCACCACCACCAATCATTCCTGTTGATGACGACGATGATTTTATTGATGATGAAGACGACGATCCTTATGATTTAGCATATTCTGATAATGAAGTCGCAAACAATTCTGATGATGAAGTTGAAGTTGCGACTAATGTTGTTTATGATAGTGATTTTGATTGTGCAGATTGATCTTAAAATGTAACTTGTAAAACGACACTTATTTTAATGAAATTGTTATGGATTGTTTAAAAGTGTATATTTCTTTTGAATGTGTCTGTATTTGAATGTGTGCATGCTTATGTTAATTTGTTCCCGAATTTCTATATGTTACTCAACTTGTACTTTTACAGATGGCAGCAGCAGTTGCACGGAGTCATGGTGGTGACGGTGCCGATGATCCACCACCTTCCCCTACCCGTCAGATTGAGGGCGGGCACCATGCTAGTGGTAAGAATTTCTAGATTACATATATATATATATATATATATATATATATATATATATATATATATATATATATATATATATATATATATATATATATATATATATATATATATACATATTATGTATATATATAGATATATGTGTATATATATATATATACATATATCTATATAAGTTACTTTATGACGTTTTCACTCACTCCAATTGCAGGATCAGGGCGACCCCGCCGAGGAGGTCGGGCCAGGGGGGAGGCAGGGGTAGGGGAGGTCAGAATGGCGGTAGGCAACGACCACGCGAAGAAATAAGAATGTGAAGCTCAAGGCTGCCGTGAGACTTCGTGGCCTACAGTCTATTGACTTTGAGATTGGTGATAAGGGGACTTACACTCATGTGGGCCCGAACCAAGCATGGTTTGGCAATTACGCCGACGAGCTCATTCGACAGCTGCCGCTACACTATGACTCCTGGTACGATATAGAACCGGAGCTGACGGCTAACTTCCTTCCAAGCGTCGGGGTCAGTTATTTCATTTTCTTTTTATATATATTGTTATGTTACCGTGTTTATTTATTTAAATTTGTTTATTTATTTATATCTTTATATTAATTTTAACTATATTTGATTGCAGCGTATGTTCATTTTGGAGCGCCACAAGACCAGACCGGAGTGGGAGACCATTCGGTCAGCGCTCACAGCATATTTCGCCACCCGATACCGTGACAATAAACATGATCTGAAACGCGATTACTTTACGAGAAAGGGTGGGGCTGCGAGAGTGGACGAGATCAGAAGAAATCCTCCTCCGAACTTGGAGCCGGTTGAGTGGAACAGGTATGTCAACAAGTACATGACGGAGAAGGCCCAGACACGATCGGCTGTGAACAAAGAGAATAGAAAGAAGAACAAGATTCTCAGCCGCCACGGTTCGAAATCATTTGCCGCATCTCGACACGAATATGTAAGACACATTTTATTTTTATAAGATTATTTAATTTTAATAATATATTAATTAAAAGTATCTATACTAAATAAAATATATATGGTGTTTGATTAGTCATTTTAATTTGTTTCATCCTATATGCATGTGTATATATTTATACAGTTCGAGAACAGCGAGGACCACCGGTATCCGTCCATGTTCGATACCTATCTTGACACCCACTTCAAGAATGGTGTTTGGTTGCAGGACGAGGCTCGTGCTCGGTTTGTAAGTATCGTTATTTATTTATTTATTTATTTTTTCCAAACACGCACTTAGTGATTTATTGAAACAAAATCTAGTAATTAACCCGACTAATATATTAATTTTCTCATTTTTTTCCAACTACACAGGAAGAGATGGTCCGACTACGGGAGCCTAGATCCGATATGTCGGCAGACGAGCCGTGCCTCACGGAGGAAGAGATATTTGCTCGGGTAATCGGGGGCAAGCAGCGTGGCCATATACCCGGCGTCGGCAAGGTGGTACCCTTCTTGAAGAGGCCACGGGTAGACTTGCCGCCTCCAGCTCCACCAGGTATTTAAAGTTGGATAATCTTATGTATTGAAATGACCGTTTTTAAATTTTGATTATTTCGTTTATAGGTATTTAAAGTTGGATAATCTTATGTATTGAAATGACCGTTTTTAAATTTTGATTATTTCGTTTATAGGTACGTCCGAGCTTGACAGGAAGCTTGCTGAAGCTCAGGAGAAGATTGATGAATTTAAAACGATAGTGGATGAAGCTAAGAAAGAGAAGGAGAAAGAAAGAAAGAAAGCCAAGAAAACTGAGAAGCAGCTTGAGTTGTTGACATGTTTTGTCTCGACAAACCCAACATGGGAGGCGTTTATTAGCCAGAGTGGTTCTCGTCATGCAGCTGGAGGCGGCGCAGGCGCTCCCGCGAAGGGCTCAGGCGGCGAGAGTGGCTCTGGCAGCGAGAGTGGCTCTCGCAGCGGGAGTGGCTCTCGCAGCGGGAGTTCTGATGATGATCAGGATGACGACGAGGGGCTGTATGACGACGATGGGCTGTAGAGGTATTATTTTGTGTTGTTTTGTCTTTGGAACTATGTCCGGACGACCCCAATCTTATTATCTTTGAACACTTAGGATATTGCAACATTTGTAGATATAGTAGCTACGTTTAGCGATTATAACACCCGTTTTGTAAACTTTATGATGTATTTTGAGGGTGTTATAAAGTTTATGGCCGTTTTGTAAAGTTTATTAATTGTTTAGTGGTTATATATAACCGTTTTAGCCGTTATAAACTTTATAGTCATTTTAGCCATTGTTTTGTGTTGGAATGTGTTGTTATGAGAGCAGGACATGAAACTGGAAGTGGTAGATTTTTGCTGCACAATTTTGCGGCAAAAATCTGGGCAGGGCAGCTGCGCAGGCTGCTGTGCAGCTGCAGTATAACTTCTTGCCGACTACATGTCGTCGGAAATATAATACACATATTAACTATTTTCAAACGTTGCCGACTACAGATCATCGGCATAATAACGCACATGGTAACTAATTTCAAACGGTACCGACTATATGTCGTTGGAAATATAATACACATATTAACTATTTTCAAACAGTGCCGACTACCAGTCGTCGGCATAATAACGCACGTGTTGACTAATTTCAAACGCTACCGACTATATGTCGTCGGCACCATTTACAAAAAAATTTGACTTTCGTTGACTAAATTAAGTTAATCTAATTAATGCGTTAAATAATTATTACATTCCCGACGACCTGACGTCGGTAACAAAATGTCGGACACCCCCATTCGTTTGACCAAAAATCATGTGGGTCCCACACTGTCGTCGGCGTTATTCGTCGGCAGGGACGTTGCCGACGCGGCTCTGTCGACTAGTTTCTGCCGACGACATGACGTCGAGAAGGTATGTTGCCGACGTCATGACGTCGGCACGGTTAAAAAAAGTCGACGCCGGAGATTGTCTTTGTACTAGTGATAATAGCTGCTTCATTTTTATTGAAAGTTTAATAGGTTTTTGAAAACATATGAATTGAAGATGTGTTTATCCAGTGAACTGTTACAAAGGTAGAAACATCTCAAATTTTTATAATTTTTTTTAGAATAAACACTTTTTAGAAATTTAACAAACTAAATGGTCTTGACTCTTGATCAAACCTGTTGGGCTTTGCCTGCACGTACTGTAACGAAGAACCATAAGCAAAATTGACATGAGGGACCGGTTGCAAAGTTGGTCTTTATGGCCTGTAACAAAGTGTTATAACACTCTTATCTTCATACTTAATTAAAGAAACCACTGCTCCACGGCATACTACATAATATGGATCTCAATGCAAAATAATTTTCGTCTATGATCATGCCGATGGTTAGTAAAATATAAATTGAGAAAAGAAATGCGATATTTCACCATGACATGACATATTCATCAAGAAGTCAAAACGTGACGATATAAATTGATAGGAAGATTAAGTGAAATATTGACTGCCTGGTGTGAGCAAACTTGAAACGTCAATCAATGTTCTAAGTTACTTGGTCCCAATCACCCGTCAGTTTGAGATGACTGTCGAAATCAGAGACGGGGAATCCTTAAAACCTCTCACAGATATCTTCTTTGAAATAAGCATGACGGTATATCATTGACCCACATGATACCTGCCTTGAAAGCTTGCAGAAACCCATGCACGTTCCTTTAAAGAAATTTTTTGATAAGGACACATAACCTTCATAAAAAGAAATCTTTTACACATATTATTAAACACTTGGTGTTCAATAACGACGCATAACATTTATCACTGTGATACGGTACAAGGTAAAGCCCAACCAAAAGTAGACAACCTGTTAATTCAAAAAGAAAACCCAAGAAGCATATATACATGCATGGATGCAAGACTATGTCTGATATACTTAGATATAGAAAGACAGTTTTGTAAAGTTTGAAAGTTGTTGGGTGAATAATGTAAATATAAGAAACCAAAAGTACTTTAAGACTTTGACTTTTATGTCGGTTTTTTTCCTATAAATACGGATTAAGTAATTACTACTACGTATTATTCATTCATCGTATCTCCTAAAAACCGATAATACTTCCTCTGTTCTTATAAATATAAACTAATAAATTATATTCATAATAAGGATCTAATAAACCCTAATAAGCATTCAGCGGCTTCTGAAAATCCATCTATCATCAAGTTTGAGGTATCAATTACTATTATTCTCTTGATTATATACTTCAATTTGTACTTTATTCTGTATATCTTTTCTAGCATAATTATTAGTAGTATGAGATATTTTAATTCATTGTTTTTATTTAATAAAATTATTATAAATAAGCTTATCAGTATTTGGATTCTTTAATTGGATTGTTATCTTGTTTTCAACCCCCCCCCCCCCCCCCCCCCCTTTTTTTTTAATTATAAAAGCAAGAAGATTTTTGATTGTTTGGATTTGTTTAATTGGCTTATTATTAATGCTTGATTACCACCTCTCTTTTTTACTGTATTTATCATGTATTTTTTGAATTGTTTAGATGGATCAGATTTCTGTATGTGACGGTTTCCCTCCGTTATCTTCAAAATATCCGTGGTTGGTTGCCCAAAGCCTAGATGACCAACAGCACAACCTGTTTTTCTACACCATACATAACACCTTATATAACGACCAGCTCCCTCATTATCGGTGTCGAATCCCTGAGTTGCTCGGGGAACGTATCCGAGGATGTTTCCATGGTTGGATGATTCTTTCCAACCATCCATACAACAATAAATGGTCTCTTTGGAACCAAGAGACTTCTAAGATCATACGTCTCCCCACCCTGACTTTGGAAGATGGAGGGTACGAGTCTATTACCGAGTGTTGTTTGTCGGCCCCTCCCGATGATCCGACTTCAATTCTTTTGTTAACAAGATCCAATAAACCAACCTTTGTATTTTTCCGGCTTGTTAGTAAAAGAAACAAGTTTAGATGGACCGAAATGTCTTACGCCTATCAGCTCAAGAGATTAACTTTTGATGGCGAATTAGTACGTAATCTAACTTGTTGCAACGGTAAAGTCTATGCCTTAAGTTCCGGAAGTACGCTTGATAAATTTGTCTTACATGTTGAGATCGTGGTTAGGGCTAAAGAAGTGGTGATAAAACTAATGCTATTTGGGTCATGCCCTTTTCCCACCTCCCCCTACGGTCCTCGTCCTGGGCACTCGATTGGTTATTTGAAAGGGTTTTCTACAAATTTGTTCTACATTAGAATATATTTCAAAGATTGGGAACGCAGAATACCTATTCGTGCGTTTGTGTTTAAATCAGACATGGCTTGTATAGATTGGGAAAAAAGGGAATGCCTCAAATCCTGGGATTTAACTAATTTCAAGTATGAAGACCTGGACAAATTTGAAAGCAAAACGCTCGACATGAGTTGTGAAACATGGGAAGTTATTGATGACCTCAAAAACGCCACATTTTTTGTGGATTTTGCCCGTGATTGCTCAGTATCTTATAGACGTGTAATTGCCTCAGACGCAGGAGGTTTTATACATATTCGTGGAATAATGGGCGAAACAATATACTCATACCATGTAAAAACCGATACCATCTCCCTGTTTCATACACCCTCTCCTATGTTGCCGACAAGCCATCTGTCATTGTGGGAATGCAGGTATTGCCTCTCAATTAGTTTGTGTTTGTTTATCATATATAGTGTATCTTTATTTTCAGAACCCCTGTTAAGTGCGGGAAGTGTGAGAACTCCAATTTTGCATTAGAAAACATGCATGTTCCCGCATTTAACTTCTGAAAATAAAGCTCCCATATATATATATATATATATATATATATATATATATATATATAGTTAGGATCAAATAAGAAGAATAATAAAAATAGGATAGGAAGTAACCACAACCACACATTCTAGATGCACCTACAAAAATGGATGCATCTTCATTCAAATTTTCCCTCCTACATTAAAATGTGTGGCTAGAATTACTTCTTACCATTCTTATTTTAACTATTCTTCTTATTGGATCCCTTCCCTATATATATATATATATATATATATATATATATATATATATATATATATATATTTGTCATGTTTTATTATGAGTCATTAAAAGATGGTTGTTTTAATAAATATCTTTGTAGTGAAGGGATCCAGTAAGAAGTAAATTAAAATAAGAAGTGGTGAGAAGTGACTATAACTAGGTATTTGAGATGCAACAACTTGAATTAGATGTATCTATTCATTTAGATGCACCCCCTTGAGTTTTGAAAGTTATTTTGAAGTGAAAATGATGCAAATTGATTTTTCTAATTTCGTCACATGTAGAGGAACAAAATAAAAGGGAAATCATAAAATGCATCTAATATACATATATGTATCTAATTAAAAGCTTGAAAACACATTATGATGCATCTAAGATAATACGGGTGCAGGGGCGCATCTAATTTCAGTCGATGCATCTCATATATGCGAGTATTGTTACTTCTTATCACTTCTTATTTTAAGATTACTTCTTATTTGATCCTAACTCTGTCTTTGTATTTTCATACAAGTTCTCCTAATATTTAATTATTTATAAACATAACACTCTTTTACATATATTTTTTATTTGTGTATAAAGTATCCCTTTTTAAAGTCAGTTTGGTTTTATGGGGATTTTGTTTCAAGAATGAAGCTAATGGAACGTAGATCTATCTTTAAATGACTTGTAAAAAACAGGAATAATTACCTGTGCCACTTTTTCTAGTGTAGTGTAGCCAACTTTTTATTTTTTGCTATTGTATACAAAAAAGTTTGAATTTTTGACTTTTGTGACTATCGTGTGACCATTTTACCCTTCGCCGTTATTAGGATGGTCAAAAAATGTAGGGTAAATGGTCTCAAATTACACACAAAAGTCGAAATTCAAAAGTTTTGGTATATGGTAGCAAAAAAAATGGCTACACCAAACTCGAAAAAGTAACAATTTAGTTACATTTTAGGTAAGCATAAAAAAAAGCCTCCTTTTGTGGGAAATTTTGTCTTAAATTGCTATTCATGTAGGCTTAAAGGTGATCATGGAGAAGCTGAATGCATAATTGATTCTAAGGTAGAGATGGAAAACAACAATGATATATTAGTAACGTCAGGTATGGATTGTGGGGTTAAATCTAATGAATCAGACCTCCTTAACGTTCCGTTTAGTATTTTGGAGACAATTATGGAGTTTTCTGTTGGCGTTGAATACATGAACCTTCGTGCTACATGCAAACAGTGTCATTTAGCAGCACCTTTGATAAAATGGTGCAACGATACATCATTACTGAGATTACGAACGTACTCAGTTGTTTCGCCTTGGCTGATGGTGGCAGATAAAAAACGAGGTATTATGGCCTTTATTAATCCCATATTCGGTGACAACTACTTTTTGAGGAAAACCCATATATCAGTTGTTTATGGAAAATTATATTGTTCGAAGTTTGGCTGGTTATTGTTTAAAAGCTATAGGTTGGATTGCTTGGTATTCTTTAACCCTTTTACAAATGTTATCAAGGAGCTTCCGCACCCGGAATATAGTTGGAAAAGCTTGTGTTTTTCGGCACCACCTACTTCCCTTGATTGTATGGTGGTTGGGTTTTTAAAACTAGAGTATTGGCGTGTTGACATCCTCTATGTGAATCGGGAACGAACGTGGCGTACACTTAATCTTGGCCCTAATCCAGAAACTATCTGTTTTCCAACTTTTTACGGTCAAGATTTTTATGCCTTGTGTAAAGAAGGAAAACTTCTTGTTATCAATAATTTGGACAAAGAAGATTATTCTAGTAAGTTTGTTGAAACCGAAGCTCCTAAAGGCTCTTGCACATCGTCTACTCAGTATTTCTTAACGAATTGCGATCAACATCTTTTACTGGTTAGCGTGGGCGAATATGGAGAACATGTTGAGGTTTTCAAGCGCAACGAATCTAAACAAGAATGGGAGAAAATAGATTCTGTAGGTAAGCACGTGATTTTTGTTTGTGGCACAACATGTCTCTGCTTTGAAGCCAAAGTACCAAAGATGGAGAATAAGATCTTCTTTCCACGGCTATATACCAAGAACAAGAAGGTAGTGTTCTATTCACTCGACACATGCAAGTACCACACATTTGATGGCGAAAACGTTCAAGGACATGTAGGGGGTTTCTTTGGAACTACATATTATCTTTACCGTAATGCTTGGATCGAACCAAGTTGGTCCTAGGTGACTCATTTATTATCTTTTGTAACAATAAGGACACGTTGACGTGTTGCATCTTTTATTTTATTCAATGTTTGAGCTATGTTAGTGTAAACATTTTGCACAATGCCATGTGATGGTTTTTATTGTTTTTGTCATAATCGTTTGGTAAAAACTATTTATGATTGTATGGAATTATTTACTTAAGTTGTTCCAGACTTCCAGCACTTCAACTAGTTAGTAAGGTGTCATTTTAAAACATCAAATAGAGTAGTTTTATGTCCAGATAGTACAAATTCATCATTGCAGAACACAGTGGAATCGTGTCGGATGTCCCAATGGTAAGAGTCAATTAAACGTCATGCTTTATGCTTTAAAAACCCTGACGAAAGTTACTTGATTTTGATGGTGTTTCTGTGTACTGTTTACAACAGAAGGTAAGGAACTTTGAGGGCTTTCACCTTCCAAGGAGTTGATGGATGGCTATCCGCCTGCAGTAGTATTGAAACACAGTTAGCTTTTGCAGTGCTACATCTAATAATGGATAGGTTTCTTTTGTGACCAGAACATGTAAGTAATGCGTCTTGTGACCAAAACATGTACTTTATATTGCTTACATCAAGTTCATATTATGATCAGCTTACATGTAGGAATAAGTATTTTATATATTTTAAATGTCTGAACTGAGTATGGGCGGTGTAGACGGTTAATATTAAATGGCTTCCAACGTGAACAACCCCGTTATTGGTTTGAAGTTTTGAAATTGTCGGGAGTAGAGCAGGTCCATTTTGTAATTCTCATGTCAAATTCCGAAAGTTTTGAAATGCATTTTGCCAGTTACAATCCTTGCTGGTTTTCATTTTGTATGATTGCCCAGTGTTTGAAAGATTAACTATTACTAGATCTTTGTTCGTCCATCTTATGTTTTACAGGCACACGATGTTGACTGTCACTGCTATTAAGTTTTTGACTATTGTTAGTACGAGTGTGCACCATGCGTTGAAAGATTAGGAACTGTTTGGCTTAGTTTGAACAAAATCCCGCAGCTAATTGGAAATATAAGGATTGTGCTATATACTTGGTTGTTTCTCTTGCTACTAAAAAGGCAGGTGGTGCTTCTGTCTCGACTGATCTTGTTGATGTTGATAGTTTTTTTAGAACAGTTCTTTACCACGTTTAGAGTTCTGATTCCTAAACCTGTTGCTATGGCCCTTCTTGGTAGTGTGGTTCGGTTTCTTAGTTCAGATGTTAATGTGGTTCATTCTTATGATGCTAGTTGTATCGAGAAGCCTTTGCTAGTGAAGGATAATGGGGTTCAAGCAAGATATATGGTGTTGGACGTTGGTCCGATTCTGCCAGCTTTGATGACAAACCTTTTTGGTGCGTTGGAGAAGCCCGAGTCGGAGGAAAATCAGTATTACATGCAGATATTTGACATTCTGTTGACACCTGATTTGTGGAAAAAGTCTGCTAATGTCCCTGCACTCGTGCGTTTGCTTCAGTCGTTCCTTCAACAGGCACCCAACGAGCTTTCAAGGGAATGGAATTTAAGAAACTTGTTTCGTCACCAAGCACTGAAGAGCAAGGATTTCATATTCTGAACCTGGTCATTTAGAATCTTGGGTATGATGTTTTGGCAGAATACATGAATGACATCTGGCATACCCTGTTTACTCGGGTCCAAAACAATAAAACCGCGAGACTTGTTAGGTGTCTTATTATATTCATGTTGCTGTTTCTGGTCAAGCACGGTATACAAACTCTTGTGGACTCGGTTGACTCTCTTCAGGCGAATTTGTTCAACGCAATTTTGGATACGTTTTGGATACCTACTCTTAAGACCATAACTGGCAACACCGAGATTAAGTTGAGTGCAGTTGCATCAGTTAAACTACTCTGTGAATCGCTTTCGCTTTTGGATCCTGCTGCTGAGGAGCTCTGGGGTAAGTTGCTAGATGGTATTGTTATCCTCCTGTCGCAACCGGAAGAGCAAAGAGTTGAGGATGAACCTGAAGTTCCTGATTAATTTGGTGAGGTGACTGTTTATAAAGCCACCTTTGTTCGTCTTCACAATGCGGGCAGAATGGAGGAAGACCCATTGAAGGAAATTCAGGATCCAAACACACTTCTGCGCGGCTTTATTGGCAAATCTCTCTAATCAGTTCCGTGGTAGATTCCCGCCGGTCATAACCAGATATCTGTCTCAAGCTAATACAGCTGCACTTCTTCAGCTTTGCAACTCATACAATCTCCCTATTGTATGAAGGTAAGAGTCGTATCCTACGCTTTGTGTCATATCAGTAGTTCTTTCCTTTGTTTTTTATGTTTGTGTGTGCTCAGACGTATTTTGGATGGACTTTAATATGCTTTTTAGATCCTGGGTTGCTTATGGACTCTATAATGCTTTTTGTCTAATCTAATGAAGAGTATATGTACGTTATTTAGTTTCGTTTTAGATATATATCTGATACTCATTAGTTTATCCGTCGTGACTGTAATAAGTTGCTTCATGTGGTTATAAATGCTCCAAAAGGTAGGATTTGTGGTTCTTCCTATTAAATGAATATAGTTGGAAGTTGTATAGATTCTAATCTGTTTGAGTAGCGAACAAAGTGTATTTCCGGAAAAGGTCATTATATGAATTACCACCTTTCCTCCATTTTGGGAGCCTGATGTTGGTTTACTTTGACATCATGGAAATTAAGCCACACATGATCAGCAATGAAATAAATGAGTAAACACTGGAATCTAGTAGCCATCCTAACTATTTTGAAAACTTGCTTTGAACTTGGCAGTGCTTGAGGTTATGACCAATCATGTGGTGACACGTGGCATAGTACAAATATCAGTATAAATTAACGTTTGAAAATGAAATTAACCAGCCTTTTGCTCCTAACTATTATTTTGAAAACTTGCTTTGAACTTGGCAGTGCTTGAGGTTATAAGTTAAGTCAATAAAATTTGACCTCTTTTTTTGGAGAAATAATCATCTTTGAACTAATACAAGTTCTTCACACAACAGAGATTGTAGATAAATATATACCAGTGAAACATAACATGCAAAGTGTTAATCTTAGCGGGTTAATATATCTTTGGTTGGTTGTCATAAATATTATATTACGAATGTTTGGACTTCAAAATTTTTTAATATGCTTCTTCGAATGAATTATGAGAATGTGATAAATATTATATTATGAATGTTTGGACTTTAAATTAATACTAGAGCAAATTACACCCGTTCGTCCCTGATGTTTAGGCCAAATCCCTATTACTTGGTACATTGTACCAAACGCTGACCAAATCCCTGATTAAATTACAACCATTTCGCCCAGTTTGTTGTTGATACTATAATTACGATTTGCTTGAGAAATTGAAGATGATGAATTGAAATACTAGTGTGTGCCTAGATAATGTTATTGTACATGTCTTTAGCTAAATGATGCAATTAGTCTGTGAAACATCATGCATTATAGATCCACCTTATTGCTTGACATAGAGATGTTATTATACGAGTAGTAATTTATACGGCATACGTATATCATATGGATGACTTCTAAGGCTAGAGCCCCGAAGCTATACACATGAAAACTTTTGCGTACCTTCACTAAAGAAGCGAGTTCTGCGAAAATAACATCGATGAAAGTGAGTGGAAAATGAAAATTCTATGGTCGTTGGCTTGAATGTGCGAAAAGGATTCATGACTGTTCAAGTGGACTATTTATTTACTTGAATGTAAGTCAATTTCTGACTCCAATGAATACACATGTCTTCTCTTTATTCAATTTTATATGAAAAAGAACATGTGTGTACAAATATAAAGCCAAATGCAAAATCAACTAAATAATGGCGGAGCTAGAAAAAAAAAATTAGGAGGGTCGAAATAATTTTTCTTTTTTTTCGGGAAGAACATTAAATGGGAGGGCCGAGATGGAAAAACTAAAATTTTAACACATAAAATCGCGAAAAAATATACTAACATGCTTAAGTCTAGGGGGTCGGGACTCTTCCTGGTCCCTTAATAGCTCCGCCCATGCAACTAAACCTTTCTTTAAGGACTAGTCACATATACCCCCACTGTCTCAAAATTATTGTCAGAAGACAAAAATCACAAAGTTTAATAAAAGTTGAGCCACTTTAATTTTCAACCATTAACATAGAATATTTCTCTACTAAACTCTCTAATTTTTATTTAAAAAAGAAAATTGACAATTATTTTGTAGACATCACAAAAAAGAAATATAAACTATAATTTTAAGATGAAGGGAGTAATATTTATATGTTTCTTTAAAAGTGAGAATACAATTAGTTACGCTATTTGCACATGTCCTAAGGAATATATATATATATATATATATATATATATATATATATATATATATATATATATATATATATATATATATATATATATATATATATATATTTTAAAAACAAAAATTAAATCGGCGGAGAAACTTTAACTCGGTATACCTGTAGGTGTCGAAAAACCTTTCTTACGAAAGGACTAGTCACACATTTCTTTAAAAGTGTTTTCCCCATACCGAAAGAACTGCATGTATCTTCACATTTATAAGTTATAAGCGTGAATAATTTTAAAAAATTCTCTAATTATATAAGAAGCCTAATAAAGACACACAAAATATCCGAATAAATTGTTGTTGGTACGAGGCAACTTGAGGCGAGGGTTACTTTGTGGTCATTTCCGTGTGGTCCCAAATTCATTGGCTCACAATTTGTGTGGCAGGGTATTTTTGTCTTTTTGATGGGTAATGTACCAGGCCATTTTAGAGAGTAGTATTTTGAGAAAATTCTCAAATGATGTCAAAAAGTTGAGGCTTTTCTCAAATGAAGCCAAAAATAAATGGTTTTCCCAAAAGAGTCATGTGCGAATGTGCGAACGTGCGATTCCACTGAATGTGCGACAAGTGTCCACTTTTTTAATAATAAAGTATATTGGTAGGTGGATGGTAGGTGGAACTTTGACTTTGAATTGTTATTTAAATGACGAATATACCCCTCTTTTAATAAATACATATACTTATCTTCTCACCACAACCAAGATCTGCCATCACCACTACCAGATCTGCCATCACCACTACCAAAACATGTCACCAAGCTCTTCTCTTGAACAATAGATAACGGATCTTGCCGCCACCACCAACACCAACCAAGATCCGACACCATCACCACCCCTGTTTCTGTTTTTGGTTTCAGATCTACCCACCAGGCGAGGTGTGGTGAATGTAGGTGAATATGTGGTAGAGAGTTCAATGGTTTGTTCACTGTATTTTGCAAACTGCATTTTTGATTTTAAGTACCATTTTTGTTTATCAGCTTGTCTATTTGATTTTGAGGCTTCCTGAATATAGATAGATTGAAGCATCACATCGAATACAAAAACTATACATAGATTGAAGCTTCCTGAATATAGATCTATATATAAATGGATTTTTTGAGAGTTTGGATCGAATGGATTTTTTGAGAGTTGTCGCCGGAATATAGATCTATATATAATGTGAAAACTGTTAAGCTTCTTTTGTGGCCGGAATAAATGGGTATCGCCGGAATACATAATTGTCGTCGGGAGCTGTTGATGATGATGGTAAAAAAAAAATATGAGTCGCACATTCGCACATTTAATTTCGCACATTTAAAAGTGTGTATTTTGGTCTTTTTAATACTCTTATAATAAGACAAAAAGAGAATATATGGAAAAACACCCACCTAACCATGTACTTTATTATTAAAAAAGATGACACGTGTCGCACATATAATGGAGTCGCACATTCGCACATGACTCTTTTGGGAAACCCACTTATTTTTTGCATCATTTGGAAAAAGCCTCAACTTTTTGGCATCATTTGGGAATTAGCTTTTTATTTTATTCGTTAGGAATTCTCCAAATGGAATAATGACATTTTCCTATCTTTATAAAAATCTATCATTTCTTTTACAAACTTATTCCTCTCATGCATGCATAATTCCTTTAAAACTATTTGTTAAGTTAGGTTGCATTATCAATACTATTTATAAAGACCGAATGCGCCTTATTGAATAAACGAGGATGATGGTTCCCACTGTTTTGATTTTTTGGAAATTAATGTCTTTCTTTATGGTTCCCACTGTTTTACGGATGAAGATTTAGGGCTCGTGTGGAAAAAAGACCGGACCGAATCGGAAACCGATTTGGTTCAAAACAAGGGACCGAGGATCGGACTAAAATGCTCGGTCCATATCTTCGTCGTTCTGGTCCAGTCTGCGGACCGTCCGGTCCTACAAACCAAAATGTAAGATTTTGCTCAAGACCAAAAGCTCACAACACTCTGGTGTGATGGGTTCGATTCAAATCAGCAGCCTAACCTTGCATTACAGCTAGCGTTTATGACAAACATTATGCTTGTCACTACATATATTTCTACAACAATCGTCAAAAGGTGATATTTTTATTTTCATAAGCTATCGTATCCAAAAAGAAATACAATCAACTTTTTCAACTTTTGAACTCAGGCTTAGAAGCATTTAATTCTGCAAAAGATATGACAATTTAAGCACAACAACTTCATCCCAATTGGCAATTGCCTTTTGGTCAAATAACATATGAATGGTTGTTTAAGCACAACAATGACAATACAATACATTTTTGTGAAAATTCTTTTGTATAATCACGCACTTCACAAAATGATACGACCCGGTTAGAGGATGTATCGGGATAGGGCACCACTTCAAGCGGGCGCGAGCTCCTTAAGAATTAAAGATGAAAAAGACAAGATATATTTTTATTTGGCAAAGCTTAATGACTTCATTCATTGTAAAACATTAAATACTAGTTATGAGATAATCTCACACAAATACTAAGACTTATCATAACATGAAGACTTATCATAATACGACTCAAACACTTATCCTAAACATAGTAAACTATGACACATATCATAATCATGGGCGTAACACAAAATCTCTCTTCCAACCCATCGGGCTTAACAGCAGAATACCCCAAGTCCAGGAGCTCGGTCATTTGATTTCAAATTAACCGAACATGTCCAATCTACAACATACGCCGAAACTCTTCTTCTAAACTTAGCCTTAAACTTAACCCACGCTTAATACTAATAATGATTCACAGCCACACTTTCAAGGTCCACTTTCATATTTCTGTACCCTATCTTTTAACTTAAAATGATGAATCAGATTAAGCAAAGACTCATGAACCACATCAAGTAACACTATCGACTTATGACTATTTTCAACTTCTTTTATGCAATTATAACCTTGTGTCACACCCGTCAACGGATGCTTCTTTTGACCCGATGGACCAAATTCATAACACTTAATCATAACTTGACCATAAGGACTTGCCGGTAAAAGTGACGGTAACAATCCTTTTGACGGCTTCAACGACTTTCACTTCGGCGAGTACACAATCTCATCAACATCAATATACATCATCCACTTATACGAACCCTTATCAACAAACGTTGCATGTGAAAAAATAGCCTCTTGCGTCTTAGGCCACAACCAAAACCGTGTCTCAACATCATACCCTCTCGATTTCAAAACCACAACAAATTCACCTAAATTATCGTCACCACCATTGTCATACAACACAAACTTCTCAACCCCAATAATAGCATGATAAATCGCCCACTCTTTCAAATACTTAGCCACATTGTAAATCATAGTACACGCGCACAATTGCTTCTTCCCACCTCCTTTCACTACCTTATGCCTTGGTTCGTAATACGCTATAGATGGAACAACATGGTTACTCTCCACAATCACTAAAAAATTAAAGCCTTGACTACACTTTGACTAGACCCCGTAAAATGACTTAAATCAGGTCGTTTACATCTAAACACTTCCTGTAACGAGCTACTAACATCCGTTAAAATTCCTTTAACTAAATCCAGACTTTAACTAAATCCATGAAAATGACAATAGTATGAAGGCTAGTGCTTGTTACTCATCGGTGTAAACCAGGTTAAAACATGATTCTTTTACATGGAAATGCATCACAACTCGGAATTTGTCAAAATCTATACATCGTATATAATAAGTTATGCCAACAAACTACAAATCGTGAGACTGACTTATTAAAAATGTGTCTAAAAAGAAGATGGGTTAACCCGACTTTGTTCATCCATTTGAGTTAACCCTTTTTACAATTTGATCAAGGTTTTTATCTCTATCTTGACTAAGACGATTAAATAATTTGGTATTTTATCTCTAACTTGAAACGTTTTATTTATTTATTTATTATTATTATTTTGTTTATGTTTTTATTTTAATTGTCAATAGTGTTCACGGTTAGTGTAGATTCATGTTGCGAAAAACCTAATGAGGAAATATAGTTAAAAAAAACTTTGATGAAAACGATTTTCATTTTATTGTAATTGCTTTTTTTCTCGGGTTTGGCAATTATTTTATTAAAAAGATGATGAATTTAAGTTACAAAAGTTTTAAATAGTAAAGGTTTGAACAACTTTAAAAAAAAAAAAAAAAAAAAAAAAAAAAAAAAAAAAAAAAAGAAGAAAAAACGCGACTAACTGTCAAAACTAATGGGGGCAACTTGGCAAATACCGAATAGAAATGTTTCCAGCTCGGAATTTGTCAAAATCTATACATCGTATGTAATAAGATCTCATTTAGTTTATTAAGACCCAAGTCAAACAACTGCAAGTTGTGTAAGACGAATCAGTTAGCAAAGAAGTTCAGCTCCAATCCAGACTTTGGACTTCAATGCTAATATAATTTTCCATGACCTCTACCAACAATAAGTGATGACCCGAGTTCCTAATGTTGATATTCAATGCTATACAACAAGATAAAACCCCGATGTAAAATAAACAGCCAATTATGAAACATGTATCGGCAGGCATTAGAACTTCAAAATGATAATCATACAAATAGTTTTCGGATCCAAGTACCTCAAAAGAGAAATATGTCAAACTATGTGCAAAGCAAAGTATACCACTCGTATTTGCACAGCTAAAAGCTAATTTATTGGAGCTTAAAGGAAAATAAAAAAGAGGTATTTATTTTTTGGGATCACATCAGGGGATTTGAAAGAGTTGAGGGACGAACGGTGAAATTTTGTAAAAAAAAAGAAAAAAAAAAAAGTGGTAAAAAAAAAAAACTCCACATGAAAAACCCTCTTTTAAGCGGTTGGGATTTGTTAGTACAAAAAAAACATTTCATCTAACGGTGGATACGGCTCACACCCTTCTTTATATAAAACCCATTTCTATTCTATACCTTCTTCCATAAGCTTCCGAGTTCCGATCAAAAAACCCACACACACACACACAGCAACAGAAGAATGTCAGAGCGTTTCCGAAAGCCAACAAAACTTGGATGTCCATGCTGCCCCCAAACGTTTGAGTCAATAAGTGTAAGAAACAAGCATGTCGTGGTGTGTGAGGTAAAATAAAATCATTCAGAATTTGTTGTATTAAATATCGATAATGTTTATTTTATTTGTTTAAAATTTCTTTTATTTTTGATTACTTATTTATTTATTTATTTATTCTTATAGAGTAAGAGTAGCTCCAGGGAAGCTAGGTTTCAGGCCATGATGGTTGAACGGGAGCGCCGTAGGATGGAAGCTTTAGGTTTGATTGAAGGCGAGGATGTTGTTTTGGGTATTGGTGATGGCGCGTGGGGCGCGTTGGTGGCCGGAGAGGTGGTGGGAGACAACGGAGGTTTGGTGGCCGGAGAGGTGGTGGGAGGAGGCGCGTTGGTGGCCGGAGAGGTTGTGGTGGGAGGAGGCGCGTTGGGGGGCGGAGAGGTGGTGGGAGACGGAGGCGGGTTGGTGGCCGGAGAGGTGGTTTATGGTGATGAGACAGAAGAAGTGAAGAAGAAGGACTCACCTCCCGAGTTCGTTAAGAGAAAGCAACCTAGGGTTGGCACAAGAGCAAGGAAGAAGAAGGAGAAGAAGGCGCGTGACGCGGCCAGGGCTGGTGCTCCAAAAGTTCGAGGCTAGGGTTTTACTTTCTTAAGTTTTTTACCGTATTTTTTTTGTTAACAAACCACGTGATGCTTGATGATGAGGTTGATGTTACTTGCTTAATGACCTAAATGTAGGTAAAAGTTGTTGCTTAATGTGGGTTTGACCTATATATTTTTCTGCTAATTAAGTTCAGTTTAAACTTTTCAGGAGTAGTATGTAACCATATTGGATATGTTTACGAAAAAAGATTTCTAGGTTCTGCACACTTTTATCTTTTTACCTTTTTACACAATATAAGTCAACATTATTATAGCACAGTAATCACACAAATCACTGCAAGTGTTTGTTATTTTTATGATAATCCTAATGTATTGTGGGGTAACTCAATATGGCATGTAGACCTTTCAACCTTAATTTTTCTTTTTTATGGTTTTGTACCAGAGTAAAAAATTTTAAAAAGGCAAACAGAGTTGAAAACTAAAATTTAAAACAACAAAATCCACCCAAATATTTTTTACCCATAGTTTTCAACCCCCACCCAAACATGGTATTTGTACAACGCCACGTGTCACCAAATGATTCGTTAACAGGACCAACAACAGGCTGGTTAATTTACTTTTACACTTTAATTAAACGCGTAGATCGACGCAAGTGGAGTTCACGCTCGATAATGTCCAAACGTGTGTAATGGGACCAAATAAATAACATGAGACATTCTTTATCCATGGTCCCATTACATAATATCAACATGAATATACCTTTGATTCTGGGGTTGGGATTTTGCGCTTGTTTCTTTTGGAAGCTAATATCTTAAAAGGAAAAAGCTAAAAAAGGATGTACAAGAAGACGGCACTAGACCATTAGCATCATATATTTTATTTTATTTTAATACTAATAACATTTATCAAATACAGTACTAATTAACTATTCTTAAGACTGATTAATGAATAGTTAATTAAAAACACACAGTATATTTTAAGAGTTTAAACATACAAAAGTCTACCCAGACATGTTTTATTTATAGTTTATATGAATTAACATCATTTTTTTACATACAATATATTCTTACTTCTATAGTTTATATGAGCTGTACTCTTCCTGCATATAAACATTTGAGGTTTTTACATGAAGCACAAATGCTTGGAACCAAGAATTTACCTGTTGAATGTATTAAATTTACAGATTATGGGGTAGCAATAGATAGGTTTATCATTGGTTTACTCGTGATCTTGGAGATCAGTCACGGTATAAGCGGAAGTTGATTGTGTCATTTGATATGACAAGTGAAGAATTTACTGAAATAAACCTTCCCGATAGTTTAGAAGTCGATCCAACATACAATTTCAATTTATATAACATTAGGGAGTCTCTTTATTGATATTGACAATGTCATGCCACTGATGAGACTGTTGAGAGGAAACGAAACGACACAATATCACTTGTTGGTGCATTTGTGTTATTTTGTGCAAGCAAAGAGATTTGAGAGCTTTAGAAGGGGCTGATAAGTCAATTGTTGGTCAGCATTCTCAGTTGAAATACCTGGTTCTCGAAAGCTATATATCATCATAATATCTATTATGCATCATCCTGGACCTATTGGGGGTGCGGTTCCTCCTCACAGACATTTATGCAAATCAGGATAACGGGTATGATGTAAATCTATAGAAACCACGTGAAGTGGCTAGATTGGTAATTTGGAGGGGAAAAGAGTAGCCACAAAGACTTGAGTATCAAGTTAAACAAAGATACAGAAAGTAAAAAGAGTTATTTATTTTCCATATGGATCTTATTAGATATTCACAAGCAAAACAGACGGCAATTGCTACAAACATCATAACCATCATGTCTTTCACATGGAAACTAATCGGATAGGGTGAAAACGGACCCAATAGAGTATAACATCTCGAAAACACAGATAAAATGGCTTTCTAGTGGAGTACACTTACGAGGTAATAAACTTCCTTTCACATTTTTGCAACGAGACCAGTATGGCAAGACTTATCTACCAAACCATTTTCTTTCAATTCTGAATCGGTCATTGAGCTTGGAGGAACATCCACTGCTGGTGAGGAGTTGAAGAATCCATGTGGCTGCAAATCAATGTACCAACATCAATCAGGTGAGCATTTTGTTAACTGATGCAAGTGTTCAAATCATTAAATATTATGATAACGAGTGACATAAAGTTTAAGAAATGAGCAATAATTACCATGAGGCAGAATTCAATGTGCTCTACTGGCATAACAGGCCAATCTTCTAGTCGAGGAACATGTGTAACTCCCAAATACATACCTGTGAGCATTCAACGGCAGCATGAGTATTTTAAAAATGACAAAATGAACTTTTTATAGGCAATTAGTGTATCAGATATAATTTTACAATTCATTATCTCAAAAACAATATAAAACGAACTCGTAGTGCAACAGGTAAAAAAGGGTTCATGTCAAAACGGGTCTTTTTGCATGGATCAGGTTAAGTTGACCCGAAGCACTTTTTACCATAAAAGAGTAAGCTTTTTATGAACAATTTGTGAATCAAATATAGATTTAAATATCATATTATTTCAACAGCAATATGATTCTAAAAAGAAGTTATTTAGGAGGTTTTTTGCATTGGATATACACTTTGGGTGACTTTCGACCCGTTTAAAATATTTCTTTTTAACCCAGTTTTCTAAGATACCACATGTTTAACTCGTTGGAGATAAAACATAACCTGAATCGACCTATCCAAAAGTAAATGAGTTAAAATTCCCATCTCCAACAATGCATCAACAAACAGGTCATAATTATAAAATGATCTATTATATTACCTCGTTATCTGATTCTGGTTATTTGACTATTTAAGATCATTTATTTACTTTCAAAACACACATCGCCCCCTAAACTGTGCGTGAGTGAGACGGAGACAGAGAGAGAGAGAGAGAGAGAGAGAGAGAGAGAGAGAGAGAGAGAGAGAGAGAGAGAGAGAGAGAGAAACTTGACAAACAGAATAATGGAAATTTTGAAAGTGAGAGAGAGCCAACAATCCAATGTCGGGCACAAGCAGAATTACAATCATGAATTGCTTCAAGTTCTGATTTTAACAGTGTCTCTTCGGCGTAAAAGGCGTTGTTGTGCACATTTGCATCTCCTGGTTCTTCAACTTTAACATCCAACTCAACTATCTGTAAATTAAAGCAGTATATGTTTAAGAAAACACACTCTTGTATGTTAAAAATGTATTCTTTGAGGTACAGCCGTACGATGATAAATATCATACATCAGGAGAAGCAAAATGGAAGTAGTACAAGAAAAAAATGCCAAGTATATAGCAACAAAAAAGTGCTAAGCCTAGACAACTAGACAAATCACTTTAAATCAAATACTGGCCAGAGATGCCAATTTGACCCATTTACTCAGAGTTGGGTCGATTTGGGTTGTGTGTTATATCAAAGGGTTTGAGAGTTGACCAAAGTCTAATTATAATCCGTACAACCCTCTCACTTTTTTTCCGGTTTATTTAATATCATACCAATACTTTTTTTGTTACAACGAATGCATTAACTATTAATAATAAGGTTTGGTGGTTGATCACATCCAACCATCTGTGTCGAACATGCTAAAAAATGATGTATGTCAACCCGAACCAGCTATGACCCATTAACCAACCTATGATGTTGCCACTAATATCAACTAAATGCTCAAAATAATATAGCAAGCAGAGAGCAGCTCAAAGTTCAAGCATTTGATTTCTAAAAGTGCAAATTCTCGAGTATATTACAGAGATCAAGAATGGCAAACCTGATTGTGGGATTCACCAGGCTTACAGTCAACAGACATATCCATACGAGCAACAAAAAAGTGTTGATGAACAGGAGCGTAGAGTACGTCCAGGAGCAATCATAGTCCCATATTTTCTAACTTCACCAGGTTGAAGAGCTCCTAATATAAGCTTAATATTCCAGTTAACTTCACCTCAACTTCTATTTTTCCATCCTGTAGAAGATATCCTACTGTTTAATCACAATTCACAATAATCCTCATATTATCACGGTCTAATGTAACCTAGTAATTTTTGATTTTTTTTCCTTTTACACCTACTGATTTTGTGTTTAGTTTATCTTATGCTATACTAATGTAACCTAGTAATGCAGAAATAACAGCAAGAAAACACCAATGACACAGATTATCCACCTAATCCAAACACCCCTTAATTACCTAGATTACACTAAGTTTTGGGTTTTTTTAGCTTATACCTATCAATTATATGAATGAAACAGTTTATGTGAACTAAATTGAAGCTAATAGAACCAATATAACAAACTAAGAACTGCAAGAACACATAAATGCAATCTATGCTAACTTAGGCAGTAAGCTAAAGCTAGACAATGCAAACTGTAATTAGAAACACAAAATCTAATGAAATAAGCTACTAATGCAGTACTAAGCTATAAGTAATAATGATTAAGCTACTATTAAAAGGGATGTAAAAATGAAGACTTACTTGAAATGAAGCTGCAAAGGGAAATGAGCAGAAGCTAATGATGAGACAAGCTTCACTCAAGCTATAGAAGAGCTTGATGAACTTATCAGGATGGATAGTGAGCTTGTGCAGTGTTTGTGTATATGTCCGGACGGACCCAAACGGACCGAACGGATCTTGCCCCGGCGGATTAATATCCGAACGGACAGTCCGAGCGTCATCAACTACTCCTGCTCCATGGACACGTGTCTCTTACGTCTGACATTTACAAACAGTCGCCTACTGCCACTATGCACAGTATCGTACAGTGAAAAGGTATAGGTCTCATTTAGTATAAATACTTCTCATTTACACTTATATCAAGTAGCATTTACTGCATATATACACATATACCTTTATCCTTACCTCATACTTACTCTCACGCCTGAGCTGGGTCCTGGGACAAACCCCCAGGGCGAGGCTAACGCGCTTTTCTTGTCTTTACAGGTCCGAAGAATCTTTAAGACTCTCGACTTGAAGGCGACAACAAATTACTCAAACAAATTGGCGCCATCCGTGGGACCCGGGTTCAATCTACCAGGGTTACAGAATGTCGGGTCCACCACCGGAAACTTCAGGAGGAAACGAAGACACCCCTGCTAGGATGAGGGAACAAATTGAGGGACATTTGTCCGCCCTCAAAGCCTTGGTGGAGGAACATAATCGAAGGGAGAAGGTTCAACCCATTCGTTTAAATTTCGCCGAAGATGACTTCAATAATGACAGGACAGCGACAGGGATAGTTACCGGGACAAGGGTCTCCGATGAAGACCTGGGAAAGCCTTTTAAGGAAATAGCCAACTCCCCCCTGTCTCGCCGGCTCCTCGAGTTCTCTGCTCCAGAGCATAAAATGCCATCTCACATTAAGCTTTATGACGGGTCCTCTGATCCGGAAGATCATCTCACCAGGTTCTCCGGTGCCACGATGCAGGGATGTTGGCCCATGCCAGTGTGGTGTCGTATGTTCCAACAGACACTGGATGGAAGCGCTCGAGGATGGTACGATAAGCTCCCTTCCGGTAGCATCGATGAATGGTCGGACCTTCGTCATCTGTTCGCGACACGTTTTGCTCTCTGAAAAAAATGCTTCAAAGATCCTACGGAAATCACTAAAATCGTCAGGAATGCCAATGAGTCTTTTCCTGAGTTTAAAGAAAGATGGACCACGGAAACAGGTTTCATCCAGGGAGTACCGGAAATAATGCGAATATCCTCTTTTATGGACGCGTGTAAAACCCCAGAGTTGGCCAAACGATTCGCAGACAGGGTACCCAAGACGGTGAAGGAGATGATGAACCGAGTAGATGATTTTGTCAGATCAGAAAAGGCTTTCGCTAGCACCAAGTTGCCTCCGGGAGAACGATTAGAATCCTCGAGAAGGCCTCTCACTGGCCATTTCCGAAGGGAGGAAAGACAGTTTCGAGGGCCCTACAGAGGAGATAGAAGACCTCAGGAGGGAAAGGCTAATCCCTCAGGGCGTGATTGGTATAGCCCTTACAAGCCTAGAGAACGACTTCCATTGCTCCCACCTCGAGACGATCACGCTACACGGCAATACCACTACCCTCCTAAGCTCTCACTGAACTCTCTCACCAAGCTGCCTAGAGAAATCCTAGCTACCGAACGGCAACTAAGGCTTCCAGTCCCTAGACCTCTCGGTCACCCACCCAAGAGGGAGGATCAGGACAAATACTGTGATTATCACATGGGAAGCGGGCATCACACTAATGACTGCATCCAGCTCAGGAAACAATTAGAAACGGCGCTCGAATCGGGGAAGCTCAATCATCTTGTCAAGGATGTTCGCCAGAAAGGCGGTAGACGACAGGAAGATGAACCGCAGAAGGGTAGGGTTATCAATATGGTTCGCACGTCCACAAATAGTAAAAAAAGGAAAAATAGAGAGCAGTCAGAAGAGTGGATGCAGATGCCCATAACGTTCCCACCCATATCAATGGACGATGTATCGGAGGAACCAATCATTGTGGAAGCGACGATAGAAGGATACCTAGTCCGAAGAGTTTTCGTAGATGAAGGAGCCTCGGTAGAAATCATGTTCGAGCACTGTTTCAACCAACTACATTCCTCTCTTAAGGCAAGGCTAAGGCCTACCCAAACAGATCTATTAGGATTCGCCGGCAGCGTGACCAAACCAATGGGGAAATTAGAGCTGGAGGTAGAATTTGGGAACGGAAGGTTGATCCGAAGAACGATAATGAAATTCACAGTCATCCGTGCTCCGTCTCCTTACAACGTCATCCTCGGCCGTAGCGGCCTTAAAGCGCTCGGAGCAATCCCCTCAACCATTCATTTGATGATGAAATTTCCTACACCGGCGGGAATTGCTACATTGTCAACCCGGTCCGCTGCGGTATTGGAATGCCGAAGGATTGAAGAAAGTCAAACGGAGAAAGAGAGCGTGGTCGAGTACGAACCAGGTGCAGCAGAAGCCGAGGGTATAATGGTCAATCCGGCATACCCAGATCAACTCGTCACCATCGGAGGTAGTCTCACCAAAGGGTGCAAGACACAATTGAAAACTTTGCTCGCAAGGAACCTCGACGTATTTGCATGGTAACCGGCGGATATGACGGGGATACCAAGAAGGATGGCGGAACACCGTTTGAACATCAACGCATCTGTTGAACCGGTATGTCAAAAACGAAGAGTTTTCGCTCCGGACAGGAGCCAAGCTGTAGTAAAAGAGGTCGAAGAATGGACGCGGGCAGGGATTGTCTGTCCAGTAAAATATCCGACGTGGATATCCAACCCCGTGCTGGTGAAAAAGAGTGATGGCACCTGGAGAATGTGTGTCGATTTTAAGAATGTCAACTCGGCGTGTCCAAAGGATTACTACCCCCTTCCGGACATTGATTGGAAGATAGAGTCTGTAATGGGATACAAATACAAATGCTTCCTGGACTCGTACAAGGGTTACCATCAGGTGCAAATGTCGAAGGAAGACGAAGAGAAAACAACCTTCTACACGGACCAGGGGACCTATTGCTACACCAAGATGCCGTTCGGTCTCAAAAATGCCGGAGCCACTTATCAAAGGTTAGTAGATACGGCATTCCAAGCGCAGTTGGGGCGAAATCTAGAGGCTTATGTCGATGACATGGTAATCAAAAGTAAAGAAGAAAGGGAGATGATCGCGGATATCGCAGAGACATTCAGCAACTTAAGAAGGATCAACATGAGGCTCAATCCACGGAAGTGTTCATTTGGAATGGAAGAAGGAAAATTCCTAGGTTACCTAGTGACTTCTGAAGGAATCCGAGCCAACCCAAGAAAGACAAAAGCCATACTAGACATGCAATCTCCCCGGACGTTGAGAGATATGCAGAGTCTCAGCGGTAAGCTAGCATCACTAAACCGGTTCCTTTCCAGGTCGGCGGAGAGATCGTTACCCTTCTTCGAGACGCTAAAGAATATCACCAAGGAAAATAAGGAAGAATATAGGTGGACGAAGCCGGCCGAAGAGGCCTTTCAGCAGATGAAAAAGCTCATCGAACATCTTCCGTCTCTAACTACTCCGGTTGCTAAAGAAACCTTGTATGTGTATATTGCAGCCGCTGATGAAGCTGTAAGCACCGTCTTAGTGGCGGAGAGGAAGGGAAAACAAAGCCCAGTACGCTACGTCAGTAGAACCCTTAACGAAGCGGAAAGGAACTACGCCCCCTTGGAAAAATTGATTTTGTCACTACTGCATGCATCAAGAAGGTTGCGCAGATATTTCGAAGCCCATCCCATTAAAGTAATCACCGACTAACCGATTAAGCAGGTCCTCAGTAAGGCCCAGGCATCCGGCAAACTTGCCAAGTACTCCGTGGAACTGGGTGCATACAACATAGAATACGTTCCCCGGAATGCCATTAAAGGACAGGTTCTTGCCGACTTCCTCTCCGAAACACCTATCGGAAACAGCTCCCCATCCTATTTCCAACTACCAGCAAAGGTTCCGAACAGAGACGAAACCGGGCAATGGACGTTGTTCACTGACGGAGCCTCCAATCTAAAGGGAGCTGAGGCCGGACTGGTGCTAATCAGTCCTACCAAGACGGAGTATACCTACGCTCTCCGTCTGAACTTCAAAGACACAACCAACAATGAGGTCGAATATGAGGCACTATTGGCCGGCTTGAGGATAGCGGCAGAAATGGGCGTGAGTAACATAAGGGTTTATGTCGATTCAAAACTTGTGGCCAACCAGATAAACGGCGACTATGTGGCCTCGAACGCCAACATGATGAAATACTTATCTAAAACGAAAGAATTAACGGCAGGGTTCAAGAGGTTCTCCATAAGCAACATACCCCGGACACGAAATCAAAAGGCCGATGTGTTGAGTAAACTGGCTACCGTCGCTTTCGACCACCTGACCAAAGAAGTCCTGGTTGAAGTATTGACGGAGAGATCTATCGAGAAAAGGGAGGTGAATGCAATAGTAGAGGAAGAAGGGGACAACTGGATGACACCCATCATCAGGTGCCTTAATGAGGGGATCTGGCCGGAGGATAAAAACGAAGCTCGTTCGCTAAGAATGAAGATCAATCAGTACGTGATGGAAGGAGGAGTCTTGTTCAAGAGATCTTATTTAGTGCCCATGTTGAGATGTGTGGGACCTTTACAGGCCAACTATGTGATTAGAGAAATACACATGGGAGCATGCGGAATGCATTCGGAACCAAGGACGGTCGTTGCAAAGGCCATGAGGCAGGGGTATTACTGGCCAACCACGCACCGGGACGCCAGGAATGAAATACGAAAGTGTGATTCTTGCCAGATCCACTCCAGAGTCCCGAGGCTCCCAAAGACACCGTTGACATCCATCATGGCACCATGGCCCTTCTACCAATGGGGAATGGACATCCTAGGTCCTTTGCCCCAGTCAGCAGGAAAAGCAAAGTACATGATAGTAGCTATAGACTACTTCACTAAATGGATTGAGGCTAAGCCATTGGTACGTATAACTGGCAAGGAGGTCAAAAAGTTTGCATGGGAAAACATAGTGTGCAGATTTGGACTCCCCCGGATAATAGTGACTGATAACGGGACACAATTTGTCAATGACCCATTTAAAAGATGGTGTAAGCAATTGCACATACAACAGATAAACACGGCGGTTGCCCATGCACAAGCAAACGGGCTGGTGGAAGCCGCTAACAAAAGTCTGATGAATGGCATCAAAACCAGGCTAGGTAGAGAAAAGGCAGGATGGGTGGATGAGCTGCCCAACGTCCTATGGGCTCATCGGACGACCCTCAAGATGAGTAACGGAGAGACCCCATTCAGCCTTACCTACGGTAGCGAAGCAGTCATACCGGCGGAGATTGGGATGCCTACTCACCGGACGATGATGGTAAGAGATGGGACGAATGAAAAGGAAATTCGTTTCAATTTGGATCGGCTACAAGAAAGAAGGGAAGAAGCGGCCATCCGGGAAGCCAAGTACAAAACGAAAATAGAGAAATACTACAACTGACGAGTTCGTCCGGAAACCTTCCGGCCCGGGGAATTCGTATATCGCCGAAACGAAGCCAGCCGTGTCGAGGACCAAGGCAAGCTAGGTCCGAAATGGGAAGGACCATACCGTGTGGCAGAAGCATATCAGAATGGATCCTATAAGTTATATACAATGGACGATCAGGAAGTCCCCCGGAAGTGGCATGCTGTTAACATCCGGAAGTGTTATTTATAGTTTGTATTCTGTCCAGAATTCTGGGTTGTAAGACCAATGGTCAGGTCATTTTGCTAATTGATACCCGAAGCCCTCCAGAAACAGGGGAATTTTCCGCAATAAATCGTGAAATAAACCTTATGAAATTTGGACGGAGACTAGCTACCTCCGTCCGACCAAGGCTTCATCACAACAAAAACAACCCAACGGTGCCAAGTCACCTAGGGGTTCGTCTACAACCAGCCACCTAGGGGTTCGTCTACAACCCAACGGTGCCAAGCCACCTAGGGGTTCGTCTACAACCCAACGGTGCCAAGCCACCTAGGGGTTCGTCTACAACCCAACGGTGCCAAGCCACCCAGGGGTTCGTCTACAACCCAACGGTGCCAAGCCACCCAGGGGTTCGTCTACAACCCAACGGTGCCAAGCCACCTAGGGGTTCGTCTACAACCCAACGGTGCCAAGTTACCTAGGGGTCCGTCTACAACCCAACGGTGCCAAGCCACCTAGGGGTTCGTCCACAACCCAACGGTGCCGAGTCACCTAGGGGTTTGTCAATTAACCCAACGGTGCCAAACTACCCAGGGGTTCGTCATCAACCTAGCGGTGCCAAGTCACTCAGCGATTCAAATTGTTCACAAAAGATACATGTAATATATAAAAAAAAAGAAAGAAGAGAAGCCAAATACAACTACGAAAAACACGAACGAAAGGACCGTCACATAAACTAATGTAGCACACCCAAAAGGAAGGGCCATCCGAACGTACAAGGAAAATAAAATTGTTCACATCAGACAAGTTACAAAAAGAAAGCAAAGACTATGATCTAATGGTCGGTCTCCTGATTTTGTTCCTGACCAACTAGCCCCGAACTTCCAACGCCCGGAGTAACCACCTCCCCAGCAGGAAAGATATTCATGATATCGGCCAGCGGAAGACGGTAGGAAGCAACCACCTTCTCCACATAGGGAAACTGTTTAAGAAACATGGCATCATAAGTGGCACGGAAGTTTAGAGCCTCTGGCATGTCAAAACCAGAAGCAGAGTTCACAATCTCTTCAATCTGCTCAGTCCTTCGGCCAACTTTCACTCCTTCCAACCAACCGGCATCTATGGCCGCATTAAAAGCCTCACCCCATGCCATTTGATATTCATCACTCTCCCGGAGTCTCCTAACCACGGTAGGAACAAGCTATCGAACATAGTTGAACCGCAGAATCTCTGCCTGGCTCGACTCAACAGTCATTCTCTCAACAGTCTTCATCAGATCTGCGGCTCTAGCCTCCGAAGCCTCCAAAGCAGCATTCTTTCCCGACAACATCGCCTCCAAAGCTTTTATCTTGTCAGATTGCTCCCCATTTTTAGCCAACAGGGCATCTCTCTCCTGCTCAATGGTGGATAACTGATTAGACAACCCCTCCTCCCGGTGTTGCTGCTGAAACTCTCGGCTAGATTCTGCCAAGGATTCAGCTGCCCGGCGCTGCTCCGCCAACCCTGACTCAAGTTCTCTTATTCTCTCAGCGGAACTACCACACCCTTCGTGACTTTGATACAGTTGTGCGTAGTTGTAACTCAAGTTTTCGAACCGCTGGAGAACGTCCGCTTGAGCCAAGCAACCACGTGCCAATTCAAACCAAGCACGCTGCGTCGCCTGGTAGTCAGTCAAGGTTCCTTGCTCAGATCGCACAGAGGGAGGGGCAAGATGCACCATAAGATCCCTGCAGACCTCGGCATCACTAAGGCTGGCTCCAGCGGTCAGCTTCCACCCCGGAACATAGGGGTCGGAGGAATCACCCCGTTCTGAAAAGAGAGTTACCTCAGTATACACAAAACCTAAAGAGGGATAGAGTATATATAACAAAGAAAGTTACCTCCGGAACTCCTGCCGGCAAACGCCGTTCGAGTAGACCCAGCGGAAGTAGACCATGCAAACCTGCGTTTAAGGAAGGACATGATGTAACAAAGTCTCTCTCTCTCTCTCTCTCTCTCTATATATATATATATATATATATATATATATATATATATATATATAAAAACGTTTATTTAGACATACCTCCATGTGCTAGATCTGCAAGGACCGGACGGTCCAGAGTCTCATTCAACTCGGTGGCAAACGCATCAAGGCTAAGACCATCACCTTCTTGATGACCAACCACCCCCTCGGAAACAACGTGCTCCACATTCTCTTCAGGACCACCCCCTCCAGCATTTCCAGTATTCTCCTCTAAAGGAACTTCCTCATGACCAACATCTTCGGTGTGCTCAGCATTCTCAACATTCACAAGATGACTTGCTTCCTCCACGTTTTCCACATCGGCAGTCGGACCATCACCTCCTACATTCCCAGAGTCCGGGTGACTGATGTTGATGGGAGAGGGAGAACGAGTACGATCACTGGTAGAAGAACCGTCGTCATCTGATACAACAATGCTAGAAGCAGAGGGTCTTTTGGAGGGTCGGTGAGAGGCGTCACCAGCCGGACGTTTTTTGCTCACATTCCGGGGCTGAGTAGTTTGTTTCTTCCGATCTTTCGCAGCTCGAGAATCTATCACCCTCTGGTCAGGCTTCTCAACAACCCTTTGCAGCCTGGTTTTGCTAGGAAGTACCTCGCCGGGTTCCAGAGGCTCGGTCACATGCATTTCGATACCATCACCCTCGGCCAATGGAGGCCCTTTACCAACACGAGAAATAGAAGTGTTGGGGAACCTGAGAAAGCGAGACATCGACACAACTGCAATAAAAAAATGATGAGCACAGGTAAGCTACATAACATGAAAGCATGGTATAGACGACTAAATTAACGAGAGAGTTACCATTCCCCTCCCCATCCTTAAAAATCGGTCGGTGACAGGGATGTTTCCAAATCTTGGTCAACCCAGCCTCGAAAAGTAAGGGCGGATGAATGGCCTGAATATCTACAACGGCAGCCGTCAGGGCCTCCACATGCTCTGGCTGATAGCCACCAAAGGGAGGAAGCTCGGAAACGCTGGAATCCGGATGCCTCCAAGGCATGGCCTGAGGGATTGCCCTTCGGTCAATAAGAAAAAATCTATCTTTCCAATGCTTCATGCTTGAACAGGTCTCGTTAAAAATTCTCGCTTGGCCGTTCTTTCCGGTCCGACGGGCGAATGAGAACCAATGCCCTTGTTTTTGTAGCATATAGAAGAGACGAAACAAAGTCACGTAGGGGGCAAAGTTTAGACTCCGGCAATATACCTCGAATAGAATAACTTTCGATAAACCAATCGGAACCAACTGAGACAGATGCACACGGAAGTAATTGAGAAACTAGAGAAGAAATGTCAAAAACGGAACCCTAATACCCGAAAACTCTAGATAAGCCTCATACACCCCGATGGCGTTCCTCGGTAACTTAGCCATAGTCATACCGGGTGGTGGTAGACGAGGATGTAAGTCCTCCGAGATTCCGTATATCCGAGTGGCCTCCTGTACATCTCGGGCCGACATAACGGTCTGATATATATGCATGTCAAACTTCGGGATAAAATCCGGAGTGCCAGATACCGATGCGACATTGTCATCCGCACCGGATGATGGTGCAATATTCTCTTGCGAGCCAGAAGCCATAAGTAGTAGACGGAGGGAAAGGCAACTCTCTTAGAAAATGAAAAGAAGGGAAAAGTCGGAGAAACTCACCTGATGAGTAGACGAAGAGACCGAATCGCTTGTGTGTGAAGAAAAGTAAAAACAGTAAAAACCGAGAAGTGAAAGAAACAAACATTATATAGGAGGACAGGCGGAACAGTAAAACGTCGCTTCATATCAAAACCTATACGTGGATGAATCAGGGCCATCCACGTGTGTACCTTATACACGTGGCCACATCTCACGATTCTCGGTAAAAAATCGAATCACCCAGTATAGTGGGCTTAGGGCCCATGAATTTTACCCCAGCCCAACGATGACTCATCATCTATGCGACAGGCTTATCCAAACAATGATAACGAAAGACAAAAACAAAAAGAGACCACACAGGACAAGCACAACTTTATAGAAAGGCCAAAACATCGCGTTACATCCCTTCGGAGCTGTAACACGATATTGGGGGGGGGGGGGGGACATGTTTGTGTATATGTCCGGACGGACCCAAACGGACCGAACGGATCTTGCCCCGGCGGATTAATATCCGAACGGACAGTCCGAGTGTCATCAACTACTCCTGCTCCATAGACACGTGTCTCTTACGTCTGACATTTACCTGTCAGAAACAGTCGCCTACTGCCACTATGCACAATATCGTACAGTGAAAAGGTATAGGTCTCATTTAGTATAAATACTTCTCATTTACTCTTATATCAAGTAGCATTTACTGCATATATACACATATACCTTTATCCTTACCTCATACTTACTCTCACGCCTGAGCTTGGTCCTGGGACAAACCCCCAGGGCGAGGCTAACGCGCTTTTCTTGTCTTTACAGGTCCGAAGAATCTTTAAGACTCTCGACTTGAAGGCGACAACAAATTACTCAAACATGCAGCTTATACCACCTAACTAACTATATATAATAATAATTTTGTTTTTTGTTTGCTTAAAAACTATACACAGAAAACAAGTCCTAACTTATCTAAATTCTTTAAAGTAACTTGATTAAGCTAAAAGAAACAGAAGTTTAAAAGCTATTAAAGAGATTAAGCTAAAAAGGAGAATTGCAGAAAATAGCTTAACAAGAAAACAAGTAGATTTTATTAATAAGCAGAGCTGATTACATGAAGAAACAATAGACACGAAATTAAAACCCTATATTAGACTCTAAATTCCTCTAGAATTTGATACGAGGCTTATGTGAGGTTAACCAGGGTTGAGGTGATTTGGGGGTGGAGGGTGAATGGCGGGGAAAGGTTTTGGTAAATTATTTTGACCTGGAAAGGGGGAATTGACCAGCGTCGGGTTGTGGGTAAAATGGGTACCAGGTGTGAGTGGTTTTGGGTAAATCCGGGTTAAAGGTGGATTTTGGGCCAGCAGGGGGGTTGTGGATTAGGGTGTTGGGTTGCTTTGTTTGTTAAGGGGGGTTTTAAGGGTTTAGGTTTATTACTATTAGAATAGTTTAGGTAAAATCCCAAGGACTATTATTGTAAAATCTGAAACTGCAAGGACCCAATTTGCCATTCTTCATAAATGTCATCCTAGGGCTCTTTTTGATAAACTTGATTTTTTTTTTTTTTTTTTTTTTTTTTTTTGTGCAAAAGGACCCAATTTTCCATTCTTCATAAATGTCATCCAAGGGCTCTTTTTGATAAACTTGAATTTACGGAGGGCTTGATATGTCATCTCTTCAAAATTCTCTTTTCAGGGACCAAATTAGACAAGTCTTGTAATTCCAGGGACCATTTATGTAAATCTTCAAAATTATCTTCCAGGGACTTAATTTGTCATTTCTTGAATCTTGAGGGATCAATTTTTGACTTTTTGAGCATTCCTGGTTCCGACCTTTGACTATTTCCATTTCTCGTGCTCGTTTTTACAGTTTTGGTTCGGTTTTTGTCCTTTTCTCATATTAACCTACCTGCATGCACAAAAACACATACTTTTTACAATTATTCATTAGTTTTTGGTCTTTTTGGGTCTTAATTTGGTCAATAAAGGGTGTGTGTATTCACTCACACCAGCCACTTAAACCTATAATAACGACTTTAAACAATATTACTATACTATTTTTATTTATCCAACAAAATTTAAACCAAAGCATAATCAAACAAAAATCAAACCAAAAGCCACGTATAATCAAAGAGGATTGGTCTTCAGCCAAATTTTTGAGGAACGGGAACTCCACGACTCAACAAACACTCCCGGATGCATCATTTAAGCACGGACTGAACAGAAAAATCTTGTGGGAACACACAAATCAGAGGATCAAGATGGACAAGACCATCTTGAAAATCTAACTAAATCAAAAGCAGAATTAACACCATTCTGTACAGGGATCTTATCATTTTTTTTACAATAAGAAGAAATTGTTGGTAGTTGATAAGAGATGAATAACTTATTCAAATATTAATAATACCTAACATAGTGGATGTCATAATATGATTTGTTATATTATTATCTAACAACATTAGATGTGCAGGCCCAAATGTGCACGTGATTTTTTTTTTTTTTTTTTTTTTTTTTTTTTTTTTTTAAATTATTTATGATGTTTGGGCCAAGGCCTAATGTTACATAAGAGTAATATATTTTTTTTGTAACTAAAACTAATATAACAAAAAGTAAAACAACCTAAAGCTAATCTAAAAAAAGTAAACCCAAAGCCCCGTGCGTGCACGGGGTTCTAAAACTAGTGTAGTATACGACTACTCGTGACCGACAGATAGACAAAAAAATAATAAAAGTTTGAAGATTTAGGGATTAAATATAATGTTTTAAAACCCGGTTCGACCCGGGTGGTTCAATCGGTTGAACCATTCCGGTCGAAAAATGGGTCAATTTAAACCGGTTCAACTTGCTAGGTTGGTCGAAAACGAGTCAAATTAAACTGGGTCAACCCGCTGGGTTTGAAGCGTACCAGATCAACCCGGTTTGTGATTTGTATTAATAGTTTCCTTTTGAAATATATGTTTTCAACATTTCCTTTTTTAGTTTCAACTTTTCACTTTTCAATTTTTCCTCCGGGTACCCCGTGACGATTAACCGGAGAAATAGATCTCGATGAGGCCTGATTCACCAGTTTGTATCGGTTTCAATGGGTTCTCTCTGGTTCAATTTCAGATGGTTTTTATTGGTTAGTCGAACCGGTGGCGACACCTGTTCTCGGTTGAACCCGTTGGTCCCGTCCAGTTTTCAAAACTATATGTACCATCAACTTGTTAGTTATGTGAAGCTTTGTATGTTTTATTAATTTGTATAATATGTATAATAACATGTACTTTTCATTTTAGAGTGTTTAAAAATAACATTAATTAGTGTGTTTAATTATTTCATGTGGATTATGTTGTAACTTATTTAAATTATACATTATGAAAATTTTATTGTTCTTTTTAGTAAGTGGTGTTTTAATTGATTTTATTTAATTTGGTAGATATGCTTTTAATTGGTTGTACAATGTGAATAAATTATTGTAATTTTAAGTAATGATGTACTTTAATAAGAGTATTAATTACAGTATAATTTAGTTTTAAAAAACCATTATGATTAGTAACTTTCTCTCTCATTTGACCAAGTGTTATAAACTCAATATTTCACTTGACCATTTCTCCATTATAAGTAGTTAAAATAAAGTGAGATTTTGTTGATGAATTGAAAGAGGGGTTGATTGTTGTGTTATTAATATTAGTTGTTGAGGTAATTTTAATGCATCTACTAACCTGGTTGAAGATGGTTGGAAGAGCCAAAATGTTGGTCATCGAATCATCAATATTGATATACAGTAACTAGAGGTGCACAAAACGGTTAATTGGTCCGGTTTGACCTAAACCGGTTTGGCTGTTCGCTTTGAGCCGTCGTGGTCAAAAACCGGTCGGAGCAGTTAACCGGTCCGGTTTCAAACCGACTCCGAGGGGAAAAAACCAAACACACCCTAAGTCATATATAAAGTAAAACTCAAGACATTTGAATTCAAGAAATATTTTTTTCGTTTATACATATATTAAGTGTACGTGGCTCATTTCACGGAATCGAGTATAGATATAATTGTCCATATCATAAATTTTCATACATCGCTTTGACGAGACTGTGTATCGTTGTATTTGTTAGATTAAGCGTAGTGTAGACGGGGCGGTGCTGAGAACGTCAAAAAAAATTAGGCCCGACACGAAAAAAAAATGCCCCTATATTATAATACTAGCTTCAAGACCCGCCCGATGGGCGGGCTAGCTCTATAAAATCATTTTAATGAACACTATAGGAGTATTTATAAAGTTGATTATCTCATGACAAACAAAAAAAAATCATAAAAAATATGTAATGACACGAATATATAAAAAGTAAAATTGTGTTAAATAAATAATAAAACCTTGTGTCGTTGCAAAGACGTGTCTTTAGTCTATCTTTCGCTAACACATGATAAGTACACCTAACTTCAATGCAGATGTCGCATACAAATATTGTCTAGAAATTAGGAAAACTTCACATTTATTTAATATTGCTTGGTTCACTCTACACAATTTTGGTCATTTTGTCGGTGTAGTTACCGGTAATCAAACTCTATAACACCTAAACTTGTAACACCTCACAATTATCTATTTAAAAAGTAATGAAGAAACCATAACCAACAAATGAGAAGCACAAACATTAAGTATATATCTTCATTAGACACTTGAATTATAAGTATATGCCAACAAATGATAAGCACGCACAAAATTTAATGTATATTGAAGTGTTGTCTAGTTTTCTTATGCCTGGGGGAGTTGTTCTTCCGTTTACTTATTTCTATCAAACTCTACAAAACTTATTCACTTGAAGGCGTATCTTTAGGACAGTGTTCAAGACATCTCAATGTATCAAATCTTCAAAGAAAGACATCTCCATGCTGAAAATGATATAGAGCACGTGACTAAGAATAGACCTGTAACTACAACAGAAGTACATGCTGGTAGTTTTTAAAACAGAGTAATCTCAGTGGCATGGTCAAGACAGCAGTATGCGACGTAAAAAACACAAATACAACACTAAACTACAACAACATCATTGAAGTAAGTCGTCAAGGCTACATATAATTACACAAACAATATAGGGAGAAAGATTACCAAAATGATAAGTTATGGCTAAATACGATCCCCAAAAGACACAGCTTTCAAATCATCTTTCTGCGAAAATAAATAATCCTTATCATCTAAATGAATGGAAAATAATGCACAAAAAAAGTTTGTTTCATAAACTAAGATACCAGTTGTTACAGAGAGAAGTATTTTCATTTCTAAAAACAATTGGAACCTTAATGCCGACACGAACCTTAATAGAGGACTTTGTTTTTGAATTAGATAAATCAGTAAAATGCAACGTTAATATAGAAAAGAAAAAAAGAAAAAAAGGAGAAGAAACTTTTTAACTAATAGAATTAGTGGCTTGTTTCCACCCGGTTTGATCTATTTCCCTTAAGGTAGTCGGGTTGCTTAACTTATTCCCGTAAGATGATTTTTAATACGTTTGACGTATTTCCTTTAAAGCTGATTTAAACCATTACACGTATTCAACTATTATAATGATGCCAATAAAAGCAAAGCTCAACAGCATCTAACTGCCCATACTTAAGCAAGATCAAAGCGAGCATTGTTGAGTGAGTAGATAAAGATATTGATTATAGTACTGTATCATAAAATTAAAATTCGCATTTAAAGTGTCGAACCCAATAGCTTACTAGTTAAGTCCGTTGACTTGACCCATTTTGCCCGTTAGAGTTAAAACGGGTCAGCGCAACGTGCCGGTAAGTGGCAGTAGTTTCCTAAGCTAGTACAGAGCATGGTGATCCTTAGCTAATAGGATAAATTATTGGTTTTATGAAACCATTGCGCTTTTCGGTATACAATATCAGTTTTAGTCCATGGCAGTCGCGGATTGCATTTAAGGTCAAACTATAAGTGCAAGAAGACTAATATGTATTATTTAGGTTCATTGTACATGTATATTCTTATATAATCATAAATCACCAAATGATTAAGGGTGTGAAGGATTCCTTAAAAAAGTGCTTCTACTATTTGGAATATACATATCAACTGTTTGGATCAAGCAACTATGATACTAATTATTCAAAAATAAAAAAAATGCTTATTTATGTCACAAAATTCTGCTGAGCAAGTTGAATTAGCAATCTCTAACAATCTTACAACTATATATTTTCCATTTAAACAATGAACTTAATATATTGCACCACTTGGGATTGGCAGATTTAAACAATGAACCAAACATACAGACTATATATGAACAATTGTACACATTCTGAATCTAAAAAAAATCCCTATGCACAATGTTTATAGAAAGGCAAATTACCAGTGACTTTGCTGTCCAAGCCCAAAATAACCGGCGAGACTATGAATAAATGCAATTCATCTGTGAATAAATGCAATTCATCAACACAGGAAAGGTAAAAAAGCATATATAATCATAGCGAACCAATTATAGTATTTAGGTATTATACCTTCATGTTACCGGGTCTTCTGCCATACCTCTGGATCAACAAAACCAACGCATTAGTGGTTCCCTTAGGTTATGGAGGTGGCCTTTATCCCATGAATGATTAGATATGCAACATTCTGCCATCCAAACCAATTTTAGAAGCCATACTTAGGGACTTCAGTTATTGTTCAATTAGCTTTATAAAAAGATAATATTGATAATAAGGATTTGCATTTATAAATCTCACAGGCATCACCCAAGATACGGCTCAAGCTTCGTACCTGAGAAAGTGAGAAATTAATTCAGTAGAATCGCTAAGGCAACCACCAAGCATCTGAAAAGGAAAACAAATAAGTTCAATTATTAAACTATGATATTTGAGTTAGATTATGCTCTCCTTTTCGATTATATTGAATAAAAAATCCGGTCTTACATCATTGTGACTGCCAACATATTTTGTTGCAGCACCAAGGGAAAGGGTGTTCTAGTTAAGAGGTGGAGCAAACATGCCATCAATGCAAACAATGGCTCCTTTATCATGACATAACTCCAACACTGACTCAAGGTCATCACATTTTAGAAATGAATTTTTTGGTGACTCTGCAAAGAAAAGTCTAACCAGCAAAGAACATAAATCCATTTGTGTTACGTGTTGGGTGCAAAATAGGCAAGGCAATTGTCACCTATCCCAATGAATATTTTATGTATGTGTGGTCAAAACTGGTATTATATATGGTTGTTTGGGCCTTTGCAAGGGATGTTCATGGCTGCTACAAAGCTACTGTATCAAGGCAGTTTTAAGGATAAGAATGCAAAATACAAAAACTAATAATACTGTATTCTTAAGGCGTGTTTGGGGCTGCTGCCAACAACATATTTAAAGGGGTGATGGGGTCGTTTTAAAGGGGGTTTCAATTTGCGTACCTCCCGCTGCCGCTGTTCTAGTCTCAGCCTCCCTGCATTTGCCATTTGATACTCACCATTTTCTAAAGGCCATGTTTTTCAGAACCAACACATGACAGTTCCTCTTTCTTACTTGTCCACTTCTAATTTTGTGTTGCCATCTATTCGTTGGTGCATTTACTGCATCACAAGTAACACTCCAGTAATTAATATGTGCAATTTTGTACCAAAAATTCATTTCTATAAGCTATGTTTTTCTCTTCACATAGGATGCGTCTAGGATAGATTATAAAAATATCTTATATCCTTTGAGGGTTTTTTTTACCACTTATTGAATTGCTTATATGTTTATTTTTTTCCAAGAAATAAGCATATTAAAGATACCGATTACAACAAAGTGACATTTAGCATAACCATGCTCATATTTATGTTTTTCTATGTGTATTCTTATTACGGATAAACTCATTTGTAGCCCAAGAGCCCAGTTCCTCACAACTTGGCTGTATTCAAGATGCATTGATCAAGATCAGTAATTTGACAGATTATGTTATCACTTTTTAATTAAAACAATAACTAATTTCTCAAAGACCAAAATGGACTCTTAAGTTTCGAGTTTTTCAAACAGATGAATGTATGCTTAAAAGTTAATAAGTGCCCTTGATCATATTATCTAACATATGCAACTCAAATTACATGACCATATTATCTAACATATCTAACATATGCAACTCAAACAGATGTTGTACTCTTAAGTCTCGAGTTTTTCTAACATATTATCTAACAATGCCTGCCCCAAGTCCCTCCTGATAACATATGCTTAAAAGTTAATAAGTGCCCTTAAAAGTTAATAAGTGCCCTTGATCATATTATCTAACATATAAAGAAATGGCTATAAGAGTTGTTGCGGATCAACTCAGCCTGAATACGACCGTTTTGACCCCATATACTGAGAAAAACACGGACTAAATGTGCAACATGTAGAAAAATATAATTAACTATTTTGCGTCAATAAAATTATAAGGTAAAGCCCGTGGATCAAGAAGAAAACAAAGTGCATCAGTTATGAGCGAAAATTTTACCTTCAAAATATTCACGGGATCTGTCACGTTTATTTGAGCCACCAAGGATAACGCATTGCTCATCATATCTACAACAACAATTCCCTTACATGTTATGTATAGCAAGTAAAATGAACCAACCATGATAAGAAGAACATGTTTTCCAAAAAAATTACATTTAGAACTTTCATCAAACACTTGATATGCAATATGATAAAAGTAAAAAATGCTACATTGAACAACAACCACGATTTCCAAAAAATTTCAATTAAGGACTTTTATCAAACAATTGGTATGTAAATTCATCAAACACTTTATGGTCTTCTTGGTTGCACAAGTTCTATCAATAATTGGAATTATACTAACAAAAACTTTAACTAAGATTGAATTTGAGAAAAAAAAATAATCAAAAGACAAAATTGTCAATGAAGGAGTAATCACAAATATAAAATTGAACCAAATCAATAGGAGAAAATATAGTCACTGTCGAATAAGGGTCGATTTCAAAACTAATATCAATAATCAAGATCCACAATTGCATACATAACTAATCCCTAATTCATTATACATTAAAATTTTAATGTAATCGGCTAATCTAATTCATTCAATCGGAACAAAAGTTGAAAATAACAATTACCTCAGAAGTATTAAGATTCTAGTTGATTTCTGATAGAGTGGAGTGTGATTTTGAATTTGGTTTTTGAATTGTGGCTAAAAACAAAGAAGAAATCGGAAAATATCTGAATGAGTTATATGAATTATACTATGTTTCTAGTTTTATGGGATTTTTCCTTAAATAAAGGAACCGAATTTGTTTCAAAAAAAATTTCAAAATCTTTCTAAAAGGGGTGAGGTTTACACGTGTAGTTTTGTGGGATTTTTGAGAGAGTTTTTGCCACTAAAAATAGCAATCACACTTGTGCTATATATAGAGTGAGAATCCATAGATGGTGCCCCTATATTATAATATCTTTAATGGGTTGGGCCTAGTACATATAATGGGTATAAAAAATTTTAGTGCCCTTTAGTGGGTTGGACACGGCTCGGTTGCTGATGGTGCGCCGGCCCAAAACCGCCCATATGTAGACCAACATCATCATCGCCAACTCAACGTTACATTAGTTTTTCGCTTCACCACTAACATATTGTAATAAGACAACTAAATTCACCGCCTAAATATATCTCACTTAAACACAAATATACTTTCACAAGTATCAAAATCACACACACATCACATTTCCACAAGTCAGTCTACCAAACAACTGACTTCTCCCCTTTTTCTGTGACCAACGCATGAGTCGGAGGAGGTATTATAAGGAGTTAAGTACCATGTGTCCTTGATGCTCACCAACGAGTCCAAAGTGTATCTATTACACTTAGTCTTAAAGGAGTTCAATTTCTCATACTACTAAAATATGTTTGGTGCATGTGACTTGCTACAATATGTTGTAACATATGCAATTTGAATTGTAATATTGTAAGCTAGTCACATATGAAATATATCATAGGATGCTTCAAGGGTTTATAAATTAAATACGTGCCTTCCAATTTTCCAAAGCATACATCATATGTAACTCTCTAAAATCAATCTTCTTTCACAAGTGATAATGCATTCATATATCTTAAGTTAGGATAACCTCTCGCTAATGAGGTTACATGGCTTATCTCCCGGGTGGCGAGTTTCACAGGCATAAAAATTTCTAAGGAAATTCTTTATGATATGGAGTGATTATTGTCAGTTAACATCTTATTTCATAAACAGTTTTGCAAGCAAATTGTTGATAAGGAATGGAATAAAAGCGGATTTGATGCGTATTTTTTTGTAAATGAAGATGAAGGGGCACCTAGACTCGGAGACGGATGGTATGGTTGTTACTTCACTATGCTAATTTAATGATCATAAACTTGAAATGTGGTCATGTGGACCTCTCTATTCTCTTCCATAAAATGTGAAAGATTGTTACTTTTTCGTACCATCTATGTTAGCGTATAACCGTATTTGACAAATATCAAAGGGAAAAATATTTTAAAAGGTATTATACTTGCCACGTGTTTATCTTCTGGGTATCAAACTTTTTTTTTTCAGAATTTACACCTTTAACTTGTAAATTTTTCATCTTTTGGGTAATCTGTCACTTGCTAACCGGTCACCACTACCCAGAAGATGAATATGTGGCAAGTATAATTCTTTTTTTTTTAATTTGCCCTACCCATCACTCCGACGACCACCGCCGCTCCGGCCACCTCAACCCACCACCCACCTTCTCCTTCCTCATCACACAAACCTTAAAAAAAAAAAAAAAAAAAAAAAAAAAAAAAAAAAAAAACAACTTCCACCATTATTCGCCGCTGTTATTTCTTCTGGAAACCACCACCACTATCACAGCAGCCGCCGTTATTTCTACATGAAACCACCACCACTAAACTAAGGATTTACCAATAGGGCAAATTATAAAAAAAAAATATATATTTTTACCATAATAGCAATTCAATAATTTTTACGTTAATAGCAATTCAAGAATTTTTGTTAGTAAAGCAGCACATCAGATGTTTGGGTAGTGAACTAGAAACATCTCTACATGCCTGAGAGAGATGTGAGGTGTTGGAATACGGTTATTTCGTGTTATTTACATGATAGGAAGTAAATAACGGCGGCTATTGTGTTAGTGGTGGTGGTTTCATGTAAAAATAACGGCGGCTGTTGTGATAGTGGTGGTGGTTTCCAGAAGAAATAACAGCGGCGAATAATGGTAGAGGTTTTTTTTTTTTTTTTTTTTTTTTTTTTTTTTTTTTTTTTTTTTAAGGTTTGTGTGATGAGGAAGGAGAAGGTGGGTGGTGGGTTGAGGTGGCCGGAGCGGCGGTGGTCGTCGGAGTGATGGGTAGGGCAAATTATAAAAAAAATGTATTATATTTGCCACATATTCATCTTCTGGGTAGTGGTGGAACTTGCTACCGGTCGAGCAAGTGACAGATTACCCAAAAGATGAAAAATTTACAAGTTAAAGGTGTAAATTTTGAAAAAAAAAAAGTTTGATACCCAGAAGATAAACACGTGGCAAGTATAATACCTTTTAATATATTTTTCCCAATATCAAATTGTATGAATTGTAATATGCAATGTAGCTCCGTTGAACTTACTTAGGTAATATTGTATAATATTGTACGCACAACTCTAATTGATTTTTTCCCTCTTTGCTTAGGTTGAGATAACAATCATCTTAGAAAGGGTCATGACATCCATGGCTTGTCCACATCCATGTGGTTGCTACTTCCTTTGTGAAATCGTTTGATCCCAAAGGTGTCCTTCCACAATCAAGTCCACTTTAAACGTAGGGCCTAGTGTACGAGTGCTCCAACGATGACTATCTTAAGGTGTAATATATTTTGAAACGTTTTGCTCCACTTTTCGCTCGGACACTTACAAGACCAAAGTCATTCATATTCACAACCATGATTCAGTTTTCGACACATAATTTGTCACCCACAAGAGATAGATTGTTCACAACTATAATTCAGTTTCCTAATTGTACTTTTTTCATGAGGTTGGTTAGATTCCATAATATTTTTGTCTCATATTTCAAAATAAATAAATAAATAAATAAATAAAATCGCAAGTAAAATTACATATATAAATGTTGGTTTTACCATTATCAAGCCAAGTACATTGTTTGGACTTTGGACAGTTTGGTTGTGAATTCAATAAGGCGTGGTTTTTGTTTGAAGGATTGGGCTATTTCAGCCCAACAAGCACTCAAGCAGAAACACAATGTATGGACTTTGAGATACTTGGCATAATATGACTATTTTTATGCAAAAAATTGAAAATGTTGTATACGAAACGAATAAGTTTTTGTTATTTCTGGAGAACGAAGAAGTTTCAATCCGAAAAACACAAACCAAGAAATCATGTTCATTAAGTCAGTGTCATACATAATATTAAGACCTATTGATTTATAGTTTCAAAGTCATCCTAGAAGATGTTTCCTCACACGTACTCTCAGATTTATTCTACGGTAAGGGTACGATCTATCTACATTCTACCTCTTCTATATCCTGCCCTGACGGGATCGGGTATGTTGTTGTTGTTGCCGTTGTTGTTGTGATTTATAGTTTCAAAGCTGCAAGTTAGAATATGCATTAAAGTATACATGTTATTGTTTTACGAAAACAAATGACAAAAAACATTTCCAAACGATTATTTGCAACTTATTTTATCCATTACTAAATCCATTGGTTTTATCACCTCTTCAAGTATTTCGTTTTCTTTTATAACCTCTTGATAAAATATGTTCATTTAACATTTTAACTTATTCAAAGTCAAACAAAGTTTTTGACTTTTTGCAACGTATAATACAATGTTGGGCCTACAATTACAACTTGGCATGGGTTATTGATGCTACCAAAATCCGCATGGTCGTCAAGGTGATGAGCGGGCCATTTGACTTGTGTTGACCTTGACTTCGGGTCTTTAGTAACAGTGCTGAAAAGACAAAGAAAACTCGTTAGAGAGGTCCCCGGGCTGAGCCCGGGGAACCCCCTCCGACGATCAAGTCAGTGTTGAGCACATATATAGTGTATGCATTAGAATGTAATAGAGATTGAGAGAAATTGGTGTCTCGGGGTATTCCTCATGTGTATTCTATAATTAGAATAATATCGCTAGTACTAGAGAAAGATGCAAGAAATGAGAGTGGAGAAGTTGTACTGATAGAAGTGATTAGGAGCAGATTGGTGTGTCTTGAATTGTCTTACTTGCCTTCTATTAATAGGATGCAATTAGTAGTAGGATGGAACATATCTTATCCAATAAGCAAATATATTCGTAAGAGATCGAATCTCATATAATCATGATATTCTTTCTTTGTCACATGGCATGTTTCTTAACATGCTTCTCAACTCAACTTGCTTCATGTATGTAGATAATTCATCACATTGCATTTGCATCAAGTTGTTATATCAGTATGCAAGTAATTGTGAGAAAGTTTAGTTGGGATAATGCAATGGATAGAATCGAATATATTCTTTTACATGATCTTGTGGAGCCCTCCTTATCCTTCAAGATTCTTCAAGTTGCTATGGAAGTTGCTGATATACTCATTTGATTTATTGTTTATCCATTTACATGGTTACCTCATCAAGTCCCCGAGTGTATGTAGGCGAGTCGTTGATGTCGCGTGCATAGACTTTAGTAACTTAGGTATGTATATGCAACTTACACCTACATGAGTATTAGGTAAGTATAACATTATGAATCATATTCTCTTGCTGGAGTGTTTCCTAACAGCATTAATTATGTCCACGATATGTTCATGAAACCGTAGTCAATATATATATCTTTATATGACTTCAATGGAGGGACTATGTCTTTAGTTGAAAATTGTCCCATCATTATTTATTACAATTGCGTTATGAGTTTATAACCTTTTAAATGGCTTTATTGGTGTTGTAACGTCTTTATTTGGACATTTTTACCATTATTATTTATTATGATTGCGTTATGAGTTTATTGCCTTTCAAATGGCTTTAATGTCTTTTTTATTTTACACCATTATTATGTGTTAAGATTTTGCGTGTTCGCATTTTATTGCCTTTTAAATGGCTATATATTGGCAAGACGGTGTATTTATACCGTGTCGTCATTTATGTATTAGAATTTGTGTAGTAGCTACTCATAGCTTCATATCCTTTTTTTGTGAGGATGTTCCTTTGGATATTGCTGCATTAGCTATGTATCATATATAGTTTTTTGTGTAAGCGACTTATAGCTTCTTATACCTTTAAGGACGAGATTATGCTAAGAGTTTTGACACTTTTTATGTACGTGCATGAGCTATTTATAGCTTTTTATTATCCCTTTAATGGTGGGATTAGTATCATTTGTCACACCCCCAAGATCGGGTCCAGCGGAAGCATACATGTAGCTGGGGTGTAACTCAATTGGTATTACAACACAAGTTCAAAAATGGTTTGCACTTGAATCATTTTGGATAAAATAGTTAAATCAAAATGTTGAATTTACATTGTTAAAAGTAATGCGGAAGTAGGCCATTAAAATAGTTAAAAACGGTCCCCAAATGAATAATCAGAGTCTTCTATGACCATGCCATGCCCTGCCAAAACCTCCAGTAGCGTGCCATTGGTTAATACCTGAAAATACATGCTAAAGTGTCAACACGAGGTTGGTGAGTTCATAGAGTCTTGTGAAAAGAATGTAATGCATTGAAATGAAGATTTCCCAGCAAAGGCATCGTAAATCCACTCAGTTCCAAGTCCCGCCATAAGAGACTTGTAACCTGTGTGTTTACAACCCACTGCCAAATGTAATAAGTTTGATACAAAAGCATTGTAATTCAGTAATAAGGCTGATGCAAAGGCATCGTATTTCAGTAATAAGACTTGATGCAAAAGCATCGTATTTCAGTAGTAAGACTTGATGCAAAAGTATCAGGAATTTATCAGTAATTTTGTATGTACAATAGCCCAAGTATAAAGTAAAGTACTAAGATTTCAATAATGAAACCCACATTGTCTCTTAAGCTCATGGCCCCGAAGCTAGACTTTGTAATGCCCCAACAGAGTGTTTACCAGACACTCACTTGATAAGACATGAAATGCATTCGTCCCGTTGGAGCAACCCAACGCGAATGGAGGCGTCACCCTCAATAGATCTATTCACTCACTCTCGCTTAGTACTTGAAATTAACGGTCCATGAAATAAAGGGGACTTGTCGTGACGTGGTAATAAGACTACTTAAGCAATGTAAGAAACTTTATACTTTGGCATTGTACAAAAATAGTTGCTGCAATGTATTCTCCCCCATGGGATTTGAAATCGTATAAAAGTATAACACGAGTATTTAAGCATGTATCTCCCCCAAAGAGTTTGTAAAGTAATTAAACCAATAAAAGTGGGGCTATGACTCACCTGATATGATGGTACCATGAACATGTAATGAGCTGAAAAACAAGGCACGCACACTAGCCGCAACCTAATATGAATGATGAACGGTCTACTTTAGATCATGAAATGATGTTATGAATGTCCATGCACATGTTTCTATACCACTCTACTCTTTGGAAAAACACTTGTGTTGTCAAAAATATATAATCCAAGAATTTGGAAAATATTGCTATTAGAAAATATAAATGGCTAGTTATAATATATATACTTATATATATATAACGTAAGTTTCCATGTTAGCGTTGAAATACTCGGGTTGTAATCCTTGAAATGATGAAAACATACTCGTAATAACTAATACTACGTTAGTTATAAAGCTCGGTACTTGATATTATGTTTAGCTTAAAAATGCACTTCGTAGTTTTTGCGCCAAATTATATTAAAAGCTGTCAATTATAAAAGGGTTTTAGCCGATATTCAAACGAGTATATCTTTGTCGTTACTTGTCCGTTTTACTTGTTCTTTATATCCACGGTTACGTCTTAGTATGTAGTAATATATTTTGGAAAGCTCGGCTCCTCCGGGTTACGTCTAAAGTCTCTTTTTGTCCAATGAAAAACGTCCAACAGCATACATTTTCAGAAAAATACTTTTCGTCTACAATCTTGCAAAAATCATAACTCCTTCGTTATAGACTCTTTTTAATCCGTTCTTTCGCCTACGGATTCGTTTTTGAAAGTATTTTCTAAAAATTTTGCCAAAGTTCCCTTGGTGTTTACTGATTTTCCAGATTTTTACAAAACGGGACAGCATGTCTAAAATAGGTTCCAAATCAAGTTTCCAAGGTCAAAAACCAATTTCTACCATCACCAAACCTCTTGTAATCACCACATGGCTAATCTAATCTTACCATACACCTTCTTAGGGTGCCATGGACTCCTAACCAAGTTATTAGAGCAAGGGGATTCATAACTAAAAAGTTAGGGTTTGTATGTTTCTTTTTAGCCAAAATAAAGTGTGGTATAGCTACTTGTACAAGGTTTTTAGCATGATACTTATGTAATACATGTAAAAATAGGATGATCCATGAAAAAATAAAGATGAAAACTTACTTGATAAAATGAGATGATTATAGGATGATTATGCTTGATGTTCTTGTGTTTTTGTTGCTTGATTCTTGATTAGGCTTGTAAAATGAACAAGTTTTGTGTTTTACTTTATGGAAAATGATCACTTGATCATGGAGATCAATAATAAGTCGTGGGTTTGGAGAGGAAATGGAAGAAGATGAGATGAAAAGTGTTCTTAGCTCAAAAGTTGGATTATGATTTGTAAAAATTGGTAAAGTTATGTTTTAAGTGGTTTATTAGTATAAAATGGTTAAGTTAATGCTAGGGGTTAAAAGGGTGTGTCTTGGGGCTGGTTTTCAAAGGGTAGGAGGGGGGGGGGGGGGGTTAGGGTACTTGGGATTTAATTAGGAAACCTTGAAAGAATTTGCACTAGTTAGCGTTTTTAGTTACGATCGGGTATCGGTTTTATTAGAAATAAATATTCACGAAGTATACCGGGATGAAATTAGTTATAAAAATGTTAAAAACATATTAAAAATATGTTGGGTACATTTACTGAGTGATCGGGTGATTAATGTTTAGTTTTAACGAAAACCGACGTTATATTCATACGCGTACGTTAAAAATAAAATAAATTTCCAAAATACTGGGTAACTGAATGTTATAACTTTTATGATGTTAAAATGGATATAAAAATATGTCGGGACCATTGTGGGAATATTTAGATATATTCTTCGTGTATAAACCGGGTGTTAACGTTTATTATAATTACGTATACGTAAAAACGTTAAATATACTGAATATAGAAATTTGAAAATCCTAAGAGTGGTATAACATGAAAATGCTGTTATGATGATATGCAGACTATCCCCAGTCCGTATGCAGTGTCCTTAGCACTAATGAAATGAATTCGCACCTAAACCAATCCGGTTACGCGAATTTGAATACCCGTAAACTAAATTTACGATGAAATGAGTAATGCAAGTGAATGGTGAAAACTTTTCCGGAAATGAATAGTGTTCAGTGAATAGTAAATTTCCAAAAAGTTTCTCAGAACATCAAACTGACCTCGAAAACGATGAATAGTAAAACGATGAATAGTGTTTTGATGAATAGTGATTTATGAATAGTAAAAAGTCGAAGTTTGGGAAAATGACCTGAAATGGTAAATGACGTGAAATGGTGAGTTGTGACAGTCTTCCCCTCTAAAAGGAACTTCGTCCCGAAGTTCAGTTTATGTTGGTCTCTGAAAACATATTGGTGAAAAGGTGATGATATTCGAGAATTCCAGCGAATTCTAACGATAGGAATTCGACCCTGCTTCAACTGTTTGACCTAACTGTCCATGATTTGTACTTGTTCTCCTGCAAGGTTTATGTTTGACTTTGGGTTGGATTCCTTTCCAAATGGAATTATGAGTGACAATTCTGAAAAGCTGATAATACGTGGTTGTGTAATCCTATTGCTGTTGTTCTCTAACAAGGCTCAAGTCTGACGGCCACTAGGCCTACTCTGTTTGAAATATTACATGGTCCAGTGATAGTGGTTCGAATAGTTTGGTGATATCCTGGGAATTCTGTTGAGTTTTGAAATGGTCTTAATGTACCGAGAGATTCTCCTTATAGATAGTATGGAAAGTCTTTCCTAGGGAGGTCATTGATAATATCCACTTATCAATATAGGGAGTAGTGTGCGATGAGTGGCATAGGAATCCATAAAGTGTTAGCTAATTCCTTATATATACATATGGGGATAGGGAAAGGTAATGATAGTGATGGTGAGAAGGGAAGAGACTGTGACAACTGCGACAAAATGATATTGTGATACAAGAAAATACTGTGATGTAAGTGTATTATGCATAAATGTGAATGTTCATGAAATGAAATGATCAATTGACGTGCTTCCAAGCGGCGGTTCACGAGGTGATGAAAAGTATGAATGTTCTGACAATGAGGGTATACACACATGCATGAAACATTTGGAAAATGAGTAAAGGATTCAATCCAGACAGAATTTTATTATAACCATTCTCAGTGTTGCAAAATTCATTTCTGAGTCGGATATAGGTAGTCAGCCTATGTCCCACTATCCCGGGTTGAATATAGGTGACTAGTCTATATTCCACCGAGGTTCCATGAATTTTGAAATACTCAGCTCAGTTATACTAATACTATGTCCTTCACAAATACCAAGACGTTCTGAAAGACTAAGGCAGGTGACCAAACTCGAGGTTAAATGATGAAACTATGCAAGGAAAAGCATAATGCGGTGACATATATGATACGTGAACATGCTTATATGAAAAACAATTATAGTAATCAACTATAATAAATGAATATAATATATCAGATAATGAGACACAAGTCTCATCACCTATGTCAGCAACTAACCACAAATGAGGCTTCAGCTTGGCAGGCAGGCACGTGACGGTCATAGGGTTAAGTTTTCTTGAAAGTAGCTATAGTCTAGGTTTTAAAAACACTTAGTTCGCTATAGCCAAAGCTCTGGTACCAATCTGTCACACCCCCAAGATCGGGTCCAGCGGAAGCATACATGTAGCTGGGGTGTAACTCAATTGGTATTACAACACAAGTTCAAAAATGGTTTGCACTTGAATCATTTTGGATAAAATAGTTAAATCAAAATGTTGAATTTACATTGTTAAAAGTAATGCGGAAGTAGGCCATTAAAATAGTTAAAAACGGTCCCCAAATGAATAATCAGAGTCTTCTATGACCATGCCATGCCCTGCCAAAACCTCCAGTAGCGTGCCATTGGTTAATACCTGAAAATACATGCTAAAGTGTCAACACGAGGTTGGTGAGTTCATAGAGTCTTGTGAAAAGAATGTAATGCATTGAAATGAAGATTTCCCAGCAAAGGCATCGTAAATCCACTCAGTTCCAAGTCCCGCCATAAGAGACTTGTAACCTGTGTGTTTACAACCCACTGCCAAATGTAATAAGTTTGATACAAAAGCATTGTAATTCAGTAATAAGGCTGATGCAAAGGCATCGTATTTCAGTAATAAGACTTGATGCAAAAGCATCGTATTTCAGTAGTAAGACTTGATGCAAAAGTATCAGGAATTTATCAGTAATTTTGTATGTACAATAGCCCAAGTATAAAGTAAAGTACTAAGATTTCAATAATGAAACCCACATTGTCTCTTAAGCTCATGGCCCCGAAGCTAGACTTTGTAATGCCCCAACAGAGTGTTTACCAGACACTCACTTGATAAGACATGAAATGCATTCGTCCCGTTGGAGCAACCCAACGCGAATGGAGGCGTCACCCTCAATAGATCTATTCACTCACTCTCGCTTAGTACTTGAAATTAACGGTCCATGAAATAAAGGGGACTTGTCGTGACGTGGTAATAAGACTACTTAAGCAATGTAAGAAACTTTATACTTTGGCATTGTACAAAAATAGTTGCTGCAATGTATTCTCCCCCATGGGATTTGAAATCGTATAAAAGTATAACACGAGTATTTAAGCATGTATCTCCCCCAAAGAGTTTGTAAAGTAATTAAACCAGTAAAAGTGGGGCTATGACTCACCTGATATGATGGTACCATGAACATGTAATGAGCTGAAAAACAAGGCACGCACACTAGCCGCAACCTAATATGAATGATGAACGGTCTACTTTAGATCATGAAATGATGTTATGAATGTCCATGCACATGTTTCTATACCACTCTACTCTTTGGAAAAACACTTGTGTTGTCAAAAATATATAATCCAAGAATTTGGAAAATATTGCTATTAGAAAATATAAATGGCTAGTTATAATATATATACTTATATATATATAACGTAAGTTTCCATGTTAGCGTTGAAATACTCGGGTTGTAATCCTTGAAATGATGAAAACATACTCGTAATAACTAATACTACGTTAGTTATAAAGCTCGGTACTTGATATTATGTTTAGCTTAAAAATGCACTTCGTAGTTTTTGCGCCAAATTATATTAAAAGCTGTCAATTATAAAAGGGTTTTAGCCGATATTCAAACGAGTATATCTTTGTCGTTACTTGTCCGTTTTACTTGTTCTTTATATCCACGGTTACGTCTTAGTATGTAGTAATATATTTTGGAAAGCTCGGCTCCTCCGGGTTACGTCTAAAGTCTCTTTTTGTCCAATGAAAAACGTCCAACAGCATACATTTTCAGAAAAATACTTTTCGTCTACAATCTTGCAAAAATCATAACTCCTTCGTTATAGACTCTTTTTAATCCGTTCTTTCGCCTACGGATTCGTTTTTGAAAGTATTTTCTAAAAATTTTGCCAAAGTTCCCTTGGTGTTTACTGATTTTCCAGATTTTTACAAAACGGGACAGCATGTCTAAAATAGGTTCCAAATCAAGTTTCCAAGGTCAAAAACCAATTTCTACCATCACCAAACCTCTTGTAATCACCACATGGCTAATCTAATCTTACCATACACCTTCTTAGGGTGCCATGAACTCACCAACCTCGTGTTGACACTTTAGCATGTATTTTCAGGTATTAACCAATGGCACGCTACTGGAGGTTTTGGCAGGGCATGGCATGGTCATAGAAGACTCTGATTATTCATTTGGGGACCGTTTTTAACTATTTTAATGGCCTACTTCCGCATTACTTTTAACAATGTAAATTCAACATTTTGATTTAACTATTTTATCCAAAATGATTCAAGTGCAAACCATTTTTGAACTTGTGTTGTAATACCAATTGAGTTACACCCCAGCTACATGTATGCTTCCGCTGGACCCGATCTTGGGGGTGTGACATCATTGGAGTGGACTTGCCGCTTTGCGCGATTGAGTTTCGCGTCTTCGGGGTGATAATATCATGTCGCTAATGCGTGATGGAATTTCATGTCTTTAAAGCGGTTTTCCACTTTTGCGCTTTATAATTCCGCGTCTTTGGGGTGGACATGCCACTTTGTGTATCTGCTAGCTTTTTATCCCTTTAATGGCGGGATATTATATTGGTCCGGACCTTTTCGCTTAGCTTTATATTAAGCTTGCGATTAGCTACTTAAAGCTTTTCTTCCCTTTGATGTCGGGAGATAAACATGGAAGTGGTCATGCCACTTTTGCGTGATGGAGTTTCATGACTTTGGAGCAGTTGTTTCGCTTATGTGTGATACGGTTTCACGTCTTTGAAAAGGCCTGTGTTGCGTGATTATATTCACTCTCGACTTTGTTGCATCATTATGTAGCTCTTTCCTATATAAGATACATAAGATTCTTGCCTTTTTCTTGTTAGATTAGTTATATATACATGATATGCTAGCAAACAAGCAATAACAAATATAAACGCATTAAAAGTATTAATACCTTTGCAACCAAATGCAATTTTGTCATTTCATCCATTTAATTATCTACCATCATATGATATACTACTCTCAATCCTAGCTAGCGTAACACAATGCCATCACCAAAAACCTTGTATCATATTTCCCCATGTCTTCTTCCCAACCTTCACAACCCTTAGTGAACTTTGATATGTAAGACAAATTTTTTGCTCGTGTCCCACGCTATGTTTGTATAATCCTCCCTCCATGTTTGTGTAGTGATCGTGCATTCAACCATATAGGCTTATGAGAGTAGTATACATATAATGGAATGATGCATAAATGTTACCTTTTATCCTTGCTCGTTTCCTTTTAACCATGTCATGAGATGAACAATAGTAGTTCATCATGGGTACTTGTACAAGGATATATCATTTTCGCGTCTTATTTTTCTTTAGTTTATAAAATTGTAAGAATTAATGCTTTGCTATGTAACTCTTCCAGGAGTATATCACAAACAACTGGGGTGGTCATCGAGCTTTGTCTCTTCGCTTTCCGTGCTTTAGTAATTTTGACAGAAAATTACTCATGTGTCTTACCAACACTTTCGTGAATGATGCTCATGCCCTTGTTTTAATGCATGCTGTTTCATATTATGAATTTGGCTTTGATTTTCGGGAAATGCTTACTATATCTTCAAATGTGTAGTGTTATAAATCATGGATGTTTGGTATAAATTTTAGTCCCGGCCCATGTAGAGCCGTGATTCTTTACAGACTATGAATACCTTTGCAACCAAATGGCTTACGTTACCCTTATATGTGAAACTATAAGGGTTGTTCACCCGTGGCCTAGTCAATGGTCAATTCAAATATTCAACTTAGTGCGACTATGGTGTTGGAATATGGTAGTTGAATCCGCATGTTATACGATTAGAAATACGTGAGCCTATTGGGGGCACACACGTTAAGACATGAAGAGTATGTTTATTATGTATTTAATATATGTAACTTGTTTATCTTTATTAAATATATAATATGTTTCACGAAATATATTTAATGAATTGTTAGTTTAACCGTTAGACGTTATAGACTAACTAATACACATTAAATAAAAAGAGAAGGGTTAAAGTGTCGGTTTTCGAAAAGTGTTAGAGTTAAGTACAAGAACTTGTTGGACAAGTTTTGTTTACTATATAAATACTCTTTTGCTTTACAGCCGATTGAGACGACATTCATTAACCCTAAAAAGAAAAACGCCCCAAAATAAAACCAAGCAGTATGTTTTCTTTGTTCTCCTTGTTCGACAAATCAGAAAACATATTCCATACATGCATGCAATTGGTTATCATGCATATACCATACACGGATGCAATTGGTGAATATATGCATACTTGTTATTAATAAGCATGCATGTTTTTGTAATAAAACCAGATTGCTTCTAATATTGTAACATTAAAGGAGTTATAGTCCAATGGTTATGTTACTTGGTGGTGCAGTAACAGACTTGGGTTCGATCCCCATGATAGTCTGTTTTGGGGTTTTTCCTTTTTGTGTTTCTTTGTTTCGATCCAAACGTATACCACTTGGTATTTGGATCGGATCTAGAACAAGTATTAAACACAAGTTGTTTTAGTAATCGTGAAGCAACTACTAGCATGGTGGCGTGCTTGTTCGACGTGTTGTGTGAGCAACCATAGAGGTATCTATTTTAGATACTTTATATTCAAGAATAATCGCTTAAAAGGTACGTTTTATTATTCGTATTGTGTTAACCTATTTGTCATAACTAGATCCATTCCGCTGTGCACTCGTAGCTAAATTGGTTACCTAGTATTATTAAATCCCAACAGTGGCATCACGAGCCATATCGTTTCGGCATATAGGGTTACACTATTAAAATTAAATTTTACGCCTAGATACACGCCTAAAATTTATTTTAATTTTCTATTGCGATTATTATAATTATTTTCTTTATTTTTATGTTTAAATTGTTAATTTGGTAAAGATATGCAAATCTTTACCATAAATAAAATAAGGAAAATGTTATGCTAAATCTTGCATATAATATTAAAAAGTTAATATAGGATTAAAAGAGGAAAATTACTAGTTAATATATTGTTTCTTCTTTTAATTTATTTATTTAGGATAGTAAATCTTTCTATTAGTTTAAAAGATCTACAGATTTATTTTTGGAAACTAAATCTTCTAATTTTTGGAATTAAATCTTTTATTTATAGTAACTAAATCTTTTAATTTTGAAAAGTAAATCTTTTAAGTTTTAGATTGATTTGTTTCCTTAATTCCGGCTATAAGACCTACGCAATCATTTTTTGATGCATGTGGCGATCTAGGTACTGTGATGAAAACCTATTGAAGGTCTTATGGTTCTCCAATTCTGGAAGACTTCTTGGATTTTTAGGATTTTTACTTGTTACTAGCTATCTTTTAATGTCTTTATAATTATTATGTGCCTTACTTGCTTACATGTTTAGGCTGTTTACATGTTTACACGCCTAAAACATAATGATACGGACTAATAATTATAATGTAAGATGACATTAAAATGGTCTTTAATTCTACACGCCTAACATACATATTCATTGTGACATGCTATGTATTTTGCTGAAAATTGTTTTATGAAACCAAAAGGACCTAAAAACTATTGAAACAAGTTTTTCATGAATTTAAAAACTGGACGCTATGATCACTACAGTGTCATTACTAAAGGTTTTTAAAATTAGTGCTACAAAGTTGTTTGCATGCTTCTTTGTACACGCCATTTTAACACTTTATGTGTATACCCCTGTGTGTAAATTTTAAGTCTATGCCAGCCAACCAAGAACACGTGCATTTGGCTTGACCTCTTTGGTCAGACCTTAGGGCCATTCCAACCCATGGCGACTTTTACTCATTGGTCAGACCTTTGGTGATCGTTGCACGTTCTGCTTGGTCGACTTATTTCGAGTATGCTTGGTCAGACCTTGGACCCGAGGCATAAGATGAGACTAAACATGCTCATGACATTATTACTTGTCTACTAATGTCTTGAACAGTCTCATAATTCTAAGAGTTGCATTTTATGCAATTAACGCTCGTCGCTTACCTCTTGCCCTACTTGTTTACACGCTGGTCAGACCTCCGATAATAAGTGGGAGGTCAAGTTGGATCTTAGTCTTATTAGTAATTAATTGGGTAGTTGATTCTTTTAAGAAATTAATTATCGAAAATACTAAAATCGAACTTTCTATGTTCTAATATAATTGTGTTATTGCAACATAATTCGTAAACAAAAGTTTCTTTTATTAAAAAGACGAACAAAGTCTCTTTTCCAAGCTAGAAGAGTGAGACAAATTCCTATCTTTTCTCCTTAGTTGACAAACTGAGATAGGACTATTGTTAAACTCATTTATAATCTTTCATTACCCTTTTCTGGTCCTGAAATAATTGAAAGATAATATATTTTGTGTAACTAGAAAATATTTTGTCTAGAGCTACCAAAATAAATAACACTTTGCACTTGTCATGATGTATGAGTTTAAACTGCAAAGAGTAAAGAAATAACTAGCACATTAGCTAGGTTTTTTCTTTGATTTCCACTATTCCTTATAGTGCTAAATACCCTTGGGGCTATTTAGACAATAAAGGAGGAATTGCATGCTAAATATTCAAGTTAAATGAAAGCATGAATGGCTAGTCCCTCATCTACATAAGTAGACTTCATATACTCTGTTCAATACCTAAGTACATTGTTACTTGTAGGCATTCGAAGAGAATAGGAAAGTATATTAAATTTCTATATGCTTTCTACTGGAAATGTAACATTTATAATGTTAACAAATCCAGTGGGAGCATTACGGTTTTATTACTGAAATGACATTCATGTAATGTTGCAAATTTTAGTGGGAGCTACGAAATTTTGTTTCCTTGTTAGTCACCCATATTATTTTGAACTTGTTTTGAAATAATTCATACTTTCCGAATATGAACGACCATTGTTTTAGAGGAAAATTGCATTTTATTTTATTAGATAACACGTTGCCTTTCTGATGTCACTTTCTGGAAATGTTATCTATAGAATAATAATCCACAATTTCTTATTTAACGTTATCGTTCCAAATCTACTTGTAATATCGATGACATTATCATATTGTTTACACAATCAAGCACATGTTGTGTTGTTTGTCTTTATAATATGATGTTGTGCCTTACACAAGTGGGAGAAATCTCAAAGTGTGTGCAAGGAACAACATATTATTTGTTTCTTTTGACCGCAAGGTAAGAAAGCTAATAATTCTACTAGGACTTAAACATACAAGATGTTTGTTGCCCTACTACATTCTAATGTCATGATATTGTGTAAAGCTACTTCAACATTTTGACTACATGTTTAGTCAATATAATTATGGTTAAATTATAATAATCATAATTTTGAAGTATAAAATTAACTTGAAATTAATATTGAACTCAAGAGTTTGCGTTCACGCTTACTTTAGTTAGTATAATTATGTTTTCTTGTTAAGACATAATTATAAAGTCCTTGAATTAGTCAAAGACTTATAACATAAAGTATGTAGTAAACTTGTTATGTCTTCTTGCTAACACATAAAACAAGATGTCATTGAATTATTCAAAGACTTATAATGTATACTTGACATGTTCTGGTTTCTTGTAAACACATGAACAAATAATTCTTGAACAGTTCTGTCTTCTTATGAACACGTGAACATAAGGTTCTTATATTATTCAAGTAATATACATTATAGCATGCACTTGGTTCGAAAATACTTTATATGCAATTTGGCTCGACCCAATTGACAAGTATTTGACCCAAAGGGAATTAAGTTATCTATGGAATTCTGATATAGTCTCACAATTCCAATACTCATAGAATACCACATTATTATGGTATGTCTAATGTATTGAAACAAACTATATTTATATTTTTTGTTTCATGATAGCTTTAATTGCTCTGCCTCCAAAATCTATCAAGGTTAAAAAAAAAATTGCTTGTGTCATGAATACACTCAATTTAGTTCAAACCTAGAAGGTATTCAAGATGACCCATGACCGGTTTTCGGTTGTACCACTCAAACCAATCGAATCCTAAAACCTTTTGGGTTTTTTTGATTCTCCTACACTTCCTAGCTTGAAGATTGTAGTTTTGGTGTTCCTCCTAGCTCGACGAAACACAAACCTTTGCTAAGGTTTTTGGTTAAAGGGTGATACAAGAATTAGGGTTTTGCTACAAATCCTAATTAGGGTTCTTGGAAGAAATTCCATTATGTCTTGATTAAATTTCTGAAATTTGTTAAAATCTTATGAAGCATATTATTAACAAGCTAGAGTTGAGAACTTAAAATGTGTTTTGTGTTTCACAATTAAGAACAATTCATTGTTGCTTAAATACTTAGTATTTAGAGAATTGTCTCTACTTACATAAGTAAGTGGGAGCATCTACAAATATTGAAGATATTCAAGAACAAAATACATAACCTTCTGAATCCACATGCTAATGTCATACTAAGGTTAAACATGTAAATGTCAACCAAAGTATAATGTTACTCTCATTCATAAATCTGCGAGGATGCCTCATCACTTGAGTGATATTCTAATATCTATGCTGAGGTATATAAGTTAGAAGATTATAGTAAATCTGCTAACTACTAAGATACATCATCATATCTTGAATCTGATAAATGTCTTAGAATATGAATGATAAGATGCAGTCCTTAAAGGGAAATCAATCATTTGAGTTTGATTGATATTTCGCCTAAATTAATAAACCTGAGAGGTTAGGATGAGTTTCTTTTGAAGAAAGGCTCAAAAGGACAAAATTGTATACATATTAATTCATGGCTTGTAATAAGAAGTTTTTAATCATACTCAAGCAATTGACTGTGATTAAATTTTCTTATATACACGCATTAATTAAATAAAGATAATTAATTGTCACACATGTTTCCTTGAATGAGGAATATGACAATTAAGTTTTATAAACCTTTCCTTTATGATTACCTTTTGCGAGGACGGTGTGTAATCAAAAGGGTTATATATAATCTTTATATAGTATACAAGTTTAAGCAATCTAAGTTTGGATTGGATCATGCATCTAGGAGCTGAAATCTTGAATTTAATTACAATAAGATTATGATTGAATTAAGATAACTCTTGAGTACATCTGACATTAAGTGGGAGCACTATGTTTTTCCTTGAAATTTATATGTTGTATAACATATTGAAGATGACGTTCCATTTAAGCCGGATATTAATCCTTATGCTTGGAATGAAACTTCACTTGGGATTTAGGGAATAGAACAAACAACCTTGGAATAAATGTTTATTTGGAATAAACATATGTGGAAATTAAGTCCAACACAAATGCAATATATCCTTGAAGCAAGTCTTAAATGGTATATTTCACTTGTAATAATGTATTATATTGTGTATGTGACTAGTTGTTACTTTTGCACAAGAGCAAGATGAGCTCACAACAACAATATCTAATTGAGAGTGTTTAGATTATTGTTAATACGAATGTTTACGAATTATAAAGCATAGTGTTGTATATGTACAATGATGCTAGAGTATAATTAATACTAGTTTATGTAGAATTTTATCATTTGTGATAAATCTGCTAACTAGATATGCTTAACGAAGAGCAGTGTTGCATTACGCATTAAAAAATAAGAATACTTTACATTTTAAGAAACTATAATGATGACTGTCAGTATGTCGTTGACTTCTAATACCTTATGCAAGGTAGAGCGACATCTCCATACTATGACTTGCAATAGTATGAGCATATGAGATAAGACACTCATCATATATTTCAAATCCCTCACTATATGTGAAATTTGAAACTAGTATTCGGAAAGTTTACTCAGATCACTATTTAGTTTTCTTGTAAAGAAAAGTTGAGAATGTTGGAAACATTAGACTACAACTTACTAATTAGTCTCATGCATATCTGTTTTTAGTATTTGGATAATCGGGATTGAAAGACAATTTTTACTTTATGATGAATAATGATACTTGGTATTTGTTATTTATTCATATAATAATTGTTATCCTATATTTGCATGTTTAATCCTTGAATGACTTATCATTCTAAATTTGTCCATTGTCGGTTAACAATATGGGAATATTGTTATGTAAGGCAAATATGAGTGTTGGTTATATTCTATGAGAATGTGGATTGCTCCCGCCAAACTCATATGTATTCACAAGGGATGCATATTGGATACCCCAACTTTCGAACATTTACTTTTGGATCCTTGTCATGAGAATAATGTTGAAAATGGTTTAATAAGTCATCCTTAGACTTGAGATACAAGCAAGTTCTGCATGTGTGGATATCACTTTGTGATTATAGCCAAACGCTGTCCTGAAAAAGGTAGTCATAAAAGCTATTTTTCGGAGTGAATGTGAAGCAGCATCCACAACACTTGTAGTCAACAAAGGATTTGTTCCTCCACTTGATAAGTGCAGAATGATACCATGGCGCCTCTCCAGAATTAATTAGATAATTGTGTGGCCGCACCCAAAGGGTAATTTTAAGATGATTCTTAATTACATTTGGTATATCTGAATTAACTTCTATAACGAGAATCTAAATGGTTAAACTATATGGAATGAGTTAGGATCCATATCCATGGTTTAACGGTATCTGTAACAAAGGGATGATAATGGCAAGTAATACATAACCATTAAAGCTGAGATTGTTCTTGAAACTTCATCTCAAGTATTTCTGATTTATGACAATAAGTGTGTTGCTAGACGTTGCTATTGTTGGTATAAATGTAAGTCTGCTACTCCAACTCCCAAGTGGGAGCTGTTGGAATATGGTAGTTGAATCCGCATGTTATACGATTAGAAATACGTGAGCCTATTGGGGGCACACACGTTAAGACACGAAGAGTATGTTTATTATGTATTTAATATATGTAACTTGTTTATCTTTATTAAATATATAATATGTTTCACGAAATATATTTAATGAATTGTTAGTTTAACCGTTAGACGTTATAGACTAACTAATACACATTAAATAAAAAGAGAAGGGTTAAAGTGTCGGTTTTCGAAAAGTGTTAGAGTTAAGTACAAGAACTTGTTGGACAAGTTTTGTTAACTATATAAATACTCTTTTGCTTTACAGCCGATTGAGACGACATTCATTAACCCTAAAAAGAAAAACGCCCCAAAATAAAACCAAGCAGTATGTTTTCTTTGTTCTCCTTGTTCGACAAATCAGAAAACATATTCCATACATGCATGCAATTGGTTATCATGCATATACCATACACGGATGCAATTGGTGAATATATGCATACTTGTTATTAATAAGCATGCATGTTTTTGTAATAAAACCAGATTGCTTCTAATATTGTAACATTAAAGGAGTTATAGTCCAATGGTTATGTTACTTGGTGGTGCAGTAACAGACTTGGGTTCGATCCCCATGATAGTCTGTTTTGGGGTTTTTCCTTTTTGTGTTTCTTTGTTTCGATCCAAACGTATACCACTTGGTATTTGGATCGGATCTAGAACAAGTATTAAACACAAGTTGTTTTAGTAATCGTGAAGCAACTACTAGCATGGTGGCGTGCTTGTTCGACGTGTTGTGTGAGCAACCATAGAGGTATCTATTTTAGATACTTTATATTCAAGAATAATCGCTTAAAAGGTACGTTTTATTATTTGTATTGTGTTAACCTATTTGTCATAACTAGATCCATTCCGCTGTGCACTCGTAGCTAAATTGGTTACCTAGTATTATTAAATCCCAACATATGGCACATGCTTCATTAAGCGCATCAGTTTGCACAATGTTCGCGTGTTGATGTCTAGTGATGCCCTGTGGGATTACATCTTTTGTACCTCTCTTGTGGTATAGCCACTCCATAGTATAGGCGTATCACGATTAACCGAACTTCAAGTCGGTATTTATGGTGACAATGGTAGCAATTTATTACCTCCTCCAACTAGGATTACTTAAGTGGGTGAGGATGTTATTGGAATGAGCTTTGAAGCATGGTTAGATACTTAGATTAGAAAAGCTTGAAAGAGCATCTGATGGTTAAACTGCTCAACTGTACTGCACACTTCTGTTAATCAGTTAATGTAGCATAACCTGACTTATAAAAGATACCTAATCACAGTGGTAAGTCAAATAAAGATATACTTTCTTTCACCTTTCATATATTATAGTCATTGTGGTCGCACTCAAACCACTGTATGGTTTTTATCGGTGAATAAATAAAGTTGTGAAAATAAAATCTTATATTATTTTTCTTCTTCTTTATTTTCCTTTTTTTTTAAAGAAAATTAGACTCCCCTGTATTCCAATTTGAACTCTTTAATTTAGATAGTTCAGAGATCGATTGGACAAATACTCATACATACTTACCTCATATGTGTAACGATGCGGGTTACTAGTCCTTGGCCGAATTGAATGGTTGTGCCATATTGAGCTTTAGTTCAGTGATGCCACGTTTTCTAGGTGGATCACCAGGTTACCCTAACGGGTGTGCCGCATTCCACAAAGTAATATAGATTCTTTGGTTAGAACGATAGTACCTTGCCTTGTTTGCATCGTTTGTACCTTACAAAAACACATTTGTACACAGTTGCATATATTTTAGAAATAAAAAGGAGATTAGTGGTTTTACTTTGTTTCTTCTGCAAGGATATACAGTACGTAACCTCCTACTAGTCAATTCAAACAAGGTTATACATAGAGAGCCACGACTTCTTACGCCTTAGCCATTACAGAAATGCAAGTCTGAATAGCTTGTTACGGCAACATCATGTACTGTTGTCTTTGTAACAGAGAACCCATATCATAATTTTTTCAAGCATCCTTACATAAAAGAAGGATTGATATACTAAGCACAGAAAAGAATGAGTTTACTTGTTATCATGATAAACACTTGACAATTCCTTGGCATAACTATTACTTTCTTAGCCTACTACTGCATATGTTGTATAAGGCTCTTAATACCATAAAATGGTAAGCTAATAATTCATGAAATGCTAGTATCCGAAACAAGTCTATATCACGATCAGATTATGTACACCGTGCCTTCTTTAAATTAAGTGAGTCAAATATATTATTCCATATATCCTGATAGTTTCGACTTTAGTTGGGTGTCCTCGATGGGAGAGCCACAATTCATGAATATCAAAATTTCAACAACTTCAAGTTGAGTATTGTTTCAATGGAAATTAAGAGAAATGATTACCTCGATGAAATTTACGTGACAAACCGGATGAGAATTGGATTCAACTCTGTAGTAGTGGAATTGCTAAATGGCGGGTGCTGTTACTAGCAACGTCGCCCAACTTATCGGACACCTCAGTTTAGTAACAAGTTAAGTTTTTTAATGAAAAAGATGTTATGCCATGTTCATACATGATTTTTGCTCCATATGAACAGTGATATAGCATTTTTATGATTTGTATGGATAAATACCAACTGTATTTATTGCAAAAATGGATTTATTAAAGAAAAATAAAAATAGGATTATAATTGTAGTTTAAAAGACTTTAGTTATAGTTGTACTTTGATTCTTGAAATAATGCATCAATTGACAACTATTTCTTTTCACTAGAAGTTTAGAGATTGATTAGAAGTTTAGGGATTATCATATTTCCCATTTGAACATTGTGTTTTCATAGTTTAGAGACCCAAAAGATTACGACTGATACATGTTTACCACATAAATACCTCATAAGGATGGAGGTCTTGAGTTTTGCCTGCTTGTTGTTCCTTTGTGACTGAATGAACAGGTTGCGTTACATGTTCAGCTTACTCCGCAGTTTGTAAGTAGGTTGTGCCAGGTTGCCACACAAGATTGTGGGTTGCCAGACTGTCATGCTGATGCCCAGGTTCCTCATATGTTCATTGGTACAATTTATTAGCCCGTGGTCAAATTGAAGGGTTGTGTTTCATATTCAGCTACTTTGGTGCGGTGATTGCCACATTTTTACGTGGATCACCATGTTATTTTATCCCTTCTGCTGTACAAAGATGTATGTTGCAACCTCCTATTGATCAGTTTCTCATGCCATTATGGCCACATGAAACGTTCATGCTGCTTCCCAGTCATTGCACGAGACATTTTTAGTCCTCGAAGTGTCATAAGGATTGCATCCTCTTTGTAAAGATAGCCTAAACCATGGGTGTTTATCTCACAAAAACACAAGGTTGATTGAGATCAAAAAAGAAAAGGTAAATTTATTAATGTATTAGTCATTAGTTTATTATCGAGAGAAACAAAGACAACGCCTTGGCTCAACTATTACCTTCTTAGTCTATTTTAGAAACCTAATAGTGTTGCGTTTGCTTGTAACTTGTAAGACTGTGACCAGTGGGTTGAGTCTTTTCACTAAAACTTTGCGAGAGAATGTTTTTGGATGTAATTACTTTTCGAAAAGGATAATGACTTTGCTTTCTTACCCTTTTAATTTTTTACCAAATAAGTCTTGACGAATTCCCATATACATGGGATAACTCACAGTACAAAATTTACTAAATCTGATAACACAACCTTGTAAGAGATCATGTAAATAAATGTCTTTTCTTTCCAATTGGGTTTAATTTGAGACTCCAATTGCTTGAGCAGATAATGGTTTTGGTATATGACTAATAAAACATTTTGCCAATTACATGCAGATATTTGACATTCTGTTGACACCTGATTTGTGGAAAAAGTCTGCTAATGTCCCTGCACTCGTGCGTTTGCTTCAGTCGTTCCTTCAACAGGCACCCAACGAGCTTTCAAGGGAATGGAATTTAAGAAACTTGTTTCGTCACCAAGCACTGAAGAGCAAGGATTTCATATTCTGAACCTGGTCATTTAGAATCTTGGGTATGATGTTTTGGCAGAATACATGAATGACATCTGGCATACCCTGTTTACTCGGGTCCAAAACAATAAAACCGCGAGACTTGTTAGGTGTCTTATTATATTCATGTTGCTGTTTCTGGTCAAGCACGGTATACAAACTCTTGTGGACTCGGTTGACTCTCTTCAGGCGAATTTGTTCAACGCAATTTTGGATACGTTTTGGATACCTACTCTTAAGACCATAACTGGCAACACCGAGATTAAGTTGAGTGCAGTTGCATCAGTTAAACTACTCTGTGAATCGCTTTCGCTTTTGGATCCTGCTGCTGAGGAGCTCTGGGGTAAGTTGCTAGATGGTATTGTTATCCTCCTGTCGCAACCGGAAGAGCAAAGAGTTGAGGATGAACCTGAAGTTCCTGATTAATTTGGTGAGGTGACTGTTTATAAAGCCACCTTTGTTCGTCTTCACAATGCGGGCAGAATGGAGGAAGACCCATTGAAGGAAATTCAGGATCCAAACACACTTCTGCGCGGCTTTATTGGCAAATCTCTCTAATCAGTTCCGTGGTAGATTCCCGCCGGTCATAACCAGATATCTGTCTCAAGCTAATACAGCTGCACTTCTTCAGCTTTGCAACTCATACAATCTCCCTATTGTATGAAGGTAAGAGTCGTATCCTACGCTTTGTGTCATATCAGTAGTTCTTTCCTTTGTTTTTTATGTTTGTGTGTGCTCAGACGTATTTTGGATGGACTTTAATATGCTTTTTAGATCCTGGGTTGCTTATGGACTCTATAATGCTTTTTGTCTAATCTAATGAAGAGTATATGTACGTTATTTAGTTTCGTTTTAGATATATATCTGATACTCATTAGTTTATCCGTCGTGACTGTAATAAGTTGCTTCATGTGGTTATAAATGCTCCAAAAGGTAGGATTTGTGGTTCTTCCTATTAAATGAATATAGTTGGAAGTTGTATAGATTCTAATCTGTTTGAGTAGCGAACAAAGTGTATTTCCGGAAAAGGTCATTATATGAATTACCACCTTTCCTCCATTTTGGGAGCCTGATGTTGGTTTACTTTGACATCATGGAAATTAAGCCACACATGATCAGCAATGAAATAAATGAGTAAACACTGGAATCTAGTAGCCATCCTAACTATTTTGAAAACTTGCTTTGAACTTGGCAGTGCTTGAGGTTATGACCAATCATGTGGTGACACGTGGCATAGTACAAATATCAGTATAAATTAACGTTTGAAAATGAAATTAACCAGCCTTTTGCTCCTAACTATTATTTTGAAAACTTGCTTTGAACTTGGCAGTGCTTGAGGTTATAAGTTAAGTCAATAAAATTTGACCTCTTTTTTTGGAGAAATAATCATCTTTGAACTAATACAAGTTCTTCACACAACAGAGATTGTAGATAAATATATACCAGTGAAACATAACATGCAAAGTGTTAATCTTAGCGGGTTAATATATCTTTGGTTGGTTGTCATAAATATTATATTACGAATGTTTGGACTTCAAAATTTTTTAATATGCTTCTTCGAATGAATTATGAGAATGTGATAAATATTATATTATGAATGTTTGGACTTTAAATTAATACTAGAGCAAATTACACCCGTTCGTCCCTGATGTTTAGGCCAAATCCCTATTACTTGGTACATTGTACCAAACGCTGACCAAATCCCTGATTAAATTACAACCATTTCGCCCAGTTTGTTGTTGATACTATAATTACGATTTGCTTGAGAAATTGAAGATGATGAATTGAAATACTAGTGTGTGCCTAGATAATGTTATTGTACATGTCTTTAGCTAAATGATGCAATTAGTCTGTGAAACATCATGCATTATAGATCCACCTTATTGCTTGACATAGAGATGTTATTATACGAGTAGTAATTTATACGGCATACGTATATCATATGGATGACTTCTAAGGCTAGAGCCCCGAAGCTATACACATGAAAACTTTTGCGTACCTTCACTAAAGAAGCGAGTTCTGCGAAAATAACATCGATGAAAGTGAGTGGAAAATGAAAATTCTATGGTCGTTGGCTTGAATGTGCGAAAAGGATTCATGACTGTTCAAGTGGACTATTTATTTACTTGAATGTAAGTCAATTTCTGACTCCAATGAATACACATGTCTTCTCTTTATTCAATTTTATATGAAAAAGAACATGTGTGTACAAATATAAAGCCAAATGCAAAATCAACTAAATAATGGCGGAGCTAGAAAAAAAAAATTAGGAGGGTCGAAATAATTTTTCTTTTTTTTCGGGAAGAACATTAAATGGGAGGGCCGAGATGGAAAAACTAAAATTTTAACACATAAAGTCTAGGGGGTCGGGACTCTTCCTGGTCCCTTAATAGCTCCGCCCATGCAACTAAACCTTTCTTTAAGGACTAGTCACATATACCCCCACTGTCTCAAAATTATTGTCAGAAGACAAAAATCACAAAGTTTAATAAAAGTTGAGCCACTTTAATTTTCAACCATTAACATAGAATATTTCTCTACTAAACTCTCTAATTTTTATTTAAAAAAGAAAATTGACAATTATTTTGTAGACATCACAAAAAAGAAATATAAACTATAATTTTAAGATGAAGGGAGTAATATTTATATGTTTCTTTAAAAGTGAGAATACAATTAGTTACGCTATTTGCACATGTCCTAAGGAATATATATATATATATATATATATATATATATATATATATATATATATATATATATATATATATATATTTTAAAAACAAAAATTAAATCGGCGGAGAAACTTTAACTCGGTATACCTGTAGGTGTCGAAAAACCTTTCTTACGAAAGGACTAGTCACACATTTCTTTAAAAGTGTTTTCCCCATACCGAAAGAACTGCATGTATCTTCACATTTATAAGTTATAAGCGTGAATAATTTTAAAAAATTCTCTAATTATATAAGAAGCCTAATAAAGACACACAAAATATCCGAATAAATTGTTGTTGGTACGAGGCAACTTGAGGCGAGGGTTACTTTGTGGTCATTTCCGTGTGGTCCCAAATTCATTGGCTCACAATTTGTGTGGCAGGGTATTTTTGTCTTTTTGATGGGTAATGTACCAGGCCATTTTAGAGAGTAGTATTTTGAGAAAATTCTCAAATGATGTCAAAAAGTTGAGGCTTTTCTCAAATGAAGCCAAAAATAAATGGTTTTCCCAAAAGAGTCATGTGCGAATGTGCGAACGTGCGATTCCACTGAATGTGCGACAAGTGTCCACTTTTTTAATAATAAAGTATATTGGTAGGTGGATGGTAGGTGGAACTTTGACTTTGAATTGTTATTTAAATGACGAATATACCCCTCTTTTAATAAATACATATACTTATCTTCTCACCACAACCAAGATCTGCCATCACCACTACCAGATCTGCCATCACCACTACCAGAACATGTCACCAAGCTCTTCTCTTGAACAATAGATAACGGATCTTGCCGCCACCACCAACACCAACCAAGATCCGACACCATCACCACCCCTGTTTCTGTTTTTGGTTTCAGATCTACCCACCAGGCGAGGTGTGGTGAATGTAGGTGAATATGTGGTAGAGAGTTCAATGGTTTGTTCACTGTATTTTGCAAACTGCATTTTTGATTTTAAGTACCATTTTTGTTTATCAGCTTGTCTATTTGATTTTGAGGCTTCCTGAATATAGATAGATTGAAGCATCACATCGAATACAAAAACTATACATAGATTGAAGCTTCCTGAATATAGATCTATATATAAATGGATTTTTTGAGAGTTTGGATCGAATGGATTTTTTGAGAGTTGTCGCCGGAATATAGATCTATATATAATGTGAAAACTGTTAAGCTTCTTTTGTGGCCGGAATAAATGGGTATCGCCGGAATACATAGTTGTCGTCGGGAGCTGTTGATGATGATGGTAAAAAAAAAATATGAGTCGCACATTCGCACATTTAATTTCGCACATTTAAAAGTGGGTATTTTGGTCTTTTTAATACTCTTATAATAAGACAAAAAGAGAATATATGGAAAAACACCCACCTAACCATGTACTTTATTATTAAAAAAGATGACACGTGTCGCACATATAATGGAGTCGCACATTCGCACATGACTCTTTTGGGAAACCCACTTATTTTTTGCATCATTTGAAAAAAGCCTCAACTTTTTGGCATCATTTGAGAATTAGCTCTTTATTTTATTCGTTAGGAATTCTCCAAATGGAATAATGACATTTTCCTATCTTTATAAAAATCTATCATTTCTTTTACAAACTTATTCCTCTCATGCATGCATAATTCCTTTAAAACTATTTGTTAAGTTAGGTTGCATTATCAATACTATTTATAAAGACCGAATGCGCCTTATTGAATAAACGAGGATGATGGTTCCCACTGTTTTGATTTTTTGGAAATTAATGTCTTTCTTTATGGTTCCCACTGTTTTACGGATGAAGATTTAGGGCTCGTGTGGAAAAAAGACCGGACCGAATCGGAAACCGATTTGGTTCAAAACAAGGGACCGAGGATCGGACTAAAATGCTCGGTCCATATCTTCGTCGTTCTGGTCCAGTCTGCGGACCGTCCGGTCCTACAAACCAAAATGTAAGATTTTGCTCAAGACCAAAAGCTCACAACACTCTGGTGTGATGGGTTCGATTCAAATCAGCAGCCTAACCTTGCATTACAGCTAGCGTTTATGACAAACATTATGCTTGTCACTACATATATTTCTACAACAATCGTCAAAAGGTGATATTTTTATTTTCATAAGCTATCGTATCCAAAAAGAAATACAATCAACTTTTTCAACTTTTGAACTCAGGCTTAGAAGCATTTAATTCTGCAAAAGATATGACAATTTAAGCACAACAACTTCATCCCAATTGGCAATTGCCTTTTGGTCAAATAACATATGAATGGTTGTTTAAGCACAACAATGACAATACAATACATTTTTGTGAAAATTCTTTTGTATAATCACGCACTTCACAAAATGATACGACCCGGTTAGAGGATGTATCGGGATAGGGCACCACTTCAAGCGGGCGCGAGCTCCTTAAGAATTAAAGATGAAAAAGACAAGATATATTTTTATTTGGCAAAGCTTAATGACTTCATTCATTGTAAAACATTAAATACTAGTTATGAGATAATCTCACACAAATACTAAGACTTATCATAACATGAAGACTTATCATAATACGACTCAAACACTTATCCTAAACATAGTAAACTATGACACATATCATAATCATGGGCGTAACACAAAATCTCTCTTCCAACCCATCGGGCTTAACAGCAGAATACCCCAAGTCCAGGAGCTCGGTCATTTGATTTCAAATTAACCGAACATGTCCAATCTACAACATACGCCGAAACTCTTCTTCTAAACTTAGCCTTAAACTTAACCCACGCTTAATACTAATAATGATTCACAGCCACACTTTCAAGGTCCACTTTCATATTTCTGTACCCTATCTTTTAACTTAAAATGATGAATCAGATTAAGCAAAGACTCATGAACCACATCAAGTAACACTATCGACTTATGACTATTTTCAACTTCTTTTATGCAATTATAACCTTGTGTCACACCCGTCAACGGATGCTTCTTTTGACCCGATGGACCAAATTCATAACACTTAATCATAACTTGACCATAAGGACTTGCCGGTAAAAGTGACGGTAACAATCCTTTTGACGGCTTCAATGACTTTCACTTCGGCGAGTACACAATCTCATCAACATCAATATACATCATCCACTTATACGAACCCTTATCAACAAACGTTGCATGTGAAAAAATAGCCTCTTGCGTCTTAGGCCACAACCAAAACCGTGTCTCAACATCATACCCTCTCGATTTCAAAACCACAACAAATTCACCTAAATTATCGTCACCACCATTGTCATACAACACAAACTTCTCAACCCCAATAATAGCATGATAAATCGCCCACTCTTTCAAATACTTAGCCACATTGTAAATCATAGTACACGCGCACAATTGCTTCTTCCCACCTCCTTTCACTACCTTATGCCTTGGTTCGTAATACGCTATAGATGGAACAACATGGTTACTCTCCACAATCACTAAAAAATTAAAGCCTTGACTACACTTTGACTAGACCCCGTAAAATGACTTAAATCAGGTCGTTTACATCTAAACACTTCCTGTAACGAGCTACTAACATCCGTTAAAATTCCTTTAACTAAATCCAGACTTTAACTAAATCCATGAAAATGACAATAGTATGAAGGCTAGTGCTTGTTACTCATCGGTGTAAACCAGGTTAAAACATGATTCTTTTACATGGAAATGCATCACAACTCGGAATTTGTCAAAATCTATACATCGTATATAATAAGTTATGCCAACAAACTACAAATCGTGAGACTGACTTATTAAAAATGTGTCTAAAAAGAAGATGGGTTAACCCGACTTTGTTCATCCATTTGAGTTAACCCTTTTTACAATTTGATCAAGGTTTTTATCTCTATCTTGACTAAGACGATTAAATAATTTGGTATTTTATCTCTAACTTGAAACGTTTTATTTATTTATTTATTATTATTATTTTGTTTATGTTTTTATTTTAATTGTCAATAGTGTTCACGGTTAGTGTAGATTCATGTTGCGAAAAACCTAATGAGGAAATATAGTTAAAAAAAACTTTGATGAAAACGATTTTCATTTTATTGTAATTGCTTTTTTTCTCGGGTTTGGCAATTATTTTATTAAAAAGATGATGAATTTAAGTTACAAAAGTTTTAAATAGTAAAGGTTTGAACAACTTTAAAAAAAAAAAAAAAAAAAAAAAAAAAAAAAAAAAAAAAAAAGAAGAAAAAACGCGACTAACTGTCAAAACTAATGGGGGCAACTTGGCAAATACCGAATAGAAATGTTTCCAGCTCGGAATTTGTCAAAATCTATACATCGTATGTAATAAGATCTCATTTAGTTTATTAAGACCCAAGTCAAACAACTGCAAGTTGTGTAAGACGAATCAGTTAGCAAAGAAGTTCAGCTCCAATCCAGACTTTGGACTTCAATGCTAATATAATTTTCCATGACCTCTACCAACAATAAGTGATGACCCGAGTTCCTAATGTTGATATTCAATGCTATACAACAAGATAAAACCCCGATGTAAAATAAACAGCCAATTATGAAACATGTATCGGCAGGCATTAGAACTTCAAAATGATAATCATACAAATAGTTTTCGGATCCAAGTACCTCAAAAGAGAAATATGTCAAACTATGTGCAAAGCAAAGTATACCACTCGTATTTGCACAGCTAAAAGCTAATTTATTGGAGCTTAAAGGAAAATAAAAAAGAGGTATTTATTTTTTGGGATCACATCAGGGGATTTGAAAGAGTTGAGGGACGAACGGTGAAATTTTGTAAAAAAAAAGAAAAAAAAAAAAGTGGTAAAAAAAAAAAACTCCACATGAAAAACCCTCTTTTAAGCGGTTGGGATTTGTTAGTACAAAAAAAACATTTCATCTAACGGTGGATACGGCTCACACCCTTCTTTATATAAAACCCATTTCTATTCTATACCTTCTTCCATAAGCTTCCGAGTTCCGATCAAAAAACCCACACACACACACACAGCAACAGAAGAATGTCAGAGCGTTTCCGAAAGCCAACAAAACTTGGATGTCCATGCTGCCCCCAAACGTTTGAGTCAATAAGTGTAAGAAACAAGCATGTCGTGGTGTGTGAGGTAAAATAAAATCATTCAGAATTTGTTGTATTAAATATCGATAATGTTTATTTTATTTGTTTAAAATTTCTTTTATTTTTGATTACTTATTTATTTATTTATTTATTCTTATAGAGTAAGAGTAGCTCCAGGGAAGCTAGGTTTCAGGCCATGATGGTTGAACGGGAGCGCCGTAGGATGGAAGCTTTAGGTTTGATTGAAGGCGAGGATGTTGTTTTGGGTATTGGTGATGGCGCGTGGGGCGCGTTGGTGGCCGGAGAGGTGGTGGGAGACAACGGAGGTTTGGTGGCCGGAGAGGTGGTGGGAGGAGGCGCGTTGGTGGCCGGAGAGGTTGTGGTGGGAGGAGGCGCGTTGGGGGGCGGAGAGGTGGTGGGAGACGGAGGCGGGTTGGTGGCCGGAGAGGTGGTTTATGGTGATGAGACAGAAGAAGTGAAGAAGAAGGACTCACCTCCCGAGTTCGTTAAGAGAAAGCAACCTAGGGTTGGCACAAGAGCAAGGAAGAAGAAGGAGAAGAAGGCGCGTGACGCGGCCAGGGCTGGTGCTCCAAAAGTTCGAGGCTAGGGTTTTACTTTCTTAAGTTTTTTACCGTATTTTTTTTGTTAACAAACCACGTGATGCTTGATGATGAGGTTGATGTTACTTGCTTAATGACCTAAATGTAGGTAAAAGTTGTTGCTTAATGTGGGTTTGACCTATATATTTTTCTGCTAATTAAGTTCAGTTTAAACTTTTCAGGAGTAGTATGTAACCATATTGGATATGTTTACGAAAAAAGATTTCTAGGTTCTGCACACTTTTATCTTTTTACCTTTTTACACAATATAAGTCAACATTATTATAGCACAGTAATCACACAAATCACTGCAAGTGTTTGTTATTTTTATGATAATCCTAATGTATTGTGGGGTAACTCAATATGGCATGTAGACCTTTCAACCTTAATTTTTCTTTTTTATGGTTTTGTACCAGAGTAAAAAATTTTAAAAAGGCAAACAGAGTTGAAAACTAAAATTTAAAACAACAAAATCCACCCAAATATTTTTTACCCATAGTTTTCAACCCCCACCCAAACATGGTATTTGTACAACGCCACGTGTCACCAAATGATTCGTTAACAGGACCAACAACAGGCTGGTTAATTTACTTTTACACTTTAATTAAACGCGTAGATCGACGCAAGTGGAGTTCACGCTCGATAATGTCCAAACGTGTGTAATGGGACCAAATAAATAACATGAGACATTCTTTATCCATGGTCCCATTACATAATATCAACATGAATATACCTTTGATTCTGGGGTTGGGATTTTGCGCTTGTTTCTTTTGGAAGCTAATATCTTAAAAGGAAAAAGCTAAAAAAGGATGTACAAGAAGACGGCACTAGACCATTAGCATCATATATTTTATTTTATTTTAATACTAATAACATTTATCAAATACAGTACTAATTAACTATTCTTAAGACTGATTAATGAATAGTTAATTAAAAACACACAGTATATTTTAAGAGTTTAAACATACAAAAGTCTACCCAGACATGTTTTATTTATAGTTTATATGAATTAACATCATTTTTTTACATACAATATATTCTTACTTCTATAGTTTATATGAGCTGTACTCTTCCTGCATATAAACATTTGAGGTTTTTACATGAAGCACAAATGCTTGGAACCAAGAATTTACCTGTTGAATGTATTAAATTTACAGATTATGGGGTAGCAATAGATAGGTTTATCATTGGTTTACTCGTGATCTTGGAGATCAGTCACGGTATAAGCGGAAGTTGATTGTGTCATTTGATATGACAAGTGAAGAATTTACTGAAATAAACCTTCCCGATAGTTTAGAAGTCGATCCAACATACAATTTCAATTTATATAACATTAGGGAGTCTCTTTATTGATATTGACAATGTCATGCCACTGATGAGACTGTTGAGAGGAAACGAAACGACACAATATCACTTGTTGGTGCATTTGTGTTATTTTGTGCAAGCAAAGAGATTTGAGAGCTTTAGAAGGGGCTGATAAGTCAATTGTTGGTCAGCATTCTCAGTTGAAATACCTGGTTCTCGAAAGCTATATATCATCATAATATCTATTATGCATCATCCTGGACCTATTGGGGGTGCGGTTCCTCCTCACAGACATTTATGCAAATCAGGATAACGGGTATGATGTAAATCTATAGAAACCACGTGAAGTGGCTAGATTGGTAATTTGGAGGGGAAAAGAGTAGCCACAAAGACTTGAGTATCAAGTTAAACAAAGATACAGAAAGTAAAAAGAGTTATTTATTTTCCATATGGATCTTATTAGATATTCACAAGCAAAACAGACGGCAATTGCTACAAACATCATAACCATCATGTCTTTCACATGGAAACTAATCGGATAGGGTGAAAACGGACCCAATAGAGTATAACATCTCGAAAACACAGATAAAATGGCTTTCTAGTGGAGTACACTTATGAGGTAATAAACTTCCTTTCACATTTTTGCAACGAGACCAGTATGGCAAGACTTATCTACCAAACCATTTTCTTTCAATTCTGAATCGGTCATTGAGCTTGGAGGAACATCCACTGCTGGTGAGGAGTTGAAGAATCCATGTGGCTGCAAATCAATGTACCAACATCAATCAGGTGAGCATTTTGTTAACTGATGCAAGTGTTCAAATCATTAAATATTATGATAACGAGTGACATAAAGTTTAAGAAATGAGCAATAATTACCATGAGGCAGAATTCAATGTGCTCTACTGGCATAACAGGCCAATCTTCTAGTCGAGGAACATGTGTAACTCCCAAATACATACCTGTGAGCATTCAACGGCAGCATGAGTATTTTAAAAATGACAAAATGAACTTTTTATAGGCAATTAGTGTATCAGATATAATTTTACAATTCATTATCTCAAAAACAATATAAAACGAACTCGTAGTGCAACAGGTAAAAAAGGGTTCATGTCAAAACGGGTCTTTTTGCATGGATCAGGTTAAGTTGACCCGAAGCACTTTTTACCATAAAAGAGTAAGCTTTTTATGAACAATTTGTGAATCAAATATAGATTTAAATATCATATTATTTCAACAGCAATATGATTCTAAAAAGAAGTTATTTAGGAGGTTTTTTGACACCTGATTTGTGGAAAAAGTCTGCTAATGTCCCTGCACTCGTGCGTTTGCTTCAGTCGTTCCTTCAACAGGCACCCAACGAGCTTTCAAGGGAATGGAATTTAAGAAACTTGTTTCGTCACCAAGCACTGAAGAGCAAGGATTTCATATTCTGAACCTGGTCATTTAGAATCTTGGGTATGATGTTTTGGCAGAATACATGAATGACATCTGGCATACCCTGTTTACTCGGGTCCAAAACAATAAAACCGCGAGACTTGTTAGGTGTCTTATTATATTCATGTTGCTGTTTCTGGTCAAGCACGGTATACAAACTCTTGTGGACTCGGTTGACTCTCTTCAGGCGAATTTGTTCAACACAATTTTGGATACGTTTTGGATACCTACTCTTAAGACCATAACTGGCAACACCGAGATTAAGTTGAGTGCAGTTGCATCAGTTAAACTACTCTGTGAATCGCTTTCGCTTTTGGATCCTGCTGCTGAGGAGCTCTGGGGTAAGTTGCTAGATGGAAGAGCAAAGAGTTGAGGATGAATCTGAAGTTCCTGATTTTGGTGAGGCGACTGGTTATCAAGCCTCCATTTTTTAGTCTTCACAATGCGTGTAGAAGGGAGGAAGACCCATTGAAGGAAATTCAGGATCCAAAACACTTCTGCGTGGCTTTATTGGCAAATCTCTCTAATCAGTTCCGTGGTAGATTCCCGCCGGTCATAACCAGATATTTGTCTCAAGCTAATCAAGCTGCACTACAACTAGTAGAGATTTATTTTCATCATTGATGTTGAGTGTTTTTGTTTTGTTGGTCTGTTGCTAGGTGTCTGTTTATTTTACAGTGTTACATCCAACTTTTATGGTCTGATAGATTTTCTAGTGGAGATATATTTTCTAAAAAAAAAAAATTGACAGCTTTACCGATTCGCCAATGCCCTTGAGACATCTAGTAGAGACCATACTGAAAATAATCATTAGTTCATTACTTTACCAGATAATAAACGGAAACACGGACACGTTTTATAAAACTAAATCATACTCGATATTTACAGGTATACTAATTGGTCGTCCATCGTTGTTAATAAAAGTATATGTTATAGATCATTATAATGTTGGCAAATCAATACAAAAACTAAATTAGTATGCAGAATAGCTAAAAATTCAAAAGGGTATGAAAGATGAGGAACTTCTAACGGCATTCCTTCTCACTGTCAGTAGTCTCCTATTAATCGTTTTTGTCCTCCTCGTGAGATATCGTATTCCATGAATAGAGTTCCAGAATTGCAGCAACACCAAAATAACTAAAGATATTAGATATAAGAGTTAATTGCATTTTTGGTCACTAGAAGTTTGAAAGTGCAGTGATAGTCCTCATTGCGATAGTTTCGTTGCATGTTTGGTCCCCCACCAACATCAAATGACTAAAATACCTTTGTTTTTTTGTTTTTTTTTTTAGTTTTCTTACATAAATAGTCCCTGTGTCTAGGCGGATTTTACAGATTTAGTCATTTTTTTAACTACTAATATTAGTATTATTTTATTTTTTATGTTTTCGCCGCTTTTATACGTCTGTATTTCTTATGTCTTCGTCCGTTTTCATCCATTTTTATACATTTTCATACATTTTCATACGTTTTATACGTTTTCGTCCGTTTTATACGTTTTCGCCTGTTTTTATACGTTTTGTCCGTTTTTATCCGTTTTTATACGGTTTTATCCGTTTTTGTCCGTTTTGATACATATTCGTCCGTTTTTGTAAATACTCATCCGTTTTTCTTACATTTTCATACATTTTAATCCGTTTTCATTCGTTTTCATCCATTTTTTAATGTTTTTGTTTGTTTTTATATGGTTTCGCCCGTTTTTATTTGTTTTTATCCGCTTTCGTCCGTTTTTATACGTTTTCAATAGTTTTGATACATTTTCATATGTTTTTTACATTTTCGTCGGTTTTTATACGTTTTCATCAGTTTTTGTAAGTTTTTATCTGTTTTCGTCCCTTTCTAAACGTTTTTCTTACGTATAAAAACTGATAAAAACATATAAAACGAACAAAAACAGATAATGAGGTATAAAAACGAACGAAAACGTATAAAAACGAACGAAGACACATAGAAACAAACGAAAACGTATAAAAGCGGACGAAAATGTATAAAAACAAACGAAAATGGATAAAATGTATAAAAACGGATGAAAATGTATAAAAATGGATGAAAACCAATAAAAACGGACGAAAACGTATGCAAATAGATCAAAGGGTATAAAAATGAATAAAAACATATAAAAACAGACGAAAACGGATAAGAAATGTATAAAAATGGACGAAAACGGATTAAAACGTATAAAAACGGACGAAAACAAATAAAAATGTATAAATGGACAAAAATGGATAAAAACGTATAAAAACGGACGAAAACGGAAAAAACGTGAAAAAACGGATGAAAACTGATAACAAGATAATAAAAACGGATGAAAACGTATAAGAATGGACGAAGATGGATAAAAACGTATAAAATGGATGAAAACGGACGAAAACAGATAAAAACGTATAAGAAATGACGAAAACGTATAAAATGGTTTACAAACGGACGAAAACGAATAAAAATTGACGAAAACAGATAAAAACGTATAAAACGGACAAAAAAGGATAAAAGTGTAAGAAAATAGACGTAAACATCCACTTGACGGTCAAACTAACATAAATAGTGGTTAAGGGACCAAACACATAACCGGTGAAAACCATAGGAAGAAGATTCGCAAAAATAAAAAATAAAATAAATAAATAATACAGACTAAATATGTAAAACCCAGCCAAACACAAGGACCATTTATGTAAGAAAATAGAAAAAGAAAAAGACAACATTAAATGACTAAAATACCCTAGGTCTTTTTCTTTTAGGGACCAAACATGCAACGAAACCTTTAAAATGGGAACTTCCACTGCACTTTCAAACTTTTAAGGACCAAATCTGCAATTTGGCCATACCACAGGGACCAAAAATGCAATTAACTCTAGATGTAAAGTGACTGACTTTAAAACGGGGATGGGGATGGTAAGTACAATCCCCGACATTCTTCACCCTGTTGCCATCCCTAGTCGCGATTTAGCCTTTGAATATATTCCATATACGGGAAAAGCTAAATTTGGCAAACGTTACAATGACCTTATAGATCAAGTCCATAACGGGGTATGCATTATAAACCAGTATTCTTTGTCATCAATATATATTGGGAAAGAAATATAACTTGTAATTTATTATTATCATTTGCATCACGAATTTGATGCTGCAATGGGAGATATAACAATCACAGCTAATAGATCTAAATATGTTGACTTCACATTGCCATTTACGGATATTATCCTTGCAAGACTATCAAGAAACGCCAATTCAAGCATTTAGCATTTGGTGCAAAAGCTAAAGCAGCGATTGCAAGTGGTTTCGATGATTTTATTGCTAATGCATTGAGAGGTACTGGTTTATATCAGAAGGCTTCTATGACTATGAAGCAAGGTGATCGATCACCTCCCTCGCCATCTAGCCTAAGGCAAAAGACCAAGGTCACCAAGTTTTTTTTTACATTCTCACTTTACACATCAGCGTCATATCAACTTTTTATTTTCTCTCACTTCCCCTCACTTCCTCTCACCTTTTTGTGGACATCGTCACTTTAAGCTCACCTTTCATTAAAAATACTCATTTTATACAAATATACCCGACTAAAATAACTCCCAAATATAAAACATATAAATGGAACCCACTTTCATTCGAAATTTTTGTTCCATGCCCCCAAAAAAGTAAAATAAAATGGTGGCAACATTTGCCCTAAATTATACTGATAAGGATCTAATAAACACTAGTAATAAGCATTCGGCTGCTTATGAAAATCCATCTATCAAGTCTGAGGTATCAATTACTATTATTCTCTTGATTATATAGTTCAATTTGTGCTGAGATATTTTAACTCATTGTTTTAATTTGATAAAATTATTCTAAATAAGCTTATCAGTATTTAGATTGTTAGCTTGTTTTCAAACTTTTTTTTTCTCCAACTGTATTTACATAAGATTTTTTACAGTTAATATCATGTATTTTTTGAATTGTGTTTAGATGGATCAGATTTCTGTATGTGACGGTTTCCCTCCGTTATCTTCACTTTAGTAACTTCCCAAGTCACTTAACCAACAAACTTACCATGGGTTAGCCATAACGGGGTGCCAGGGACCAAAAAGGGCACCGTTCAAGAACTTAAGGGACCCCGTTTGCCACAAAATGAAAACGGGGGACCAAAAGTGCGAATATGGTCAACTTCAGGGATGATCGGTGAAATTTACTCCTTTTAGAACCATGACAATGACCAAAAAGCGAGGCTATATAATAGGGGTGAGCATCGGAACGAATCCCGCCCCGTCCCGACTAATCCCGATACCGACAACGGGGAAAAACCCAAACCGACTCCTGACCCGATAATGGTCCCGACTCGTCCCGAATCTTGATTTTGGCTGTGTTTTCTCGGGACCATCCCGACTCCCAACCCATCCCGAATCCCGATTACCAGGAAAACGCAAACCGACTCCCGACCTGATTACAGTCGGATCGGTATCGGGAAGGGAGTCGGGTGTCGGGATCGGGACGGGTGTCGGTCGGGATTGCTCACCCCTACTATATAATAGTAAGAAAACATGTGCCTTGCACATGCCGTGGTCAATTGGGGAAATTGAAGTAAAGCCCTGATTGAAAGTATTGTTGTTGTTCTTCGTGGTCATAATATTAAGACTTTGACAGAAACAAGATACCATGGACATATAGCGCTTCAACAATCTTCTCCATCACTGGTTGAAAGTCTTGTTCTTTTTGTCCATCTTTTTTAAGGTACGATTTGCATATTCATAGAAACAAGATAGGGGGTGTTTGGATTAGCTTATTTTGTGGGCTTATCAGCTTATTGAGAATTAGGAAACCCAATAAGCTCACTGTTTTTTTTGGCTTATTAGCTTATCCACTTAACCTTATGTTTAAGCCATAAGCTCAAATGGGTAAGCCAAAAAAATAAATAAAATGGGCTTATTGGCATTCCCAAATCTCAATAAGCCCACACAATAAACTAATCCAAACACTCTTATAGCGGGCTTATGGCTTATTTGGATTTCAGCTTATATTTCTTAATCTCACTTTTTGTGGCTTTTTTTCAATCTTTTCGCCTTATATAACCTTATCGTGTCATAATAAACTTATATAAGCCGAAAAGTTTCAAAATAAGCCACCAAAAGCGAGCTTATGAAACATAAGCTGAAAACCACATAAGCCATAAGCCCGCTATATAAGCTTAAACAAACACCCCCATAGTAATATGTTGTTGTTCCGGGTGTTAATTAATGATGTTGGTTTTTGCTAGTTTAATATGTTGTTGTTCCGGGTGTTTGAGGTATTCGCCCCACTTTAAGACTTTCATAGAAACAAGATACTAGTTTTGGTGATCACTATTTAATTGGCTTATTATGTTATTGTCCAAATGTGATTTCACATTTTTTTCAAAGTCATAGTTTATGGTTATTAATTATATATGATAACGCAAAGGATAGTAAATTATTACTGTAGTTGTTACATTGCCTTTCTCAGGAGCTATTGTTTTGTTGCATTATATTCCATTCTCTTGTCGTACCAAACGAGCACATTTCCTTGTTCTTTTGATGAAAATATTTTAACTTTATAAATCAAAGATATGAAAATTAACATTTGCACTTTTGATGATGCTTAATATGTTGGCTTATTATTAGCTTATATTAATGCTTGATATTCGGTTCTTCATAGGTTATAAATTATTATAAATAAGCTTATCAATATTTGGATTTGTTTAATTGGCTTCTTATTAGCTTAAGTATTTGGATTTTTTTTTACTGTATTTATTTAAGATTTTTTACTGTTAATATCATGTATTTTTTGAATTGTGTTTAGATGGATCAGATTTCTAGTTGTGACGGTTTCCCTCCGTTATCTTCAAAATATCCGTGGTTGGTTGCCCAAAGCCTAGATGACGAAGAGCACAACCTGTTTTTCTACACCATACATAACGACCACCTCCCTCATTATCGGTGTCGAATCCCTGACTTGCTCGGGGAACGTATCCGAGGATGTTTCCATGGTTGGATGATTCTTTCCAACCATCCATACAACAATAAATGGTCTCTTTGGAACCAAGAGACTTCTAAGATCATACGTCTCCCCACCTTGACTTTGGAAGATGGAGGGTACGAGTCTATTGCCGAGTGTTGTTTGTCGGCCCCTCCCGATGATCCGACTTCAATTCTTTTGTTAACAAGAATCAATAAACCAACCTTTGTGTTTTTCCGGCTCGTTAGTAAAAGAAAGAAGTTTAGATGGACCGAAATGTCTTACGCCTATCAGCTCAAGAGACTAACTTTTGACGGCGAATTAGTACGTAATCTAACTTGTTGCAACGGTAAAGTCTATGCCTTATGTTTCGGAAGAACGTTTGATACATTTGTCTTACATGTTGAGATCGTGGTTAGGGATAAAGATGTGGTGATAAAACTAATGCTATTCGGACATTGCCCTTTCCCCCCCTCCAGTACTCGTGATGGGGACTATATTAGTTTTTTGAAAGGGTTTTCTACAAATTTGTTCTACATTATAATATATTTTGAAGATTGGGGACGCAGAATACCTATTCGTGCGTTTGTGTTCAAATCAGACATGGCCTGCATAGATTGGGAAAAAAGGGAATGCCTCAAATACTGGGATTTAACTAATTTCAGGCATGAAGACCCGGACCAACCATTCGACGAAACACTCCTAAAAACACTCGGCATGAGTTCTGAAACATGGGAACTTATTGATGACCTCAAAAACGCTACTTTTTTTGTGGATCTTGCCCGTGATTGCTCAGTTTCTTATACACGTGTAATTGCCTCAGACGCAGGAGGTTTTATACATATGCGTGGAGAAATGGGCGAAACAATATACTCATACCATTTAAAAACCGATACCATCTCCCTATTTCATATACCCTCTCCTATGTTGCCGACAAGCCATCTGTCATTGTGGGAATGCAGGTATTGCCTCTCAATTTGTTTGTTTTATAAATATTTTTATTGTTTATTTTTTATGTCCTGCTTTATTGTGAGTCATTAAAAGATGGTTGTTTTTATAAATATCTTTGTATTTTCATACGAGTTCTCTTTTAAAGTCAGCTTAGTTTTAAGGGGATTTTGTTTCCAGAATGAAGCTAATGGAACGTAAATCTATCTTTAAATGACTTGTAAAAAACAGGAATAATTACCTTTGCCACTTTTTCTAGTGTTGTGTAGCGAACTTTTTAGTTTTTGCTATTGTATACAAAGAAGTTTGAATTTTTGACTTTTGTGACTATCTTGCGACCATTTAACCCTTCGCTGTTAATAGGATGGTTGAAAAACGTAGGGTAAATGGTCTCAAATTACACTCAAAAGTCGAAATTCAAAAGTTTTGGTATATGGTAGCAGCAAAAAAAAAAAAGGTTACACCAAACTCAAAAAAGTAACAAGTTTTTTACATTTTAGGTAAGCATTAAAAAAACCTCCTTTTTTGGGAAATTTTGTCTTAAATTGCTATTCGTGTAGGCTAAAAGATGATCATGGAGAAGCCGAATGCATAATTGATTCTAAAGTAGAGGAGAACAACAATGATATATTATTAACGTCAGGTATGGATTGTGGGGTTAAATCCAATGAATCAGACCTCCTTAACGTTCCGTTTGGTATTTTGGAGACAATTATGGAGTTTTCTGTTGGCGTTGAATACATGAACCTTCGTGCTACATGCAAACAATGTCATTTAGCAGCACCTTTGGTAAAATGGCGCAACGATACATCATTACGGAGATTACAAACATACTCGGTTGTTTCACCTTGGCTGATGGTCGCAGATAAAAAACGAGCTATTATGACCTTTATTAATCCCATATTGGGTGACAACTACTTTTTGAGGAAACCTCATATATCAGTTGTTTATGGAAAATTATATTGTTCAAAGTTTGGCTGGTTATTGTTTAAAAGCTATAAGTTGAATTGCTTGGTATTCTTTAACCCTTTTACAACTGTTATCAAGGAGCTTCCACGCCCGGAATATAGTTTGGAAAGCTTGTGTTTTTCGGCACCACCTACTTCCCTTGATTGTATGGTGGTTGGGTTTTTAAAACTAGAGTATTGGCGTGTTGACATCCTCTATGTAAATCGGGAACCAACGTGGCGTACACTTAATCTTGGCCCTAATCCAGAAACTATCTGTTTTCCAACTTTTTACGGTCAAGATTTTTATGCCTTGTGTAAAGAAGGAAAACTTCTTGTTATCAATAATTTGGACAAAGAAGATTATTCTTGTAAGCTTGTTGAAACTGAAGCTCCTAAAGGCTCTTGCACATCGTCTACTCAGTATTTCTTAACGAATTGCGATCAACATCTTTTACTGGTTAGCGTGGGCGAATATGGAGAACATGTTGAGGTTTTCAAGCGCAACGAATCTAAACAAGAATGGGAGAAAATAGATTCTGTAGGTAAGCACGTGATTTTTGTTTGTGGCACAACATGTCTCTGCATTGAAGCCAAAGTACCAAAGATGGAGAATAAGATCTTCTTTCCACGGCTACATACCAAGAACAGGAAGGTAGTGTTCTATTCACTCGACACATGCAAGTACCACACATTTGATGGCGAAAACGTTCGAGAACATGTAGGGGGTTTCTTTGGAACTACATATTATCTTTACCGTAATGCTTGGATTGAACCAAGTTGGTCCTAGGTGACTCATTTATTAACTTTTGTTTAAGCTGTGTTAGTGTAAACATTCTGCACAATGCCATGTGATGGTATTTATTGTTTTTGTCAGTCATAATCGTTTGGTAAATACTATTTACGATTGTACGGAATTATTTACTTAAGTTGTTCCAGACTTCCAGCAGTACCAAATTCAACTAGTTAATAAGGCGAGTCATTTTAAAACTTCAAATAGAGTAGTTTTATGTCCAGATAGTACAAATTCATCATTGCAGAACAGAGTGGAATCGTGTCGGATTTCCCAATGGTAAGAGTCAATTAAACCTTTATGCTTTAAAAACCTTGACGAAAGTTACTTGATTTTGATGGTGTTTCTGTGTACTGTTTACGACAGAAGGCAAGGAACTTTGAGGGCTTTCACCTTCCAAGGAGTTGATGGTTGGCTATCCGCCCGCAGTAGTATTGAAACACAGTTAGCTTTTGCAGTGCTACATCTAATAATGGATAGGTTTCTTTTGTGACCAGAACATGTAAGTAATGCGTCTTGTGACCAAAACATGTACTTTATATTGCTTACATCAAGTTCATATTATGATCAGCTTACATGTAGGAATAAGTCTTCTCTTAAATTGGTAAGGGTAAATGGTAATTAACAACATTTTATATATTTTAAATGGCTTCCAACGTGAACAACCCCATTATTGGTTTGAAGTTTTGAAATTGTCGGGAGTAGAGCAGGTCCATTTTGTAATTATCATGTCAAATTTCGAAAGTATTCTTCTTTATCTCCATGGCCAAGTATTGCAAGAAATGCATTTTGTATGATTGCCCAGTGTTTAAAAGATTAACTATTTGTCGTCCATCTTATTTATAGGCACACGATGTTGACTGTCACTGCTATTAAGTTTTTGACTATTTTTAGTACCAGTGTGCACCATGCATTGTTTGCTGGTGATGAGATATTGCAGCAGATTACTCAGAGTATAGTGATTCTGAATGTGATGTTAAGGGAAGAGGATGAGGAGCTATTTGAGACGAATTGTATCGAGTTTATTAGGAGAGATATGGAAGGGAGTGATCTCGATATGAGGAGGAGGATTGCTTGTGAGCTTCTTAAGGGGATTGCGGGAAATTACAAAGAGAAGATTACTGCAAAGGTTTTGGAGCAGATTAGGAACTGTTTGGCTTTGTTTGAACTAAATCCCTCTGCTAATTGGAAATATAAGGATTGTGCTATATACTTAGTTGTTTCTCTTGCTACTAAAAAGGCAGGTGGTGCTTCTGTCTCGACTGATCTTGTTGATGTTGATAGTTTTTTTAGAACAGTTGGTGTGCCAGAGTTACAAGGTCAGGATGTCAATGCTTTCCCTATGTTGAAGTTGGAGTAGGAAACATAAAATGTGATCAATCCATTTAAGCAATTAACCCATCAACCAATTAACTATTTGACAATGCTTTGGGCTTTGGCATGATCAATCCATTTAAGCATGATCAATCCATTTAACATTGTGTTCAAGAGTTAGAGTTAAACAAAAAAATGAAAGAAAATGAAAAGGAAACATAAAATGTTGTGTTCTCGAGTGTCACTTAAGAAGGAAAAGAAAAAGAAAATGAATGAAACTTAGTGTTATTTTGTTGATTTTGAAAGTAAAGTGTTTCCTCCCATTTTTGGGAGGAAAATGTTTACTTTACTTTCTTTTACTTTTTTAATAATAAAACTCGAGAACACAGTGTAACTGTCACGTCACGTGTAAGTGATTGATGATCGCTAAGGTACTTGCCCTTGAATGTTCAAAGTTAAAAAAGACTAAGGTACCACTTTTGGGATAATACTTTGATGGACAAATTTACCTCAGGATGTAAAGGAAAGAAGAATAAAAGAATAAGCATCCCTGCATGAAATATGCAAATCCAGAATATAATAATCAAAGCGCATTTTCTTTTCAAGTCTAACTTGTTTTTACACAGACGACTTATCAGATAGAGTATTTTGAACACTTAAAACGAATACTTTATCACTTTCTCTAACAATATAAAAAACTTATGCATTTCAAAAAATTCCAGCACAAAATAAATCTCCTTGAGACAACCTTTGAGTTTTCATATGTGATTGGTTTTGTTTTTGAGAAAATTGCGGCAAGAGCCAAGAATAGGGTTACCTTGTAACATTTTGGTCTAACTTATTTAATCTATGGGAGGTGATTGGCACACTCACACTTTTGATCGGGACACTCAATAGTACAATCAGTTAAAGCACACAATAAGTACTGTACAAGTATGTAATGCATATAGGAGAGTGTCTCAATCAAAATGGTGAGTGTGCAAATCATTTCCCTTAATCTATATTTTTTATCCCTGTAAGATTTTTGTAAAATCACGTAATCACTTTTCACCAAGTTTGACATCTAAAAGATACCTAGTCCTCAATGTTTTTACAACTAGTGTGAGGATTGTCATTTTCAAGCCAATACCATTGTGTCACCTAACGATAGATTCGATTTGTTTCTAACATTTTTTTTGTTCCTAAGGTACTTGCTCATGAACACATCAAAATTCAAACAATGACTAAGGTACCACTTTTGGCATATATATTATCTAATCTAGACTTTTGGTATTCGTAATATTTAAAATATATATATATATATATATATATATATATATATATATATATATATATATATATATATATATATATATATATATATATATAGTGTAAGGTTATTTTCAGAACCAAATAAATTACGAGAACTGCGAGAACCATCTTTTTACTCATAATAAAGCATATTGTACATCATATCAATGCAAGATGGCATTTTTGAAAATATCTACAACTTATTTTAGAAAAAAAAAATTAATTAAGGGTAAATTAGGTATTTTGATTTTCCATAAAAATAGCATCACAATTGAATAGAATCAGTTAAAAAACCTACGTACTACATGTTACTTCATTCTATTAGATCTAGGAAAAAGCCATCTCTATCATTCAAAACCCTAACCACCCTCCATAACATCAAGCCGCCTCCCTCTATAATCAACACCAACGCATGGTTCTTTAATCCACCCACTCATCCATCATTCTCTAATGATGTTTTTGTTTCTCTCATAAGTAAGATAAATTCAATACAAGTTTCGTTCATTATTGATTTGTTGCTCGTGTTGTTTATGCAAACGATAAGCAATTTTTTGCTGGTGCAGGTTTTAAAGTATTTGAATATTTTTTCATGTCCCTATCCCTTCAGGTACTTGCTATCCTTTACTAGTTTACTTTTGTAGACATTTCTTAGTTTGTCTCTAGCTATATCTTTCTCGATTAATTGTTTGAATGTCAGAGGGCATAGGGGATCAAGTTCTTGGGAGTTGTTGCAAACATGGAAGTCAGAGCATAGTGGATCAGGTACCTAGTATCCTTTACTAGTTTAATTTTGTAGACATTTCTTAGTTAGTGGCATGGATGGAGTTTAATAATGTAAGTATCTATACCATTTGTTGTTTCTTTAAAATTTTATAGGTTTGGAAAAGTTAATTTACTTTCAAATCTGATCGAATAATTGTAGTTATTTGTTTCGAATATTTAATTTGCGAAAAAGTTATTCGAATGTGTTTTCATGTCACTTTATTTGCAGGTTCTTTTGAAGTTATAATGGTAAGGTTGTCATAGTTCAACAATGGTAAACAACCTTAGAAGGAACATAATGGCCTGTTGCGGTTTACACTTGTGCACACGTTCAAAAATGCCAAGCGCATTTGTAAACAGATGTTTGAACATGATATATATATTAAAAAAAAACATGTGCTCATGCATGTACACTACACCAAAATCCATGAGGTACTGGTTTTTTCTTTGACTTTACTTTTCATATACTTCATTGCCTAACATATATTGTGTAACATGGACCAATTAATCTTTAGTGATATGAGTATTTTGTGTCACATGCTCATACATGTGTGCCGAAGGGCATGCTTGGTTGCTATTTTTTGTCGTTATAATGGCTCATTTGGCTGCTGTTTTTTGCTATCAAAGTAGCCTACTTGGTTGCTTTTTGTGTGGTCAAAACGGGTTGTTTGGTGGTTGTTTAATGATGTCAAAATAGAGTTGTCACGAGGCTATTTGGATTTTTCATGTGTCAAAAAATTAAGGATGGTAAAGATGAAGAATGCACGTGTGTATGTTTCAAGATAATGAAGATATGACGTGCATATGTGTTTTTATTGTTTCTAGTGAATTTGATGCATGATGTGCATATGTGTTTTTACAGTTTCGGAGTGTAAATGTATTGAAAATGCATGTATGTTCTTAGTTCTGATATAAGGATGTTTTGTGCATTTAAGGGTGCACTTGTGTTTTGTGTTGTTAAGGTTGTACTAATTTTTCAAAATGGTCTATTGTTAACAAGTTAGAAATACATTGTGCATATGTGTTTTATTAGATGTCATCATTAAATAATTCGTTTATTAATTGGTCGTGGTTACAGGTGCGAGTATGATGAGCAATGTCAAGATTGCACATGTGTTTTGTACATACTATCTAATGAGAAAGTAGTTATGATAAAGAAGTAGAGAGTAAAGACACAAGCACATGACGTTGCGAAAAGATTAGTAGACACGGCTATACATCAACGAAACTTTTATTTATTATTTACTTTTAGAATTTTGTATTTGAATTGTAATATATATGACACGATTTTTAATTTTGTGTATAATATTTTTGTTATGAAATTTATACGATAAATGTAAAATATTTATGTTTGTTACTGAATGCACTTGTGTACGTATTTTTGGCCAAAACATGTTAGAAGTATAAACAATTGAACAATAAAAATATAGGTAAATTTACCTTATATATAAATAACACATGTGCACCTTACTTTTTCAATCATGCATGCTGGAAAAATAATTACTAAAAAAAAATCCTAAAATTTAGGACCTATAAAACGTTTTTTTATTAAAAAAAAAATATGTAACTTTACTATTATACCCTTTTAAATTAAATAATTAAGATAAATATTCAAAATTGCGAGAACTGCGAGAACCAGCATCAACCAATCAGATTTTTTTGAATATTTATCTTAATTATTTAATTTAAAAGGGTATAATAGTAAAGTTACATATTTTTTTTTTAATAAAAAAACGTTTTATAGGTCCTAAATTTTAGGATTTTTTTTTTAGTAATTATTTTTCCAGCATGCATGATTGAAAAAGTAAGGTGCACATGTGTTATTTATATATAAGGTAAATTTACCTATATTTTTATTGTTCAATTGTTTATACTTCTAACATGTTTTGGCCAAAAATACGTACACAAGTGCATTCAGTAACAAACATAAATATTTTACATTTATCGTATAAATTTCATAACAAAAATATTATACACAAAATTAAAAATCGTGTCATATATATTACAATTCAAATACAAAATTCTAAAAGTAAATAATAAATAAAAGTTTCGTTGATGTATAGCCGTGTCTACTAATCTTTTCGCAACGTCATGTGCTTGTGTCTTTACTCTCTACTTCTTTATCATAACTACTTTCTCATTAGATAGTATGTACAAAACACATGTGCAATCTTGACATTGCTCATCATACTCGCACCTGTAACCACGACCAATTAATAAACGAATTATTTAATGATGACATCTAATAAAACACATATGCACAATGTATTTCTAACTTGTTAACAATAGACCATTTTGAAAAATTAGTACAACCTTAACAACACAAAACACAAGTGCACCCTTAAATGCACAAAACATCCTTATATCAGAACTAAGAACATACATGCATTTTCAATACATTTACACTCCGAAACTGTAAAAACACATATGCACATCATGCATCAAATTCACTAGAAACAATAAAAACACATATGCACGTCATATCTTCATTATCTTGAAACATACACACGTGCATTCTTCATCTTTACCATCCTTAATTTTTTGACACATGAAAAATCCAAATAGCCTCGTGACAACTCTATTTTGACATCATTAAACAACCACCAAACAACCCGTTTTGACCACACAAAAAGCAACCAAGTAGGCTACTTTGATAGCAAAAAACAGCAGCCAAATGAGCCATTATAACGACAAAAAATAGCAACCAAGCATGCCCTTCGGCACACATGTATGAGCATGTGACACAAAATACTCATATCACTAAAGATTAATTGGTCCATGTTACACAATATATGTTAGGCAATGAAGTATATGAAAAGTAAAGTCAAAGAAAAAACCAGTACCTCATGGATTTTGGTGTAGTGTACATGCATGAGCACATGTTTTTTTTAATATATATATCATGTTCAAACATCTGTTTACAAATGCGCTTGGCATTTTTGAACGTGTGCACAAGTGTAAACCGCAACAGGCCATTATGTTCCTTCTAAGGTTGTTTACCATTGTTGAACTATGACAACCTTACCATTATAACTTCAAAAGAACCTGCAAATAAAGTGACATGAAAACACATTCGAATAACTTTTTCGCAAATTAAATATTCGAAACAAATAACTACAATTATTCGATCAGATTTGAAAGTAAATTAACTTTTCCAAACCTATAAAATTTTAAAGAAACAACAAATGGTATAGATACTTACATTATTAAACTCCATCCATGCCACTAACTAAGAAATGTCTACAAAATTAAACTAGTAAAGGATACTAGGTACCTGATCCACTATACTCTGACTTCCATGTTTGCAACAACTCCCAAGAACTTGATCCCCTATGCCCTCTGACATTCAAACAATTAATCGAGAAAGATATAGCTAGAGACAAACTAAGAAATGTCTACAAAAGTAAACTAGTAAAGGATAGCAAGTACCTGAAGGGATAGGGACATGAAAAAATATTCAAATACTTTAAAACCTGCACCAGCAAAAAATTGCTTATCGTTTGCATAAACAACACGAGCAACAAATCAATAATGAACGAAACTTGTATTGAATTTATCTTACTTATGAGAGAAACAAAAACATCATTAGAGAATGATGGATGAGTGGGTGGATTAAAGAACCATGCGTTGGTGTTGATTATAGAGGGAGGCGGCTTGATGTTATGGAGGGTGGTTAGGGTTTTGAATGATAGAGATGGCTTTTTCCTAGATCTAATAGAATGAAGTAACATGTAGTACGTAGGTTTTTTAACTGATTCTATTCAATTGTGATGCTATTTTTATGGAAAATCAAAATACCTATTTTACCCTTAATTAATTTTTTTTTTTCTAAAATAAGTTGTAGATATTTTCAAAAATGCCATCTTGCATTGATATGATGTACAATATGCTTTATTATGAGTAAAAAGATGGTTCTCGCAGTTCTCGTAATTTATTTGGTTCTGAAAATAACCTTACACTATATATATATATATATATATATATATATATATATATATATATATATATATATATATATATATATATATATATATATATATTTTGTGGGGATGCGTGGATTTAAGTAGCCCACTCAAATCACACCATGTAATCCACTTTTCACCAATTTTGGCATCTAAAAGACATGTGGTACTCGTATTTTGTTACAAGAATCATGTTTTGTGATGTGTTTTGTTTGACATGTTTTGTGACTTGTTTTGTGTGACTTTATAATCTAGAGCTACCTTATTTTATGTCATTGATACGCATGTGAAGAACAAAGCATCCAAAATAAGGCGTTGACTAGCACTGTTGTTCATAATAGTAAGTTTGAATTATATGTTTAAAAGCATAGTCAGTTAGTGAGATTACAAAAACTTCTTAGGTTTTGCGTATGCAAAAAATCAACTTACTTTAGAAGTTGTAAAATATAATAAGAACACAAGATAGAATCCAACCAACCACCCCTTGATTCAAAGTAAGAGTTATAAGTTCAAAACAAGAAGAACAGAATAAGAATGTGAACAATCACATACAATACAGATACAAAGGAGATGAGATTAGGAATAATTAGAACTCGTCAATACAACAAGAGATATTGTGCCAAAGATAATAGAGCCGTTAGAAGAGGCTGAGATATCTAAGAGATGTCAAACCCTAGCAGAGAAGAGACAATATATAGCCACACCATCTTTGCACTTGACCACCTTAGGACCCTGCACAATACACCACAAGACAAACATGGAAAGACAGACAAGATAAGTGTTAGAAAGGTTCTGTAATGACAGAACCAGTCCTTGAACATTATGGAGGAAAGGTTTGACCAACACATTCAACACCCTCCCTCAAACCTTTAACCCTGAACATATCCAGCATACCAAGCTTATCACACAGGAACTTGTGTTGCTCAGTACCCAGAGCTTTAGTCAGGATATCAGCAATCTGCTGAGAAGTATGAATTTTCTCAGTTTTTATCACACCAGCAGAGACCTTTTCTCTAACAAGATGAACATCAATTTCAAAGTGCTTAGTTTTCTCATGGAAAACAGGATTGCCAGCAATCTGTAAAGCAGAGTTATTATCACAATGCAATACCACAAACAACAGGTTTTTAACACCCATTTCACCAAGAAGATTTGCAAGCCATATGATTTCACAAGTGGCAGAAGCCATGCTTCTATATTATGCTTCAGTAGAAGACCTGGACAAAGTAGATTGTTTTTTACCTTTCCAGGTCACTAAGGAATCACCCAGAAACACACAATATCCAGAGACAGATTTTCTAGTAACAGGGCATCTAGCCCAATCAGAATCAGTATAAGCTTTGAGCTTAAGATTTCCATGTTTACTGATTTGAATGCCATTGCCAGGAGAGGCCTTTAAGTATCTCAATACTCTAAGAGCAGCCTCAAGATGAGACTGCAAAGGAGCATGCATGTGTTGGCTAAGACAGTGAACAGAGTAAGCATTGTCAGGTCTAGTATTGGTTAGGTAGATTAACTTCCCAACCAATTTTTGATAATTTCCAACATTAGACAAGGCTTTATCATCTTCTGTTTCAATATGATTTAAGGTAGTGTTTTCAGGCAAAGGGGCATCAACATGTTTGGCTGCAAGCAAGCCATATTCATGTAAGAGATCAAGGCAGTACTTCCTTTGACTTAGGCAAACACCATTTTTATTTTCCAGAACTTCAATTCCAAGAAAGTACTTGAGTTTTCCCAGATCTTTAATTTGAAACTTGTTTTTTAGGAAAACTTTAAATCTTTCAATTTCATTAACATCATTGCCAGTAATGACAATGTCATCAACATACACAAGTAAAACCATAAACATATTCCCAGAACTTTTAGTAAACAAAGAATAATCAGATTTGGACTGTATAAAGCCATGTTCACTAAGAGTCTCAGTTAATTTGGCATTCCATTGCCTGGGAGCCTGTTTAAGCCATTACAAGGACTTATTAAGCTTCACAACTTTAGACTTATGATCATCAAAGCCAGGAGGGAGGGTCATATAAACATCCTCAGTTAAGTCACCATATAGAAAAGCATTATTAACATCTAACTGAAAGATGCTCCAATTATTACAAATAGCAACATTTATCATGCATCTGACAGTGGACATTTTAACAACAGGACTGAAAGTTTCTATATAATCAAATCCCTCCCTCTGACTAAAGCCTATGGCAACCAATCTAGCTTTATATTTATCTACTTCACCAGTAGATTTATACTTGATTTTCCATAACCATTTACTACTAACAGGTATTCTTCCTTTAGGAAGATCACACTCAGTCCAAGTATTGTTCTTTTTTAAAGCAAATACCTCATTGTTCATGGCCTGATTCCAGTGAGCATATTTAGAGGCATCTTCATAAGAAGTGGGCTCAACAGATTTGTTCAGAGTAGTAGAGAAACAGTAATTGGCAGAATCAAGATTAGAATAAGACACATATTTTTCAAGGCCATATTTGACATTGCTACTCACAACATAATCATTGAACTTAGCAGGAGCTTTGACAGTTCTGCTAGACCTTCTAAGAGGAGGTTGCACAGGACTTAAGTTTTGAGTGGGAAGAGCTTGTGTATTTTCATGGTCAGAATTGGATGGGACATTTCCCTCAGATGGAGTTTTATCACCCATAGATGTTGCGTTGCCATTAGTCTCACTATCACTAGAAGTATTTGTACTTCTAGGGTAAGAAGAGGCATCACCTCCATCATTGGGTGTATTTTGGCCTCTCCGTTCAACATTGGGATTAGAATGATTTTCATTAAAGAAATTTTGATCATTTAGAGTAGCATCATAATTCTGATCAGTTTGAAGACTAGAATTCATTTTGAAAGGGAAAATAGTTTCATAAAATTGAACATCTCTAGAGTAAGAAACCATTTTAGATTCAAGACTATAAACTTTGTAAGCCTTTTTTGTTGTAGAGAAACCAATTAAAACACATTTGTCAGATCTGGGAGACAACTTATCTGAATTATTAAGCACAGAGGAGAAACATAGGCAACCAAAGCATCTCAGATGAGATAGTTTAGGTTTTTGACCATACACAAGCTCAAAAGGAGATTTTCCACTCAGAACAGAAGACGGCAACCTGTTAATTAGATAGGCAGCAGTTAAAATGCATTCAGGCCACATGCTTAGAGGAATGCCACTTTGAAACAACAAACTCCTAGCAACATTTAGGGGATGCCTGTGCTTTCTCTCAGCAATCCCATTTTGCTGAGGAGTGTAAGCACAAGTAGTTTGATGGATAATACCAAGACTGCTAAACAAATTGCTCATTTTATTATTGACAAATTCAGTCCCATTGTCTGATCTCACGGTTTTAATACCACATTTAAATTGGTTGAGAATCAGATTGACAAAGTTAATGAACAAGTTATAAACTTCATCTTTAGTTTTGACAAGATATATCCAAACAACCCTGGTAAAATCATCAACAATGGTCATAAAATATGGAAAACCTTCTCTACTAGTGACCTTGTAAGGACCCCATAGGTCTATATGAACAAGATCGCCAATGGCAGAACTCTTATGGTCACTAAGAGGAAAAGGTTCCCTGGTCTGTTTGGCCTTGTGACAGATGTCACAGGGAGACACATGAGATCCTTTGGTGATCTTAAGATCAGATAGAAGCATGTCAACAGCTTGGTTAGAGGGATGACCAAGCTTGTTATGACATAAAGTTTTTGAAACATAGCAAGTAACAGACAAATTACCCATTGTTTGATATTTAGGAGCAATAGGAAAGGGTGTATCAAACAAATAGAGGCCACCATTTTCACTACCAGTCCCCATGATTTTGTTTTGAGTCAAATCTTGAATGTAACACTTAGATTCATCAAAACCAACAAACATTCTGTTATCCTTGATAAGTTTATGGACAGACAAAAGACTAACACAATATTCAGGAACTACCAACACATCATATACGATGACTTTATCAGAAAGTTTTAGATTGCCAATGTATTTGATTTTAGCAAGGGTACCATTGGGGTGACCCACAGTAAGATTTAGGCCAGAAATATCAACAATACTAAACATATTAAGAGTGTTAATAGTCATGTGTTGATTTGCCCCTGAATCAATAATCCACCCAATACTGACTTTACATAAGGCAGTATTGTAATTATAAAACTTGTGAAAATTTATGTTGAAGAAAACATTATTGTTTATAAAACTTGATATACCTGACATATTGGCTTGAACATTGCTAGAAGGCATTTCATTGATAAGGTTCATAAGTTTCAACATCTGCTCATTGGTAAAAGTCATGGAAGAGCCATTTTCAACAGATGTGGAGCTAGAATTAGCATGATAAGAAGGTTTGAAATTAGTTTGTTTTTTTCCAGGATTTTTGTTATAACCAGGAGGGTATCCATTGAGTTCAAAACATCTGTCAACAGTGTGACCAATTTTATTACAGTGAGTGCAAAGCAAGTTTGGATTAGGCCCTCTGTTCCCATTATTTTTCCCAATATTAACAAACTTTTTATTATCAGAGTTAAAAACCTTCTTATTATCAAATCTTTTATTCCCATTATTAGTCCAATTAGTTTTAGAAGCAAAACTAGCAATTTGGGATTTAGAATCAGAACCAGAGGAGGAAGAAGAGGCAATGCCTCTATGAGACTCTTCTCTGGAGACAATAGCAAAAGCATCTTTCACATCAGGAAGTGTTTCTCTGGAGAGAATACTACTCTTGATTGGTTGATAAACATCATTAACATGAGAAATTGCATAAGTTTCATCAGTTGATTGTGTTTTAACACATCTTCTCTAGCAGCACATATACACTTAGGCAACTTGGTCATGATATCAAATTCTCTCCACAAAGAATTCCGTTTATGATAATACTCAGAAACAGATAATTCACCTTGTTTGAAGTTATTAATTTTTTGCATAAGGTTTAGAATTATGGATCCATCAAGTTTATCATAAGTTTCCTTAAGTTCAGTCCAGACATCATGAGCATTCACAGAGAACATTTGACCAAGATACAATTCTTCAGACACAGAATTAAGCAACCAAGATAACACAATAGAGTTACATCTTTCCCACTGATTGGCCAAAACTTCACTAGAAACATAAGCGGCCTTAGTACAAGTACCATCAATAAATCCAGATTTATTTCTAGTATTAATGGCAAGTTTCATAGCAGTGGACCAAACTCTATAATTTTCAGTTCCAGTAAGTTTCATAGATATAATAGAACTGGTACTAACATCATTAGCATGCAAGTATAAAGGACTACTCAAATCAAGACTGCTAATGAGAGTCTCATTACTGCCACTGGCAGCCATTTAGAGCAAATAAGTAACAGATAAACAAGAGTTACAGGGCCAAGCCTAGAGGACTGGGTGTGACCAGAGCAGGTATTCACACCTCTCAGGGAGGCAGATCAAGATGTTAGCCACACCGTTTGCACCCTCTAAACTAAAAACCAAGTAATCTTATAATAAAGGGAAGAATCTTACAGTGCTATACGGAAAAGAGATGCGGAAGAGAGTCACAATACTCTTAATTCACTTAGTTAAGAGATATTGTGAAAGAATCAGGTCCCAATAAATACCAGAAACCTTCAGAGACAAGAATCCCCAAATCCAGAAAATTAGGGTTTCCGAGATCAGACCCTAATTCACCAGATCCAGTCACCAGCTTACACGATAATCAAGAGCCGTAGCTCTGATACCATGTAAAATATAATAAGAACACAAGATAGAATCCAACCAACCACCCCTTGATTCAAAGTAAGAGTTATAAGTTCAATACAAGAAGAACAGAATAAGAATGTGAACAATCACATACAATACAGATACAAAGGAGATGAGATCAGGAATAATTAGAACTCATAAATATATTGTGCCAAAGATAATAGAGCCGTTAGAAGAGGCTGAGATATCTAAGAGATGTCAAACCCTAGCAGAGAAGAGACAATATATAGCCACACCATCTTTGCACTTGACCACCCTAGGACCCTGCACAATACACCACAAGACAAACATGGAAAGACAGACAAGATAAGTGTTAGAAAGGTTCTGTAATGACAGAACTAGTCCCTGAACATTATGGAGGAAAGGTTTGACCAACACATTCAACAGAAGTGTATAAAGTTGCAAACTTGTAATAAGCCTAACTCATTAAGAGGTGTTTTTCTAAGCCTATATGATGGAATTATAAGCTTATTAACTTATATGTGTTAAATAAGGTTAAACGGGTTTTTGACTAAGCGTATACAAGTGGGCTTATGAGTTTATATAAAAGGTTTTCGATAAGCCCAAAAAGTGTAGCTTTGAAGAGGGTTTAGGGTTATATAATATGCTCTATTAAAATTACAATATTACCCTTAATTATACCTAATGCAACATTTATTTTTTCAACCAATGTCCTTTTTAGTCACAAAACCTCAAATGAGGCTGGTTCTCATGGTTAACTTTCAATCTTTTGAAATGGGTGGACCTACTAACGAAAAGGCTGAAGTTCAAATCCCGTTGTCATCACTTTTAGAAGTTCATTCGAGGTTTGGTTTCAGCTTATATGGTTATTTCGTAGGAAAGAGAGTCGCATTTTCGGTTGTTGAAAATTATGTGAAGAATGCATGGAAGAAGTATGGAATTATACGTGTTATGATGAATGCGAAAGGCTTCTTCTTCTCCAAGATTCCTTTGGTTCAGGGTATGAACGGGGTGTTGGAGAGTAGACCATGGTTTATTCGATCTGTTCATATCAGTTTGAAGAAATGGACGCCTAATGCAAGTCTACTCGATGAAGACTTGAATTATGTTCCTATTTGGGTTAAATTACCTAGTATCCCTGATGAGGCGAAAAATGATCCGTTTTTAGGGGGTCATTTAAGCCCGAATCCGACTTTATTTGATCAAATATTGCCCTAAATCGTTCCTTTTGTGATTTTAGGTGTTTGGAGAGTGAATTCTGGAAAAGAAGCCATTTTGGACGTTTTTGGAGCATAAAAGTGAAGAAAACGACAAAGTACCAAAAATCCATGTTGAAGCTACAAGGTGACGGCGTCAAGACCAACATCTTGACGGCGTCAGACATGAAGAATTAAACACCGTAGGTGGTGACGGCGTCAGAAGGCTTTATGACGGCGTCAAAGTGGCAAGAATAAAATACCGTAGGTGGTGACGGCGTCACATAGGCCGTCACAAGTGGATCAAGGCCGTCCGAGGAAGTATTTGGCGGCGAGGTGACGGCGTCAGAATTAACTCTTGACGCCGTCAGACTGTTTTTCCTATATATAGTTTTCTAGTTTTTTCATTAAAAGAGAGAAGTTTTGGTGAAACCCTAAAGACGATTTTGGTGCCTCTTTTACAGGTTTTTCAAGGGTTCCAAACCCTTGAGACCTTGCATTGTAATTGAGATAAGTATACTTTTAATTCAATCAATATGTCTATGTGTTGGTTGTTTATCTTTTGTTCTTATCTTAATTCTACTATGCTAGGCTAGATTTCTTTTGTGTTTGCTTAGATCTAATGAAACCTAGATGTTGATTATGTGTTGATTACTTGTCTATTCTTGTTTTGGATGAATGATATTATATGTTAGGCTTAAGAAAACTGGCAGATCTCCAATGGTAACATGCTTGAACGTCTTAAGAAACATGAACCAAGGCGTACTAGGTCTTTATTGGTTGTATTTAATGCATGAGCCACTGTTTACAATCCCTATAGTTGTGCTGGGTCATGGTGTAGGAGGAGATAAGAGCTCATAGAGTTGGGGAGTTATGTATGCTACCCCACGAATGGTATTAAGGAATACAATCCGTCATCCATACAAGTGTAACAAGTAATTAACATGTAAAAGATATCTAGGGAGTAATGAAGTCTAAGTAAACATAATTTCTCCAACCACTGCTCACAACCTTAGTTTAAATTAGTTTAATTTCATTTTCATTAGTTTATTTTAATTATATATTAGCTTTGGGTTAGTTGATTAGCAACTAATTCCGCCCTATCTTCCAAAACCCGAGATTTTACTTGCTTTCATAAAAATATAAAAATACAAAAAATAATCATCTTCCACCTCTAGAACTATTAATTAGGTTTTCTAATCCTAGCGACACTATTCCTAAGCTGAACGATCAATCCCCCGGTACTTGTCACTATACTATACTACAACGATCAGGTACACTGCCTGGTGGGGGTTGTAAGCTTCTCGAGATCCCTCGAGAGGTAAAGCAAGGTGCGATTCCCACGCATCAAGTTTTTGGCGCCGCAGCCCGGGGAATAGTTATTGTCTAGGTTAGGATTTCTTTTTATTAGGTCTACTTGCTAGATTCCTTTCTAGTAAGATTTTTATTTTTATTTTTTAGGTCTTCTTTAGTCTATCTTATTTCTTTGTGCCTTTGTTTGTAACTCTTTACCATCCGACATCATGGAAGGTGGTAACATCTTTGAACCCGTCATCCCACCACAACAAAACCCACCATTAGAACCCCTTAGGCCCCGAACCTTAGGAGAGTATTCCCGACCTAGCCACCAAGGCTACCGAAACACCATTGAGCTCACCGGAGACAATGTGACCCCCTTGCGATCCAACACCATCCGGTTGGTGCAAAGCGGATGTGCATTCCATGGACTTCGTTCCGAAGATCCAAACCAACACCTTAAGGATTTCCTCAAAATCGTAGATTCCATAGACCTAGGTGTTGAAACTAGAGAGACTACCCGTTTACGCCTATTCCAATTCTCTCTACGGGATCAAGCTAGTCAATGGCTTGAGCGTTTACCCGCGGGATCCATCACCACATGGGATGATATCACCACTCGTTTCCTTGCTCAATTTTTCCCACCGGGGAGAACCACTAAGCTTAGGAATGACATTTTTGATGTTCCAACAACGTCAAAATGAATCTCTTTATGAAGCATGGACTCGTTTCAAGGACTTACTCCAAAAAGTCCCTCATCATGGCATAGATCTTTGGCTCCAAGTCCAAATTTTTTATGACCATATCGACATCTCCACGAGGCGAACCATTGACCAATCGGCCGGTGGTAAGCTACGTGATCTTAGTGCGGAACAATCATGGAAACTCATAGAAGATCTTGCTCTCTATGACAACGAAAGTTGGAATGATCCCCGTGATTTGAACAAAACGGTCAAGGCAATATCTTTGCCTTCGAACAATTCAAGCACTCCCGACCGTAGGATCATGGAACTTGAGGACCAAGTCAAGTTTCTCATGAAATTTTACGAAGCTCCGAAGCATTCAAGCCAAGTGAACAAAATCACTTCTTCATGCGAATTATGTAGTGGTCCCCATGACACTCGTGATTGTATGGAACTCCCCGGAACAGCTTTTGCGGACTACGCATCCACGCGTACCGACGAAGCGGGAGATAAGTGGTGCACTTTCAAGCCCGAGCCAAACACATACGGTGATTCATACAACCCCTCATGGAAAAATCACCCAAACCTTAGGTGGAAACAACATCAACCCAATTCTTCCAATCCGCCTAATCGTTACCAATCAAACGGCCCACCATCCAACCGTACCTTCAACAACAATCCTTCTAACAACTATGGTAGTACCAACAATCTTGAAGGATTGATGTCAAAATTCATGGCATCTCAAGAAGCTCGCATAGCTAGGTTTGAAACCGAATTCAACCAACAACAAACGGAGATGACCAATAAAATTGACAACTTGTTGAAAGCCCTCAACAACCAAGCCTTAATCACACCCAGGAAGGAAACTAGGGACACCAATAGTGGAATCCAAATTAAGGACCCCTCATCATCCAAACATGTCCACTTTGTCAATGTTGTCACCATTAAGCCAATATATAAGGAAATAGAGGAGAGTGACAAGGATGAAGTTAGAGTAGAAATTGATAGTAAGGATGAGAGTAGGGAAGTTGAGGTAAATAAGGATGAGGAATTAGAGGAGGTAGAGCCTATAGAAGAATACTTTAATAAGTTGCCAACCAAGGAAGAACGGGAATACCATAAGAATTTATTTGATATTCCCGAGAGAACATATATCTTTGGCGACCCCCTTATCAAAATGGGAGACCCCTCTAACATTAACATCTCATGCAATATCGGGCACATGCATATATGGAAAGCTTACATCGACCTTAGATCCCCCGTGAACATCATGACTAGGACTTATTACAATTGGGTGATGAAGAAGCAACTCAATTTTAGGTTGATGCCCGATAAGAACTGGATAAGTAATTTTGCAGGGAGAGTGAAGGGATTGCATGTAATTATAGGGAATCTCACCTATGAGATCGATTTTATGATAGTAGAAGACATTCGTCCGGTGATAGACGCTTGCCTAAGTCAAGTAGTGTTTGGAAAACCATTTGTTGAGGCCACTAGGATGAGTTATGATCCGACTTTAGGGATAGTTAGGTTCAAGAAAGATAATGATGAGGTCGCTTACCAAATGCCTTACAAGATCGAGCAATACCGCCTTTTCTCTAATTTCGAAAAAGAACACAAGCAAGCGGCTTATTATAGGAATGAGGAGGATAGACGTAGAGGAGTAGAGTATGTTAGAAATAGGATGCTTGGTTTCTACAAAGAATGCTTGCAACTAGGTCCGGAATACAAAACTGGTTTAGAAGACGACCTAGAGAGTGGAACCAATGATGAAATCACGTAGTAACCCACGACTTTGAGTCTAGCTACAAGACTCGTAAATAAAGAAAAGCGCTTCTTGGGAGGCAACCCATGTTTTGTGTGATTTTAATTGTTTGATTGTTATTTGCTTCCGTATGCATGTTTTATTTTTATTGTTGGTTGATCATGTTTCTCAATTAGAATGTGGAAATACTTTATTATGTTGTTTGGCCTAGTCTTAACTTCAACCTAAAGGTATTTTTGCAAAAGATAAGTGTAAGGGGAGACCCCAAATATGTTTTTAAGAAACAAACCGATCATGATTCTCCACGATAATAAATGAACATGTATATTCGTATTTGTTAGAGTCAAATGCTTGTATTGAGTCATAATGAAGTTTTGCAGGATTTTCCAGGAAGTAAGACAAAGTTTTTCCAGAAATTTTCCGGAAACTTAACATAAGAATTTCTGCAGGTCCATTCTGACGGCGTCAGGGTATTGCTCTTGACGGCGTCAGGAGTAAAAATCTGGAAATTTTACCGGTTTTGTTTTTCTAACGGAGTCTTATGGTTTTTGTGAATTATTAAGTTTTATAATCTCCAGGAAATCTGCAAACTTCATTCCACAAGCATTATATCTTACTTTGTTTTCTAGGATTTAGTAACTTATATAGGATGCCGCCGATTTTACGCGAGGTTGCCTTGTCTATTGTTGTCAGGATTTACAGGTTATTTGTGACAAGAAGATGATTTATATTCTAGAAGGGAAGCTTTGATTGTTCGTTTTCTTGGAGGAAGATTTAACCTGGCCAACCTATAATCTATACCGAGCGAATCAGGGGAGTATTTGATTTCATTCTCTTTACTTTTTCACTTTTACATTCTTTACTTGAACATTGGGGACAATGTTCATCTTAAGTGTAAGGGGAGGGTAAAAAGATGATACCTTACATATGCACTTTCGCTTGAGTTTGTTTTGTTTGATAGTAGATGAGTAATAAAACTATGAGAAATACTTGTTAGTGTAATTTTAGCGCCAAATTTAAAATTTTTTACAACATTTAGGAGTGAAACTTTAGCCATAGCAAGCGTCTCATGGATAGGAGGTTGTATGACTAGCACATAACCGTATATTCAGAAAAATTTTCCACCCAAAAATGTGAGGTTCGCCTTTAGTTTTGATAGGAAAAGCATTTATTATTGGTGCTTATGAGTGTACCGGTAGCATTTAGATTCTAGAACTTGCGTTAGTGATGCATCCCGAGACCGCTAGTGAGACTACATTCGTGTGGTAGGATTTACTACATGATAAGAGGCATTAGGATCACCCTTGTGTTAAACCCGTATCATAATTACTTGACCATTTAAGTCATATTACTTGGCTAGTTAAGTCAACTAATTTTTCCCACACCCTTAGCGTTGTACTCATTTTTAGTACACGAAACCCCTAGTACAACCCTCCGAGCCTATCTTTTCGTTTCTAACTTTAAGCATTTTACTTAAAGGAAGAATTTGTTACACCCCACTTAAATGTACAACCAAATCGCCTTAGCCTTCCGTATATGCGCTCATTTTTAGTGCATTATTGTTATTTGTTAAACCCTAAGTTAACTTTCTAATTGATTACATGGTTGCTAAGTCGAGTCATATCCTTGTACATATTGTTTTGGGACGATTGGGACTCATGGGTAAGTACTTATTTTATGGAGTAATGGGGAAGAACATCATATTATTACCCCCATATGTGCGTTAATCTTAAAAGTGCTCCAAGTGTTTTGATTTTCTTAATTCGAGTCATTAGATTAGTTTAATGTAAAGTATGTAAAGATTCAAGTGTAAGGGGATTGCTCAAACCCCTATGATGTATTATTTTGGATGGTAGGGTAAGAGTGTATGCAAAAAAAAAAAAAAAAAAAAAAAAAAAAAAAAAAAAATAGAAAAGGAAAAAACATACGGACTACCATCCCGTTTTTATTCTATGTTCATTTTATGTTTTTAGTTATTTTTCATTTATTAGCTTAAGTCGAGTCTAGTCTTGGCTTAGCAACGCCATCTTGTACATGTAATTAACTAAGATTGTTAACTCGCCACCAGTAAAACTTCCTTTATCCAACAAAACCGTGTAATTCATATCCCTACACCTAACGTTATAACCCTTTAAAAGACCTCTTTGATAGTTTATCCTAGGTGCTTACGCCATGTGGTGGAGGTTTGATCCTTTCCCAAGCCTATGGTAATCTATTTTGCTATGACAGGTAGTGAGAGATATCTTCCATTTCCATAATGTTATATTACTTTATTACACCCGAGAGATGTGAGTATCTAAACACTATTTGTGAGGTGCTAGTGTATGACCTCCGTGCTTGTCTAATTGGTCTTTAGTGGAACGATTATTTGTTGTAATTACTTTTATATTAGTGTTAAATGACCCCTAACTTGTCTTTTGAGTAGAATAAAAGCTCATTTGCTTGAGGACAAGCAAATCTCAAGTGTAAGGGTATATGATGAGGCGAAAAATGATCCGTTTTTAGGGGGTCATTTAAGCCCGAATCCGACTTTATTTGATCAAATATTGCCCTAAATCGTTCCTTTTGTGATTTTAGGTGTTTGGAGAGTGAATTCTGGAAAATAAGCCATTTTGGACGTTTTTGGAGCATAAAAGTGAAGAAAACGACAAAGTACCAAAAATCCATGCTGAAGCTACAAGGTGACGGCGTCAAGACCAACATCTTGACGGCGTCAGACATGAAGAATTAAACACCGTAGGTGGTGACGGCGTCAGAAGGCTTTATGACGGCGTCAAAGTGGCAAGAATAAAATACCGTAGGTGGTGACGGCGTCACATAGGCCGTCACAAGTGGATCAAGGCCGTCCGAGGAAGTATTTGGCGGCGAGGTGACGGCGTCAGAATTAACTCTTGACGCCGTCAGACTGTTTTTCCTATATATAGTTTTCTAGTTTTTTCATTAAAAGAGAGAAGTTTTGGTGAAACCCTAAAGACGATTTTGGTGCCTCTTTTACAGGTTTTTCAAGGGTTCCAAACCCTTGAGACCTTGCATTGTAATTGAGATAAGTATACTTTTAATTCAATCAATATGTCTATGTGTTGGTTGTTTATCTTTTGTTCTTATCTTAATTCTACTATGCTAGGCTAGATTTCTTTTGTGTTTGCTTAGATCTAATGAAACCTAGATGTTGATTATGTGTTGATTACTTGTCTATTCTTGTTTTGGATGAATGATATTATATGTTAGGCTTAAGAAAACTGGCAGATCTCCAATGGTAACATGCTTGAACGTCTTAAGAAACATGAACCGAGGCGTACTAGGTCTTTATTGGTTGTATTTAATGCATGAGCCACTGTTTACAATCCCTATAGTTGTGCTGGGTCATGGTGTAGGAGGAGATAAGAGCTCATAGAGTTGGGGAGTTATGTATGCTACCCCACGAATGGTATTAAGGAATACAATCCGTCATCCATACAAGTGTAACAAGTAATTAACATGTAAAAGATATCTAGGGAGTAATGAAGTCTAAGTAAACACAATTTCTCCAACCACTGCTCACAACCTTAGTTTAAATTAGTTTAATTTCATTTTCATTAGTTTATTTTAATTATATATTAGCTTTGGGTTAGTTGATTAGCAACTAATTCCGCCCTATCTTCCAAAACCCGAGATTTTACTTGCTTTCATAAAAATATAAAAATACAAAAAATAATCATCTTCCACCTCTAGAACTATTAATTAGGTTTTCTAATCCTAGCGATACTATTCCTAAGCTGAACGATCAATCCCCCGGTACTTGTCACTATACTATACTACAACGATCAGGTACACTGCCTGGTGGGGGTTGTAAGCTTCTCGAGATCCCTCGAGAGGTAAAGCAAGGTGCGATTCCCACGCATCAATCCCTATTGTGGCGTTTACTGAGGATGGGCTGAGTGCATTGAATACTAAACTTGGTACTTTAATTATGCTAGATTCGTATACGAGTTATATGTATTTGCAATCATGGGGACGTTTGGATTATGCTCGTGCGTTGATTGATATTCGAGATGATCAGGAGCTTAAGGATGAGATGATTATTGCTATTCCTAATGTGGATGATGATGGAAAGATTCTTCATATAGTGAGGGTGGAGTACGAATGGGAACCTCCCAGGTGCGGAGTGTGTAAGATTTTTGGTCATGATGATATGACTTGTCCACATCGTGTTGTTGAAGTTCCAAATAAGCAAAGCAAGAATTATGATGGATTTCAACAACCGCCTAAAAGAGTATCTCGTTGTCTGAATATGGGTTTAAAAGTTCAGTTTAAGCCAACGAAAAAAGTTTATCAACTTGTTTCTAAAAAGAATTGTGCCACCTCAAGTGGTACTAAAAAGCAAGTTGAAACGACAAGACAAGAGGCAAGTATTTCCAACCTATTTGAAGCGCTTAATATGTAAAAATAATCAAAATCAACAACCCATACAACAAGTCAACAACCATATATCTCGAGAAGCGCTTAATTTTGAGTCTCATTAGTTAGACTCCTCCTAAGTGGTTCACTCTTTGGGGTAGAAGGGTGTGTGTTCTTCTCTTCGATCATTGTAACTTTCTTTTTCATGATAGAATTTGAGTGGGTGGCCATTGACAATCCTAGGTAAAAGTTGAGAAAAGAAAAGTCTTAAACATGAATCTAGGAATCCTACAATATACATTCACCTGACCTTATTTTGTTACGTATTAGAGTAGTAGTTTTGGTAATCAGTAAACTAGTTGAAGTTGGAGAAGGAATATAATCTATATAGCACAGCCCAAGAAACTTAAATAATACAGAGTAATAGACTAGTACTTGGGCCGAAAACATAGACAAAGTGAGCTGCCACCGGACTCTCTAAACTAAAAATCAACAAACCATACTTTAGAGTATAGATATAGAAAGACAATTTTGTAAAAGTTGAAAGTTAATGGGTGGAATATACAAATATAACAAACTGAAAGTACTTTAAGGGCCCGTTTGGTACAGGTGTTTCAACAATTATGGATTAAAAGAAAGTACAAATCCGTCGTTTGATGCATTTTTTTTCGTCACAAAAAGTAATAGAATGAAAGATTCCATTTATTTTCATTCCATGGTACACTTGTGACTTTTCATCATTCCATCCAATAAGATTGTTGCATTTTATTTTACTCTTTTTTTAACCACATATTTATTTATTCTATTATTTACTTTTTTTTAAAAATAATTAATTAGATCTCATTTTACATATAAAGTTATAAACAAATATATAATTTAAACATTTTCTTAATTTTCTCTATCCTCATTTTCTTTCAAACTGTTATCAAATTCGAATCCAATTCCAATCCCACTTACAAACCAAACGCCACCTAAGACTTCGTGTTTGGTAGACCGGAATGGAAAACCCAGGAGCATTTTCATTTGTTTGTTAGTAGTACTGAGCAAGGTTGTCAGGATCGCGATCCTGATCGTAGGATCGCACGATCCTACGATCCTACTTTGAAAAAACGATCAGGATCGTAGCGGGATCTTAATTCTGGTAGGATCGCTGCAGGATCGTAGGATCGTTAGCAGGATCGTGGGATCGTTAGCGATCCGATCCTACTGATAACATTTTTTTTTTTTTTTTTTTTTTTTTTTACTCTTTTTCATATATGAAGCATTATTTTAGCCTTTTAGGCCCTTGTGACTTTTTGTCTAAAATAGCCCAATAACAAAACACTCAAAGTCCACGACATGAAAATAAAAAATACGTAGACAACAAAACCTAATTCCTAAATCTGAAATACAGCTTGCACATGCGTAGTTTTTATTTTTATACTAGCATTCATCTCACGTTAAAATATAAACCATGATTAGATTTTAAAGATTCTACAGTATATATTATCAACTTGTATCGTAACTGAAGCTCAAGAATTTTGACAAATTTCGAGTCTTCTACAAATTTGCACCACTACGTTTAAAACATGGAAATGATGATATGAGGACTTTAAATGGAAATGCGATGACTATCTTTTAAAGTTGCCTAATTTCTTTTTTAGTTCTTTAATTTTTTAGTTATTTAATTAATTGGTGTGTTGAGTTTAGACTTTAGATTTTTAGCAAATCAGTTAGTTAATTGGTGTGTTATGCTCGATCATATCAAACTTTTTTTTTTTTTTTTTTTTTTTTTTTTTTTTTTTTTTTTTTTTTTTTTTTCGAATAGAGCTCGATCGATCAATATAGTTTGGAGTCAGTAACTTGTAATTGTACTATTGTAGCTAACTACAAATTAATTTACAATCTTTACTCATAAGGTTCAATCTCACTAAGTATTCATTTGTTAGCGACTTAGCGGCATATACTAAGTTTCACTAACGATGCACTACAATTGTCTAGTGAATATACTGATATAGAATTATAGATATGTGATGAGGCATAAATTCATAAATGATAAACCATGAGCTGAGTGAAGCTTACCAACATATGGATTATGGAGTATAAGTGTATAACTTTATAAATTTAGGCGTGGCAAAACAGAAGGTCACTTTTTGTTTTACCTTTTTTGAAATCTCATTATGTATTTGAGATGTTTTCAAGCTATTGAGAAATATATAAAACGATAGAAGTATAAAACTACGACCCCTATGCGAAAATGTATACATTTTCATAGGATCTTACGATCCCGATCCGATCCTGCGATCCCGATCTTGCAAAGCCAAAAACGATCCTAGGTAGGATCCCGATCCTGACAACCTTGGTACTGAGAATAGAATCAACAATGACCAATGTTATAAATAGCGGGAGGTGTGACGTGACGGCATGATCAAGCCTCACGCCTTAGCGGCTAAGGTGAAACTTTTGCATATATAAGGCATGACATAAGGCAACACAAAATATGAAAATATTTATATATTCATATCATATTTCATACATATATCGAGGTTACAAAAAGACGTGACATAATGCGACATAACGCGTGACGTGGCGGCATAACCAAACCTCATGCCTTTGCGGGGCCTTTGCGAGCTTTTAGAGCCTTTTAGAACCATGGCAATGACCAAAAAGCGGGGCTATATAATAGGGCTGAGCAAAACCCGACCGACATCCGAAAACCGTCCCGATCCTGACGTCCCGAATCATCCCGAATCCCGAACCGACCATAATCGGATCGGGACTCGGTTTGGGTTTTTCAGCTTATCGGGATTCGGGTCGGGTCGGGAGTCGGGACGAAGTCGGGATTACAAAGAAAAACCATACAAATCGGTTTCGTTTCGGGACTCGGGACGGGATTTGGGACGATTCGGGCTAGACTCGGGTCGGGATTCGGTTAAGATTTTCAAGCTTGTCGGGATTCGGGCTTCGTCGGGACGGGTCGGGTTCCGGCCCAATGCACACCCCTAATATATAATAATAAGAAAACATGTGCCTTGCACATGCCGTGGTCAATTTGGGGAAAATTGAACTAAGCCCTAAATATTTTTCCAATTGAAATTAGCGCTTCTTCTTGTCCATCTTTTTTAAGGTACGATTTGATGTTCGGTTGTTCATATATTTTAAGTTTATAAATCAAAGATATGAAAATTAACATTTGCACTTTTGATGATGCTTAATATGTTGGCTTATTATTAGCTTAATATGAAAATTATTATAAATAAGCTTATCAGTATTGGGATTTGTTTCTTGTTTGGCTAAGCTAATTTAGTGGGCTTTGGCTTATTGGCTTATATAAGCTAAGCTTATAAGCCCATGTTAGTGTTTGGATTAGCTCATGGTAAATAAGCTTATAAGCTCAAAAGTGTTTGGTTTGGCTTGTGAGGAGAGCCTCGGTAGTTATGAAAGAGTTGTGATGAGGGCAAAAATGTACATTCACAAAAGGGTGAGTTAAATAAGCTCAAAACCTCATAAAAAAGTCCCATTTTCTTGGCTTATTAAAACTCCCATAAATAAGCTCATAAGCCCGCTCAAATAAGCTTAGCCAAACACTTGGTTTGGGCTTATGAGCTTATATAAGCTAATAAGCTCATAAGCCCACTAAATAAGCTTATAAAAGTTAATTGGCTTCTTATTAGCTTAAGTATTTGGATTTTTTTTTTTTTTTTTTTTTTTTTATTTTATTATTTTTTTTTTACTGTTAATATCATGTATTTTTTGAATTGTGTTTAGATGGATCAGATTTCTAGTTGTGACGGTTTCCCTCCGTTATCTTCAAAATATCCGTGGCTGGTTGCCCAAAGCCTAGATGACGAAGAGCACAACCTGTTTTTCTACACCATACATAACGACCACCTCCCTCATTATCGGTGCCGAATCCCTGAGTTGCTCGGGGAACGTATCCGAGGATGTTTCCATGGTTGGATGATTCTTTCCAACCATCCATACAACAATAAATGGTCTCTTTGGAACCAAGAGACTTCTAAGATCATACGTCTCCCCACCTTGACTTTGGAAGATGGAGGGTACGAGTCTATTGCCGAGTGTTGTTTGTCAGCCCCTCCCGATGATCCGACTTCAATTCTTTTGTTAACAAGATTCAATAAACCAACCTTTGTGTTTTTCCGGCTTGTTAGTAAAAGAAACAAGTTTAGATGGACCGAAATGTCTTACGCCTATCAGCTCAAGAGATTAACTTTTGACGGCGAATTAGTACGTAATCTAACTTGTTGCAATGGTAAAGTCTATGCCTTAAGTTTCGAAAGTATTCTTGATGCATTTGTCATACATGTTGAGATCGTGGTTAGGGATAAAGATGTGGTGATAAAACTAATGCTATTTGGGTCATGCCCTTGTCCCCCCTCCGATCCTCGTCCTGGGTACTGGATGGATTATTTGAAAGGGTTTTCTACAAATTTGTTTTACATTAGAATATATTTCGAAGATTGGGAACACAGAATACCTATTCGTGCATTTGTGTTTAAATCAGACATGGCTTGTATAGATTGGGAAAAAAGGGAATGCCTCAAATACTGGGATTTAACTAATTTAAAGTATGAAGACCTGGACAAATTTGAAAGCAAAACGCTCGACATGAGTTGTGAAACATGGGAAGTTATTGATGACCTCAAAAACGCCACATTTTTTGTGGATTTTGCTCGTGATTGCTCAGTTTCTTATACACGTGTAATTGCCTCAGACGCAGGAGGTTTTATACATATTCGTGGAAAAACAGGCGAAACAATATACTCATACCATTTAAAAACCGATACCATCTCCCTATTTCATACACCCTCTCCTATATTGCCGACAAGCCATCTGTCATTGTGGGAATGCAGGTATTACCTCTCAATTAGTTTGTGTTTGTTTATCATATATCCATATGGGTTTTATAAATATGTCCTGCTTTATTATGAGTCACTAAAAGAGGGTTGTTTTTATAAATATTTTTGTATAAACATAACACTCTTTTTACATATATTTTTTATTTGTGTATAAAGTATCCCTTTTTAAAGTCTGTTTGGTTTGAAGGGGATTTTGTTTCCAGAATGAAGCAAATGGAACATAAATCTATCTTTAAATGACTTGTAAAAAACAGGAATAATTACCTGTGCCACTTTTTCTAGTATAGTGTAGCCAACTTTTTAGTTTTTTGCTATTGTATACAAAAAAAGTTTGAATTTTTGACTTTTGTGACTATCATGTGACCATTTTACCCTTCGCCATTAATAGGATGGTAACGTAGGGTAAATGGTCTCAAATTACACACAAAAGTCGAAATTCATAAGTTTTGGTATATGGTAGAAAAAGTAACAAGTTAGTTACATTTTAGGTAAAAAAAAAAAAAAAAAAAAAAAAAAAAAACCCTCCTTTTGTGGGAAATTTTGTCTTAAATTGCTATTCATGTAGGCTAAAAGGTGATCATGGAGAAGCTGAATGCATAATTGATTCTAAGGTAGAGATGGAAAACAACAATGATATGTTATTAACGTCAGGTATGGATTGTGGGGTTAAATCCAATGAATCGGACCTCCTTAACGTTCCGTTTTGTATTTTGGAGACAATTATGGAGTTTTCTGTTGGCATTGAATACATGAACCTTCGTGCTACATGCAAACAATGTCATTTAGCAGCACCTTTGGTAAAATGGTGCAACGATACATCATCACAGAGATTACAAACGTATTCGGTTGTTTCACCTTGGCTGATGATGGCAGATAAAAAACGAGGTATTATGACCTTTATTAATCCCATATTGGGTGACAACTACTTTTTGAGGAAACCCGATATATCAGTTGTTTATGGAAAATTATATTGTTCAAAGTTTGGCTGGTTATTGTTTAAAAGCTATAAGTTGAATTGCTTGGTATTCTTTAACCCTTTTACAAATGTTATCAAGGAGCTTCCACCCGCAGAATATAGATTGAAAAGCTTGTGTTTTTCGGCACCACCTACTTCCCTTGATTGTATGGTGGTTGGGTTTTTAAAACTAGAGTATTGGCATGTTGACATCCTCTATGTAAATCGGGAACCAACGTGGCGTACGCTTAATCTTGGCCCTAATCCAGAAACTATCTGTTTTCCAACTTTTTACGGTCAAGATTTTTATGCCTTGTGTAAAGAAGGAAAACTTCTTGTTATCAATAATTTGGACAAAGAAGATTATTCTAGTAAGCTTGTTGAAACCGAAGCTCCTAAAGGCTCTTGCACATCGTCTACTCAGTATTTCTTAACGAATTGCGATCGACATCTTTTACTGGTTATAGTGGGCGAATATGGAGAACGTGTTGAGGTTTTCAAGCGCAACGAATCTAAACAAGAATGGGAGAAAATAGATTCTGTAGGTAACCACGTGATTTTTGTTTGTGGCACAACATGTCTCTGCATTGAAGCCAAAGTACCAAAAATGGAGAATAAGATCTTCTTTCCACGGCTACATACCAAGAACAGGAAGGTAGTGTTCTATTCACTCGACACATGCAAGTACCACACATTTGATGGCGAAAACGTTCAAGAACATGTAGGGGGTTTCTTTGGAACTACATATTATCTCTACCGTAATGCTTGGATTGAACCAAGTTGGTCCTAGGTGACTCATTTATTAACTTTTGTAACATGATAGGAACTACATATTATCTCTCCCGTAATGCTTTGGAACTACATATTATTTCTCCTGTAATGCTTTGGAACTACATATTATCTCTCCCGTAATGTGATAGTTTTTATTGTTTTTGTCATAATCGTTTGGTAAAAACTATTTATGATTGTACGGAATTATTTACTTAAGTTGTTCCAGACTTCCAGCAGTACCAAATTCAACTAGTTAATAAGGCGAGTCATTTAAAACATCAAATAGAGTAGTTTCCAGATAGTACAAATTCATCATTGCAGAACAGAGTGGAATCGTGTTGTATTTCCCAATGGTAAGAGTCAATTAAACCTTTATGCTTTAAAAACCTTGACGAAAGTTACTTGATTTTGATGGTGTTTCTGTGTACTGTTTACGACAGAAGGCAAGGAACTTTGAGAGCTTTCACCTTCCAAGGAGTTGATGGTTGGCTATCCGCCCGCAGTAGTATTGAAACACAGTTAGCTTTTGCAGTGCTACATCTAATAATGGATAGGTTTCTTTTGTGACCAAAACATGTAAGTAATGCATCTTGTGACCAAAACATGCGTTGTTTGCTGGTGATGAGATATTGCAGCAGATTACTTAAGAGTATTGTGATTCTGAATGTGATGTTAAGGGAAGAGGACGAGGAGCTATTTGAGATTAATTATATCGAGTTTATTAGGAGAGATATGGAAGGGAGTGATCTCGATATGAGGAGGATTGCTTGTGAGCTTCTTAAGGAGATTGAGGGAAATTACAAAGAGAAGATTACTGCAAAGGTTTCGGAGCAGATTAGGAACTGTTTGGCTTAGTTTCAACAAAATACCGCTGCTAATTGGAAATATAAGGATTGTGCTATATACTTGGTTGTTTCTCTTCCTACTAAAAAGGCAGGTGGTGCTTCTGTCTCGACTGATCTTGTTGACGTTGATAGTTTTTTTAGAACAGATGTTGTGCCAGAGTTACAAGGTCAGGATGTCAATGCTTTCCCTATGTTGAAGGTGGGTGCGTTGAAGTTCTTTACCACGTTTAGGGTTCTGATTCAGATGTTAATGTGGTTCATTCTTATGATGCTAGTTGTATCGAGAAGCTTTTGCTAGTGAAGGATAATGGGGTTCAAGCAAGATATGCGGCGTTGGACGTTGGTCCGATTCTGCCAGCTTTGATGACAAATCTTTTTGGTGCGTTGGAGAAGCCTGAGTTGGAGGAGAATCAGTATATCATGAAGTGTATTATGCGTGTTCTTTAGATTGCTGATATTTCACCTGAGGTAGCATCACCTTGCATTACTGGGCTGACAGCGGTTCTAAACAGGGTCTGTGCGAATCCTAAAAACGCGGTGTTTAACCATTGCTTATTTGAGGGAGTTGCTGCTCTGGTTCGAAGAGCGTGTGAAAAGAATCCGACTCTTGTGCCAGCCTTTTACTGAATTCTTTCCGTACGCCTTCCAGTTATTAGCCCAGCACTCGTGCAGTTTCACCACATTACATGCAGATATTTGACATTCTGTTGACACCTGATTTGTGGAAAAAGTCTGCTAATGTCCCTGCACTCGTGCGTTTGCTTCTGTCGTTCCTTCAACAGGCACCCAACGAGCTTACAAGGGAATGGAAGTTAAGAAACTTGTTTCGTCACCAAGCACTCAAGAGCAAGGATTTCATATTCTGAACCTGGTCATTTAGAATCTTGGGTATGATGTTTTGGCAGAATACATGAATGACATCTGGCATACCCTGTTTACTCGGGTCCAAAACAATAAAACCTCGAGACTTGTTAGGTGTCTTTGGGTGGTTGATGATGTCCATTAAGATTTGATAATGAGTCATGTTTGGAGTTGAAATAACCACAACATCACATAGCCTACTGTCCAGCATTTTCTTGTGCCTGAAAACACATGTTACAACAATCCGTGCAAAATTACAAATACATATTAGAATATAGTGTACCAAAAGACCATCATAACGACTTAAAAACAGCCAAAAAAATGGTCTAATAACGGAGTTCAACTTTAAAGTCGCGTGAGGCTATTGTTGACAATCCCAGTAGGTTTATGTGCAATCCGGGTCAATTTGGGATATACATTATTGTTAACCAACTAAATAAATAAAAATGAAAAAATTATTACTATGAATACATATTGCCTTAACTATTTATGAATACATATTGCCTTAACTATTTATTAATGAAACCCAAAGAGTTCCTAATACAGTTCCTAACCCAACTTTAGTAAAGCGAATCATATTGCGTGATGATAAAATAAGAGGTGCAACATACGGTAAAAAAAAGGACATTGTTTGTGATTTTGTTGCTTCAGGATAGGTTTTTGTTCTTGATATGCCTTCGCGATTTCAGTACGCACGCATATATCTTTACTAAGGGGCTTCCTACTGCTTTGTTCCTTGATTTTCGCTCATACTTGAACGTTCGAAGACATTCCGCTCAAACATCAGGGGAGGGGGAGGATTAGTCTAGCAGGTTTATTAGTGGGTTTATATTAATTGTAAGCCTAGCCCATTAGTTGCATTAAACGGTTTATTGATTGTATTTATATATTGCTTTGATTAATGATTAAACTCATGGGGATAGGGTGAGCAAACAAAACCGAAACCGAACCAAAAACCGAAAAAACCGAACCGTAAAACCGACCGAAACTAAAAACCGATGGTTCGATTTTTAATTTTTCAAAAACCGAAAAATACGGTTCGGTTTCGGTTTTCGTCCAAAAACCGAACCGTAAAAACCGAACCGAACCGATTTTAATATATAATTAATATAATATGCATAAATAACTAAATAAATCAAATTTATAAATTCATATTCATTTTTTTTTAGATTTATAATATATTTATCTTATTGTTTATATTTATATGCGTGTTTATTGTGTCGTGTGTTTACTTGAGAATATATCAATAAATATATGACGATAATTATACTCTGTGTATGTTCACTTGCATGTGTGTGTCTCATTTATATGTGTGTAATTAAAGGTTTATGCAATAAACATTATTATGCCTAGATTGACAAAAATTAAAATAAAATAAAATAAATAAGAATAACCAATTTTCTATGTAATACAGATTTGTTGGTATATATTTTCTAGGGTTCTAAAAGGCGCGCCGCTAAGGCGTCGCTAAGGCGCGAGGCGTAGCTTCGGCGCTACGAAATAGACCAAGGCGTCGTCTTGAGGCGTGGCGCCTGATGAGGCGCGAAAAGGCGTGGTAAGGCGCGCCTTAGCGCGAGGCGTGACGCCTTATTTAGAAGCTTTTAAAGAATTTAGTAGTATTTGAGCTTTTTATTTTTTAAAGGATTTAGTAGTATTTGACTTTTTTGGCTGGATTTTCTAATTACTAAAATCATGAATGTTCTAATTACTATAAAATTTATAAAAATAATTATGCCGCATTGAGTCACGCCTTATAAAACGCCATAGCCTCGCTATGGCTCGTAAGGCTTGAGGCTTGGCTTCGCCGCCACGCCACGTTTTACGCTATTCATAACCTTGATATTTTCCATGCCCAAATATAAATGGTTAGAAACCGAAAAAACCGAAAAACCGAACCGAAACTGATAATAAACCGAAAAACCGAACGGTTTCGGTTTTGGATTCTATAAAAACCGAACATTTCGGTTCGGTTTTGGTTTTAGCCAAAAACCGACCCAAACCGAACCGTGCACACCCCTAGCCGGATAATAGTACTGATCAAAATTTTGTGTTGAAGTTTCATAGCAGGCACACTTGGTCGTTCTTGAGGGTGACAAAAAATGAGCAAGTCGAGTCCTACAATATACATTCACCTGACCTCATTTTGTTACGATTTTAAGTGAATATGTATAAAGTGTTAAATAACGATGATACTAGTATTTTTCACTTATTAATATTCATTATCGAGTCCAAGCATATCGTTAAGGCTATGTTTGGCGCACGAGCTTATCAGAGCTTATCGTAGCATGAACTATTTTTTTTAGAAAAATAAGCTACCATTTAAAATAAGTCTTGTTTGGCTGACACGGCTTGAAGGAGCTTGTTAAAAAATAAGCTATTAAATGAAATGCTAGTTGTACTAGCATGTAAAAAAAAGCTCCAACAACCCGCTTACTTGTGCCAAACATACCCTAAGAGTCTAATAAGTGTCATATTACTTATTTTAAGTCGTTGGTAGAGGCACGTGATCGTCAGGTTCCTAGGTCGTTTTATTCGTCAAGCCGTTCTAGTACTCGTATTCTTACCTTTTTAAGGTGAGTTTCTCACATCCCCTCTTTTATGGAAAGCATGATTAAGTATTTTTACTTGAATTATTATGATCTTTGTGATTATTTTGAAGTATTTGAACTATTTAAACCTTTCGAGCTATTTTAAACTCTTGAACTTGATTTTGGACTTATGTCTTATTTTGAACTATGACTTGTTTTGAACCCTGATCGTCAGGTTCCTAGGTCTTTTTATTCGTCAAGCCGTTCTAGTACTCGTATTCTTACCTTTTTAAGGTGAGTTTCTCACATCCCCTCTTTTATGGAAAGCATGATTAAGTATTTTTACTTGAATTATTATGATCTTTGTGATTATTTTGAAGTATTTGAACTATTTAAACCTTTCGAGCTATTTTAAACTCTTGAACTTGATTTTGGACTTATGTCTTATTTTGAACTATGACTTGTTTTGAACCCTGATTTTGACATGTAGAATGTTGTATGCTGAGGTTGATCTTACACTTTTAGCTCACTATATCCTATGACGAGGATGAGACGTTAGTACTTATGAATAGCGCTATTAGGACCGAGTCACTCCTCACTCCTCAAGTCTTGTGTAACACCCCCAATTCATGGATGCAGCGGAATTCAAACTGGGTGTTACTCGACGGCACAATAGTCACAATAATAGAAAACGAACTCCAATTGAGTCGTTTTAAAAGATTTATCATTCAAATTGTATAAATATCAGAGATTTACAAAATGAGGTCCCAAATGGTTCCATGTTTACAATGTATAATAAATGAGTTTTTGAATGATAATAAAATTTATAGCCCTCTTGAGTATCCGTGCCCTTCCGTGCCATCCTTGATCGTCATGAACCTGAAATACATGCTTGAGAGGTCAACACAAAGGTTGAGTGATATTCATAGAGTTTGTTTAATCGTTTGAACACAATATGTTGGTAGTGTGAGTTGTAGACTCACACCAATGTTTGGAAACAAAACAGGCAGGCTACGTTATTATACGCCCATAAAATGTATTATACACTAAGCTTATGACACCATAACGTTAACGTGTACCAATATCGATCGGCAGATTTATCCCGGTAGGTACTTTGCTAACATACCTAAATCTCAAATATTAATGCATTTGTTTGAACTTAGTCAATACAAATGGGATTCGTCAATCCCAATAGGCCTATTCACAATATTTGCGCTCACTATTGCTAGTGATTAAATGGTTCATAATAAGGGATCTCGGTTTAGCAAGGTTGGTACTTAGTGATAATAAAACATAATCGAATAGCATACAGTGGAAAGCATTGTGTTCGATTTAGAAATAGCATGTATTCCCCCCCAAGGGTTTGTAAAACAATTAAGTAATGGAAAATGGGGCTATGAACTCACCTTAAGTAAGATAGCAAGTAATGAATGTAACGGTTGAATCGTGAAGGTTTCTACTAGCAACCTATAATCGAATGTTGCGACTTAGGTTCGGAGTAAAGAACATGAAGTAGTGCCTATATATATATCTTGCATTTAGTCCATGATGTGGTATGATGTATAATGTAAGTCTTTGAAAGAAAAGATTCATGAAACATGTATGTTTTGTATATCGTTTACTACCGTTCGGGCCGACATAATTCAAAAGTCATGTTAGTAAGCGTTCGAGGAGCCAGGATACTTTAACTCGTAAATCCACAACTCATCTCGACGGCTTACATAATGAACTCCTCACATGAGGCTCCCTACTATTGTAGTAGTTGATGAAATATATAGATATAAGTTTTGATCCGAAAGGTTACATGTCCGATATTTGAATAAACTTAGGAAAGTTTATTTGTACATGAAGATTGTTATTAGGGATAGTTTCATAAGTCTTGAATGACCATTTTCTCTTGGTAATATCTCATGGTTTCCTTTTAAGTGAAGTAGATCCAAATTGCTTGTTCATGTTATCGCCTAATTCATTGTTTCATGTTTACGCCTATGTAAGTTGTTATGGTTATTTCGTCATGGCCTAGCCATGACCCTTAGTCCTTGTTTCAAAGTCATGAGACACAACCTTGGCTCTATCCATGGTGGTGGTCTTGATTATAGGTCATAAGACCCCTTTGGTCTTCATAAACCATAACTTATATGTAATGACTTTGTTTAAAAATGGGCTGTTTAGAATTTGAAGAAATTTATCACTTGGAAAGCGTTTTCAGGGCTCGAGCTTCTTTACTCCTGAACGAAAACGTCGTTCCGGACAACTTTCATGTTTTAACTTTTTGATGAATCGGACCAGAAGTGGGACTTTCAAAAAGTCAGAATGCGATTCAGTAAGGTTTAGGCAGTTTTGCCGGAAATCTTTGGTAACTTCAAATGGGCGTAACTTTTGACTCGTATACTCGTTTTAGGTGGTTCAAATTGCTATGGTTTCCTTGTTAAGTCCTCTACTGTAATATGTAATGATCCAATATCATAATTTTACCATTTTGGTCGTGGTTTTCCAAGAAATTCACTAGTTTGCTTGTTTTAGTAACTTGTTGCAATAATTCATTATAACAACATCTTTTACTCATTTTTATACATCATGGACATAAATACAACACATAATATAGCAAGAATAACATGTAAATGATATGAACATGATAAATTAACAAGAAGCATGTTAGGTTTAGGCTTACAACTTTTGGCTTTCTAATAAAGAAAGGAAGTAACAAGTAAGGAAATGGACTTTGATAGACTTGCTTCAACCCTTTGCAATCTTTGATAAACCAAGGTTATTTGAAGATTATAACGACGCCTTCTTGAAGTCCAAAGCTATTTGAAGATTATAACGACGTCTTTTTGGAGACTTTAAAGTTATAACAACTTTTCTTAGAAAATTTCCAAGATTGAAGATCAAACACTAGTTTTCTTTCAAAAACTAGTTAACTTTCTTACAAAATATAAGAAAAGTGCCTTAGGTTTTAGGACTTGAAGGTTATAAGAAGGTGTGGTGCAAGAAATATCATGTGTTTAGCTTGGTATTTATAGGGTAGGAAAAATAGTTAACCATATATTGGGTTAGAGTTTAACCATGGTTAGTTAAGACACTTGTAATGATCCTAGAGATCAATGGTCAAGATCAAGCCACACCATGGTGACTCCCCCCCCCTATTTGGCGGTTCAACATGGATAAGATGACTAGATGATGAGTCTTGGTGTTATCTTGCTTAGTTTGTGCATTTTGACTCCGTAAAAAGCTAACCGTAAATGATTAAGCCTCAAAACGTAAAACCGGGCGTCGTAAAATTATGGAATTTGAAAGTATTGTTAAACATGTCCATATAGTCCATAATAAAATATAAAATGAGTGGTAGGTTCTATCGGGTGCTAAAACCCTGCTAAAAACTGGAAACACGGGTCTAAAACGCGAAATACGTAAAATGTACGAATATTGCGTAAAATTGAGAAAAGTAAAATGTTACTTTTCTAATGTGATAAAAATGATTTAAAATGACTTATAATGTCTAGACTGGGCTCAGTCTAGTGTCGGTTGATATTAAATGTCTTTTAGACATCAAACCGTAAGCCTAAAAATCACGAAATGACTTATAACATCAAGGGATGATTTTTGGTCAATGGAGGAGGGAAAAATATGTTGACTTTTTCTAATAAGTTGAAAACTCAAATCGTGTTAGAAACGCGTTTTGTGGTCTAACGGTTAATCGCCCATACGGTTAAGCGTGCTCATGTGAGAATAGTACTGGCTTGGGTGACCTGCCGGGAAGTCTTTGGTCATGTTTTTCTCAGTCACGATTAATTCTTAGATAAATCATGAGTGTGTCAAACATTTTTCTGATGCGGGGTCACTTAACGCGGTCGAGTTTCGTTGTACGTAGAATTTCTGAATGACGTTTTACCCTAAAACGTGTAATTCCTTAATAACTTTTACGAAAATGATCTGACGAATGTCAAACATTTAATTTGTCATGGAAATGATTTATCACTCGAGAATATCAAATAAAAATCAACTTTCGGGAAAGTTTCGGGAAAAATGAATAGTAAAAGTGAATAGTGAAATTTTCCGGGAATGGTAATTAACCTGAAATTGCGAATTGTTACATCTTGGGGTGCATAATACTAGATTTTATGTTAGTGTTATTTAGGTTCGTTGTTTATGGTTTACCTTTTGACAATAACATCTAGAGGGACGATATTTATTGCCAGTGTTGTTATACTAGTGGGATTGCATTTTGATATAGTTATTTGGGAACTGTCGACTGAATACATTTAAGTAGTGGCCTCGTATAAACACTATAGAGTTGAGATCGGTTAAAAATAAGTGAATTCTACAAAGTCTACAAAGCCATACAAATTGTTACATGTGTCCCACCAACTTTCCTACCTTATTTTTTATTAATTTTTTGGTCAAAGGGCATTGTGGCATTTGACATGTTTTTTTTTAATTCCACCCTAAACTTCAAACGTAAATAACTTTAAAACGAAAAACTTTTACAAAAAAACCGATTTCACCATAATTTTTAAATTTAATTTTCTTTATTTTGGTATGTATTTTGATATATAAATAGCAGCTTTTTTTCAACTTTTTAAGTGCATTTTGATTTTCTTGAAATTTTCGGCATTTTCGACTCTAATTTTCTCTAGTTAAATGGATGAATTATGTAAAACTTAAAACACGAAAGTTTTAGCTTTTTGGCTATTCTTTACCCAGAAACTTTAATCACTCAAATACGATGTGATATTAGTGAGATATCTTACGTAAAAGATGGCGTGTTAGTTATATTTAGCGCACACAAACTATTTGATAAAATGCCTAAAAGAGATTTTTCTTATAAAAGTACATTTAAATGAACTAATTGGTGTACTACAATACATCTTTTGTTATTTTTGTTATTTTTAGCTTCTTTTTTAACTGATGAACAAAGATTAAATGATGAACAAACTAACTGATGAACAACAACCAACTAATGAACTGACGAACATTGTGACCTTAACTGATGAACATTTTAATTTCTATTAGACAACTGATGAACACTATAGTTTTTTTGAAAACTGATAAACTGATGAACAATATAGTTTTTTGTTAGAAAATTGATGAACTAATTAACATTATGATTTTTTGTTGTTCATCAACTCTTTTTACTGATGAACATCAATTTTATATTGATGAAAAAAATGAACAATTATCTTTAATGACGGACAAATGAACAACACTTTTATTGATGAACAATACTTTTTATATTGATGAACAAATGAATAAATCTATTTATTGATGAACGATACTTCGTATTGATGAATGATACTTTTATATTGATGAACAAAAAAAAAGTGAAATAATAACTAATTAAGTAACCACACAAGCATTCTTTTTAGACAACTTCACCTTCGTAGTAGCCAATCTTGCCTTTTGCTTGCTTTCCTTTATAACAACCTTATCACTAGCCTTCTTAGCAGAAATTTGAGCTCTGATAGCATTGCACTTCATCTGATTATGATCCTTCATGCTAAATTTGCAGAATCTACAGTTCTTCATACGATTCCCACTTAGATTAATTGAACGCTCAACACTTTTCTTAATCCTTTTTCACGAACCCTTAATACTAACCTGTTTTGGACAAAAAATAGGACAATAACAATTAGATGATCAAAAATATGTTGAACAACAACTGATGAACAAAAAAACATGATGGACAAAAAAAAAAAAGAAAAAAAAAACTAACTAATGTTTATCAACTAAAAAACCATAAACTAATTGATGAACCGATGATAACTGATGAACCTATGATAACACATGACAATAACTGATGAACCTATGATAATTGATGAACTTATGGTAACATAGGACACTAACTGATTAACCTATGATAACTGATGAACATATGATAACACATGACAAAAACATGATGAACAAAAACTATAAAAATAAAATAGAAATTATCAATAATACCATGATTAAACACCTAAAGATCATCAATCGCCATTAAAACCAGATTTCTATCACATTTATGACGTTAATCTGATTGAAGCATTTTGCCGAGAACTTGGTGTGCATCATTATATCTATCATATTTCAACAACAGATCTTCTATGTTTACACGATTATTATGAAGTTGAAAAGTACAAAAAAAAGTTTTATTAGTTGGTACGTGATGGTGACGGCGTGAAGACGGTGGTGCTGACGGCGTGAAGACGGTGATGGTGATGGAGACGGTGATGGTGATGAAGACGGTGTTGTGTTAGATTTGATGATGATGATGGTATGAAAGGGGATGGGGAGATCGGGAAATCAAAGAAAGAATTGAGAAGAGAGAGAAAAAAAGTATATAGTGGGAGGACACAAATTACGTAACTATCCTTGGCAGAAAAGGAGGGGGACACGTGGCAACACCAAATTACTTTTTAGGCTTTGCAAAGTTTTGGTACTTTGCAAATGATTCGGATTCAAACACTATCACTACTCTGTTCCCCGAGTTTATTTTTTGAAGTGAAAGGGAAATGTTTGGGATGGTAATAAAAAAAAATTATGTTCCTAAGATTTTTTAGGAGGAGAGAGGAAAGTAATGGATAGTAAATTACATTAAAATTACACTCATATTTTACTTCCCAAATTGGGATGAAATGGAGTGAAGTTGATTTTAAAGCTATTTTTTTTGTCACTATTCTTTTTTCTTTTCAATTCAGGAACACAAGATAAAAAAAATAATTTCTCATTCTTCTCCTCTTTACTTCATTCCTTTTTTCCTCTCCATATCTCTTCTTTCCGTTTTAAACTCGGGAACAGAGTGCACTGTGTTCTCCAGATTGAATTGTAGAAAGAGAGGGGAGTAAATGAAGGATCACAAAAAAAATCATGTTCTTTAGTTTTTTTAAGTAAAGGGAGTGGAAGTACATGAAAAGGACATATGGCTCTTTGTTTTTTTCAAGTAAAACTTTACGCTCATATTTGGGCTGCAAGTGAAGAAAAGAGTGATACAAATCGTTTGTGACAAAAGTGCCTCTACCAATTTGTACTTATTGTGTGTACAAGGGTATTATAGTAAATGTAAGCTTAAAAATATAAAAAGTGACTGACATGTTACCTTTCACTTTGTCTTTCACTCCAAACTTAAGTACACAATTATTTTCACTACATTTACTTCCTCTCACATCACCTTCTTTACTTTGATTTCTTTACTTTACTTTTCATTCTAAAAAAAATACTTCGAGAACAAATTTTAAATAAGCTAGTCCAAAACGTTCCAAGGCAACCCTATTCTTGGTTCTTGCCGCAATTTTCTCGAAAACAAAACCAATCACATATTTTCAACCATGAATGGATCCATAGTATATGAAACTCAAAGGGCCATAAAAATGGGCTACAATGAAAGAGAAATATCATTGTAAAACAAACGCTACACAAATTTATTCCTCAAAAATTTGAAACCCGTTTATACTCCTTCCGTCCCAAAATTATAGTCCACGTTTCTTTTTTGTTACATCTCAATTTAATTGTATGTGAAACTCAAAAATTTGAAACCAGTTTAAACCTTTTAAGGAGATTTAGTAGCCATACAATGGCGGCAAAGGATGTCTTAAGGGTATTTCTCAAGGAGATTTATATTGTGCTGGAATTTTTTTAAATGCATAAGTTTTTTTATATTTTTAGAGAAAGTAATAAAGTATTCATTTTAAGTGTTCAAAATACTCTATCTGATAAGTCGCTTGTGTAAAAACAAGTTAGACTTGAAAAGAAAATGCGCTTTGATTATTATATTCTGGATTTGCATATTTCATGCAGGGATGCTTATTCTTTTATTCTTCTTTCCTTTACATCCTGAGGTAAATTTGTCCATCAAAGTATTATCCCAAAAGTGGTACCTTAGTCATTTTTTATTTTTTTAATATTTTTTTTTTTTTTTTTTAACTTTAAACATTCAAGGGCAAGTACCTTAGCGATCATCAACCATTTTACACGTGACATGACAATTACACTGTGTTCTCGAGTTTTATTATTAAAAAAGTAAATAAAAGTAAAGTAAACATTTTCCTTACAAAAATGAGAGGAAACACTTTACTTTCAAAATAACACTAAGTTTCATTCATTTTCTTTTTCTTTTCTTTCTTAAGTGACACTCGAGAACACAACATTTTATATTTCATTTTCATTTTCTTTCATTTTTTTTGTTTAACTCTAACTCTTGAACACAATGTTAAATGGATTGATCATGCTTAAATGGATTGATCATGCCAAAGCCCAAAGCATTGTCAAATAGTTAATTGGTTGATGGGTTGAGTTGGTCATGTTTAATGGTTTGATTAGGTCATCCTCAATTCAACCCGTTAATTTAGCAAGTTAGTACAAAATAGAAAACCAAACTAATTGGTAAACAAATCTCTTTTTAGTCCTCGTATGTTCTTGTGGGCATGCCAAACATATAGCTAGGTGACACAATGGCATGGAGTTGAGATCCATAAAAAACCCATACATGTCATAGAACCTATCAACCAATCATAGCTACCCATTTATATTTTTCACATTTTTTTTTCAAAACAACATATCTTGCAAACGGTAAATCTTCAAGCTACAAAAAAATACCATCGCGACGAGAATTAAATGATCTTTTTATAGATATGCATTGTTATATACTTTCGACGAACTTTTTTTTCGCCCAGAAAGAATCATATATAATTCGTAAAAATCATATATGATTCGTAAAAAATCATATATGATTCGATTCTTCAAATCATATATGATTCTTACGAATCATATATGATTTTTTTGGGCGAAAAAAAAAATAGTCGAAAGTATATAACAATGCATGTCTATAGAAAGATAATTTAATTTTCGTCGCAACGGTATTTTTTTTGTAGCTTGACGATTTACGGTTTGCGAAATATTTAAGTTTTAAAAAAATGGTGAAAGTTTATTTTTTTATTTTAATAAGAAAAATGAGTGGGTAAAATTGCTTGATTGGTTCTATGGTAAAAGTTGGATCTATAAAGAACTTTTGGCCAATGGCATTAGCTCGAAAATGACTCTGCATACTCCTTGTAACAAAATACGAGGACCAAGTATCTTTACGTGTTTGGACTTGGCACTCAAATCGACGGCATCCCACAAAATCTTACGAGGATCAAAAGTCTAGAATAGAAATTTCTCTAAAACAAAACAAATTATATATGTTGGACCATCAATGGATCCACAGCATATGAAACCCAAAGGGCCAAATTAAAAATGGGCCTTACGATTTTGCCTTTTCAAAGGTTTTAGCCCAAAACCTAATGTCGAGTTTCATTATATAATCTTCTGCTTCATGCATATCTCTCGTTATAAAACCCTAATAAGAATCGTCTATCGATATAATAATGTCAGACAACATACCATTCGACATCCAAGCACAAATCATCAAAAGTCTTCCTGTCAAATCATTGCTTCGATTCAGATTGGTTTCGAAGCAATGGGATTCTTTTATCGGTAGCTCTAAGTTTATTGTTGAGTACCAAACGCAGCAAAAACATAGACATCATCTACTTGTGAGATTCGAATCATTTAATAATTCTGATGAAAAATATGTTTCGATCGTAGATGATGATACTTTCCCTCAACACAAGTTTTCACTTAATGTCCCCCCGTCTTTTGAACTGCTTGACGGACCACATATAATTAGCTCTCAAGGCTTGTTATTCGTGCATCTTTATGATGAGGTATGCTCAGGAACCGTGGAAGGCGTTATTTGGAATCCTATTATTAGAAAATCGGTTGATATTGAAGTGTGTATTGATCCAAGACCAGATATTCTTACTTTGTGTTTTGGGGTTTGTCCCGACACTTGTGACCCTAAGATAGTCAAGATTACATGGATTCAAACTTGGGGATCTGTTTTTGAGGTTTTTACATTAAGCACAAATGCTTGGAGAAGACTAACCAAGAATTTACCTGGTGAACGTATTATATTTCCAGATTATGGGGTAGCAATAGATAGGTTTATGTATTGGCTTGCTCGTGATCTTGGATATTATGAGACTAATGGATGTCGGATTGTGTCATTTGATATGACAAGTGAAGAATTTACTGAAATAAAGCTTCCTGATAGTTTAGCTGCCTGTAAGGGAAGTGATTTGAAAATACATAACATTAGGGAGTCTCTTGTTGTGGTTCACTTTGAAAACGATGCTAATGTATGGAAGATGATGGATGATGGTGTTTCCAAATCGTTCACCATGCTATACACCATCAGCACAACAGATGCCATACAAGACGTATATGGATTTAGAAAGAGTGGCGAACCTATAGTTAAAATGATAAAGGATCCTGAAAATGATCTCTTTGCTTATGATCCTGACTCAAAACACATCAATTATATTGGGATTTCTGGAAGATATTTTTTCTCTGTGATTTCCTATATTGAAACACTACTTTTGCTTGATCACTGAGACCGTAGGTAGTATCTACTATACTTCGGCATGGACTGAGGACAAAGATAATGGCATGCTAAGTGTGGAGCTTAAAACAAGTGACGATTGAAGCAGCTGAAGGTATGGAGATTGAAGTGCAAGTATATTTAGATTAGTTACGGAATTACTAAGAAATTTTATGCGTTACATATAGATTAATGCTCGTTTTAGGAGTCTAATTATTGTTTTCGACGATTTATATAACGAACATCACTTTTTATTTTGGTGAAACTTATTCACAATAATCTTTCCAAGTCAATTGATTTTATATCTTACATTTTTAGTTATTTTGGTTTGGCTGATTATATTATTCTCAGTATGGTCTCCACTAGATGATCAAGTTATATATTGTATCTAATGTATCAAGTATTAACAACATTTTGCTGAACTGTCTTTGAGTATTGTACCCAGAAGAAGCAAGACTAATTCCAGACAAAGTGTGATCATAAGATATGTGCGCATCATGTAGACTTGTGTATGTGTTCACCAGTTGCACTTCAGCAAAGATGATCATGGTGAACCAACACCATACAAATCTATACCCTCAACATTAATAAACAACTTGTTAGCCATTGGTAAAAATATTGGCTCTCTTGCAGGAAAGAAACTTGGATGCTGATATTAAGCAACCTATGAAACCATTATATTAATTCAGTGGTGGCCGGGTAAGTCGTGATGAAGAGTTAAGAAGATTCGAGGATTCGAGTGCTAGTTATTGCTTAAGATGGCATATACGTCCTATGTGGATGTAAGTAGAAATAACTTGAAGCAACAAATTATACAGAGTTATGATGAATCGACGAGGAAAAACATGATTGATTGAAAATAATCTATAGACTGCTATGTTCAATGACAACTTTTGAATCGGAATATATTAATGTTCGATCGTTTTTTAGTTAACAGAATAGAAAATTACACTAAGCACATTCACTTTTGCAAGGTTCAAGATTATTTATAAAGAAAACTGATTCTCAATTTCTCATACTTAACTCTTGTCTACACTTTGATGAGTGACACTTATGTCATGAAATTAAGTAGCCATTCTCTACACTTTGATGTGTTTATGTGCCCATACAGTTTCTTAAGATCGAACCAGACATTTATCATCGATGACTTTGAGGTGAACCAAAACCTGTCTTGTTCATTAATCGAGTTAGTTTGTCAATTAGTTAAACCCAACTAGCTTAACCACAGCCCTTTTGTTCATGTCACAAATGACAGATTACCACCTCTGTCAAGACACACGAAAACATGTCAAGATGACATCCGAAATGTACTGATCTAGCCAACAATCCACATGATAATCACATTCCAGTTGCTGTCAACGAAATTTCTTTAAAACATTAATAGACAACGATGTCCGATAACAACATGTGAATGATAATGTTCAAACTGATTAAGAAGGGGCAATTCAAATGCTTCATAGATAACACCCTATGTCGTTTCTGACAATCTTACTCGGAGATCGAAGTGACCTGCTTAGGAGAATGTCCGCTAACTTTGTAAAACTAAAAGTCTTTTCTTTTTCAAAAGCAAATGAGACAGTGCAAGCGAATGCTAACATGAATGTTTAGAATCGTGGATTGGTAAAAGAAGAAAAATACTCATGAATGAGTATTTAAAATGAACAAATGAAGCAACTTGATTTTTGATATATGTTATGTGAACTTTGCAAATGACAACTTTTAGAACTATGATTAACAAAATAAAATTTCATATTTATAGTAAAAGAAATTTAGAAAGTGATAGAAAGGTGAGTACACAAGTAAGAGAAACGATAGAACCACAAAAGAACTTTCACAAAAACTTTTACAAAATGAGGTGTCATTTCGTGATTGGTGCATTCTTTTATACTTTTTCTCTCTTCTTTCTAATTAAACCAATCACAAAATGACACCTCATTTTGTAAGAGTTTTTTGTGGAAGTTGTTTTGTGGTCCTATCATTCCTCCACAAGTAATGCTTGATTATCGTACAACCAATTATAATATAAAACGTATAACACTACAACCACATAGTAGGGATGAGGAAAACCGACTGAAAATAGAGCCGCAATGAAAAACCAAACCGGACAAGTCTAACTCAAATGAACCGACCCTTGCTTGGTTCGGTCTTATTTATTTATGGTGTTCGGTTTCTGTCGAAACCGAAAAAAACAACGCCTAAATAGTCTAAATTGAACTGAACCTACCCCAATTCGGTTCGGTTTTACATATTTTTCGTGTTCGGTTCCCGAAAAACCAACACCTAAATCGTCTAAAGTCAACCGAATTGACCCCTATTCGGTTCAGTTTTATATCTTTATGGTGTTCGGTTTGGGTCAAAACTGAAAAACAACACCTAAATCGTCTGAACTTAGCCAAACTGACCTCCTGTTTTCGTAAGGTCACTTTGTTTCAATTCTCGATTTATGTTCTTCCACAAAACCAATTATCAGTTCATGTCAAAACCAAAAAACAAACACCTAAATCGTCTAAAGTGAACCGAATTAACCCCTATTCATGTCAAAACTGAAAAAAAATAAATAATAAAAAAAAAATCACCCAAAACGTCTAAACTGAACCAAACCGACCTTTTGTTTCCTTAAGGTCATCTCAATTCGGTTCGGTTCGGTTCCCAATTTAAGTTCTTCCACAAAATCGATTATCAGGTCATGTCAGTTTTGACCCGATATAAGCCCTACCACATACCATTATTAGCAAAAACACATTTTTTTATGAGCCCAATCTCATATTAGTGTAACATCTTCTTCTCTTTTGCTCAGACCGTCACATATAATTAACTGTCACATATAATAACATGGTAGGCCCTAAAAATGAGCTGAACACTCGATGTTTCTAAGCCCAAAATTCAAAGAAAGAAAAAAACCACTGGGCTTCATTTTCATAGGCCCTATCACTATGACAGTCACCAGTCAAAACAACTCATAAACCCTAATTTTATTAACCAACAATACCCTAAACCCTAATTTCTCAATTCACCTCTCACAATGAACTAGAAACGCATCAAATCCACCAAATCCACTCACAACAACAAACCTTCATACGATGAAAAAGCCCTTGCTGACGTGGCAGTTGAGGATGTTGAGGAGACGGCAGGGGAGGCGTATTTGGAGAAGATACCATACGGTATCCAAGAAGAAATCATAAAAAATCTTCCTATCAAATCACTTCTTCGATTCAGATTGGCTTCGAAACAATGGAAGTCTCTTATCGATAGCTCTAAGTTTATTGCTGAGTACAACACTCATAAAAAACGTATAAATCATCTTCTTGGATATTCTGACAGAGAATATGTTTCAATCCTAGATGATGATACTTTCCCTCAACACAAGTTTTCATTTAATGTCCCCACGTCTCTTAAACTACTTCACCAAACAGAAATAGTTACCTCTCAAGGTTTGTTATTCGTGCATGGTTATGATAGATGTTCAGGAACCTGGAATTCCCTTATTTGGAATCCTAGTATTAGAAAATCGGTTTATATTGATATGTATGGTGGGCGTTCTCCTGATTCTTTTGGTTTTGGGGTTTGTCCCGACACTTGTGACCCTATGATAGTCATCAAGCATCCATAAAATGGGTATTCATGTAATCAGGACCCTACATTTGAGGTTTTTACATTAAGTACAAATGCTTGGAGAAGACTATCCAAGAATTTACCTCGTGAATGTATTATATTTGAACACAACAATCAGGTAGCAATAGACAGGTTTATGTATTGGCTTGCTTATGAACCGGTTTACGAGGAAGATGGAAATGATGAGGAAGATGGATATGATGAGGAAGATGGAAATGATGAGGAAGATGGATATTATGAGGATGATGGATATTATGAGTCGTGGCCTGAGCGGAATTTGATTATGTCATTTGATATGACAAGTGAAGAATTTACAGAAATAAACCTTCCCGATAGTTTACAAGCCAATCAAATCAGAATATATAACATTAGGGAGTCTCTTGGTGTGGTTCAAAATAAAACAGAGGCCGAGAAACAAATTTATAGTGTATGGAAGATGATGGAACATGGTGTTTCAAACTCATTCACAAAGCTATACACCATCAACACAATAGATGTGATAAAAGGCGTATATGGATTCAGAAAGAGTGGCGAACCTATAGTTAAAACGGAAAGGGGTCTTTTTGCTTATGATCCCGATTCAAAACACATCAGTTATATTGGGATTCTTGGAGCGTGTCATTATTGCTCTGTGAATTCCTACATCCAGACTCTACTTTTGCTTGATCACTGAGATGGAGGTATCTACTTCCACATTGAATGAGGACAAAGATATTAATGGCATGCTAAGTGTGGAGCTTAAAACAAGTGACGATTGAAGCAGCTTAAGTAAGGTATGGAGATTGAAGTGCAAGTATATTTAGATTAGTTAAGGAATTACTTTGAAATTTTTGACGTTTTATATAACGAACATCACTTTTTATTTTGGTGAAACTTATTCACAATAATCTTTCCAAGTCAATTGATTTTATATCTTACATTTTTAGATATTTTGGTTTGGCTGATTATATTATTTTCGGTATGGTCTCCACTAGATGATCAAGTTATATATTACAAAAACCAGTCACAAAAACAAAAAACTTAAATCGGATAAACCGGACCCATTTTTTCCAGCGACAAATCTCGCCGGAAGCAAAACAACAAACCTTCATACGTACGATGAAAAATCCCTTGCTGACGTGTCAGTAGATGGTGGTGACGTGACCGTTGAGGATGTTGAGGAGACGGCAGTGGAGGCGTATTTGGAGAAGATACCATGCGATATCCAAGAAGAAATCATCAAAATTCTGCCTATCAAATCACTTCTTCGATTCAGATTGGCTTCGAAACAATGGAAGTCTTTTATCAATAGCTCTAAGTTTATTGCTGAGTACAACACTCATCAAAAACGTATACATCATCTTCTTGTAAATTATAAAGAATTTGGTTGTTCTGACTTAGAATATGTTTCAATCCTAGATGATGATACTTTCCCTCAACACAAGTTTTCATTTAATGTCCCCACGTCTCTTAAACTACTTCACCAAACAGAAATAGTTACCTCTCAAGGTTTGTTATTCGTGCATGGTTATGATAGATGTTCAGGAACCTGGAGTTCCCTTATTTGGAATCCTAGTATTAGAAAATCGGTTTATATTGATATGTATGGTGGGCGTTCTCCGGATTCTTTTGGTTTTGGGGTTTTTCCCGACACTTGTGACCCTATGATAGTCATCAAGCGTCTATATAATGGGTATTCATGTAATCAGGACCCTACATTTGAAGTTTTTACTTTAAGTACAAATGCTTGGAGAAAGACTATCCAAGAATCTACCTCGTGAATGTATTATATTTGAACACCGCAATCAGGTAGCAATAGACAGGTTTATGTATTGGCCGGCATGCTTATGAACCGGTTGATGAGGAAGATGGATATGATGAGGAAGATGGATATTATGAGGATGATGGATATTATGAGGATGATGTATATGATCAGTGGTGGCCTGAGCGGAATTTGATTATGTCATTTGATATGACAAGTGAAGAATTTACAGAAATAAACCTTCCCGATAGTTTACAAGCCAATCAAATCAGAATATATAACATTAGGGAGTCTCTTGGTGTGGTTCAAAATAAAACAGAGGCCGAGAAACAAATTTATAGTGTATGGAAGATGATGGAACATGGTGTTTCAAACTCATTCACAAAGCTATACACCATCAACACAACAGATGTGATAAAAGACGTATATGGATTCAGAAAGAGTGGCGAACCTATAGTTAAAACGGAAAGGGGTCTTTTTGCTTATGATCCCGATTCAAAACACATCAGTTCTATTGGGATTCTTGGAGCATGTCAATTTTGCTCTGTGAATTCCTACATCGAGACTACTTTTGCTTGATCACTGAGATGGTGGTATCTACTTCCACATGGAATGAGGACAAAGATAATGGCATGCTAACTGTGGAGCTTAAAAAAAGTGACGATTGAAGCACCTTAAGTAAGGTATGGAGATTGAAGCGCAAGTATATTTAGATTAGTTAAGGAATTACTAAGAAATTTTATGCGTTACATATAGATTAATGCTCGTTTTAGGAGTCCAATTATTTTTTATGACGTTTTATATAACGAACATCACTTTTTATTTTGGCGAAACTTATTCACAATAATCTTTTCAAGTCAATTGATTTTATATCTTACATTTTTAGTTATTTTGGTTTGGCTGATTATTTTATTTTCGGTATGGTCTCCACTAGATGATCAAGTTATATATTTCAATATACTAGACGAATACCCGTGCATAGCAACGGTTCCTAGCGGCAGATAATTAACGATTTGTGATATTGTGGTGAGTGTTTTGTGTAGCGTTCAAAATAGAACGTGAACATATCATAATGTAATTGCAAACGGGTATTCATCTGTCATAATTTAATTGTTATACACATATTGAAGCTAATATGAAGTTAATTTCCAATTTGACTACATAAGTATAAAGTTAACGAGGTGGGAAACCCGCGCGTTGCCGCGGGGTGTTTTGGTAAAGAAGCAGTTTACATTGCGGTTAGTAAATGTTGCAAACTGGAACTGGCGCAACAATAATTTAACATTGCAAGATTGCGGTGGGAAAAAAATAACACAACATTGCTAGACAAATAAATGATTCAACAATATTAATGAGTTGTTTACGCAATGAGCTCTGGTGATGATGCGAATATGAGAACCCACATCCCGTATCAACTGGACATTCTACAACACGCTGACTTGGCTTCAAAACCACGATTCAATGTACAAAGCTTGTGCTTTCCTTTTTCTTGTTCGGGTATTGATTCGACTCAATTATAGTATAGTAATATAGTATCGAAATGATCCGCAAGAAATACGAATCACCCGAGTCGTTTCCAAGTGAAGGTGTGAATGGAATCAAGAATATTGATTCGTGTAATCGTGATTTGAAAAGTGAGATATAATAGTGATTTTGTGAAATTAAAACTACGAATATCAAACATAAACTAAAAGGCAACAATCAAGCATATAAAATGATCTAAAAAGAGATAAATGTGAAATATGTTTGCTAAGTGACGAGAAAAGTTCATTAAGTGTGGACTAAGGTTTGATGACGAATTATATTCCTTAGACAAGACTATTTTCTCACAACGTTGGTTTATTTTGAAAATAATCCTTTAAAAAGAAAATAATTACTAGATGTGTAATTTGATTATTCTCCGGCTTTTGCCCTTCAAATAATAAAATCACAAATCTAAATAATCTTACTAATTATTAATCACAATCCCTATTTATTAATCCACACTTAAATCACAAATCCATATCACTTAACAAACACTAATAAACTACTTGCTACTCATATCAATTAAACTAACAAATATTCCAACAAACATGATCATATTAATAAACTAATTATAAAAGTGAAAAAGAATAAAAAGTAGAACCCGATCTAACGCGACGAGAATAATAAACCACCCGATTTTATAAACTTGACAAATTATAAAGTTTATTTCTTTAATAGCTTTGATATCACCAAATAGTAAATAAAGTTTTTGACTTTAATCACTAATTAGCTTTATAAAAACTAGAAAAGCTATAAGCTTTATTAATAAGTAAGCTTATAAAACCCTTAAGCTCCGGCCTTAGCGGTAGAAATGATGATAAACAAAGAAAAATCAAAACTTTATTAGAAATAAGCAATAATAATTACCAAATAAGCTATGGAAGAGCTTAATGGTTGATAAAACTACAAACTTTAAGTGAAATTAAGCTAAGAAAAGCTAAAAGATTGAAACTTTATGGTAAAAACTTAATAGATCTAAGAAATTAAGCTATTTTGAAAGTAAAAACTAATAAAGTTTAAAACTTTTTATGAAATAAGTGCTAAAATATGTAGATCTATAATAATGAACTAATTAATAGCTTTTAATAAAAGTAAAACTAATAAAAATCAAATCTTTTTGGTTTTTTATAAAGTAATTTGTAAAAACAAAATTAGATCTAAGTTTATAAAAGCTTTTAAAAACAAAGTAGTAAAAGAGAGTTTATTAAAAGAGCTAAATCTAAATAAGCCACAAAAAGCTATAAGCTTTCATGTCTTATTAGATAAGAAAAGTAAAAGAAAAGAAAATGAGTAGAAGTGAAAAGAAAGTAATCTTCAAAACTTCAAATTAAATCTTCATTTCCTATTAATAAACTAAAAAGTTGATTACAAAAAGCATTTGAAATAAGCTAATTTATTACAACAATAAGCTAACCTACTACAATAATCTAATATTACCCCTACTCCTAATAATAATTCTACTCTCTAACATTCTAACCCCCTCAAATTGGGTCTGGTGCTTCTTATTACTATATATATAATATGGCATCATTAAACGACGCCCTTTGTGTCGTTTTGGATTATTCGTTATTTGGGCCTGCCCCATTTCCATCTTCCGGGCTATAACCACCGGCCTCTTTTTTTTTTTTTTTTCTTTTTTTTTTCTTTTTGGAACTTTGCCTGTTAATACTTACACAGACCACACCGCCTCTTTCATACTTATCTTCTTCGCTTCTTCTTTCTCCCATCTGCTGCTATACCTTCGCCTACGTTATTCACCGGTTCACTTAGGGTTTGTTGCATTTTTTTGCCCATTAACTTTGTATGTATATATAACAACTTCCATCTATGTGTTTTATGCGTTTTTATGTTTCTGTTTCTTGAAATTGTTGTGTTTTGTGTTACTTGATCCTTCGTGGGCCGTTCATACTTGCTTACTTTAGTATCTAGATATGAGAACTAAGACTAGGGGTGTCCGTAGAAATAGTGGTGCCCAAATCTTAGAAGATGATCAACCCGTTACTGCCCATGTTGATGTGGGTTCAGCTTCGGCTGACCTCCATCCTCATACCGATTTAAATACTGCTGCGTGGTCTCACAATCCGACGGACACGAACGAATTTTTTAATTGTAATAGCAATCAGTGTGTTAATGGAAGTAGTCAACACGAACTTTTATTAGATGGGCGGTCTGTTGGTGATGCCGGTGATGTTGGATCAGCTTTCGTTGGTATTCATCCCCGTAGTAATATGACTCCTCATGTGTCGTCTTCATAAAGACTCAGAAAAAATCGAACTCGGAAAAAGATCTATTCGAAGGCAGCTGCTAAAGGAAGAAACAGAAAAAAAAACAGAGGCACCTGCGAAAAAAAGTAAGCAACAAGAATGATCATGTGACGGGTTACTGAAATTCAGTTATTACGTACAAATGTAGCGTAATAATGTAACTGAACAATAAACGTTTGTGAAGTGGATGCTTGCTGATGTTAATATACTACTTAGTTTTAATAACATGCTGTTTCATTAACGTTTTTTGTCTTTTGTTTCTATAATATACTAGGATAATACAACTCAGACATGTATCAACTTACTGTCGATTATCCAACAGCTTTTGCGTTCAAACCTAAGCACCCACATCTAAACAGCTCGCTGCCCCGCCGCAACGCGGCGGCCCGGGGCTTTCCTTGTTTATATCAAATGAGGAGTGAGGGGTATAATAGTCCATTCAGGCCACTTGCAATCCAAGCCATTCAATCAGGGGTAATCTGGTCATTTCACAGCGCCGAATGCTATTTTGTTTTATTCGGGAATGCCACGTGTCACGCTCCAATTGGTGGATCTGACTGCTAGAAGTTTCCTCGTACTGACACCTGCTGACACGCTCTGACCTCGTACTGACACACGCCTGATTCGTCATCTGGTACACGTGTCATCCTCTGATTGGTCAAGAATACTGCCACGTCAGAACCTCGTACTGACAACCTCGTACCTGCCATGTCAGTCTGCCACGTGAACAGTACATCGTACTGACTTGTCAGAAATAACTGCGCCGTACCTGCATTAAATACCAATTATTAGCAATAACGGCGCCGCCGCCACGTGGCAGCCTCCCATTGGTCAGCCGCCAGATGACGTCAGCATGTGGGACCCACTGGTCAACCTTAGTCAACGCAGGTCAAAGTCTGACCAGTCAACGGTCAACCAAAGTCAACGTTTGACCAGTCAACGGTCAACGGAAGTCAACGCTGACGGTCAATGGTCAACGAGGTCAACGGTCAACGCTGACCGGTCAACGGTCAATGGTCAACGTTGACTAGTCAACGCTGACCGGGTCGGGTCGGGTCTAGATACGGGTCCGGGTCGGTGACGTGTCGGGTCTGCCACGTGGACCACTCATAGAGCGCCACGTGGCATGGAGGATTAATACTCCAATATGCTCAGACGGGACTCGAACCCCAGACCTCTCGTGTGAGAGGTGAGCGTGATAACCAGCTGCTCTAGAGCATGGTTTCATTTGTTTTATGTGTTTGGTTCTTTTTATATTAGGTTTGAGCCCAGTCCAGATTTTCAATAATAAAAGGGTCATAATAGATTTTGACCTGTCAATATAAGGTAGTTTTGGACCTAATAAAAATTTGAGAAAAATACCGTCGGACTCGTTTTTTCGTGCTCTTTCCAATGGTGTGATCGGGGAATATTTTTGACTTCATCTAAACCTCGTAAAACGTGAAAACGTCGTCGAAAATCACCATTTTTCTTTTGTATTCAAACCCTTTTATCATCAACACATAATCACGCGTTCCAAACATATTTGTAACATAATAAATGTGATCCTGGCTTACATCCCCGGCCTCGGCTATTTACACTTTTCCAAATCTCGTGCTCGTTTTGTCATTTTCTTGTGATTTTTCGTCCTTTTCTTAAATATCCGTTCCTGCACATTCACAAACACAAAAACATACATTCTTTGGCAATTTTGGTTAGTTTTTGGTTTATTTGGTCCTTTTATGGCTCAAAAAAAGTGAGTGAATAAGCACTCACCAAAATCCCCCGGACTAAAGTATTGCCGTGTCCTCACGCAATGTGATCAATTCACGCTCACGAGATAAATAATTTCATAACTCTTTCTACTAACTTTGTAAAGTAGCAAGGAGGTTCGAAAGAAGTCATAAAATCATTTAATCCCGCAAACGCTCCGTTTTCCAAAATTTATTTTCTTTATTCCACTTTATTCTATTTTTGGACTTTTCACACTTCATTCTTGTGACGGTTTGTTGAACTTTCATTATTTTTGCAATAATTTTTAGGATCTATGAGTAGAAACACTTCTATTTAAGAAGTGACCATTCGGATAAAAATCGTCATCCTTGATTTTTCACGAGCTCCCAAACTAAGCGTAAAAACGAGATCACAGCTTATCTACAAATTTAATGCTAACACTACTCATAAAAGTTACTCGTGGATACTCCTTACTCCCATGTCCTAAGTTTTTGTATCTCATTATTTTATTTTTGTTGAGAAATGAATCGCTTCATATTTTCTCGGTTCGATAATTTTTTAGTCCGATAGTGACACCTAAGTTAAAACGATAAATAGTTACTCATTTTCTCTTAAGAACCACTGCAATAGAAATTCGGTCCACATCAAGAAATTTGGGGTACATACAATATCAGAAATATAAGTTGCGGAGTACGATCACGTGCACCTCATGTGACTGATTACTAATCGCGTATCACATGCACCTCACGCGCCAACAACTTATTGATACATACATAACTCTTATTCAACAATACTACAACTATCATATTTTTCATTTCTCACTTTTTTCACTTTTCTCATATTTTTCACTTTTTGTTTTCTTTTCTTGACTTTTTTCTCAATACATCAATGGAAGCTTATCGGGTAGCTCCAAAACCACATAGATAATCAACTTTTGACTTTTGATTTTTCACTTTTTGCTCTTATTTTTGATGTTCCTTGATATGTACCCAACTTCTAAAGCAAAAATTCTCTTAAGAAAACAAATAACTAAGTATTATTCAAACCTAAATATCACTAATTAACCTAGAACATCTATTATATATGTGTGACGTATCTGATGGGAGTAAAAAGCCACGAGTACCTCCTATGAGCTCTAAAGAGAACCATTACTCCACGTTTAGCATTAAACTTGTAAATAAACTCTATCATTTCTCGTTCTCTGCAAATTTAAGACCTCAAATAATGAGATTAGCAGATGCTTAGCCAATAATCAGCCACGCATATATAAAGTCAAATACGGAAACTTTGCAAACTCTTAAAAAGAATTCGCGTTTTGTAGCTCCTAATGTAAAAGACTAGCGAAAGCTTTTTAAGTTGTGCATGTATAAAGCCAAGTACGGGAGCCGACAAAAGAGTAGCTCCTAGTGTACAAGGCTAGCACAAACTTTTATGATTATCATTGGTTAAGGGAACAAGCTAGGGCTCAACACGCCCGGTCAAGTCAAAATATTTATTCCTACTCTCGCCAGCAAGAAAGTCAACAAGGTGTCAAATCACTTATTCAAACTTTATTATATTTTTGCACAACTTTTTCAATTTTTTTTTTTTTTTTTTTTTTTTTTGTGCTTTTTCATGACTTTTTCATTCACTTTTCTTCAAAAATTTTGAAATTTTTCAATTTTTTTTTCAATCAATTTTTTTTTTTTTTTTTTTTTTTTTGGGTGGAAAAACGGAGTTGCAAGAGTACACGACATGGTGAAAAATGCAAGGTCAAAATCGAATCGAAGATTCACCCCCCCGGACTAGAATGAAACATTGTCCTCAATGTTTTACGGGCAAAGGTAATCCTAACATATATCTAGGGCCGTTTATTAAGTATGCCAAAGAAAACGTTAGTCGATAAGATTTTCGGATATTGGATTTCCATAAGCGACGATGAATGAGACTCGAGTGGAGAGAAAGACAAAACCACGAGCACGAGAGTCATCATAAATCGGGGACAATCCTGGACAATCATCACAAACAACCACGAAACACAAGATCGGAAGAGGTACCCCCTCCTCACGTTATTTATTAGAAAATAGAAATATAAGAAGATGATATTGGATAAGCATGGGGTGCCTCCCACGAAGCGCTTGTTTTTGTTCACCGAGTCACATTAGCTTGACTCGATCCCCGAATTAATTCGTCCTTGGGGAGAGCAGATGGAACGGCCACTTGGCAATAGAGATGCCGGGATCAAAAACGGTATCCTCACTCCCGGTGGAGTGAAGCATAAGAGAAATCACATCAAATGTGAAGAATGGTAGAAAGATTTTTATAAGAATTAAAATCCATTCTTCATCGTCTAAAACAAATTTATCATTAACGCCCTTTTCAACAAATACCACGGGAGGGAGGGTCGGGATTGTTTCTTCAATAAACAAACTCTTATGATAGAGTGCTCCTCCCCCCGGGTCAGGATCTTCTTCAAAACAAAAAGGATCATTCTCCGGTGGAGAAATGATATGAGAAAGTTCACCGAAGAACTTCTCGTGAAAAGAATCAAGCATATGATGTGAGTCCTGGACCTCGGGTTCTATTTCGGACTCATCACTAGGAATATCGAAGATAGGATTATTTGAAATTTGATTAAAATCCGATTCAAAATCAAATATCGGATTCGTGAAAGTCTTATCGAATACTTCGGGAACCCTCGGCACGAGATCATCATCGTCCTCATTTAGAACGTCATCACTCCCTTCAACCGGTGTGAAAGAAGGATGGAAAGAAGAATCACCGTGAAAATTTTCCCCGGACTCACTTTGGATTGGAACGAGGTTCTCGACACTTGACGTATTGAATTTGTCAGATTCCGTTGCCGGAATAGTGTTAATAGGCTCGTCCCCCATTATTAGAGAGTCCACGGGCTCCACGGGAGAAGAGATAGAATCATTTTGAGGATTTATGTTGATCGTAATCGTGGAACTATCATCATACAAACAACATTCACAAAATTGGAGTCTTCTTTCTTCAACACGAGGTACTTCCATCGATCTCTCATTCGGCTCGGGAGTAGATGTCATACGATTAAACATCTCATTCAACTCATTCATCATTGATTTGAGTTCAAGAATTTGATTATTGAAATTGGAAGATTGTGGGGGTTGATAAAAATCATTAGAATCGTAATAAGAATTTGATTCAAGATAAGAATTTTCGAACGATCCCCCACAATTTTCAAAACCCGATGGATTTTGAAATGAATCACCGTTGTAGCACGAATTTGGCTCATAAAAATCATTTTGAGGAAAATTATTGAAGCTCGAGTCGTAAGCGTAAGACGTATCTGCACTCGGCATATAGCACATACAATCGGTGTATCCACATCCATCACAAAAACATCCTCCACACGGCCTACCTTCTTCGGACGGGTTTCCACAATTATAACAACAAAACGACGGTGGTGGTGGTGTATAGAAATTAGGAATATTAGACGAATTGTTGAACGAATGAGAATTACAATTCAAACAAATGCCATCTCGAATATTATCTCCACATTCACTGCACGTACACCACACACACAACCCTCCGAAGAACGGTTCTCCACAATAAAGACAAATCGGATCCATAAGAATTAAAAAAATAAGAGGGTTTGAGAAGAAGAATTAAATTTTAGAGGATAAGAAGATTATTATTTTTTTTTTGTTTTTAATTGTTTGAAAAAGAAAATCAAAGTAGAAAAGGAAAATCTTTTTGTGTTTTTCTTAAAACTTTTATTTTCTTTTGTTTTTCTTTTTTATACGTTACGTTAACTGAAACCGTTTCCTTCAAACCACTCGCGACGGGACGGGAGAGAAGAATGGATCTCTCTTCAGCTTGCAATTTAATGTCAAAGCTATCCGTATTTCCCGCTTATTCGGTTGTAGAATGAAGTAATCCGATAAACAACTAATTTCACGTTTTTGTTATATTGTTATGCTTATTTAGTTTACAACGCTCCTCCTTTCGGTCGAGTCGAGGCTGTATCTTTTATTATTTTTTTGGTATTTTTGGAAATACTTTAGGAAAAGTATCTCTGATTTTTCAATATTTATATATATATACAAAAATAGAAGAAAGCTTAACAAAACACGATTTTTCAAAACAATGATTCAAAATTCACTTCAAGCCTTCCCCGGCAGCGGCGCCAAAAATTGATTCGACTCAATTATAGTATAGTAATATAGTATCGAAATGATCCGCAAGAAATACGAATCACCCGAGTCGTTTCCAAGTGAAGGTGTGAATGGAATCAAGAATATTGATTCGTGTAATCGTGATTTGAAAAGTGAGATATAATAGTGATTTTGTGAAATTAAAACTACGAATATCAAACATAAACTAAAAGGCAACAATCAAGCATATAAAATGATCTAAAAAGAGATAAATGTGAAATATGTTTGCTAAGTGACGAGAAAAGTTCATTAAGTGTGGACTAAGGTTTGATGACGAATTATATTCCTTAGACAAGACTATTTTCTCACAACGTTGGTTTATTTTGAAAATAATCCTTTAAAAAGAAAATAATTACTAGATGTGTAATTTGATTATTCTCCGGCTTTTGCCCTTCAAATAATAAAATCACAAATCTAAATAATCTTACTAATTATTAATCACAATCCCTATTTATTAATCCACACTTAAATCACAAATCCATATCACTTAACAAACACTAATAAACTACTTGCTACTCATATCAATTAAACTAACAAATATTCCAACAAACATGATCATATTAATAAACTAATTATAAAAGTGAAAAAGAATAAAAAGTAGAACCCGATCTAACGCGACGAGAATAATAAACCACCCGATTTTATAAACTTGACAAATTATAAAGTTTATTTCTTTAATAGCTTTGATATCACCAAATAGTAAATAAAGTTTTTGACTTTAATCACTAATTAGCTTTATAAAAACTAGAAAAGCTATAAGCTTTATTAATAAGTAAGCTTATAAAACCCTTAAGCTCCGGCCTTAGCGGTAGAAATGATGATAAACAAAGAAAAATCAAAACTTTATTAGAAATAAGCAATAATAATTACCAAATAAGCTATGGAAGAGCTTAATGGTTGATAAAACTACAAACTTTAAGTGAAATTAAGCTAAGAAAAGCTAAAAGATTGAAACTTTATGGTAAAAACTTAATAGATCTAAGAAATTAAGCTATTTTGAAAGTAAAAACTAATAAAGTTTAAAACTTTTTATGAAATAAGTGCTAAAATATGTAGATCTATAATAATGAACTAATTAATAGCTTTTAATAAAAGTAAAACTAATAAAAATCAAATCTTTTTGGTTTTTTATAAAGTAATTTGTAAAAACAAAATTAGATCTAAGTTTATAAAAGCTTTTAAAAACAAAGTAGTAAAAGAGAGTTTATTAAAAGAGCTAAATCTAAATAAGCCACAAAAAGCTATAAGCTTTCATGTCTTATTAGATAAGAAAAGTAAAAGAAAAGAAAATGAGTAGAAGTGAAAAGAAAGTAATCTTCAAAACTTCAAATTAAATCTTCATTTCCTATTAATAAACTAAAAAGTTGATTACAAAAAGCATTTGAAATAAGCTAATTTATTACAACAATAAGCTAACCTACTACAATAATCTAATATTACCCCTACTCCTAATAATAATTCTACTCTCTAACATTCTAACCCCCTCAAATTGGGTCTGGTGCTTCTTATTTATATCAAATGAGGAGTGAGGGGTATAATAGTCCATTCAGGCCACTTGCAATCCAAGCCATTCAATCAGGGGTAATCTGGTCATTTCACAGCGCCGAATGCTATTTTGTTTTATTCGGGAATGCCACGTGTCACGCTCCAATTGGTGGATCTGACTGCTAGAAGTTTCCTCGGACTGACACACGCCTGTGCACTCTGACCTCGTACTGACACCTGCTGACACGCTCTGACCTCGTACTGACACACGCCTGATTCGTCATCTGGTACACGTGTCATCCTCTGATTGGTCAAGAATACTGCCACGTCAGAACCTCGTACTGACAACCTCGTACCTGCCATGTCAGTCTGCCACGTGAACAGTACATCGTACTGACTTGTCAGAAATAACTGCGCCGTACCTGCATTAAATACCAATTATTAGCAATAACGGCGCCGCCGCCACGTGGCAGCCTCCCATTGGTCAGCCGCCAGATGACGTCAGCATGTGGGACCCACTGGTCAACCTTAGTCAACGCAGGTCAAAGTCTGACCAGTCAACGGTCAACCAAAGTCAACGTTTGACCAGTCAACGGTCAACGGAAGTCAACGCTGACGGTCAATGGTCAACGAGGTCAACGGTCAACGCTGACCGGTCAACGGTCAATGGTCAACGTTGACTAGTCAACGCTGACCGGGTCGGGTCGGGTCTAGATACGGGTCCGGGTCGGTGACGTGTCGGGTCTGCCACGTGGACCACTCATAGAGCGCCACGTGGCATGGAGGATTAATACTCCAATATGCTCAGACGGGACTCGAACCCCAGACCTCTCGTGTGAGAGGTGAGCGTGATAACCAGCTGCTCTAGAGCATGGTTTCATTTGTTTTATGTGTTTGGTTCTTTTTATATTAGGTTTGAGCCCAGTCCAGATTTTCAATAATAAAAGGGTCATAATAGATTTTGACCTGTCAATATAAGGTAGTTTTGGACCTAATAAAAATTTGAGAAAAATACCGTCGGACTCGTTTTTTCGTGCTCTTTCCAATGGTGTGATCGGGGAATATTTTTGACTTCATCTAAACCTCGTAAAACGTGAAAACGTCGTCGAAAATCACCATTTTTCTTTTGTATTCAAACCCTTTTATCATCAACACATAATCACGCGTTCCAAACATATTTGTAACATAATAAATGTGATCCTGGCTTACATCCCCGGCCTCGGCTATTTACACTTTTCCAAATCTCGTGCTCGTTTTGTCATTTTCTTGTGATTTTTCGTCCTTTTCTTAAATATCCGTTCCTGCACATTCACAAACACAAAAACATACATTCTTTGGCAATTTTGGTTAGTTTTTGGTTTATTTGGTCCTTTTATGGCTCAAAAAAAGTGAGTGAATAAGCACTCACCAAAATCCCCCGGACTAAAGTATTGCCGTGTCCTCACGCAATGTGATCAATTCACGCTCACGAGATAAATAATTTCATAACTCTTTCTACTAACTTTGTAAAGTAGCAAGGAGGTTCGAAAGAAGTCATAAAATCATTTAATCCCGCAAACGCTCCGTTTTCCAAAATTTATTTTCTTTATTCCACTTTATTCTATTTTTGGACTTTTCACACTTCATTCTTGTGACGGTTTGTTGAACTTTCATTATTTTTGCAATAATTTTTAGGATCTATGAGTAGAAACACTTCTATTTAAGAAGTGACCATTCGGATAAAAATCGTCATCCTTGATTTTTCACGAGCTCCCAAACTAAGCGTAAAAACGAGATCACAGCTTATCTACAAATTTAATGCTAACACTACTCATAAAAGTTACTCGTGGATACTCCTTACTCCCATGTCCTAAGTTTTTGTATCTCATTATTTTATTTTTGTTGAGAAATGAATCGCTTCATATTTTCTCGGTTCGATAATTTTTTAGTCCGATAGTGACACCTAAGTTAAAACGATAAATAGTTACTCATTTTCTCTTAAGAACCACTGCAATAGAAATTCGGTCCACATCAAGAAATTTGGGGTACATACAATATCAGAAATATAAGTTGCGGAGTACGATCACGTGCACCTCATGTGACTGATTACTAATCGCGTATCACATGCACCTCACGCGCCAACAACTTATTGATACATACATAACTCTTATTCAACAATACTACAACTATCATATTTTTCATTTCTCACTTTTTTCACTTTTCTCATATTTTTCACTTTTTGTTTTCTTTTCTTGACTTTTTTCTCAATACATCAATGGAAGCTTATCGGGTAGCTCCAAAACCACATAGATAATCAACTTTTGACTTTTGATTTTTCACTTTTTGCTCTTATTTTTGATGTTCCTTGATATGTACCCAACTTCTAAAGCAAAAATTCTCTTAAGAAAACAAATAACTAAGTATTATTCAAACCTAAATATCACTAATTAACCTAGAACATCTATTATATATGTGTGACGTATCTGATGGGAGTAAAAAGCCACGAGTACCTCCTATGAGCTCTAAAGAGAACCATTACTCCACGTTTAGCATTAAACTTGTAAATAAACTCTATCATTTCTCGTTCTCTGCAAATTTAAGACCTCAAATAATGAGATTAGCAGATGCTTAGCCAATAATCAGCCACGCATATATAAAGTCAAATACGGAAACTTTGCAAACTCTTAAAAAGAATTCGCGTTTTGTAGCTCCTAATGTAAAAGACTAGCGAAAGCTTTTTAAGTTGTGCATGTATAAAGCCAAGTACGGGAGCCGACAAAAGAGTAGCTCCTAGTGTACAAGGCTAGCACAAACTTTTATGATTATCATTGGTTAAGGGAACAAGCTAGGGCTCAACACGCCCGGTCAAGTCAAAATATTTATTCCTACTCTCGCCAGCAAGAAAGTCAACAAGGTGTCAAATCACTTATTCAAACTTTATTATATTTTTGCACAACTTTTTCAATTTTTTTTTTTTTTTTTTTTTTTTTTGCTTTTTCATGACTTTTTCATTCACTTTTCTTCAAAAATTTTGAAATTTTTCAATTTTTTTTTCAATCAATTTTTTTTTTTTTTTTTTTTTTGGTGGAAAACGGAGTTGCAAGAGTACACGACATGGTGAAAAATGCAAGGTCAAAATCGAATCGAAGATTCACCCCCCCCGGACTAGAATGAAACATTGTCCTCAATGTTTTACGGGCAAAGGTAATCCTAACATATATCTAGGGCCGTTTATTAAGTATGCCAAAGAAAACGTTAGTCGATAAGATTTTCGGATATTGGATTTCCATAAGCGACGATGAATGAGACTCGAGTGGAGAGAAAGACAAAACCACGAGCACGAGAGTCATCATAAATCGGGGACAATCCTGGACAATCATCACAAACAACCACGAAACACAAGATCGGAAGAGGTACCCCCTCCTCACGTTATTTATTAGAAAATAGAAATATAAGAAGATGATATTGGATAAGCATGGGGTGCCTCCCACGAAGCGCTTGTTTTTGTTCACCGAGTCACATTAGCTTGACTCGATCCCCGAATTAATTCGTCCTTGGGGAGAGCAGATGGAACGGCCACTTGGCAATAGAGATGCCGGGATCAAAAACGGTATCCTCACTCCCGGTGGAGTGAAGCATAAGAGAAATCACATCAAATGTGAAGAATGGTAGAAAGATTTTTATAAGAATTAAAATCCATTCTTCATCGTCTAAAACAAATTTATCATTAACGCCCTTTTCAACAAATACCACGGGAGGGAGGGTCGGGATTGTTTCTTCAATAAACAAACTCTTATGATAGAGTGCTCCTCCCCCCGGGTCAGGATCTTCTTCAAAACAAAAAGGATCATTCTCCGGTGGAGAAATGATATGAGAAAGTTCACCGAAGAACTTCTCGTGAAAAGAATCAAGCATATGATGTGAGTCCTGGACCTCGGGTTCTATTTCGGACTCATCACTAGGAATATCGAAGATAGGATTATTTGAAATTTGATTAAAATCCGATTCAAAATCAAATATCGGATTCGTGAAAGTCTTATCGAATACTTCGGGAACCCTCGGCACGAGATCATCATCGTCCTCATTTAGAACGTCATCACTCCCTTCAACCGGTGTGAAAGAAGGATGGAAAGAAGAATCACCGTGAAAATTTTCCCCGGACTCACTTTGGATTGGAACGAGGTTCTCGACACTTGACGTATTGAATTTGTCAGATTCCGTTGCCGGAATAGTGTTAATAGGCTCGTCCCCCATTATTAGAGAGTCCACGGGCTCCACGGGAGAAGAGATAGAATCATTTTGAGGATTTATGTTGATCGTAATCGTGGAACTATCATCATACAAACAACATTCACAAAATTGGAGTCTTCTTTCTTCAACACGAGGTACTTCCATCGATCTCTCATTCGGCTCGGGAGTAGATGTCATACGATTAAACATCTCATTCAACTCATTCATCATTGATTTGAGTTCAAGAATTTGATTATTGAAATTGGAAGATTGTGGGGGTTGATAAAAATCATTAGAATCGTAATAAGAATTTGATTCAAGATAAGAATTTTCGAACGATCCCCCACAATTTTCAAAACCCGATGGATTTTGAAATGAATCACCGTTGTAGCACGAATTTGGCTCATAAAAATCATTTTGAGGAAAATTATTGAAGCTCGAGTCGTAAGCGTAAGACGTATCTGCACTCGGCATATAGCACATACAATCGGTGTATCCACATCCATCACAAAAACATCCTCCACACGGCCTACCTTCTTCGGACGGGTTTCCACAATTATAACAACAAAACGACGGTGGTGGTGGTGTATAGAAATTAGGAATATTAGACGAATTGTTGAACGAATGAGAATTACAATTCAAACAAATGCCATCTCGAATATTATCTCCACATTCACTGCACGTACACCACACACACAACCCTCCGAAGAACGGTTCTCCACAATAAAGACAAATCGGATCCATAAGAATTAAAAAAATAAGAGGGTTTGAGAAGAAGAATTAAATTTTAGAGGATAAGAAGATTATTATTTTTTTTTTGTTTTTAATTGTTTGAAAAAGAAAATCAAAGTAGAAAAGGAAAATCTTTTTGTGTTTTTCTTAAAACTTTTATTTTCTTTTGTTTTTCTTTTTTATACGTTACGTTAACTGAAACCGTTTCCTTCAAACCACTCGCGACGGGACGGGAGAGAAGAATGGATCTCTCTTCAGCTTGCAATTTAATGTCAAAGCTATCCGTATTTCCCGCTTATTCGGTTGTAGAATGAAGTAATCCGATAAACAACTAATTTCACGTTTTTGTTATATTGTTATGCTTATTTAGTTTACAACGCTCCTCCTTTCGGTCGAGTCGAGGCTGTATCTTTTATTATTTTTTTGGTATTTTTGGAAATACTTTAGGAAAAGTATCTCTGATTTTTCAATATTTATATATATATACAAAAATAGAAGAAAGCTTAACAAAACACGATTTTTCAAAACAATGATTCAAAATTCACTTCAAGCCTTCCCCGGCAGCGGCGCCAAAAATTGATTCGACTCAATTATAGTATAGTAATATAGTATCGAAATGATCCGCAAGAAATACGAATCACCCGAGTCGTTTCCAAGTGAAGGTGTGAATGGAATCAAGAATATTGATTCGTGTAATCGTGATTTGAAAAGTGAGATATAATAGTGATTTTGTGAAATTAAAACTACGAATATCAAACATAAACTAAAAGGCAACAATCAAGCATATAAAATGATTTAAAAAGAGATAAATGTGAAATATGTTTGCTAAGTGACGAGAAAAGTTCATTAAGTGTGGACTAAGGTTTGATGACGAATTATATTCCTTAGACAAGACTATTTTCTCACAACGTTGGTTTATTTTGAAAATAATCCTTTAAAAAGAAAATAATTACTAGATGTGTAATTTGATTATTCTCCGGCTTTTGCCCTTCAAATAATAAAATCACAAATATAAATAATCTTACTAATTATTAATCACAATCCCTATTTATTAATCCACACTTAAATCACAAATCCATATCACTTAACAAACACTAATAAACTACTTGCTACTCATATCAATTAAACTAACAAATATTCCAACAAACATGATCATATTAATAAACTAATTATAAAAGTGAAAAAGAATAAAAAATAGAACCCGATCTAACGCGACGAGAATAATAAACCACCCGATTTTATAAACTTGACAAATTATAAAGTTTATTTCTTTAATAGCTTTGATATCACCAAATAGTAAATAAAGTTTTTGACTTTAATCACTAATTAGCTTTATAAAAACTAGAAAAGCTATAAGCTTTATTAATAAGTAAGCTTATAAAACCCTTAAGCTCCGGCCTTAGCGGTAAAAATGATGATAAACAAAGAAAAATCAAAACTTTATTAGAAATAAGCAATAATAATTACCAAATAAGCTATGGAAGAGCTTAATGGTTGATAAAACTACAAACTTTAAGTGAAATTAAGCTAAGAAAAGCTAAAAGATTGAAACTTTATGGTAAAAACTTAATAGATCTAAGAAATTAAGCTATTTTGAAAGTAAAAACTAATAAAGTTTAAAACTTTTTATGAAATAAGTGCTAAAATATGTAGATCTATAATAATGAACTAATTAATAGCTTTTAATAAAAGTAAAACTAATAAAAATCAAATCTTTTTGGTTTTTTATAAAGTAATTTGTAAAAACAAAATTAGATCTAAGTTTATAAAAGCTTTTAAAAACAAAGTAGTAAAAGAGAGTTTATTAAAAGAGCTAAATCTAAATAAGCCACAAAAAGCTATAAGCTTTCATGTCTTATTAGATAAGAAAAGTAAAAAAAAAGAAAATGAGTAGAAGTGAAAAGAAAGTAATCTTCAAAACTTCAAATTAAATCTTCATTTCCTATTAATAAACTAAAAAGTTGATTACAAAAAGCATTTGAAATAAGCTAATTTATTACAACAATAAGCTAACCTACTACAATAATCTAATATTACCCCTACTCCTAATAATAATTCTACTCTCTAACATTCTAACCCCCTCAAATTGGGTCTGGTGCTTCTTATTTATATCAAATGAGGAGTGAGGGGTATAATAGTCCATTCAGGCCACTTGCAATCCAAGCCATTCAATCAGGGGTAATCTGGTCATTTCACAGCGCCGAATGCTATTTTGTTTTATTCGGGAATGCCACGTGTCACGCTCCAATTGGTGGATCTGACTGCTAGAAGTTTCCTCGGACTGACACACGCCTGTGCACTCTGACCTCGTACTGACACCTGCTGACACGCTCTGACCTCGTACTGACACACGCCTGATTCGTCATCTGGTACACGTGTCATCCTCTGATTGGTCAAAAATACTGCCACGTCAGAACCTCGTACTGACAACCTCGTACCTGCCATGTCAGTCTGCCACGTGAACAGTACATCGTACTGACTTGTCAGAAATAACTGCGCCGTACCTGCATTAAATACCAATTATTAGCAATAACGGCGCCGCCGCCACGTGGCAGCCTCCCATTGGTCAGCCGCCAGATGACGTCAGCATGTGGGACCCACTGGTCAACCTTAGTCAACGCATGTCAAAGTCTGACCAGTCAACGGTCAACCAAAGTCAACGTTTGACCAGTCAACGGTCAACGGAAGTCAACGCTGACAGTCAATGGTCAACGAGGTCAACGGTCAATGGTCAACGTTGACTAGTCAACGCTGACCGGGTCGGGTCGGGTCTAGATACGGGTCCGGGTCGGTGACGTGTCGGGTCTGCCACGTGGACCACTCATAGAGCGCCACGTGGCATGGAGGATTAATACTCCAATATGCTCAGACGGGACTCGAACCCCAGACCTCTCGTGTGAGAGGTGAGCGTGATAACCAGCTGCTCTAGAGCATGGTTTCATTTGTTTTATGTGTTTGGTTCTTTTTATATTAGGTTTGAGCCCAGTCCAGATTTTCAATAATAAAAGGGTCATAATAGATTTTGACCTGTCAATATAAGGTAGTTTTGGACCTAATAAAAATTTGAGAAAAATACCGTCGGACTCGTTTTTTCGTGCTCTTTCCAATGGTGTGATCGGGGAATATTTTTGACTTCATCTAAACCTCGTAAAACGTGAAAACGTCGTCGAAACTCTTCGAAAATCACCATTTTTCTTTTGTATTCAAACCCTTTTATCATCAACACATAATCACGCGTTCCAAACATATTTGTAACATAATAAATGTGATCCTGGCTTACATCCCCGGCCTCGGCTATTTACACTTTTCCAAATCTCGTGCTCGTTTTGTCATTTTCTTGTGATTTTTCGTCCTTTTCTTAAATATCCGTTCCTGCACATTCACAAACACAAAAACATACATTCTTTGGCAATTTTGGTTAGTTTTTGGTTTATTTGGTCCTTTTATGGCTCAAAAAAAGTGAGTGAATAAGCACTCACCAAAATCCCCCGGACTAAAGTATTGCCGTGTCCTCACGCAATGTGATCAATTCACGCTCACGAGATAAATAATTTCATAACTCTTTCTACTAACTTTGTAAAGTAGCAAGGAGGTTCGAAAGAAGTCATAAAATCATTTAATCCCGCAAACGCTCCGTTTTCCAAAATTTATTTTCTTTATTCCACTTTATTCTATTTTTGGACTTTTCACACTTCATTCTTGTGACGGTTTGTTGAACTTTCATTATTTTTGCAATAATTTTTAGGATCTATGAGTAGAAACACTTCTATTTAAGAAGTGACCATTCGGATAAAAATCGTCATCCTTGATTTTTCACGAGCTCCCAAACTAAGCGTAAAAACGAGATCACAGCTTATCTACAAATTTAATGCTAACACTACTCATAAAAGTTACTCGTGGATACTCCTTACTCCCATGTCCTAAGTTTTTGTATCTCATTATTTTATTTTTGTTGAGAAATGAATCGCTTCATATTTTCTCGGTTCGATAATTTTTTAGTCCGATAGTGACACCTAAGTTAAAACGATAAATAGTTACTCATTTTCTCTTAAGAACCACTGCAATAGAAATTCGGTCCACATCAAGAAATTTGGGGTACATACAATATTAGAAATATAAGTTGCGGAGTACGATCACGTGCACCTCATGTGACTGATTACTAATCGCGTATCACATGCACCTCACGCGCCAACAACTTATTGATACATACATAACTCTTATTCAACAATACTACAACTATCATATTTTTCATTTCTCACTTTTTTCACTTTTCTCATATTTTTCACTTTTTGTTTTCTTTTCTTGACTTTTTTCTCAATACATCAATGGAAGCTTATCGGGTAGCTCCAAAACCACATAGATAATCAACTTTTGACTTTTGATTTTTCACTTTTTGCTCTTATTTTTGATGTTCCTTGATATGTACCCAACTTCTAAAGCAAAAATTCTCTTAAGAAAACAAATAACTAAGTATTATTCAAACCTAAATATCACTAATTAACCTAGAACATCTATTATATATGTGTGACGTATCTGATGGGAGTAAAAAGCCACGAGTACCTCCTATGAGCTCTAAAGAGAACCATTACTCCACGTTTAGCATTAAACTTGTAAATAAACTCTATCATTTCTCGTTCTCTGCAAATTTAAGACCTCAAATAATGAGATTAGCAGATGCTTAGCCAATAATCAGCCACGCATATATAAAGTCAAATACGGAAACTTTGCAAACTCTTAAAAAGAATTCGCGTTTTGTAGCTCCTAATGTAAAAGACTAGCGAAAGCTTTTTAAGTTGTGCATGTATAAAGCCAAGTACGGGAGCCGACAAAAGAGTAGCTCCTAGTGTACAAGGCTAGCACAAACTTTTATGATTATCATTGGTTAAGGGAACAAGCTAGGGCTCAACACGCCCGGTCAAGTCAAAATATTTATTCCTACTCTCGCCAGCAAGAAAGTCAACAAGGTGTCAAATCACTTATTCAAACTTTATTATATTTTTGCACAACTTTTTCAATTTTTTTTTTTTTTTTTTTTTTTTTTTTTGTGCTTTTTCATGACTTTTTCATTCACTTTTCTTCAAAAAATTTGAAATTTTTCAATTTTTTTTTCAATCAAAATTTTTTTTTTTTTTTTTGGTGGAAAAACGGAGTTGCAAGAGTACACGACATGGTGAAAAATGCAAGGTCAAAATCGAATCGAAGATTCACCCCCCCCGGACTAGAATGAAACATTGTCCTCAATGTTTTACGGGCAAAGGTAATCCTAACATATATCTAGGGCCGTTTATTAAGTATGCCAAAGAAAACGTTAGTCGATAAGATTTTCGGATATTGGATTTCCATAAGCGACGATGAATGAGACTCGAGTGGAGAGAAAGACAAAACCACGAGCACGAGAGTCATCATAAATCGGGGACAATCCTGGACAATCATCACAAACAACCACGAAACACAAGATCGGAAGAGGTACCCCCTCCTCACGTTATTTATTAGAAAATAGAAATATAAGAAGATGATATTGGATAAGCATGGGGTGCCTCCCACGAAGCGCTTGTTTTTGTTCACCGAGTCACATTAGCTTGACTCGATCCCCGAATTAATTCGTCCTTGGGGAGAGCAGATGGAACGGCCACTTGGCAATAGAGATGCCGGGATCAAAAACGGTATCCTCACTCCCGGTGGAGTGAAGCATAAGAGAAATCACATCAAATGTGAAGAATGGTAGAAAGATTTTTATAAGAATTAAAATCCATTCTTCATCGTCTAAAACAAATTTATCATTAATGCCCTTTTCAACAAATACCACGGGAGGGAGGGTCGGGATTGTTTCTTCAATAAACAAACTCTTATGATAGAGTGCTCCTCCCCCCGGGTCAGGATCTTCTTCAAAACAAAAAGGATCATTCTCCGGTGGAGAAATGATATGAGAAAGTTCACCGAAGAACTTCTCGTGAAAAGAATCAAGCATATGATGTGAGTCCTGGACCTCGGGTTCTATTTCGGACTCATCACTAGGAATATCGAAGATAGGATTATTTGAAATTTGATTAAAATCTGATTCAAAATCAAATATCGGATTCGTGAAAGTCTTATCGAATACTTCGGGAACCCTCGGCACGAGATCATCATCGTCCTCATCTAGAACGTCATCACTCCCTTCAACCGGTGTGAAAGAAGGATGGAAAGAAGAATCACCGTGAAAATTTTCCCCGGACTCACTTTGGATTGGAACGAGGTTCTCGACACTTGACGTATTGAATTTGTCAGATTCCGTTGCCAGAATAGTGTTAAGAGGCTCGTCCCCCATTATTAGAGAGTCCACGGGCTCCACGGGAGAAGAGATAGAATCATTTTGAGGATTTATGTTGATCATAATCGTGGAACTATCATCATACAAACAACATTCACAAAATTGGAGTCTTCTTTCTTCAACACGAGGTACTTCCATCGATCTCTCATTCGGCTCGGGAGTAGATGTCATACGATTAAACATCTCATTCAACTCATTCATCATTGATTTGAGTTCAAGAATTTGATTATTGAAATTGGAAGATTGTGGGGGTTGATAAAAATCATTAGAATCGTAATAAGAATTTGATTCAAGATAAGAATTTTCGAACGATCCCCCACAATTTTCAAAACCCGATGGATTTTGAAATGAATCACCGTTGTAGCACGAATTTGGCTCATAAAAATCATTTTGAGGAAAATTATTGAAGCTCGAGTCGTAAGCGTAAGACGTATCTGCACTCGGCATATAGCACATACAATCGGTGTATCCACATCCATCACAAAAACATCCTCCACACGGCCTACCTTCTTCGGACGGGTTTCCAGAATTATAACAACAAAACGACGGTGGTGGTGGTGTATAGAAATTAGGAATATTAGACGAATTGTTGAACGAATGAGAATTACAATTCAAACAAATGCCATCTCGAATATTATCTCCACATTCAGTGCACGTACACCACACACACAACCCTCCGAAGAACGGTTCTCCACAATAAAGACAAATCGGATCCATAAGAATTAAAAAAATAAGAGGGTTTGAGAAGAAGAATTAAATTTTAGAGGATAAGAAGATTATTATTTTTTTTTGTTTTTAATTGTTTGAAAAAGAAAATCAAAGTAGAAAAGGAAAATCTTTTTGTGTTTTTCTTAAAACTTTTATTTTCTTTTGTTTTTCTTTTTTATACGTTACGTTAACTGAAACCGTTTCCTTCAAACCACTCGCGACGGGACGGGAGAGAAGAATGGATCTCTCTTCAGCTTGCAATTTAATGTCAAAGCTATCCGTATTTCCCGCTTATTCGGTTGTAGAATGAAGTAATCCGATAAACAACTAATTTCACGTTTTTGTTATATTGTTATGCTTATTTAGTTTACAACGCTCCTCCTTTCGGTCGAGTCGAGGCTGTATCTTTTATTATTTTTTTGGTATTTTTGGAAATACTTTAGGAAAAGTATCTCTGATTTTTCAATATTTATATATATATACAAAAATAGAAGAAAGCTTAACAAAACACGATTTTTCAAAACAATGATTCAAAATTCACTTCAAGCCTTCCCCGGCAGCGGCGCCAAAAATTGATTCGACTCAATTATAGTATAGTAATATAGTATCGAAATGATCCGCAAGAAATACGAATCACCCGAGTCGTTTCCAAGTGAAGGTGTGAATGGAATCAAGAATATTGATTCGTGTAATCGTGATTTGAAAAGTGAGATATAATAGTGATTTTGTGAAATTAAAACTACGAATATCAAACATAAACTAAAAGGCAACAATCAAGCATATAAAATGATCTAAAAAGAGATAAATGTGAAATATGTTTGCTAAGTGACGAGAAAAGTTCATTAAGTGTGGACTAAGGTTTGATGACGAATTATATTCCTTAGACAAGACTATTTTCTCACAACGTTGGTTTATTTTGAAAATAATCCTTTAAAAAGAAAATAATTACTAGATGTGTAATTTGATTATTCTCCGGCTTTTGCCCTTCAAATAATAAAATCACAAATCTAAATAATCTTACTAATTATTAATCACAATCCCTATTTATTAATCCACACTTAAATCACAAATCCATATCACTTAACAAACACTAATAAACTACTTGCTACTCATATCAATTAAACTAACAAATATTCCAACAAACATGATCATATTAATAAACTAATTATAAAAGTGAAAAAGAATAAAAAGTAGAACCCGATCTAACGCGACGAGAATAATAAACCACCCGATTTTATAAACTTGACAAATTATAAAGTTTATTTCTTTAATAGCTTTGATATCACCAAATAGTAAATAAAGTTTTTGACTTTAATCACTAATTAGCTTTATAAAAACTAGAAAAGCTATAAGCTTTATTAATAAGTAAGCTTATAAAACCCTTAAGCTCCGGCCTTAGCGGTAGAAATGATGATAAACAAAGAAAAATCAAAACTTTATTAGAAATAAGCAATAATAATTACCAAATAAGCTATGGAAGAGCTTAATGGTTGATAAAACTACAAACTTTAAGTGAAATTAAGCTAAGAAAAGCTAAAAGATTGAAACTTTATGGTAAAAACTTAATAGATCTAAGAAATTAAGCTATTTTGAAAGTAAAAACTAATAAAGTTTAAAACTTTTTATGAAATAAGTGCTAAAATATGTAGATCTATAATAATGAACTAATTAATAGCTTTTAATAAAAGTAAAACTAATAAAAATCAAATCTTTTTGGTTTTTTATAAAGTAATTTGTAAAAACAAAATTAGATCTAAGTTTATAAAAGCTTTTAAAAACAAAGTAGTAAAAGAGAGTTTATTAAAAGAGCTAAATCTAAATAAGCCACAAAAAGCTATAAGCTTTCATGTCTTATTAGATAAGAAAAGTAAAAGAAAAGAAAATGAGTAGAAGTGAAAAGAAAGTAATCTTCAAAACTTCAAATTAAATCTTCATTTCCTATTAATAAACTAAAAAGTTGATTACAAAAAGCATTTGAAATAAGCTAATTTATTACAACAATAAGCTAACCTACTACAATAATCTAATATTACCCCTACTCCTAATAATAATTCTACTCTCTAACATTCTAACCCCCTCAAATTGGGTCTGGTGCTTCTTATTTATATCAAATGAGGAGTGAGGGGTATAATAGTCCATTCAGGCCACTTGCAATCCAAGCCATTCAATCAGGGGTAATCTGGTCATTTCACAGCGCCGAATGCTATTTTGTTTTATTCGGGAATGCCACGTGTCACGCTCCAATTGGTGGATCTGACTGCTAGAAGTTTCCTCGGACTGACACACGCCTGTGCACTCTGACCTCGTACTGACACCTGCTGACACGCTCTGACCTCGTACTGACACACGCCTGATTCGTCATCTGGTACACGTGTCATCCTCTGATTGGTCAAGAATACTGCCACGTCAGAACCTCGTACTGACAACCTCGTACCTGCCATGTCAGTCTGCCACGTGAACAGTACATCGTACTGACTTGTCAGAAATAACTGCGCCGTACCTGCATTAAATACCAATTATTAGCAATAACGGCGCCGCCGCCACGTGGCAGCCTCCCATTGGTCAGCCGCCAGATGACGTCAGCATGTGGGACCCACTGGTCAACCTTAGTCAACGCAGGTCAAAGTTTGACCAGTCAACGGTCAACCAAAGTCAACGTTTGACCAGTCAACGGTCAACGGAAGTCAACGCTGACGGTCAATGGTCAACGAGGTCAAACGGTCAACGCTGACCGGTCAACGGTCAATGGTCAACGTTGACGAGTCAACGCTGACCGGGTCGGGTCGGGTCTAGATACGGGTCCGGGTCGGTGACGTGTCGGGTCTGCCACGTGGACCACTCATAGAGCGCCACGTGGCATGGAGGATTAATACTCCAATATGCTCAGACGGGACTCGAACCCCTGACCTCTCGTGTGAGAGGTGAGCGTGATAACCAGCTGCTCTAGAGCATGGTTTCATTTGTTTTATGTGTTTGGTTCTTTTTATATTAGGTTTGAGCCCAGTCCAGATTTTCAATAATAAAAGGGTCATAATAGATTTTGACCTGTCAATATAAGGTAGTTTTGGACCTAATAAAAATTTGAGAAAAATACCGTCGGACTCGTTTTTTCGTGCTCTTTCCAATGGTGTGATCGGGGAATATTTTTGACTTCATCTAAACCTCGTAAAACGTGAAAACGTCGTCGAAACTCTTCGAAAATCACCATTTTTCTTTTGTATTCAAACCCTTTTATCATCAACACATAATCACGCGTTCCAAACATATTTGTAACATAATAAATGTGATCCTGGCTTACATCCCCGGCCTCGGCTATTTACACTTTTCCAAATCTCGTGCTCGTTTTGTCATTTTCTTGTGATTTTTCGTCCTTTTCTTAAATATCCGTTCCTGCACATTCACAAACACAAAAACATACATTCTTTGGCAATTTTGGTTAGTTTTTGGTTTATTTGGTCCTTTTATGGCTCAGAAAAAGTGAGTGAATAAGCACTCACCAAAATCCCCCGGACTAAAGTATTGCCGTGTCCTCACGCAATGTGATCAATTCACGCTCACGAGATAAATAATTTCATAACTCTTTCTACTAACTTTGTAAAGTAGCAAGGAGGTTCGAAAGAAGTCATAAAATCATTTAATCCCGCAAACGCTCCGTTTTCCAAAATTTATTTTCTTTATTCCACTTTATTCTATTTTTGGACTTTTCACACTTCATTCTTGTGACGGTTTGTTGAACTTTCATTATTTTTGCAATAATTTTTAGGATCTATGAGTAGAAACACTTCTATTTAAGAAGTGACCATTCGGATAAAAATCGTCATCCTTGATTTTTCACGAGCTCCCAAACTAAGCGTAAAAACGAGATCACAGCTTATCTACAAATTTAATGCTAACACTACTCATAAAAGTTACTCGTGGATACTCCTTACTCCCATGTCCTAAGTTTTTGTATCTCATTATTTTATTTTTGTTGAGAAATGAATCGCTTCATATTTTCTCGTTTCGATAATTTTTTAGTCCGATAGTGACACCTAAGTTAAAACGATAAATAGTTACTCATTTTCTCTTAAGAACCACTGCAATAGAAATTCGGTCCACATCAAGAAATTTGGGGTACATACAATATCAGAAATATAAGTTGCGGAGTACGATCACGTGCACCTCATGTGACTGATTACTAATCGCGTATCACATGCACCTCACGCGCCAACAACTTATTGATACATACATAACTCTTATTCAACAATACTACAACTATCATATTTTTCATTTCTCACTTTTTTCACTTTTCTCATATTTTTCACTTTTTGTTTTCTTTTCTTGACTTTTTTCTCAATACATCAATGGAAGCTTATCGGGTAGCTCCAAAACCACATAGATAATCAACTTTTGACTTTTGATTTTTCACTTTTTGCTCTTATTTTTGATGTTCCTTGATATGTACCCAACTTCTAAAGCAAAAATTCTCTTAAGAAAACAAATAACTAAGTATTATTCAAACCTAAATATCACTAATTAACCTAGAACATCTATTATATATGTGTGACGTATCTGATGGGAGTAAAAAGCCACGAGTACCTCCTATGAGCTCTAAAGAGAACCATTACTTCACGTTTAGCATTAAACTTGTAAATAAACTCTATCATTTCTCGTTCTCTGCAAATTTAAGACCTCAAATAATGAGATTAGCAGATGCTTAGCCAATAATCAGCCACTCATATATAAAGTCAAATACGGGAACTTTGCAAACTCTTAAAAAGAATTCGCGTTTTGTAGCTCCTAATGTAAAAGACTAGCGAAAGCTTTTTAAGTTGTGCATGTATAAAGCCAAGTACGGGAGCCGACAAAAGAGTAGCTCCTAGTGTACAAGGCTAGCACAAACTTTTATGATTATCATTGGTTAAGGGAACAAGCTAGGGCTCAACACGCCCGGTCAAGTCAAAATATTTATTCCTACTCTCGCCAGCAAGAAAGTCAACAAGGTGTCAAATCACTTATTCAAACTTTATTATATTTTTGCACAACTTTTTCAATTTTTTTTTTTTTTTTTTTTTTTTTTTTTGTGCTTTTTCATGACTTTTTCATTCACTTTTCTTCAAAAATTTTGAAATTTTTCAATTTTTTTTTCAATCAAATTTTTTTTTTTTTTTTTTTTTTGGGTGGAAAAACGGAGTTGCAAGAGTACACGACATGGTGAAAAATGGAAGGTCAAAATCGAATCGAAGATTCACTCCCCCGGACTAGAATTTGAAGACTTTGTTTAAAAATGGGCTGTTTAGAATTTGAAGAAATTTATCACTTGGAAAGCGTTTTCAGGGCTCGAGCTTCTTTATTCCTGAACGAAAACGTCGTTCCGGACAACTTTCGTGTTTTAACTTTTTGATGAATCGGACCAGAAGTGGGACTTTCAAAAAGTCAGAATGCGATTCAGTAAGGTTTAGGCAGTTTTGCCGGAAATCTTTGGTAACTTCAAATGGGCGTAACTTTTGACTCGTATACTCGTTTTAGGTGGTTCAAATTGCTATGGTTTCCTTGTTAAGTCCTCTACTGTAATATGTAATGATCCAATATCATAATTTTACCATTTTGGTCGTGGTTTTCCAAGAAATTCACTAGTTTGCTTGTTTTAGTAACTTGTTGCAATAATTCATTATAACAACATCTTTTACTCATTTTTATACATCATGGACATAAATACAACACATAATATAGCAAGAATAACATGTAAATGATATGAACATGATAAATTAACAAGAAGCATGTTAGGTTTAGGCTTACAACTTTTGGCTTTCTAATAAAGAAAGGAAGTAACAAGTAAGGAAATGGACTTTGATAGACTTGCTTCAACCCTTTGCAATCTTTGATAAACCAAGGTTATTTGAAGATTATAACGACGCCTTCTTGAAGTCCAAAGCTATTTGAAGATTATAACGACGTCTTTTTGGAGACTTTAAAGTTATAACAACTTTTCTTAGAAAATTTCCAAGATTGAAGATCAAACACTAGTTTTCTTTCAAAAACTAGTTAACTTTCTTACAAAATATAAGAAAAGTGCCTTAGGTTTTAGGACTTGAAGGTTATAAGAAGGTGTGGTGCAAGAAATATCATGTGTTTAGCTTGGTATTTATAGGGTAGGAAAAATAGTTAACCATATATTGGGTTAGAGTTTAACCATGGTTAGTTAAGACACTTGTAATGATCCTAGAGATCAATGGTCAAGATCAAGCCACACCATGGTGACTCCCCCCCCCTATTTGGCGGTTCAACATGGATAAGATGACTAGATGATGAGTCTTGGTGTTATCTTGCTTAGTTTGTGCATTTTGACTCCGTAAAAAGCTAACCGTAAATGATTAAGCCTCAAAACGTAAAACCGGGCGTCGTAAAATTATGGAATTTGAAAGTATTGTTAAACATGTCCATATAGTCCATAATAAAATATAAAATGAGTGGTAGGTTCTATCGGGTGCTAAAACCCTGCTAAAAACTGGAAACACGGGTCTAAAACGCGTAATACGTAAAATGTACGAATATTGCGTAAAATTGAGAAAAGTAAAATGTTACTTTTCTAATGTGATAAAAATGATTTAAAATGACTTATAATGTCTAGACTGGGCTCAGTCTAGTGTCGGTTGGTATTAAATGTCTTTTAGACATCAAACCGTAAGCCTAAAAATCACGAAATGACTTATAACATCAAGGGATGATTTTTGGTCAATGGAGGAGGGAAAAATATGTTGACTTTTTCTAATAAGTTGAAAACTCAAATCGTGTTAGAAACGCGTTTTGTGGTCTAACGGTTAATCGCCCATACGGTTAAGCGTGCTCATGTGAGAATAGTACTGGCTTGGGTGACCTGCCGGGAAGTCTTTGGTCATGTTTTTCTCAGTCACGATTAATTCTTAGATAAATCATGAGTGTGTCAAACATTTTTCTGATGCGGGGTCACTTAACGCGGTCGAGTTTCGTTGTACGTAGAATTTCTGAATGACGTTTTACCCTAAAACGTGTAATTCCTTAATAACTTTTACGAAAATGATCTGACGAATGTCAAACATTTAATTTGTCATGGAAATGATTTATCACTCGAGAATATCAAATAAAAATCAACTTTCGGGAAAAATGAATAGTAAAAGTGAATAGTGAAATTTTCCGGGAATGGTAATTAACCTGAAATTGCGAATTGTTACATCTTGGGGTGCATAATACTAGATTTTATGTTAGTGTTATTTAGGTTCGTTGTTTATGGTTTACCTTTTGACAATAACATCTAGAGGGACGATATTTATTGCCAGTGTTGTTATACTAGTGGGATTGCATTTTGATATAGTTATTTGGGAACTGTCGACTGAATACATTTAAGTAGTGGCCTCGTATAAACACTATAGAGTTGAGATCGGTTAAAAATAAGTGAATTCTACAAAGTCTACAAAGCCATACAAATTGTTACATGTGTCCCACCAACTTTCCTACCTTATTTTTTATTAATTTTTTGGTCAAAGGGCATTGTGGCATTTGACATGTTTTTTTTTAATTCCACCCTAAACTTCAAACGTAAATAACTTTAAAACGAAAAACTTTTACAAAAAAACCGATTTCACCATAATTTTTAAATTTAATTTTCTTTATTTTGGTATGTATTTTGATATATAAATAGCAGCTTTTTTTCAACTTTTTAAGTGCATTTTGATTTTCTTGAAATTTTCGGCATTTTCGACTCTAATTTTCTCTAGTTAAATGGATGAATTATGTAAAACTTAAAACACGAAAGTTTTAGCTTTTTGGCTATTCTTTACCCAGAAACTTTAATCACTCAAATACGATGTGATATTAGTGAGATATCTTACGTAAAAGATGGCGTGTTAGTTATATTTAGCGCACACAAACTATTTGATAAAATGCCTAAAAGAGATTTTTCTTATAAAAGTACATTTAAATGAACTAATTGGTGTACTACAATACATCTTTTGTTATTTTTGTTATTTTTAGCTTCTTTTTTAACTGATGAACAAAGATTAAATGATGAACAAACTAACTGATGAACAACAACCAACTAATGAACTGACGAACATTGTGACCTTAACTGATGAACATTTTAATTTCTATTAGACAACTGATGAACACTATAGTTTTTTTGAAAACTGATAAACTGATGAACAATATAGTTTTTTGTTAGAAAATTGATGAACTAATTAACATTATGATTTTTTGTTGTTCATCAACTCTTTTTACTGATGAACATCAATTTTATATTGATGAAAAAAATGAACAATTATCTTTAATGACGGACAAATGAACAACACTTTTATTGATGAACAATACTTTTTATATTGATGAACAAATGAATAAATCTATTTATTGATGAACGATACTTCGTATTGATGAATGATACTTTTATATTGATGAACAAAAAAAAAGTGAAATAATAACTAATTAAGTAACCACACAAGCATTCTTTTTAGACAACTTCACCTTCGTAGTAGCCAATCTTGCCTTTTGCTTGCTTTCCTTTATAACAACCTTATCACTAGCCTTCTTAGCAGAAATTTGAGCTCTGATAGCATTGCACTTCATCTGATTATGATCCTTCATGCTAAATTTGCAGAATCTACAGTTCTTCATACGATTCCCACTTAGATTAATTGAACGCTCAACACTTTTCTTAATCCTTTTTCACGAACCCTTAATACTAACCTGTTTTGGACAAAAAATAGGACAATAACAATTAGATGATCAAAAATATGTTGAACAACAACTGATGAACAAAAAAACATGATGGACAAAAAAAAAAAGAAAAAAAAAACTAACTAATGTTTATCAACTAAAAAACCATAAACTAATTGATGAACCGATGATAACTGATGAACCTATGATAACACATGACAATAACTGATGAACCTATGATAATTGATGAACTTATGGTAACATAGGACACTAACTGATTAACCTATGATAACTGATGAACATATGATAACACATGACAAAAACATGATGAACAAAAACTATAAAAATAAAATAGAAATTATCAATAATACCATGATTAAACACCTAAAGATCATCAATCGCCATTAAAACCAGATTTCTATCACATTTATGACGTTAATCTGATTGAAGCATTTTGCCGAGAACTTGGTGTGCATCATTATATCTATCATATTTCAACAACAGATCTTCTATGTTTACACGATTATTATGAAGTTGAAAAGTACAAAAAAAAGTTTTATTAGTTGGTACGTGATGGTGACGGCGTGAAGACGGTGGTGCTGACGGCGTGAAGACGGTGATGGTGATGGAGACGGTGATGGTGATGAAGACGGTGTTGTGTTAGATTTGATGATGATGATGGTATGAAAGGGGATGGGGAGATCGGGAAATCAAAGAAAGAATTGAGAAGAGAGAGAAAAAAAGTATATAGTGGGAGGACACAAATTACGTAACTATCCTTGGCAGAAAAGGAGGGGGACACGTGGCAACACCAAATTACTTTTTAGGCTTTGCAAAGTTTTGGTACTTTGCAAATGATTCGGATTCAAACACTATCACTACTCTGTTCCCCGAGTTTATTTTTTGAAGTGAAAGGGAAATGTTTGGGATGATAATAAAAAAAAATTATGTTCCTAAGATTTTTTAGGAGGAGAGAGGAAAGTAATGGATAGTAAATTACATTAAAATTACACTCATATTTTACTTCCCAAATTGGGATGAAATGGAGTGAAGTTGATTTTAAAACTATTTTTTTTGTCACTATTCTTTTTTCTTTTCAATTCAGGAACACAAGATAAAAAAAATAATTTCTCATTCTTCTCCTCTTTACTTCATTCCTTTTTTCCTCTCCATATCTCTTCTTTCCGTTTTAAACTCGGGAACAGAGTGCACTGTGTTCTCCAGATTGAATTGTAGAAAGAGAGGGGAGTAAATGAAGGATCACAAAAAAAATCATGTTCTTTAGTTTTTTTAAGTAAAGGGAGTGGAAGTACATGAAAAGGACATATGGCTCTTTGTTTTTTTCAAGTAAAACTTTACGCTCATATTTGGGCTGCAAGTGAAGAAAAGAGTGATACAAATCGTTTGTGACAAAAGTGCCTCTACCAATTTGTACTTATTGTGTGTACAAGGGTATTATAGTAAATGTAAGCTTAAAAATATAAAAAGTGACTGACATGTTACCTTTCACTTTGTCTTTCACTCCAAACTTAAGTACACAATTATTTTCACTACATTTACTTCCTCTCACATCACCTTCTTTACTTTGATTTCTTTACTTTACTTTTCATTCTAAAAAAAATACTTCGAGAACAAATTTTAAATAAGCTAGTCCAAAACGTTCCAAGGCAACCCTATTCTTGGTTCTTGCCGCAATTTTCTCGAAAACAAAACCAATCACATATTTTCAACCATGAATGGATCCATAGTATATGAAACTCAAAGGGCCATAAAAATGGGCTACAATGAAAGAGAAATATCATTGTAAAACAAACGCTACACAAATTTATTCCTCAAAAATTTGAAACCCGTTTATACTCCTTCCGTCCCAAAATTATAGTCCACGTTTCTTTTTTGTTACATCTCAATTTAATTGTATGTGAAACTCAAAAATTTGAAACCAGTTTAAACCTTTTAAGGAGATTTAGTAGCCATACAATGGCGGCAAAGGATGTCTTAAGGGTATTTCTCAAGGAGATTTATATTGTGCTGGAATTTTTTTAAATGCATAAGTTTTTTTATATTTTTAGAGAAAGTAATAAAGTATTCATTTTAAGTGTTCAAAATACTCTATCTGATAAGTCGCTTGTGTAAAAACAAGTTAGACTTGAAAAGAAAATGCGCTTTGATTATTATATTCTGGATTTGCATATTTCATGCAGGGATGCTTATTCTTTTATTCTTCTTTCCTTTACATCCTGAGGTAAATTTGTCCATCAAAGTATTATCCCAAAAGTGGTACCTTAGTCATTTTTTATTTTTTTAATATTTTTATTATTTTTTTTTTTTAACTTTAAACATTCAAGGGCAAGTACCTTAGCGATCATCAACCATTTTACACGTGACATGACAATTACACTGTGTTCTCGAGTTTTATTATTAAAAAAGTAAATAAAAGTAAAGTAAACATTTTCCTTACAAAAATGAGAGGAAACACTTTACTTTCAAAATAACACTAAGTTTCATTCATTTTCTTTTTCTTTTCTTTCTTAAGTGACACTAGAGAACACAACATTTTATATTTCATTTTCATTTTCTTTCATTTTTTTTGTTTAACTCTAACTCTTGAACACAATGTTAAATGGATTGATCATGCTTAAATGGATTGATCATGCCAAAGCCCAAAGCATTGTCAAATAGTTAATTGGTTGATGGGTTGAGTTGGTCATGTTTAATGGTTTGATTAGGTCATCCTCAATTCAACCCGTTAATTTAGCAAGTTAGTACAAAATAGAAAACCAAACTAATTGGTAAACAAATCTCTTTTTAGTCCTCGTATGTTCTTGTGGGCATGCCAAACATATAGCTAGGTGACACAATGGCATGGAGTTGAGATCCATAAAAAACCCATACATGTCATAGAACCTATCAACCAATCATAGCTACCCATTTATATTTTTCACATTTTTTTTTCAAAACAACATATCTTGCAAACGGTAAATCTTCAAGCTACAAAAAAATACCATCGCGACGAGAATTAAATGATCTTTTTATAGATATGCATTGTTATATACTTTCGACGAACTTTTTTTTCGCCCAGAAAGAATCATATATAATTCGTAAAAATCATATATGATTCGTAAAAAATCATATATGATTCGATTCTTCAAATCATATATGATTCTTACGAATCATATATGATTTTTTTGGGCGAAAAAAAAATAGTCGAAAGTATATAACAATGCATGTCTATAGAAAGATAATTTAATTTTCGTCGCAACGGTATTTTTTTTGTAGCTTGACGATTTACGGTTTGCGAAATATTTAAGTTTTAAAAAAATGGTGAAAGTTTATTTTTTTATTTTAATAAGAAAAATGAGTGGGTAAAATTGCTTGATTGGTTCTATGGTAAAAGTTGGATCTATAAAGAACTTTTGGCCAATGGCATTAGCTCGAAAATGACTCTGCATACTCCTTGTAACAAAATACGAGGACCAAGTATCTTTACGTGTTTGGACTTGGCACTCAAATCGACGGCATCCCACAAAATCTTACGAGGATCAAAAGTCTAGAATAGAAATTTCTCTAAAACAAAACAAATTATATATGTTGGACCATCAATGGATCCACAGCATATGAAACCCAAAGGGCCAAATTAAAAATGGGCCTTACGATTTTGCCTTTTCAAAGGTTTTAGCCCAAAACCTAATGTCGAGTTTCATTATATAATCTTCTGCTTCATGCATATCTCTCGTTATAAAACCCTAATAAGAATCGTCTATCGATATAATAATGTCAGACAACATACCATTCGACATCCAAGCACAAATCATCAAAAGTCTTCCTGTCAAATCATTGCTTCGATTCAGATTGGTTTCGAAGCAATGGGATTCTTTTATCGGTAGCTCTAAGTTTATTGTTGAGTACCAAACGCAGCAAAAACATAGACATCATCTACTTGTGAGATTCGAATCATTTAATAATTCTGATGAAAAATATGTTTCGATCGTAGATGATGATACTTTCCCTCAACACAAGTTTTCACTTAATGTCCCCCCGTCTTTTGAACTGCTTGACGGACCACATATAATTAGCTCTCAAGGCTTGTTATTCGTGCATCTTTATGATGAGGTATGCTCAGGAACCGTGGAAGGCGTTATTTGGAATCCTATTATTAGAAAATCGGTTGATATTGAAGTGTGTATTGATCCAAGACCAGATATTCTTACTTTGTGTTTTGGGGTTTGTCCCGACACTTGTGACCCTAAGATAGTCAAGATTACATGGATTCAAACTTGGGGATCTGTTTTTGAGGTTTTTACATTAAGCACAAATGCTTGGAGAAGACTAACCAAGAATTTACCTGGTGAACGTATTATATTTCCAGATTATGGGGTAGCAATAGATAGGTTTATGTATTGGCTTGCTCGTGATCTTGGATATTATGAGACTAATGGATGTCGGATTGTGTCATTTGATATGACAAGTGAAGAATTTACTGAAATAAAGCTTCCTGATAGTTTAGCTGCCTGTAAGGGAAGTGATTTGAAAATACATAACATTAGGGAGTCTCTTGTTGTGGTTCACTTTGAAAACGATGCTAATGTATGGAAGATGATGGATGATGGTGTTTCCAAATCGTTCACCATGCTATACACCATCAGCACAACAGATGCCATACAAGACGTATATGGATTTAGAAAGAGTGGCGAACCTATAGTTAAAATGATAAAGGATCCTGAAAATGATCTCTTTGCTTATGATCCTGACTCAAAACACATCAATTATATTGGGATTTCTGGAAGATATTTTTTCTCTGTGATTTCCTATATTGAAACACTACTTTTGCTTGATCACTGAGACCGTAGGTAGTATCTACTATACTTCGGCATGGACTGAGGACAAAGATAATGGCATGCTAAGTGTGGAGCTTAAAACAAGTGACGATTGAAGCAGCTGAAGGTATGGAGATTGAAGTGCAAGTATATTTAGATTAGTTACGGAATTACTAAGAAATTTTATGCGTTACATATAGATTAATGCTCGTTTTAGGAGTCTAATTATTGTTTTCGACGATTTATATAACGAACATCACTTTTTATTTTGGTGAAACTTATTCACAATAATCTTTCCAAGTCAATTGATTTTATATCTTACATTTTTAGTTATTTTGGTTTGGCTGATTATATTATTCTCAGTATGGTCTCCACTAGATGATCAAGTTATATATTGTATCTAATGTATCAAGTATTAACAACATTTTGCTGAACTGTCTTTGAGTATTGTACCCAGAAGAAGCAAGACTAATTCCAGACAAAGTGTGATCATAAGATATGTGCGCATCATGTAGACTTGTGTATGTGTTCACCAGTTGCACTTCAGCAAAGATGATCATGGTGAACCAACACCATACAAATCTATACCCTCAACATTAATAAACAACTTGTTAGCCATTGGTAAAAATATTGGCTCTCTTGCAGGAAAGAAACTTGGATGCTGATATTAAGCAACCTATGAAACCATTATATTAATTCAGTGGTGGCCGGGTAAGTCGTGATGAAGAGTTAAGAAGATTCGAGGATTCGAGTGCTAGTTATTGCTTAAGATGGCATATACGTCCTATGTGGATGTAAGTAGAAATAACTTGAAGCAACAAATTATACAGAGTTATGATGAATCGACGAGGAAAAACATGATTGATTGAAAATAATCTATAGACTGCTATGTTCAATGACAACTTTTGAATCGGAATATATTAATGTTCGATCGTTTTTTAGTTAACAGAATAGAAAATTACACTAAGCACATTCACTTTTGCAAGGTTCAAGATTATTTATAAAGAAAACTGATTCTCAATTTCTCATACTTAACTCTTGTCTACACTTTGATGAGTGACACTTATGTCATGAAATTAAGTAGCCATTCTCTACACTTTGATGTGTTTATGTGCCCATACAGTTTCTTAAGATCGAACCAGACATTTATCATCGATGACTTTGAGGTGAACCAAAACCTGTCTTGTTCATTAATCGAGTTAGTTTGTCAATTAGTTAAACCCAACTAGCTTAACCACAGCCCTTTTGTTCATGTCACAAATGACAGATTACCACCTCTGTCAAGACACACGAAAACATGTCAAGATGACATCCGAAATGTACTGATCTAGCCAACAATCCACATGATAATCACATTCCAGTTGCTGTCAACGAAATTTCTTTAAAACATTAATAGACAACGATGTCCGATAACAACATGTGAATGATAATGTTCAAACTGATTAAGAAGGGGCAATTCAAATGCTTCATAGATAACACCCTATGTCGTTTCTGACAATCTTACTCGGAGATCGAAGTGACCTGCTTAGGAGAATGTCCGCTAACTTTGTAAAACTAAAAGTCTTTTCTTTTTCAAAAGCAAATGAGACAGTGCAAGCGAATGCTAACATGAATGTTTAGAATCGTGGATTGGTAAAAGAAGAAAAATACTCATGAATGAGTATTTAAAATGAACAAATGAAGCAACTTGATTTTTGATATATGTTATGTGAACTTTGCAAATGACAACTTTTAGAACTATGATTAACAAAATAAAATTTCATATTTATAGTAAAAGAAATTTAGAAAGTGATAGAAAGGTGAGTACACAAGTAAGAGAAACGATAGAACCACAAAAGAACTTTCACAAAAACTTTTACAAAATGAGGTGTCATTTCGTGATTGGTGCATTCTTTTATACTTTTTCTCTCTTCTTTCTAATTAAACCAATCACAAAATGACACCTCATTTTGTAAGAGTTTTTTGTGGAAGTTGTTTTGTGGTCCTATCATTCCTCCACAAGTAATGCTTGATTATCGTACAACCAATTATAATATAAAACGTATAACACTACAACCACATAGTAGGGATGAGGAAAACCGACTGAAAATAGAGCCGCAATGAAAAACCAAACCGGACAAGTCTAACTCAAATGAACCGACCCTTGCTTGGTTCGGTCTTATTTATTTATGGTGTTCGGTTTCTGTCGAAACCGAAAAAAACAACGCCTAAATAGTCTAAATTGAACTGAACCTACCCCAATTCGGTTCGGTTTTACATATTTTTCGTGTTCGGTTCCCGAAAAACCAACACCTAAATCGTCTAAAGTCAACCGAATTGACCCCTATTCGGTTCAGTTTTATATCTTTATGGTGTTCGGTTTGGGTCAAAACTGAAAAACAACACCTAAATCGTCTGAACTTAGCCAAACTGACCTCCTGTTTTCGTAAGGTCACTTTGTTTCAATTCTCGATTTATGTTCTTCCACAAAACCAATTATCAGTTCATGTCAAAACCAAAAAACAAACACCTAAATCGTCTAAAGTGAACCGAATTAACCCCTATTCATGTCAAAACTGAAAAAAAATAAATAATAAAAAAAAAATCACCCAAAACGTCTAAACTGAACCAAACCGACCTTTTGTTTCCTTAAGGTCATCTCAATTCGGTTCGGTTCGGTTCCCAATTTAAGTTCTTCCACAAAATCGATTATCAGGTCATGTCAGTTTTGACCCGATATAAGCCCTACCACATACCATTATTAGCAAAAACACATTTTTTTATGAGCCCAATCTCATATTAGTGTAACATCTTCTTCTCTTTTGCTCAGACCGTCACATATAATTAACTGTCACATATAATAACATGGTAGGCCCTAAAAATGAGCTGAACACTCGATGTTTCTAAGCCCAAAATTCAAAGAAAGAAAAAAACCACTGGGCTTCATTTTCATAGGCCCTATCACTATGACAGTCACCAGTCAAAACAACTCATAAACCCTAATTTTATTAACCAACAATACCCTAAACCCTAATTTCTCAATTCACCTCTCACAATGAACTAGAAACGCATCAAATCCACCAAATCCACTCACAACAACAAACCTTCATACGATGAAAAAGCCCTTGCTGACGTGGCAGTTGAGGATGTTGAGGAGACGGCAGGGGAGGCGTATTTGGAGAAGATACCATACGGTATCCAAGAAGAAATCATAAAAAATCTTCCTATCAAATCACTTCTTCGATTCAGATTGGCTTCGAAACAATGGAAGTCTCTTATCGATAGCTCTAAGTTTATTGCTGAGTACAACACTCATAAAAAACGTATAAATCATCTTCTTGGATATTCTGACAGAGAATATGTTTCAATCCTAGATGATGATACTTTCCCTCAACACAAGTTTTCATTTAATGTCCCCACGTCTCTTAAACTACTTCACCAAACAGAAATAGTTACCTCTCAAGGTTTGTTATTCGTGCATGGTTATGATAGATGTTCAGGAACCTGGAATTCCCTTATTTGGAATCCTAGTATTAGAAAATCGGTTTATATTGATATGTATGGTGGGCGTTCTCCTGATTCTTTTGGTTTTGGGGTTTGTCCCGACACTTGTGACCCTATGATAGTCATCAAGCATCCATAAAATGGGTATTCATGTAATCAGGACCCTACATTTGAGGTTTTTACATTAAGTACAAATGCTTGGAGAAGACTATCCAAGAATTTACCTCGTGAATGTATTATATTTGAACACAACAATCAGGTAGCAATAGACAGGTTTATGTATTGGCTTGCTTATGAACCGGTTTACGAGGAAGATGGAAATGATGAGGAAGATGGATATGATGAGGAAGATGGAAATGATGAGGAAGATGGATATTATGAGGATGATGGATATTATGAGTCGTGGCCTGAGCGGAATTTGATTATGTCATTTGATATGACAAGTGAAGAATTTACAGAAATAAACCTTCCCGATAGTTTACAAGCCAATCAAATCAGAATATATAACATTAGGGAGTCTCTTGGTGTGGTTCAAAATAAAACAGAGGCCGAGAAACAAATTTATAGTGTATGGAAGATGATGGAACATGGTGTTTCAAACTCATTCACAAAGCTATACACCATCAACACAATAGATGTGATAAAAGGCGTATATGGATTCAGAAAGAGTGGCGAACCTATAGTTAAAACGGAAAGGGGTCTTTTTGCTTATGATCCCGATTCAAAACACATCAGTTATATTGGGATTCTTGGAGCGTGTCATTATTGCTCTGTGAATTCCTACATCCAGACTCTACTTTTGCTTGATCACTGAGATGGAGGTATCTACTTCCACATTGAATGAGGACAAAGATATTAATGGCATGCTAAGTGTGGAGCTTAAAACAAGTGACGATTGAAGCAGCTTAAGTAAGGTATGGAGATTGAAGTGCAAGTATATTTAGATTAGTTAAGGAATTACTTTGAAATTTTTGACGTTTTATATAACGAACATCACTTTTTATTTTGGTGAAACTTATTCACAATAATCTTTCCAAGTCAATTGATTTTATATCTTACATTTTTAGATATTTTGGTTTGGCTGATTATATTATTTTCGGTATGGTCTCCACTAGATGATCAAGTTATATATTACAAAAACCAGTCACAAAAACAAAAAACTTAAATCGGATAAACCGGACCCATTTTTTCCAGCGACAAATCTCGCCGGAAGCAAAACAACAAACCTTCATACGTACGATGAAAAATCCCTTGCTGACGTGTCAGTAGATGGTGGTGACGTGACCGTTGAGGATGTTGAGGAGACGGCAGTGGAGGCGTATTTGGAGAAGATACCATGCGATATCCAAGAAGAAATCATCAAAATTCTGCCTATCAAATCACTTCTTCGATTCAGATTGGCTTCGAAACAATGGAAGTCTTTTATCAATAGCTCTAAGTTTATTGCTGAGTACAACACTCATCAAAAACGTATACATCATCTTCTTGTAAATTATAAAGAATTTGGTTGTTCTGACTTAGAATATGTTTCAATCCTAGATGATGATACTTTCCCTCAACACAAGTTTTCATTTAATGTCCCCACGTCTCTTAAACTACTTCACCAAACAGAAATAGTTACCTCTCAAGGTTTGTTATTCGTGCATGGTTATGATAGATGTTCAGGAACCTGGAGTTCCCTTATTTGGAATCCTAGTATTAGAAAATCGGTTTATATTGATATGTATGGTGGGCGTTCTCCGGATTCTTTTGGTTTTGGGGTTTTTCCCGACACTTGTGACCCTATGATAGTCATCAAGCGTCTATATAATGGGTATTCATGTAATCAGGACCCTACATTTGAAGTTTTTACTTTAAGTACAAATGCTTGGAGAAAGACTATCCAAGAATCTACCTCGTGAATGTATTATATTTGAACACCGCAATCAGGTAGCAATAGACAGGTTTATGTATTGGCCGGCATGCTTATGAACCGGTTGATGAGGAAGATGGATATGATGAGGAAGATGGATATTATGAGGATGATGGATATTATGAGGATGATGTATATGATCAGTGGTGGCCTGAGCGGAATTTGATTATGTCATTTGATATGACAAGTGAAGAATTTACAGAAATAAACCTTCCCGATAGTTTACAAGCCAATCAAATCAGAATATATAACATTAGGGAGTCTCTTGGTGTGGTTCAAAATAAAACAGAGGCCGAGAAACAAATTTATAGTGTATGGAAGATGATGGAACATGGTGTTTCAAACTCATTCACAAAGCTATACACCATCAACACAACAGATGTGATAAAAGACGTATATGGATTCAGAAAGAGTGGCGAACCTATAGTTAAAACGGAAAGGGGTCTTTTTGCTTATGATCCCGATTCAAAACACATCAGTTCTATTGGGATTCTTGGAGCATGTCAATTTTGCTCTGTGAATTCCTACATCGAGACTACTTTTGCTTGATCACTGAGATGGTGGTATCTACTTCCACATGGAATGAGGACAAAGATAATGGCATGCTAACTGTGGAGCTTAAAAAAAGTGACGATTGAAGCACCTTAAGTAAGGTATGGAGATTGAAGCGCAAGTATATTTAGATTAGTTAAGGAATTACTAAGAAATTTTATGCGTTACATATAGATTAATGCTCGTTTTAGGAGTCCAATTATTTTTTATGACGTTTTATATAACGAACATCACTTTTTATTTTGGCGAAACTTATTCACAATAATCTTTTCAAGTCAATTGATTTTATATCTTACATTTTTAGTTATTTTGGTTTGGCTGATTATTTTATTTTCGGTATGGTCTCCACTAGATGATCAAGTTATATATTTCAATATACTAGACGAATACCCGTGCATAGCAACGGTTCCTAGCGGCAGATAATTAACGATTTGTGATATTGTGGTGAGTGTTTTGTGTAGCGTTCAAAATAGAACGTGAACATATCATAATGTAATTGCAAACGGGTATTCATCTGTCATAATTTAATTGTTATACACATATTGAAGCTAATATGAAGTTAATTTCCCATTTGACTACATAAGTATAAAGTTAACGAGGTGGGAAACCCGCGCGTTGCCGCGGGGTGTTTTGGTAAAGAAGCAGTTTACATTGCGGTTAGTAAATGTTGCAAACTGGAACTGGCGCAACAATAATTTAACATTGCAAGATTGCGGTGGGAAAAAAATAACACAACATTGCTAGACAAATAAATGATTCAACAATATTAATGAGTTGTTTACGCAATGAGCTCTGGTGATGATGCGAATATGAGAACCCACATCCCGTATCAACTGGACATTCTACAACACGCTGACTTGGCTTCAAAACCACGATTCAATGTACAAAGCTTGTGCTTTCCTTTTTCTTGTTCGGGTATTGATTCGACTCAATTATAGTATAGTAATATAGTATCGAAATGATCCGCAAGAAATACGAATCACCCGAGTCGTTTCCAAGTGAAGGTGTGAATGGAATCAAGAATATTGATTCGTGTAATCGTGATTTGAAAAGTGAGATATAATAGTGATTTTGTGAAATTAAAACTACGAATATCAAACATAAACTAAAAGGCAACAATCAAGCATATAAAATGATCTAAAAAGAGATAAATGTGAAATATGTTTGCTAAGTGACGAGAAAAGTTCATTAAGTGTGGACTAAGGTTTGATGACGAATTATATTCCTTAGACAAGACTATTTTCTCACAACGTTGGTTTATTTTGAAAATAATCCTTTAAAAAGAAAATAATTACTAGATGTGTAATTTGATTATTCTCCGGCTTTTGCCCTTCAAATAATAAAATCACAAATCTAAATAATCTTACTAATTATTAATCACAATCCCTATTTATTAATCCACACTTAAATCACAAATCCATATCACTTAACAAACACTAATAAACTACTTGCTACTCATATCAATTAAACTAACAAATATTCCAACAAACATGATCATATTAATAAACTAATTATAAAAGTGAAAAAGAATAAAAAGTAGAACCCGATCTAACGCGACGAGAATAATAAACCACCCGATTTTATAAACTTGACAAATTATAAAGTTTATTTCTTTAATAGCTTTGATATCACCAAATAGTAAATAAAGTTTTTGACTTTAATCACTAATTAGCTTTATAAAAACTAGAAAAGCTATAAGCTTTATTAATAAGTAAGCTTATAAAACCCTTAAGCTCCGGCCTTAGCGGTAGAAATGATGATAAACAAAGAAAAATCAAAACTTTATTAGAAATAAGCAATAATAATTACCAAATAAGCTATGGAAGAGCTTAATGGTTGATAAAACTACAAACTTTAAGTGAAATTAAGCTAAGAAAAGCTAAAAGATTGAAACTTTATGGTAAAAACTTAATAGATCTAAGAAATTAAGCTATTTTGAAAGTAAAAACTAATAAAGTTTAAAACTTTTTATGAAATAAGTGCTAAAATATGTAGATCTATAATAATGAACTAATTAATAGCTTTTAATAAAAGTAAAACTAATAAAAATCAAATCTTTTTGGTTTTTTATAAAGTAATTTGTAAAAACAAAATTAGATCTAAGTTTATAAAAGCTTTTAAAAACAAAGTAGTAAAAGAGAGTTTATTAAAAGAGCTAAATCTAAATAAGCCACAAAAAGCTATAAGCTTTCATGTCTTATTAGATAAGAAAAGTAAAAGAAAAGAAAATGAGTAGAAGTGAAAAGAAAGTAATCTTCAAAACTTCAAATTAAATCTTCATTTCCTATTAATAAACTAAAAAGTTGATTACAAAAAGCATTTGAAATAAGCTAATTTATTACAACAATAAGCTAACCTACTACAATAATCTAATATTACCCCTACTCCTAATAATAATTCTACTCTCTAACATTCTAACCCCCTCAAATTGGGTCTGGTGCTTCTTATTACTATATATATAATATGGCATCATTAAACGACGCCCTTTGTGTCGTTTTGGATTATTCGTTATTTGGGCCTGCCCCATTTCCATCTTCCGGGCTATAACCACCGGCCTCTTTTTTTTTTTTTCTTTTTTTTTTCTTTTTGGAACTTTGCCTGTTAATACTTACACAGACCACACCGCCTCTTTCATACTTATCTTCTTCGCTTCTTCTTTCTCCCATCTGCTGCTATACCTTCGCCTACGTTATTCACCGGTTCACTTAGGGTTTGTTGCATTTTTTTGCCCATTAACTTTGTATGTATATATAACAACTTCCATCTATGTGTTTTATGCGTTTTTATGTTTCTGTTTCTTGAAATTGTTGTGTTTTGTGTTACTTGATCCTTCGTGGGCCGTTCATACTTGCTTACTTTAGTATCTAGATATGAGAACTAAGACTAGGGGTGTCCGTAGAAATAGTGGTGCCCAAATCTTAGAAGATGATCAACCCGTTACTGCCCATGTTGATGTGGGTTCAGCTTCGGCTGACCTCCATCCTCATACCGATTTAAATACTGCTGCGTGGTCTCACAATCCGACGGACACGAACGAATTTTTTAATTGTAATAGCAATCAGTGTGTTAATGGAAGTAGTCAACACGAACTTTTATTAGATGGGCGGTCTGTTGGTGATGCCGGTGATGTTGGATCAGCTTTCGTTGGTATTCATCCCCGTAGTAATATGACTCCTCATGTGTCGTCTTCATAAAGACTCAGAAAAAATCGAACTCGGAAAAAGATCTATTCGAAGGCAGCTGCTAAAGGAAGAAACAGAAAAAAAAACAGAGGCACCTGCGAAAAAAAGTAAGCAACAAGAATGATCATGTGACGGGTTACTGAAATTCAGTTATTACGTACAAATGTAGCGTAATAATGTAACTGAACAATAAACGTTTGTGAAGTGGATGCTTGCTGATGTTAATATACTACTTAGTTTTAATAACATGCTGTTTCATTAACGTTTTTTGTCTTTTGTTTCTATAATATACTAGGATAATACAACTCAGACATGTATCAACTTACTGTCGATTATCCAACAGCTTTTGCGTTCAAACCTAAGCACCCACATCTAAACAGCTCGCTGCCCCGCCGCAACGCGGCGGCCCGGGGCTTTCCTTGTTTATATCAAATGAGGAGTGAGGGGTATAATAGTCCATTCAGGCCACTTGCAATCCAAGCCATTCAATCAGGGGTAATCTGGTCATTTCACAGCGCCGAATGCTATTTTGTTTTATTCGGGAATGCCACGTGTCACGCTCCAATTGGTGGATCTGACTGCTAGAAGTTTCCTCGTACTGACACCTGCTGACACGCTCTGACCTCGTACTGACACACGCCTGATTCGTCATCTGGTACACGTGTCATCCTCTGATTGGTCAAGAATACTGCCACGTCAGAACCTCGTACTGACAACCTCGTACCTGCCATGTCAGTCTGCCACGTGAACAGTACATCGTACTGACTTGTCAGAAATAACTGCGCCGTACCTGCATTAAATACCAATTATTAGCAATAACGGCGCCGCCGCCACGTGGCAGCCTCCCATTGGTCAGCCGCCAGATGACGTCAGCATGTGGGACCCACTGGTCAACCTTAGTCAACGCAGGTCAAAGTCTGACCAGTCAACGGTCAACCAAAGTCAACGTTTGACCAGTCAACGGTCAACGGAAGTCAACGCTGACGGTCAATGGTCAACGAGGTCAACGGTCAACGCTGACCGGTCAACGGTCAATGGTCAACGTTGACTAGTCAACGCTGACCGGGTCGGGTCGGGTCTAGATACGGGTCCGGGTCGGTGACGTGTCGGGTCTGCCACGTGGACCACTCATAGAGCGCCACGTGGCATGGAGGATTAATACTCCAATATGCTCAGACGGGACTCGAACCCCAGACCTCTCGTGTGAGAGGTGAGCGTGATAACCAGCTGCTCTAGAGCATGGTTTCATTTGTTTTATGTGTTTGGTTCTTTTTATATTAGGTTTGAGCCCAGTCCAGATTTTCAATAATAAAAGGGTCATAATAGATTTTGACCTGTCAATATAAGGTAGTTTTGGACCTAATAAAAATTTGAGAAAAATACCGTCGGACTCGTTTTTTCGTGCTCTTTCCAATGGTGTGATCGGGGAATATTTTTGACTTCATCTAAACCTCGTAAAACGTGAAAACGTCGTCGAAAATCACCATTTTTCTTTTGTATTCAAACCCTTTTATCATCAACACATAATCACGCGTTCCAAACATATTTGTAACATAATAAATGTGATCCTGGCTTACATCCCCGGCCTCGGCTATTTACACTTTTCCAAATCTCGTGCTCGTTTTGTCATTTTCTTGTGATTTTTCGTCCTTTTCTTAAATATCCGTTCCTGCACATTCACAAACACAAAAACATACATTCTTTGGCAATTTTGGTTAGTTTTTGGTTTATTTGGTCCTTTTATGGCTCAAAAAAAGTGAGTGAATAAGCACTCACCAAAATCCCCCGGACTAAAGTATTGCCGTGTCCTCACGCAATGTGATCAATTCACGCTCACGAGATAAATAATTTCATAACTCTTTCTACTAACTTTGTAAAGTAGCAAGGAGGTTCGAAAGAAGTCATAAAATCATTTAATCCCGCAAACGCTCCGTTTTCCAAAATTTATTTTCTTTATTCCACTTTATTCTATTTTTGGACTTTTCACACTTCATTCTTGTGACGGTTTGTTGAACTTTCATTATTTTTGCAATAATTTTTAGGATCTATGAGTAGAAACACTTCTATTTAAGAAGTGACCATTCGGATAAAAATCGTCATCCTTGATTTTTCACGAGCTCCCAAACTAAGCGTAAAAACGAGATCACAGCTTATCTACAAATTTAATGCTAACACTACTCATAAAAGTTACTCGTGGATACTCCTTACTCCCATGTCCTAAGTTTTTGTATCTCATTATTTTATTTTTGTTGAGAAATGAATCGCTTCATATTTTCTCGGTTCGATAATTTTTTAGTCCGATAGTGACACCTAAGTTAAAACGATAAATAGTTACTCATTTTCTCTTAAGAACCACTGCAATAGAAATTCGGTCCACATCAAGAAATTTGGGGTACATACAATATCAGAAATATAAGTTGCGGAGTACGATCACGTGCACCTCATGTGACTGATTACTAATCGCGTATCACATGCACCTCACGCGCCAACAACTTATTGATACATACATAACTCTTATTCAACAATACTACAACTATCATATTTTTCATTTCTCACTTTTTTCACTTTTCTCATATTTTTCACTTTTTGTTTTCTTTTCTTGACTTTTTTCTCAATACATCAATGGAAGCTTATCGGGTAGCTCCAAAACCACATAGATAATCAACTTTTGACTTTTGATTTTTCACTTTTTGCTCTTATTTTTGATGTTCCTTGATATGTACCCAACTTCTAAAGCAAAAATTCTCTTAAGAAAACAAATAACTAAGTATTATTCAAACCTAAATATCACTAATTAACCTAGAACATCTATTATATATGTGTGACGTATCTGATGGGAGTAAAAAGCCACGAGTACCTCCTATGAGCTCTAAAGAGAACCATTACTCCACGTTTAGCATTAAACTTGTAAATAAACTCTATCATTTCTCGTTCTCTGCAAATTTAAGACCTCAAATAATGAGATTAGCAGATGCTTAGCCAATAATCAGCCACGCATATATAAAGTCAAATACGGAAACTTTGCAAACTCTTAAAAAGAATTCGCGTTTTGTAGCTCCTAATGTAAAAGACTAGCGAAAGCTTTTTAAGTTGTGCATGTATAAAGCCAAGTACGGGAGCCGACAAAAGAGTAGCTCCTAGTGTACAAGGCTAGCACAAACTTTTATGATTATCATTGGTTAAGGGAACAAGCTAGGGCTCAACACGCCCGGTCAAGTCAAAATATTTATTCCTACTCTCGCCAGCAAGAAAGTCAACAAGGTGTCAAATCACTTATTCAAACTTTATTATATTTTTGCACAACTTTTTCAATTTTTTTTTTTTTTTTTTTTTTTTTGTGCTTTTTCATGACTTTTTCATTCACTTTTCTTCAAAAATTTTGAAATTTTTCAATTTTTTTTTCAATCAATTTTTTTTTTTTTTTTTTTTTTTGGGTGGAAAAACGGAGTTGCAAGAGTACACGACATGGTGAAAAATGCAAGGTCAAAATCGAATCGAAGATTCACCCCCCCGGACTAGAATGAAACATTGTCCTCAATGTTTTACGGGCAAAGGTAATCCTAACATATATCTAGGGCCGTTTATTAAGTATGCCAAAGAAAACGTTAGTCGATAAGATTTTCGGATATTGGATTTCCATAAGCGACGATGAATGAGACTCGAGTGGAGAGAAAGACAAAACCACGAGCACGAGAGTCATCATAAATCGGGGACAATCCTGGACAATCATCACAAACAACCACGAAACACAAGATCGGAAGAGGTACCCCCTCCTCACGTTATTTATTAGAAAATAGAAATATAAGAAGATGATATTGGATAAGCATGGGGTGCCTCCCACGAAGCGCTTGTTTTTGTTCACCGAGTCACATTAGCTTGACTCGATCCCCGAATTAATTCGTCCTTGGGGAGAGCAGATGGAACGGCCACTTGGCAATAGAGATGCCGGGATCAAAAACGGTATCCTCACTCCCGGTGGAGTGAAGCATAAGAGAAATCACATCAAATGTGAAGAATGGTAGAAAGATTTTTATAAGAATTAAAATCCATTCTTCATCGTCTAAAACAAATTTATCATTAACGCCCTTTTCAACAAATACCACGGGAGGGAGGGTCGGGATTGTTTCTTCAATAAACAAACTCTTATGATAGAGTGCTCCTCCCCCCGGGTCAGGATCTTCTTCAAAACAAAAAGGATCATTCTCCGGTGGAGAAATGATATGAGAAAGTTCACCGAAGAACTTCTCGTGAAAAGAATCAAGCATATGATGTGAGTCCTGGACCTCGGGTTCTATTTCGGACTCATCACTAGGAATATCGAAGATAGGATTATTTGAAATTTGATTAAAATCCGATTCAAAATCAAATATCGGATTCGTGAAAGTCTTATCGAATACTTCGGGAACCCTCGGCACGAGATCATCATCGTCCTCATTTAGAACGTCATCACTCCCTTCAACCGGTGTGAAAGAAGGATGGAAAGAAGAATCACCGTGAAAATTTTCCCCGGACTCACTTTGGATTGGAACGAGGTTCTCGACACTTGACGTATTGAATTTGTCAGATTCCGTTGCCGGAATAGTGTTAATAGGCTCGTCCCCCATTATTAGAGAGTCCACGGGCTCCACGGGAGAAGAGATAGAATCATTTTGAGGATTTATGTTGATCGTAATCGTGGAACTATCATCATACAAACAACATTCACAAAATTGGAGTCTTCTTTCTTCAACACGAGGTACTTCCATCGATCTCTCATTCGGCTCGGGAGTAGATGTCATACGATTAAACATCTCATTCAACTCATTCATCATTGATTTGAGTTCAAGAATTTGATTATTGAAATTGGAAGATTGTGGGGGTTGATAAAAATCATTAGAATCGTAATAAGAATTTGATTCAAGATAAGAATTTTCGAACGATCCCCCACAATTTTCAAAACCCGATGGATTTTGAAATGAATCACCGTTGTAGCACGAATTTGGCTCATAAAAATCATTTTGAGGAAAATTATTGAAGCTCGAGTCGTAAGCGTAAGACGTATCTGCACTCGGCATATAGCACATACAATCGGTGTATCCACATCCATCACAAAAACATCCTCCACACGGCCTACCTTCTTCGGACGGGTTTCCACAATTATAACAACAAAACGACGGTGGTGGTGGTGTATAGAAATTAGGAATATTAGACGAATTGTTGAACGAATGAGAATTACAATTCAAACAAATGCCATCTCGAATATTATCTCCACATTCACTGCACGTACACCACACACACAACCCTCCGAAGAACGGTTCTCCACAATAAAGACAAATCGGATCCATAAGAATTAAAAAAATAAGAGGGTTTGAGAAGAAGAATTAAATTTTAGAGGATAAGAAGATTATTATTTTTTTTTTGTTTTTAATTGTTTGAAAAAGAAAATCAAAGTAGAAAAGGAAAATCTTTTTGTGTTTTTCTTAAAACTTTTATTTTCTTTTGTTTTTCTTTTTTATACGTTACGTTAACTGAAACCGTTTCCTTCAAACCACTCGCGACGGGACGGGAGAGAAGAATGGATCTCTCTTCAGCTTGCAATTTAATGTCAAAGCTATCCGTATTTCCCGCTTATTCGGTTGTAGAATGAAGTAATCCGATAAACAACTAATTTCACGTTTTTGTTATATTGTTATGCTTATTTAGTTTACAACGCTCCTCCTTTCGGTCGAGTCGAGGCTGTATCTTTTATTATTTTTTTGGTATTTTTGGAAATACTTTAGGAAAAGTATCTCTGATTTTTCAATATTTATATATATATACAAAAATAGAAGAAAGCTTAACAAAACACGATTTTTCAAAACAATGATTCAAAATTCACTTCAAGCCTTCCCCGGCAGCGGCGCCAAAAATTGATTCGACTCAATTATAGTATAGTAATATAGTATCGAAATGATCCGCAAGAAATACGAATCACCCGAGTCGTTTCCAAGTGAAGGTGTGAATGGAATCAAGAATATTGATTCGTGTAATCGTGATTTGAAAAGTGAGATATAATAGTGATTTTGTGAAATTAAAACTACGAATATCAAACATAAACTAAAAGGCAACAATCAAGCATATAAAATGATCTAAAAAGAGATAAATGTGAAATATGTTTGCTAAGTGACGAGAAAAGTTCATTAAGTGTGGACTAAGGTTTGATGACGAATTATATTCCTTAGACAAGACTATTTTCTCACAACGTTGGTTTATTTTGAAAATAATCCTTTAAAAAGAAAATAATTACTAGATGTGTAATTTGATTATTCTCCGGCTTTTGCCCTTCAAATAATAAAATCACAAATCTAAATAATCTTACTAATTATTAATCACAATCCCTATTTATTAATCCACACTTAAATCACAAATCCATATCACTTAACAAACACTAATAAACTACTTGCTACTCATATCAATTAAACTAACAAATATTCCAACAAACATGATCATATTAATAAACTAATTATAAAAGTGAAAAAGAATAAAAAGTAGAACCCGATCTAACGCGACGAGAATAATAAACCACCCGATTTTATAAACTTGACAAATTATAAAGTTTATTTCTTTAATAGCTTTGATATCACCAAATAGTAAATAAAGTTTTTGACTTTAATCACTAATTAGCTTTATAAAAACTAGAAAAGCTATAAGCTTTATTAATAAGTAAGCTTATAAAACCCTTAAGCTCCGGCCTTAGCGGTAGAAATGATGATAAACAAAGAAAAATCAAAACTTTATTAGAAATAAGCAATAATAATTACCAAATAAGCTATGGAAGAGCTTAATGGTTGATAAAACTACAAACTTTAAGTGAAATTAAGCTAAGAAAAGCTAAAAGATTGAAACTTTATGGTAAAAACTTAATAGATCTAAGAAATTAAGCTATTTTGAAAGTAAAAACTAATAAAGTTTAAAACTTTTTATGAAATAAGTGCTAAAATATGTAGATCTATAATAATGAACTAATTAATAGCTTTTAATAAAAGTAAAACTAATAAAAATCAAATCTTTTTGGTTTTTTATAAAGTAATTTGTAAAAACAAAATTAGATCTAAGTTTATAAAAGCTTTTAAAAACAAAGTAGTAAAAGAGAGTTTATTAAAAGAGCTAAATCTAAATAAGCCACAAAAAGCTATAAGCTTTCATGTCTTATTAGATAAGAAAAGTAAAAGAAAAGAAAATGAGTAGAAGTGAAAAGAAAGTAATCTTCAAAACTTCAAATTAAATCTTCATTTCCTATTAATAAACTAAAAAGTTGATTACAAAAAGCATTTGAAATAAGCTAATTTATTACAACAATAAGCTAACCTACTACAATAATCTAATATTACCCCTACTCCTAATAATAATTCTACTCTCTAACATTCTAACCCCCTCAAATTGGGTCTGGTGCTTCTTATTTATATCAAATGAGGAGTGAGGGGTATAATAGTCCATTCAGGCCACTTGCAATCCAAGCCATTCAATCAGGGGTAATCTGGTCATTTCACAGCGCCGAATGCTATTTTGTTTTATTCGGGAATGCCACGTGTCACGCTCCAATTGGTGGATCTGACTGCTAGAAGTTTCCTCGGACTGACACACGCCTGTGCACTCTGACCTCGTACTGACACCTGCTGACACGCTCTGACCTCGTACTGACACACGCCTGATTCGTCATCTGGTACACGTGTCATCCTCTGATTGGTCAAGAATACTGCCACGTCAGAACCTCGTACTGACAACCTCGTACCTGCCATGTCAGTCTGCCACGTGAACAGTACATCGTACTGACTTGTCAGAAATAACTGCGCCGTACCTGCATTAAATACCAATTATTAGCAATAACGGCGCCGCCGCCACGTGGCAGCCTCCCATTGGTCAGCCGCCAGATGACGTCAGCATGTGGGACCCACTGGTCAACCTTAGTCAACGCAGGTCAAAGTCTGACCAGTCAACGGTCAACCAAAGTCAACGTTTGACCAGTCAACGGTCAATGGAAGTCAACGCTGACGGTCAATGGTCAACGAGGTCAACGGTCAACGCTGACCGGTCAACGGTCAATGGTCAACGTTGACTAGTCAACGCTGACCGGGTCGGGTCGGGTCTAGATACGGGTCCGGGTCGGTGACGTGTCGGGTCTGCCACGTGGACCACTCATAGAGCGCCACGTGGCATGGAGGATTAATACTCCAATATGCTCAGACGGGACTCGAACCCCAGACCTCTCGTGTGAGAGGTGAGCGTGATAACCAGCTGCTCTAGAGCATGGTTTCATTTGTTTTATGTGTTTGGTTCTTTTTATATTAGGTTTGAGCCCAGTCCAGATTTTCAATAATAAAAGGGTCATAATAGATTTTGACCTGTCAATATAAGGTAGTTTTGGACCTAATAAAAATTTGAGAAAAATACCGTCGGACTCGTTTTTTCGTGCTCTTTCCAATGGTGTGATCGGGGAATATTTTTGACTTCATCTAAACCTCGTAAAACGTGAAAACGTCGTCGAAAATCACCATTTTTCTTTTGTATTCAAACCCTTTTATCATCAACACATAATCACGCGTTCCAAACATATTTGTAACATAATAAATGTGATCCTGGCTTACATCCCCGGCCTCGGCTATTTACACTTTTCCAAATCTCGTGCTCGTTTTGTCATTTTCTTGTGATTTTTCGTCCTTTTCTTAAATATCCGTTCCTGCACATTCACAAACACAAAAACATACATTCTTTGGCAATTTTGGTTAGTTTTTGGTTTATTTGGTCCTTTTATGGCTCAAAAAAAGTGAGTGAATAAGCACTCACCAAAATCCCCCGGACTAAAGTATTGCCGTGTCCTCACGCAATGTGATCAATTCACGCTCACGAGATAAATAATTTCATAACTCTTTCTACTAACTTTGTAAAGTAGCAAGGAGGTTCGAAAGAAGTCATAAAATCATTTAATCCCGCAAACGCTCCGTTTTCCAAAATTTATTTTCTTTATTCCACTTTATTCTATTTTTGGACTTTTCACACTTCATTCTTGTGACGGTTTGTTGAACTTTCATTATTTTTGCAATAATTTTTAGGATCTATGAGTAGAAACACTTCTATTTAAGAAGTGACCATTCGGATAAAAATCGTCATCCTTGATTTTTCACGAGCTCCCAAACTAAGCGTAAAAACGAGATCACAGCTTATCTACAAATTTAATGCTAACACTACTCATAAAAGTTACTCGTGGATACTCCTTACTCCCATGTCCTAAGTTTTTGTATCTCATTATTTTATTTTTGTTGAGAAATGAATCGCTTCATATTTTCTCGGTTCGATAATTTTTTAGTCCGATAGTGACACCTAAGTTAAAACGATAAATAGTTACTCATTTTCTCTTAAGAACCACTGCAATAGAAATTCGGTCCACATCAAGAAATTTGGGGTACATACAATATCAGAAATATAAGTTGCGGAGTACGATCACGTGCACCTCATGTGACTGATTACTAATCGCGTATCACATGCACCTCACGCGCCAACAACTTATTGATACATACATAACTCTTATTCAACAATACTACAACTATCATATTTTTCATTTCTCACTTTTTTCACTTTTCTCATATTTTTCACTTTTTGTTTTCTTTTCTTGACTTTTTTCTCAATACATCAATGGAAGCTTATCGGGTAGCTCCAAAACCACATAGATAATCAACTTTTGACATTTGATTTTTCACTTTTTGCTCTTATTTTTGATGTTCCTTGATATGTACCCAACTTCTAAAGCAAAAATTCTCTTAAGAAAACAAATAACTAAGTATTATTCAAACCTAAATATCACTAATTAACCTAGAACATCTATTATATATGTGTGACGTATCTGATGGGAGTAAAAAGCCACGAGTACCTCCTATGAGCTCTAAAGAGAACCATTACTCCACGTTTAACATTAAACTTGTAAATAAACTCTATCATTTCTCGTTCTCTGCAAATTTAAGACCTCAAATAATGAGATTAGCAGATGCTTAGCCAATAATCAGCCACGCATATATAAAGTCAAATACGGAAACTTTGCAAACTCTTAAAAAGAATTCGCGTTTTGTAGCTCCTAATGTAAAAGACTAGCGAAAGCTTTTTAAGTTGTGCATGTATAAAGCCAAGTACGGGAGCCGACAAAAGAGTAGCTCCTAGTGTACAAGGCTAGCACAAACTTTTATGATTATCATTGGTTAAGGGAACAAGCTAGGGCTCAACACGCCCGGTCAAGTCAAAATATTTATTCCTACTCTCGCCAGCAAGAAAGTCAACAAGGTGTCAAATCACTTATTCAAACTTTATTATATTTTTGCACAACTTTTTCAATTTTTTTTTTTTTTTTTTTTTTTTGCTTTTTCATGACTTTTTCATTCACTTTTCTTCAAAAATTTTGAAATTTTTCAATTTTTTTTTCAATCAATTTTTTTTTTTTTTTTTTTTTTTGGTGGAAAACGGAGTTGCAAGAGTACACGACATGGTGAAAAATGCAAGGTCAAAATCGAATCGAAGATTCACCCCCCCGGACTAGAATGAAACATTGTCCTCAATGTTTTACGGGCAAAGGTAATCCTAACATATATCTAGGGCCGTTTATTAAGTATGCCAAAGAAAACGTTAGTCGATAAGATTTTCGGATATTGGATTTCCATAAGCGACGATGAATGAGACTCGAGTGGAGAGAAAGACAAAACCACGAGCACGAGAGTCATCATAAATCGGGGACAATCCTGGACAATCATCACAAACAACCACGAAACACAAGATCGGAAGAGGTACCCCCTCCTCACGTTATTTATTAGAAAATAGAAATATAAGAAGATGATATTGGATAAGCATGGGGTGCCTCCCACGAAGCGCTTGTTTTTGTTCACCGAGTCACATTAGCTTGACTCGATCCCCGAATTAATTCGTCCTTGGGGAGAGCAGATGGAACGGCCACTTGGCAATAGAGATGCCGGGATCAAAAACGGTATCCTCACTCCCGGTGGAGTGAAGCATAAGAGAAATCACATCAAATGTGAAGAATGGTAGAAAGATTTTTATAAGAATTAAAATCCATTCTTCATCGTCTAAAACAAATTTATCATTAACGCCCTTTTCAACAAATACCACGGGAGGGAGGGTCGGGATTGTTTCTTCAATAAACAAACTCTTATGATAGAGTGCTCCTCCCCCCGGGTCAGGATCTTCTTCAAAACAAAAAGGATCATTCTCCGGTGGAGAAATGATATGAGAAAGTTCACCGAAGAACTTCTCGTGAAAAGAATCAAGCATATGATGTGAGTCCTGGACCTCGGGTTCTATTTCGGACTCATCACTAGGAATATCGAAGATAGGATTATTTGAAATTTGATTAAAATCCGATTCAAAATCAAATATCGGATTCGTGAAAGTCTTATCGAATACTTCGGGAACCCTCGGCACGAGATCATCATCGTCCTCATCTAGAACGTCATCACTCCCTTCAACCGGTGTGAAAGAAGGATGGAAAGAAGAATCACCGTGAAAATTTTCCCCGGACTCACTTTGGATTGGAACGAGGTTCTCGACACTTGACGTATTGAATTTGTCAGATTCCGTTGCCGGAATAGTGTTAATAGGCTCGTCCCCCATTATTAGAGAGTCCACGGGCTCCACGGGAGAAGAGATAGAATCATTTTGAGGATTTATGTTGATCGTAATCGTGGAACTATCATCATACAAACAACATTCACAAAATTGGAGTCTTCTTTCTTCAACACGAGGTACTTCCATCGATCTCTCATTCGGCTCGGGAGTAGATGTCATACGATTAAACATCTCATTCAACTCATTCATCATTGATTTGAGTTCAAGAATTTGATTATTGAAATTGGAAGATTGTGGGGGTTGATAAAAATCATTAGAATCGTAATAAGAATTTGATTCAAGATAAGAATTTTCGAACGATCCCCCACAATTTTCAAAACCCGATGGATTTTGAAATGAATCACCGTTGTAGCACGAATTTGGCTCATAAAAATCATTTTGAGGAAAATTATTGAAGCTCGAGTCGTAAGCGTAAGACGTATCTGCACTCGGCATATAGCACATACAATCGGTGTATCCACATCCATCACAAAAACATCCTCCACACGGCCTACCTTCTTCGGACGGGTTTCCACAATTATAACAACAAAACGACGGTGGTGGTGGTGTATAGAAATTAGGAATATTAGACGAATTGTTGAACGAATGAGAATTACAATTCAAACAAATGCCATCTCGAATATTATCTCCACATTCACTGCACGTACACCACACACACAACCCTCCGAAGAACGGTTCTCCACAATAAAGACAAATCGGATCCATAAGAATTAAAAAAATAAGAGGGTTTGAGAAGAAGAATTAAATTTTAGAGGATAAGAAGATTATTATTTTTTTTTTGTTTTTAATTGTTTGAAAAAGAAAATCAAAGTAGAAAAGGAAAATCTTTTTGTGTTTTTCTTAAAACTTTTATTTTCTTTTGTTTTTCTTTTTTATACGTTACGTTAACTGAAACCGTTTCCTTCAAACCACTCGCGACGGGACGGGAGAGAAGAATGGATCTCTCTTCAGCTTGCAATTTAATGTCAAAGCTATCCGTATTTCCCGCTTATTCGGTTGTAGAATGAAGTAATCCGATAAACAACTAATTTCACGTTTTTGTTATATTGTTATGCTTATTTAGTTTACAACGCTCCTCCTTTCGGTCGAGTCGAGGCTGTATCTTTTATTATTTTTTTGGTATTTTTGGAAATACTTTAGGAAAAGTATCTCTGATTTTTCAATATTTATATATATATACAAAAATAGAAGAAAGCTTAACAAAACACGATTTTTCAAAACAATGATTCAAAATTCACTTCAAGCCTTCCCCGGCAGCGGCGCCAAAAATTGATTCGACTCAATTATAGTATAGTAATATAGTATCGAAATGATCCGCAAGAAATACGAATCACCCGAGTCGTTTCCAAGTGAAGGTGTGAATGGAATCAAGAATATTGATTCGTGTAATCGTGATTTGAAAAGTGAGATATAATAGTGATTTTGTGAAATTAAAACTACGAATATCAAACATAAACTAAAAGGCAACAATCAAGCATATAAAATGATTTAAAAAGAGATAAATGTGAAATATGTTTGCTAAGTGACGAGAAAAGTTCATTAAGTGTGGACTAAGGTTTGATGACGAATTATATTCCTTAGACAAGACTATTTTCTCACAACGTTGGTTTATTTTGAAAATAATCCTTTAAAAAGAAAATAATTACTAGATGTGTAATTTGATTATTCTCCGGCTTTTGCCCTTCAAATAATAAAATCACAAATCTAAATAATCTTACTAATTATTAATCACAATCCCTATTTATTAATCCACACTTAAATCACAAATCCATATCACTTAACAAACACTAATAAACTACTTGCTACTCATATCAATTAAACTAACAAATATTCCAACAAACATGATCATATTAATAAACTAATTATAAAAGTGAAAAAGAATAAAAAGTAGAACCCGATCTAACGCGACGAGAATAATAAACCACCCGATTTTATAAACTTGACAAATTATAAAGTTTATTTCTTTAATAGCTTTGATATCACCAAATAGTAAATAAAGTTTTTGACTTTAATCACTAATTAGCTTTATAAAAACTAGAAAAGCTATAAGCTTTATTAATAAGTAAGCTTATAAAACCCTTAAGCTCCGGCCTTAGCGGTAGAAATGATGATAAACAAAGAAAAATCAAAACTTTATTAGAAATAAGCAATAATAATTACCAAATAAGCTATGGAAGAGCTTAATGGTTGATAAAACTACAAACTTTAAGTGAAATTAAGCTAAGAAAAGCTAAAAGATTGAAACTTTATGGTAAAAACTTAATAGATCTAAGAAATTAAGCTATTTTGAAAGTAAAAACTAATAAAGTTTAAAACTTTTTATGAAATAAGTGCTAAAATATGTAGATCTATAATAATGAACTAATTAATAGCTTTTAATAAAAGTAAAACTAATAAAAATCAAATCTTTTTGGTTTTTTATAAAGTAATTTGTAAAAACAAAATTAGATCTAAGTTTATAAAAGCTTTTAAAAACAAAGTAGTAAAAGAGAGTTTATTAAAAGAGCTAAATCTAAATAAGCCACAAAAAGCTATAAGCTTTCATGTCTTATTAGATAAGAAAAGTAAAAGAAAAGAAAATGAGTAGAAGTGAAAAGAAAGTAATCTTCAAAACTTCAAATTAAATCTTCATTTCCTATTAATAAACTAAAAAGTTGATTACAAAAAGCATTTGAAATAAGCTAATTTATTACAACAATAAGCTAACCTACTACAATAATCTAATATTACCCCTACTCCTAATAATAATTCTACTCTCTAACATTCTAACCCCCTCAAATTGGGTCTGGTGCTTCTTATTTATATCAAATGAGGAGTGAGGGGTATAATAGTCCATTCAGGCCACTTGCAATCCAAGCCATTCAATCAGGGGTAATCTGGTCATTTCACAGCGCCGAATGCTATTTTGTTTTATTCGGGAATGCCACGTGTCACGCTCCAATTGGTGGATCTGACTGCTAGAAGTTTCCTCGGACTGACACACGCCTGTGCACTCTGACCTCGTACTGACACCTGCTGACACGCTCTGACCTCGTACTGACACACGCCTGATTCGTCATCTGGTACACGTGTCATCCTCTGATTGGTCAAAAATACTGCCACGTCAGAACCTCGTACTGACAACCTCGTACCTGCCATGTCAGTCTGCCACGTGAACAGTACATCGTACTGACTTGTCAGAAATAACTGCGCCGTACCTGCATTAAATACCAATTATTAGCAATAACGGCGCCGCCGCCACGTGGCAGCCTCCCATTGGTCAGCCGCCAGATGACGTCAGCATGTGGGACCCACTGGTCAACCTTAGTCAACGCATGTCAAAGTCTGACCAGTCAACGGTCAACCAAAGTCAACGTTTGACCAGTCAACGGTCAACGGAAGTCAACGCTGACAGTCAATGGTCAACGAGGTCAACGGTCAATGGTCAACGTTGACTAGTCAACGCTGACCGGGTCGGGTCGGGTCTAGATACGGGTCCGGGTCGGTGACGTGTCGGGTCTGCCACGTGGACCACTCATAGAGCGCCACGTGGCATGGAGGATTAATACTCCAATATGCTCAGACGGGACTCGAACCCCAGACCTCTCGTGTGAGAGGTGAGCGTGATAACCAGCTGCTCTAGAGCATGGTTTCATTTGTTTTATGTGTTTGGTTCTTTTTATATTAGGTTTGAGCCCAGTCCAGATTTTCAATAATAAAAGGGTCATAATAGATTTTGACCTGTCAATATAAGGTAGTTTTGGACCTAATAAAAATTTGAGAAAAATACCGTCGGACTCGTTTTTTCGTGCTCTTTCCAATGGTGTGATCGGGGAATATTTTTGACTTCATCTAAACCTCGTAAAACGTGAAAACGTCGTCGAAACTCTTCGAAAATCACCATTTTTCTTTTGTATTCAAACCCTTTTATCATCAACACATAATCACGCGTTCCAAACATATTTGTAACATAATAAATGTGATCCTGGCTTACATCCCCGGCCTCGGCTATTTACACTTTTCCAAATCTCGTGCTCGTTTTGTCATTTTCTTGTGATTTTTCGTCCTTTTCTTAAATATCCGTTCCTGCACATTCACAAACACAAAAACATACATTCTTTGGCAATTTTGGTTAGTTTTTGGTTTATTTGGTCCTTTTATGGCTCAAAAAAAGTGAGTGAATAAGCACTCACCAAAATCCCCCGGACTAAAGTATTGCCGTGTCCTCACGCAATGTGATCAATTCACGCTCACGAGATAAATAATTTCATAACTCTTTCTACTAACTTTGTAAAGTAGCAAGGAGGTTCGAAAGAAGTCATAAAATCATTTAATCCCGCAAACGCTCCGTTTTCCAAAATTTATTTTCTTTATTCCACTTTATTCTATTTTTGGACTTTTCACACTTCATTCTTGTGACGGTTTGTTGAACTTTCATTATTTTTGCAATAATTTTTAGGATCTATGAGTAGAAACACTTCTATTTAAGAAGTGACCATTCGGATAAAAATCGTCATCCTTGATTTTTCACGAGCTCCCAAACTAAGCGTAAAAACGAGATCACAGCTTATCTACAAATTTAATGCTAACACTACTCATAAAAGTTACTCGTGGATACTCCTTACTCCCATGTCCTAAGTTTTTGTATCTCATTATTTTATTTTTGTTGAGAAATGAATCGCTTCATATTTTCTCGGTTCGATAATTTTTTAGTCCGATAGTGACACCTAAGTTAAAACGATAAATAGTTACTCATTTTCTCTTAAGAACCACTGCAATAGAAATTCGGTCCACATCAAGAAATTTGGGGTACATACAATATCAGAAATATAAGTTGCGGAGTACGATCACGTGCACCTCATGTGACTGATTACTAATCGCGTATCACATGCACCTCACGCGCCAACAACTTATTGATACATACATAACTCTTATTCAACAATACTACAACTATCATATTTTTCATTTCTCACTTTTTTCACTTTTCTCATATTTTTCACTTTTTGTTTTCTTTTCTTGACTTTTTTCTCAATACATCAATGGAAGCTTATCGGGTAGCTCCAAAACCACATAGATAATCAACTTTTGACTTTTGATTTTTCACTTTTTGCTCTTATTTTTGATGTTCCTTGATATGTACCCAACTTCTAAAGCAAAAATTCTCTTAAGAAAACAAATAACTAAGTATTATTCAAACCTAAATATCACTAATTAACCTAGAACATCTATTATATATGTGTGACGTATCTGATGGGAGTAAAAAGCCACGAGTACCTCCTATGAGCTCTAAAGAGAACCATTACTCCACGTTTAGCATTAAACTTGTAAATAAACTCTATCATTTCTCGTTCTCTGCAAATTTAAGACCTCAAATAATGAGATTAGCAGATGCTTAGCCAATAATCAGCCACGCATATATAAAGTCAAATACGGGAACTTTGCAAACTCTTAAAAAGAATTCGCGTTTTGTAGCTCCTAATGTAAAAGACTAGCGAAAGCTTTTTAAGTTGTGCATGTATAAAGCCAAGTACGGGAGCCGACAAAAGAGTAGCTCCTAGTGTACAAGGCTAGCACAAACTTTTATGATTATCATTGGTTAAGGGAACAAGCTAGGGCTCAACACGCCCGGTCAAGTCAAAATATTTATTCCTACTCTCGCCAGCAAGAAAGTCAACAAGGTGTCAAATCACTTATTCAAACTTTATTATATTTTTGCACAACTTTTTCAATTTTTTTTTTTTTTTTTTTTTTTTTTTTTTTTTTTTTTTTTTTGTGCTTTTTCATTCACTTTTCTTCAAAAAATTTGAAATTTTTCAATTTTTTTTTCAATCAAAATTTTTTTTTTTTTTTTTGGGTGGAAAAACGGAGTTGCAAGAGTACACGACATGGTGAAAAATGCAAGGTCAAAATCGAATCGAAGATTCACCCCCCCCGGACTAGAATGAAACATTGTCCTCAATGTTTTACGGGCAAAGGTAATCCTAACATATATCTAGGGCCGTTTATTAAGTATGCCAAAGAAAACGTTAGTCGATAAGATTTTCGGATATTGGATTTCCATAAGCGACGATGAATGAGACTCGAGTGGAGAGAAAGACAAAACCACGAGCACGAGAGTCATCATAAATCGGGGACAATCCTGGACAATCATCACAAACAACCACGAAACACAAGATCGGAAGAGGTACCCCCTCCTCACGTTATTTATTAGAAAATAGAAATATAAGAAGATGATATTGGATAAGCATGGGGTGCCTCCCACGAAGCGCTTGTTTTTGTTCACCGAGTCACATTAGCTTGACTCGATCCCCGAATTAATTCGTCCTTGGGGAGAGCAGATGGAACGGCCACTTGGCAATAGAGATGCCGGGATCAAAAACGGTATCCTCACTCCCGGTGGAGTGAAGCATAAGAGAAATCACATCAAATGTGAAGAATGGTAGAAAGATTTTTATAAGAATTAAAATCCATTCTTCATCGTCTAAAACAAATTTATCATTAATGCCCTTTTCAACAAATACCACGGGAGGGAGGGTCGGGATTGTTTCTTCAATAAACAAACTCTTATGATAGAGTGCTCCTCCCCCCGGGTCAGGATCTTCTTCAAAACAAAAAGGATCATTCTCCGGTGGAGAAATGATATGAGAAAGTTCACCGAAGAACTTCTCGTGAAAAGAATCAAGCATATGATGTGAGTCCTGGACCTCGGGTTCTATTTCGGACTCATCACTAGGAATATCGAAGATAGGATTATTTGAAATTTGATTAAAATCTGATTCAAAATCAAATATCGGATTCGTGAAAGTCTTATCGAATACTTCGGGAACCCTCGGCACGAGATCATCATCGTCCTCATCTAGAACGTCATCACTCCCTTCAACCGGTGTGAAAGAAGGATGGAAAGAAGAATCACCGTGAAAATTTTCCCCGGACTCACTTTGGATTGGAACGAGGTTCTCGACACTTGACGTATTGAATTTGTCAGATTCCGTTGCCAGAATAGTGTTAAGAGGCTCGTCCCCCATTATTAGAGAGTCCACGGGCTCCACGGGAGAAGAGATAGAATCATTTTGAGGATTTATGTTGATCATAATCGTGGAACTATCATCATACAAACAACATTCACAAAATTGGAGTCTTCTTTCTTCAACACGAGGTACTTCCATCGATCTCTCATTCGGCTCGGGAGTAGATGTCATACGATTAAACATCTCATTCAACTCATTCATCATTGATTTGAGTTCAAGAATTTGATTATTGAAATTGGAAGATTGTGGGGGTTGATAAAAATCATTAGAATCGTAATAAGAATTTGATTCAAGATAAGAATTTTCGAACGATCCCCCACAATTTTCAAAACCCGATGGATTTTGAAATGAATCACCGTTGTAGCACGAATTTGGCTCATAAAAATCATTTTGAGGAAAATTATTGAAGCTCGAGTCGTAAGCGTAAGACGTATCTGCACTCGGCATATAGCACATACAATCGGTGTATCCACATCCATCACAAAAACATCCTCCACACGGCCTACCTTCTTCGGACGGGTTTCCAGAATTATAACAACAAAACGACGGTGGTGGTGGTGTATAGAAATTAGGAATATTAGACGAATTGTTGAACGAATGAGAATTACAATTCAAACAAATGCCATCTCGAATATTATCTCCACATTCAGTGCACGTACACCACACACACAACCCTCCGAAGAACGGTTCTCCACAATAAAGACAAATCGGATCCATAAGAATTAAAAAAATAAGAGGGTTTGAGAAGAAGAATTAAATTTTAGAGGATAAGAAGATTATTATTTTTTTTTGTTTTTAATTGTTTGAAAAAGAAAATCAAAGTAGAAAAGGAAAATCTTTTTGTGTTTTTCTTAAAACTTTTATTTTCTTTTGTTTTTCTTTTTTATACGTTACGTTAACTGAAACCGTTTCCTTCAAACCACTCGCGACGGGACGGGAGAGAAGAATGGATCTCTCTTCAGCTTGCAATTTAATGTCAAAGCTATCCGTATTTCCCGCTTATTCGGTTGTAGAATGAAGTAATCCGATAAACAACTAATTTCACGTTTTTGTTATATTGTTATGCTTATTTAGTTTACAACGCTCCTCCTTTCGGTCGAGTCGAGGCTGTATCTTTTATTATTTTTTTGGTATTTTTGGAAATACTTTAGGAAAAGTATCTCTGATTTTTCAATATTTATATATATATACAAAAATAGAAGAAAGCTTAACAAAACACGATTTTTCAAAACAATGATTCAAAATTCACTTCAAGCCTTCCCCGGCAGCGGCGCCAAAAATTGATTCGACTCAATTATAGTATAGTAATATAGTATCGAAATGATCCGCAAGAAATACGAATCACCCGAGTCGTTTCCAAGTGAAGGTGTGAATGGAATCAAGAATATTGATTCGTGTAATCGTGATTTGAAAAGTGAGATATAATAGTGATTTTGTGAAATTAAAACTACGAATATCAAACATAAACTAAAAGGCAACAATCAAGCATATAAAATGATCTAAAAAGAGATAAATGTGAAATATGTTTGCTAAGTGACGAGAAAAGTTCATTAAGTGTGGACTAAGGTTTGATGACGAATTATATTCCTTAGACAAGACTATTTTCTCACAACGTTGGTTTATTTTGAAAATAATCCTTTAAAAAGAAAATAATTACTAGATGTGTAATTTGATTATTCTCCGGCTTTTGCCCTTCAAATAATAAAATCACAAATCTAAATAATCTTACTAATTATTAATCACAATCCCTATTTATTAATCCACACTTAAATCACAAATCCATATCACTTAACAAACACTAATAAACTACTTGCTACTCATATCAATTAAACTAACAAATATTCCAACAAACATGATCATATTAATAAACTAATTATAAAAGTGAAAAAGAATAAAAAGTAGAACCCGATCTAACGCGACGAGAATAATAAACCACCCGATTTTATAAACTTGACAAATTATAAAGTTTATTTCTTTAATAGCTTTGATATCACCAAATAGTAAATAAAGTTTTTGACTTTAATCACTAATTAGCTTTATAAAAACTAGAAAAGCTATAAGCTTTATTAATAAGTAAGCTTATAAAACCCTTAAGCTCCGGCCTTAGCGGTAGAAATGATGATAAACAAAGAAAAATCAAAACTTTATTAGAAATAAGCAATAATAATTACCAAATAAGCTATGGAAGAGCTTAATGGTTGATAAAACTACAAACTTTAAGTGAAATTAAGCTAAGAAAAGCTAAAAGATTGAAACTTTATGGTAAAAACTTAATAGATCTAAGAAATTAAGCTATTTTGAAAGTAAAAACTAATAAAGTTTAAAACTTTTTATGAAATAAGTGCTAAAATATGTAGATCTATAATAATGAACTAATTAATAGCTTTTAATAAAAGTAAAACTAATAAAAATCAAATCTTTTTGGTTTTTTATAAAGTAATTTGTAAAAACAAAATTAGATCTAAGTTTATAAAAGCTTTTAAAAACAAAGTAGTAAAAGAGAGTTTATTAAAAGAGCTAAATCTAAATAAGCCACAAAAAGCTATAAGCTTTCATGTCTTATTAGATAAGAAAAGTAAAAGAAAAGAAAATGAGTAGAAGTGAAAAGAAAGTAATCTTCAAAACTTCAAATTAAATCTTCATTTCCTATTAATAAACTAAAAAGTTGATTACAAAAAGCATTTGAAATAAGCTAATTTATTACAACAATAAGCTAACCTACTACAATAATCTAATATTACCCCTACTCCTAATAATAATTCTACTCTCTAACATTCTAACCCCCTCAAATTGGGTCTGGTGCTTCTTATTTATATCAAATGAGGAGTGAGGGGTATAATAGTCCATTCAGGCCACTTGCAATCCAAGCCATTCAATCAGGGGTAATCTGGTCATTTCACAGCGCCGAATGCTATTTTGTTTTATTCGGGAATGCCACGTGTCACGCTCCAATTGGTGGATCTGACTGCTAGAAGTTTCCTCGGACTGACACACGCCTGTGCACTCTGACCTCGTACTGACACCTGCTGACACGCTCTGACCTCGTACTGACACACGCCTGATTCGTCATCTGGTACACGTGTCATCCTCTGATTGGTCAAGAATACTGCCACGTCAGAACCTCGTACTGACAACCTCGTACCTGCCATGTCAGTCTGCCACGTGAACAGTACATCGTACTGACTTGTCAGAAATAACTGCGCCGTACCTGCATTAAATACCAATTATTAGCAATAACGGCGCCGCCGCCACGTGGCAGCCTCCCATTGGTCAGCCGCCAGATGACGTCAGCATGTGGGACCCACTGGTCAACCTTAGTCAACGCAGGTCAAAGTTTGACCAGTCAACGGTCAACCAAAGTCAACGTTTGACCAGTCAACGGTCAACGAAAGTCAACGCTGACGGTCAATGGTCAACGAGGTCAAACGGTCAACGCTGACCGGTCAACGGTCAATGGTCAACGTTGACGAGTCAACGCTGACCGGGTCGGGTCGGGTCTAGATACGGGTCCGGGTCGGTGACGTGTCGGGTCTGCCACGTGGACCACTCATAGAGCGCCACGTGGCATGGAGGATTAATACTCCAATATGCTCAGACGGGACTCGAACCCCTGACCTCTCGTGTGAGAGGTGAGCGTGATAACCAGCTGCTCTAGAGCATGGTTTCATTTGTTTTATGTGTTTGGTTCTTTTTATATTAGGTTTGAGCCCAGTCCAGATTTTCAATAATAAAAGGGTCATAATAGATTTTGACCTGTCAATATAAGGTAGTTTTGGACCTAATAAAAATTTGAGAAAAATACCGTCGGACTCGTTTTTTCGTGCTCTTTCCAATGGTGTGATCGGGGAATATTTTTGACTTCATCTAAACCTCGTAAAACGTGAAAACGTCGTCGAAACTCTTCGAAAATCACCATTTTTCTTTTGTATTCAAACCCTTTTATCATCAACACATAATCACGCGTTCCAAACATATTTGTAACATAATAAATGTGATCCTGGCTTACATCCCCGGCCTCGGCTATTTACACTTTTCCAAATCTCGTGCTCGTTTTGTCATTTTCTTGTGATTTTTCGTCCTTTTCTTAAATATCCGTTCCTGCACATTCACAAACACAAAAACATACATTCTTTGGCAATTTTGGTTAGTTTTTGGTTTATTTGGTCCTTTTATGGCTCAGAAAAAGTGAGTGAATAAGCACTCACCAAAATCCCCCGGACTAAAGTATTGCCGTGTCCTCACGCAATGTGATCAATTCACGCTCACGAGATAAATAATTTCATAACTCTTTCTACTAACTTTGTAAAGTAGCAAGGAGGTTCGAAAGAAGTCATAAAATCATTTAATCCCGCAAACGCTCCGTTTTCCAAAATTTATTTTCTTTATTCCACTTTATTCTATTTTTGGACTTTTCACACTTCATTCTTGTGACGGTTTGTTGAACTTTCATTATTTTTGCAATAATTTTTAGGATCTATGAGTAGAAACACTTCTATTTAAGAAGTGACCATTCGGATAAAAATCGTCATCCTTGATTTTTCACGAGCTCCCAAACTAAGCGTAAAAACGAGATCACAGCTTATCTACAAATTTAATGCTAACACTACTCATAAAAGTTACTCGTGGATACTCCTTACTCCCATGTCCTAAGTTTTTGTATCTCATTATTTTATTTTTGTTGAGAAATGAATCGCTTCATATTTTCTCGTTTCGATAATTTTTTAGTCCGATAGTGACACCTAAGTTAAAACGATAAATAGTTACTCATTTTCTCTTAAGAACCACTGCAATAGAAATTCGGTCCACATCAAGAAATTTGGGGTACATACAATATCAGAAATATAAGTTGCGGAGTACGATCACGTGCACCTCATGTGACTGATTACTAATCGCGTATCACATGCACCTCACGCGCCAACAACTTATTGATACATACATAACTCTTATTCAACAATACTACAACTATCATATTTTTCATTTCTCACTTTTTTCACTTTTCTCATATTTTTCACTTTTTGTTTTCTTTTCTTGACTTTTTTCTCAATACATCAATGGAAGCTTATCGGGTAGCTCCAAAACCACATAGATAATCAACTTTTGACTTTTGATTTTTCACTTTTTGCTCTTATTTTTGATGTTCCTTGATATGTACCCAACTTCTAAAGCAAAAATTCTCTTAAGAAAACAAATAACTAAGTATTATTCAAACCTAAATATCACTAATTAACCTAGAACATCTATTATATATGTGTGACGTATCTGATGGGAGTAAAAAGCCACGAGTACCTCCTATGAGCTCTAAAGAGAACCATTACTCCACGTTTAGCATTAAACTTGTAAATAAACTCTATCATTTCTCGTTCTCTGCAAATTTAAGACCTCAAATAATGAGATTAGCAGATGCTTAGCCAATAATCAGCCACTCATATATAAAGTCAAATACGGGAACTTTGCAAACTCTTAAAAAGAATTCGCGTTTTGTAGCTCCTAATGTAAAAGACTAGCGAAAGCTTTTTAAGTTGTGCATGTATAAAGCCAAGTACGGGAGCCGACAAAAGAGTAGCTCCTAGTGTACAAGGCTAGCACAAACTTTTATGATTATCATTGGTTAAGGGAACAAGCTAGGGCTCAACACGCCCGGTCAAGTCAAAATATTTATTCCTACTCTCGCCAGCAAGAAAGTCAACAAGGTGTCAAATCACTTATTCAAACTTTATTATATTTTTGCACAACTTTTTCAATTTTTTTTTTTTTTTTTTTTTTTTTTTTTTTTTGCTTTTTCATGACTTTTTCATTCACTTTTCTTCAAAAATTTTGAAATTTTTCAATTTTTTTTTCAATCAAATTTTTTTTTTTTTTTTTTTTTTTTGGGTGGAAAAACGGAGTTGCAAGAGTACACGACATGGTGAAAAATGGAAGGTCAAAATCGAATCGAAGATTCACTCCCCCGGACTAGAATTTGAAGACTTTGTTTAAAAATGGGCTGTTTAGAATTTGAAGAAATTTATCACTTGGAAAGCGTTTTCAGGGCTCGAGCTTCTTTATTCCTGAACGAAAACGTCGTTCCGGACAACTTTCGTGTTTTAACTTTTTGATGAATCGGACCAGAAGTGGGACTTTCAAAAAGTCAGAATGCGATTCAGTAAGGTTTAGGCAGTTTTGCCGGAAATCTTTGGTAACTTCAAATGGGCGTAACTTTTGACTCGTATACTCGTTTTAGGTGGTTCAAATTGCTATGGTTTCCTTGTTAAGTCCTCTACTGTAATATGTAATGATCCAATATCATAATTTTACCATTTTGGTCGTGGTTTTCCAAGAAATTCACTAGTTTGCTTGTTTTAGTAACTTGTTGCAATAATTCATTATAACAACATCTTTTACTCATTTTTATACATCATGGACATAAATACAACACATAATATAGCAAGAATAACATGTAAATGATATGAACATGATAAATTAACAAGAAGCATGTTAGGTTTAGGCTTACAACTTTTGGCTTTCTAATAAAGAAAGGAAGTAACAAGTAAGGAAATGGACTTTGATAGACTTGCTTCAACCCTTTGCAATCTTTGATAAACCAAGGTTATTTGAAGATTATAACGACGCCTTCTTGAAGTCCAAAGCTATTTGAAGATTATAACGACGTCTTTTTGGAGACTTTAAAGTTATAACAACTTTTCTTAGAAAATTTCCAAGATTGAAGATCAAACACTAGTTTTCTTTCAAAAACTAGTTAACTTTCTTACAAAATATAAGAAAAGTGCCTTAGGTTTTAGGACTTGAAGGTTATAAGAAGGTGTGGTGCAAGAAATATCATGTGTTTAGCTTGGTATTTATAGGGTAGGAAAAATAGTTAACCATATATTGGGTTAGAGTTTAACCATGGTTAGTTAAGACACTTGTAATGATCCTAGAGATCAATGGTCAAGATCAAGCCACACCATGGTGACTCCCCCCCCCCCTATTTGGCGGTTCAACATGGATAAGATGACTAGATGATGAGTCTTGGTGTTATCTTGCTTAGTTTGTGCATTTTGACTCCGTAAAAAGCTAACCGTAAATGATTAAGCCTCAAAACGTAAAACCGGGCGTCGTAAAATTATGGAATTTGAAAGTATTGTTAAACATGTCCATATAGTCCATAATAAAATATAAAATGAGTGGTAGGTTCTATCGGGTGCTAAAACCCTGCTAAAAACTGGAAACACGGGTCTAAAACGCGTAATACGTAAAATGTACGAATATTGCGTAAAATTGAGAAAAGTAAAATGTTACTTTTCTAATGTGATAAAAATGATTTAAAATGACTTATAATGTCTAGACTGGGCTCAGTCTAGTGTCGGTTGGTATTAAATGTCTTTTAGACATCAAACCGTAAGCCTAAAAATCACGAAATGACTTATAACATCAAGGGATGATTTTTGGTCAATGGAGGAGGGAAAAATATGTTGACTTTTTCTAATAAGTTGAAAACTCAAATCGTGTTAGAAACGCGTTTTGTGGTCTAACGGTTAATCGCCCATACGGTTAAGCGTGCTCATGTGAGAATAGTACTGGCTTGGGTGACCTGCCGGGAAGTCTTTGGTCATGTTTTTCTCAGTCACGATTAATTCTTAGATAAATCATGAGTGTGTCAAACATTTTTCTGATGCGGGGTCACTTAACGCGGTCGAGTTTCGTTGTACGTAGAATTTCTGAATGACGTTTTACCCTAAAACGTGTAATTCCTTAATAACTTTTACGAAAATGATCTGACGAATGTCAAACATTTAATTTGTCATGGAAATGATTTATCACTCGAGAATATCAAATAAAAATCAACTTTCGGGAAAAATGAATAGTAAAAGTGAATAGTGAAATTTTCCGGGAATGGTAATTAACCTGAAATTGCGAATTGTTACATCTTGGGGTGCATAATACTAGATTTTATGTTAGTGTTATTTAGGTTCGTTGTTTATGGTTTACCTTTTGACAATAACATCTAGAGGGACGATATTTATTGCCAGTGTTGTTATACTAGTGGGATTGCATTTTGATATAGTTATTTGGGAACTGTCGACTGAATACATTTAAGTAGTGGCCTCGTATAAACACTATAGAGTTGAGATCGGTTAAAAATAAGTGAATTCTACAAAGTCTACAAAGCCATACAAATTGTTACATGTGTCCCACCAACTTTCCTACCTTATTTTTTATTAATTTTTTGGTCAAAGGGCATTGTGGCATTTGACATGTTTTTTTTTAATTCCACCCTAAACTTCAAACGTAAATAACTTTAAAACGAAAAACTTTTACAAAAAAACCGATTTCACCATAATTTTTAAATTTAATTTTCTTTATTTTGGTATGTATTTTGATATATAAATAGCAGCTTTTTTTCAACTTTTTAAGTGCATTTTGATTTTCTTGAAATTTTCGGCATTTTCGACTCTAATTTTCTCTAGTTAAATGGATGAATTATGTAAAACTTAAAACACGAAAGTTTTAGCTTTTTGGCTATTCTTTACCCAGAAACTTTAATCACTCAAATACGATGTGATATTAGTGAGATATCTTACGTAAAAGATGGCGTGTTAGTTATATTTAGCGCACACAAACTATTTGATAAAATGCCTAAAAGAGATTTTTCTTATAAAAGTACATTTAAATGAACTAATTGGTGTACTACAATACATCTTTTGTTATTTTTGTTATTTTTAGCTTCTTTTTTAACTGATGAACAAAGATTAAATGATGAACAAACTAACTGATGAACAACAACCAACTAATGAACTGACGAACATTGTGACCTTAACTGATGAACATTTTAATTTCTATTAGACAACTGATGAACACTATAGTTTTTTTGAAAACTGATAAACTGATGAACAATATAGTTTTTTGTTAGAAAATTGATGAACTAATTAACATTATGATTTTTTGTTGTTCATCAACTCTTTTTACTGATGAACATCAATTTTATATTGATGAAAAAAATGAACAATTATCTTTAATGACGGACAAATGAACAACACTTTTATTGATGAACAATACTTTTTATATTGATGAACAAATGAATAAATCTATTTATTGATGAACGATACTTCGTATTGATGAATGATACTTTTATATTGATGAACAAAAAAAAAGTGAAATAATAACTAATTAAGTAACCACACAAGCATTCTTTTTAGACAACTTCACCTTCGTAGTAGCCAATCTTGCCTTTTGCTTGCTTTCCTTTATAACAACCTTATCACTAGCCTTCTTAGCAGAAATTTGAGCTCTGATAGCATTGCACTTCATCTGATTATGATCCTTCATGCTAAATTTGCAGAATCTACAGTTCTTCATACGATTCCCACTTAGATTAATTGAACGCTCAACACTTTTCTTAATCCTTTTTCACGAACCCTTAATACTAACCTGTTTTGGACAAAAAATAGGACAATAACAATTAGATGATCAAAAATATGTTGAACAACAACTGATGAACAAAAAAACATGATGGACAAAAAAAAAAGAAAAAAAAAAACTAACTAATGTTTATCAACTAAAAAACCATAAACTAATTGATGAACCGATGATAACTGATGAACCTATGATAACACATGACAATAACTGATGAACCTATGATAATTGATGAACTTATGGTAACATAGGACACTAACTGATTAACCTATGATAACTGATGAACATATGATAACACATGACAAAAACATGATGAACAAAAACTATAAAAATAAAATAGAAATTATCAATAATACCATGATTAAACACCTAAAGATCATCAATCGCCATTAAAACCAGATTTCTATCACATTTATGACGTTAATCTGATTGAAGCATTTTGCCGAGAACTTGGTGTGCATCATTATATCTATCATATTTCAACAACAGATCTTCTATGTTTACACGATTATTATGAAGTTGAAAAGTACAAAAAAAAGTTTTATTAGTTGGTACGTGATGGTGACGGCGTGAAGACGGTGGTGCTGACGGCGTGAAGACGGTGATGGTGATGGAGACGGTGATGGTGATGAAGACGGTGTTGTGTTAGATTTGATGATGATGATGGTATGAAAGGGGATGGGGAGATCGGGAAATCAAAGAAAGAATTGAGAAGAGAGAGAAAAAAAGTATATAGTGGGAGGACACAAATTACGTAACTATCCTTGGCAGAAAAGGAGGGGGACACGTGGCAACACCAAATTACTTTTTAGGCTTTGCAAAGTTTTGGTACTTTGCAAATGATTCGGATTCAAACACTATCACTACTCTGTTCCCCGAGTTTATTTTTTGAAGTGAAAGGGAAATGTTTGGGATGATAATAAAAAAAAATTATGTTCCTAAGATTTTTTAGGAGGAGAGAGGAAAGTAATGGATAGTAAATTACATTAAAATTACACTCATATTTTACTTCCCAAATTGGGATGAAATGGAGTGAAGTTGATTTTAAAACTATTTTTTTTGTCACTATTCTTTTTTCTTTTCAATTCAGGAACACAAGATAAAAAAAATAATTTCTCATTCTTCTCCTCTTTACTTCATTCCTTTTTTCCTCTCCATATCTCTTCTTTCCGTTTTAAACTCGGGAACAGAGTGCACTGTGTTCTCCAGATTGAATTGTAGAAAGAGAGGGGAGTAAATGAAGGATCACAAAAAAAATCATGTTCTTTAGTTTTTTTAAGTAAAGGGAGTGGAAGTACATGAAAAGGACATATGGCTCTTTGTTTTTTTCAAGTAAAACTTTACGCTCATATTTGGGCTGCAAGTGAAGAAAAGAGTGATACAAATCGTTTGTGACAAAAGTGCCTCTACCAATTTGTACTTATTGTGTGTACAAGGGTATTATAGTAAATGTAAGCTTAAAAATATAAAAAGTGACTGACATGTTACCTTTCACTTTGTCTTTCACTCCAAACTTAAGTACACAATTATTTTCACTACATTTACTTCCTCTCACATCACCTTCTTTACTTTGATTTCTTTACTTTACTTTTCATTCTAAAAAAAATACTTCGAGAACAAATTTTAAATAAGCTAGTCCAAAACGTTCCAAGGCAACCCTATTCTTGGTTCTTGCCGCAATTTTCTCGAAAACAAAACCAATCACATATTTTCAACCATGAATGGATCCATAGTATATGAAACTCAAAGGGCCATAAAAATGGGCTACAATGAAAGAGAAATATCATTGTAAAACAAACGCTACACAAATTTATTCCTCAAAAATTTGAAACCCGTTTATACTCCTTCCGTCCCAAAATTAAAGTCCACGTTTCTTTTTTGTTACATCTCAATTTAATTGTATGTGAAACTCAAAAATTTGAAACCAGTTTAAACCTTTTAAGGAGATTTAGTAGCCATACAATGGCGGCAAAGGATGTCTTAAGGGTATTTCTCAAGGAGATTTATATTGTGCTGGAATTTTTTTAAATGCATAAGTTTTTTTATATTTTTAGAGAAAGTAATAAAGTATTCATTTTAAGTGTTCAAAATACTCTATCTGATAAGTCGCTTGTGTAAAAACAAGTTAGACTTGAAAAGAAAATGCGCTTTGATTATTATATTCTGGATTTGCATATTTCATGCAGGGATGCTTATTCTTTTATTCTTCTTTCCTTTACATCCTGAGGTAAATTTGTCCATCAAAGTATTATCCCAAAAGTGGTACCTTAGTCATTTTTTATTTTTTTAATATTTTTATTATTTTTTTTTTTAACTTTAAACATTCAAGGGCAAGTACCTTAGCGATCATCAACCATTTTACACGTGACATGACAATTACACTGTGTTCTCGAGTTTTATTATTAAAAAAGTAAATAAAAGTAAAGTAAACATTTTCCTTACAAAAATGAGAGGAAACACTTTACTTTCAAAATAACACTAAGTTTCATTCATTTTCTTTTTCTTTTCTTTCTTAAGTGACACTCGAGAACACAACATTTTATATTTCATTTTCATTTTCTTTCATTTTTTTTGTTTAACTCTAACTCTTGAACACAATGTTAAATGGATTGATCATGCTTAAATGGATTGATCATGCCAAAGCCCAAAGCATTGTCAAATAGTTAATTGGTTGATGGGTTGAGTTGGTCATGTTTAATGGTTTGATTAGGTCATCCTCAATTCAACCCGTTAATTTAGCAAGTTAGTACAAAATAGAAAACCAAACTAATTGGTAAACAAATCTCTTTTTAGTCCTCGTATGTTCTTGTGGGCATGCCAAACATATAGCTAGGTGACACAATGGCATGGAGTTGAGATCCATAAAAAACCCATACATGTCATAGAACCTATCAACCAATCATAGCTACCCATTTATATTTTTCACATTTTTTTTTCAAAACAACATATCTTGCAAACGGTAAATCTTCAAGCTACAAAAAAATACCATCGCGACGAGAATTAAATGATCTTTTTATAGATATGCATTGTTATATACTTTCGACGAACTTTTTTTTCGCCCAGAAAGAATCATATATAATTCGTAAAAATCATATATGATTCGTAAAAAATCATATATGATTCGATTCTTCAAATCATATATGATTCTTACGAATCATATATGATTTTTTTGGGCGAAAAAAAAAATAGTCGAAAGTATATAACAATGCATGTCTATAGAAAGATAATTTAATTTTCGTCGCAACGGTATTTTTTTTGTAGCTTGACGATTTACGGTTTGCGAAATATTTAAGTTTTAAAAAAATGGTGAAAGTTTATTTTTTTATTTTAATAAGAAAAATGAGTGGGTAAAATTGCTTGATTGGTTCTATGGTAAAAGTTGGATCTATAAAGAACTTTTGGCCAATGGCATTAGCTCGAAAATGACTCTGCATACTCCTTGTAACAAAATACGAGGACCAAGTATCTTTACGTGTTTGGACTTGGCACTCAAATCGACGGCATCCCACAAAATCTTACGAGGATCAAAAGTCTAGAATAGAAATTTCTCTAAAACAAAACAAATTATATATGTTGGACCATCAATGGATCCACAGCATATGAAACCCAAAGGGCCAAATTAAAAATGGGCCTTACGATTTTGCCTTTTCAAAGGTTTTAGCCCAAAACCTAATGTCGAGTTTCATTATATAATCTTCTGCTTCATGCATATCTCTCGTTATAAAACCCTAATAAGAATCGTCTATCGATATAATAATGTCAGACAACATACCATTCGACATCCAAGCACAAATCATCAAAAGTCTTCCTGTCAAATCATTGCTTCGATTCAGATTGGTTTCGAAGCAATGGGATTCTTTTATCGGTAGCTCTAAGTTTATTGTTGAGTACCAAACGCAGCAAAAACATAGACATCATCTACTTGTGAGATTCGAATCATTTAATAATTCTGATGAAAAATATGTTTCGATCGTAGATGATGATACTTTCCCTCAACACAAGTTTTCACTTAATGTCCCCCCGTCTTTTGAACTGCTTGACGGACCACATATAATTAGCTCTCAAGGCTTGTTATTCGTGCATCTTTATGATGAGGTATGCTCAGGAACCGTGGAAGGCGTTATTTGGAATCCTATTATTAGAAAATCGGTTGATATTGAAGTGTGTATTGATCCAAGACCAGATATTCTTACTTTGTGTTTTGGGGTTTGTCCCGACACTTGTGACCCTAAGATAGTCAAGATTACATGGATTCAAACTTGGGGATCTGTTTTTGAGGTTTTTACATTAAGCACAAATGCTTGGAGAAGACTAACCAAGAATTTACCTGGTGAACGTATTATATTTCCAGATTATGGGGTAGCAATAGATAGGTTTATGTATTGGCTTGCTCGTGATCTTGGATATTATGAGACTAATGGATGTCGGATTGTGTCATTTGATATGACAAGTGAAGAATTTACTGAAATAAAGCTTCCTGATAGTTTAGCTGCCTGTAAGGGAAGTGATTTGAAAATACATAACATTAGGGAGTCTCTTGTTGTGGTTCACTTTGAAAACGATGCTAATGTATGGAAGATGATGGATGATGGTGTTTCCAATTCGTTCACCATGCTATACACCATCAGCACAACAGATGCCATACAAGACGTATATGGATTTAGAAAGAGTGGCGAACCTATAGTTAAAATGATAAAGGATCCTGAAAATGATCTCTTTGCTTATGATCCTGACTCAAAACACATCAATTATATTGGGATTTCTGGAAGATATTTTTTCTCTGTGATTTCCTATATTGAAACACTACTTTTGCTTGATCACTGAGACCGTAGGTAGTATCTACTATACTTCGGCATGGACTGAGGACAAAGATAATGGCATGCTAAGTGTGGAGCTTAAAACAAGTGACGATTGAAGCAGCTGAAGGTATGGAGATTGAAGTGCAAGTATATTTAGATTAGTTACGGAATTACTAAGAAATTTTATGCGTTACATATAGATTAATGCTCGTTTTAGGAGTCTAATTATTGTTTTCGACGATTTATATAACGAACATCACTTTTTATTTTGGTGAAACTTATTCACAATAATCTTTCCAAGTCAATTGATTTTATATCTTACATTTTTAGTTATTTTGGTTTGGCTGATTATATTATTCTCAGTATGGTCTCCACTAGATGATCAAGTTATATATTGTATCTAATGTATCAAGTATTAACAACATTTTGCTGAACTGTCTTTGAGTATTGTACCCAGAAGAAGCAAGACTAATTCCAGACAAAGTGTGATCATAAGATATGTGCGCATCATGTAGACTTGTGTATGTGTTCACCAGTTGCACTTCAGCAAAGATGATCATGGTGAACCAACACCATACAAATCTATACCCTCAACATTAATAAACAACTTGTTAGCCATTGGTAAAAATATTGGCTCTCTTGCAGGAAAGAAACTTGGATGCTGATATTAAGCAACCTATGAAACCATTATATTAATTCAGTGGTGGCCGGGTAAGTCGTGATGAAGAGTTAAGAAGATTCGAGGATTCGAGTGCTAGTTATTGCTTAAGATGGCATATACGTCCTATGTGGATGTAAGTAGAAATAACTTGAAGCAACAAATTATACAGAGTTATGATGAATCGACGAGGAAAAACATGATTGATTGAAAATAATCTATAGACTGCTATGTTCAATGACAACTTTTGAATCGGAATATATTAATGTTCGATCGTTTTTTAGTTAACAGAATAGAAAATTACACTAAGCACATTCACTTTTGCAAGGTTCAAGATTATTTATAAAGAAAACTGATTCTCAATTTCTCATACTTAACTCTTGTCTACACTTTGATGAGTGACACTTATGTCATGAAATTAAGTAGCCATTCTCTACACTTTGATGTGTTTATGTGCCCATACAGTTTCTTAAGATCGAACCAGACATTTATCATCGATGACTTTGAGGTGAACCAAAACCTGTCTTGTTCATTAATCGAGTTAGTTTGTCAATTAGTTAAACCCAACTAGCTTAACCACAGCCCTTTTGTTCATGTCACAAATGACAGATTACCACCTCTGTCAAGACACACGAAAACATGTCAAGATGACATCCGAAATGTACTGATCTAGCCAACAATCCACATGATAATCACATTCCAGTTGCTGTCAACGAAATTTCTTTAAAACATTAATAGACAACGATGTCCGATAACAACATGTGAATGATAATGTTCAAACTGATTAAGAAGGGGCAATTCAAATGCTTCATAGATAACACCCTATGTCGTTTCTGACAATCTTACTCGGAGATCGAAGTGACCTGCTTAGGAGAATGTCCGCTAACTTTGTAAAACTAAAAGTCTTTTCTTTTTCAAAAGCAAATGAGACAGTGCAAGCGAATGCTAACATGAATGTTTAGAATCGTGGATTGGTAAAAGAAGAAAAATACTCATGAATGAGTATTTAAAATGAACAAATGAAGCAACTTGATTTTTGATATATGTTATGTGAACTTTGCAAATGACAACTTTTAGAACTATGATTAACAAAATAAAATTTCATATTTATAGTAAAAGAAATTTAGAAAGTGATAGAAAGGTGAGTACACAAGTAAGAGAAACGATAGAACCACAAAAGAACTTTCACAAAAACTTTTACAAAATGAGGTGTCATTTCGTGATTGGTGCATTCTTTTATACTTTTTCTCTCTTCTTTCTAATTAAACCAATCACAAAATGACATCTCATTTTGTAAGAGTTTTTTGTGGAAGTTGTTTTGTGGTCCTATCATTCCTCCACAAGTAATGCTTGATTATCGTACAACCAATTATAATATAAAACGTATAACACTACAACCACATAGTAGGGATGAGGAAAACCGACTGAAAATAGAGCCGCAATGAAAAACCAAACCGGACAAGTCTAACTCAAATGAACCGACCCTTGCTTGGTTCGGTCTTATTTATTTATGGTGTTCGGTTTCTGTCGAAACCGAAAAAAACAACGCCTAAATAGTCTAAATTGAACTGAACCTACCCCAATTCGGTTCGGTTTTACATATTTTTCGTGTTCGGTTCCCGAAAAACCAACACCTAAATCGTCTAAAGTCAACCGAATTGACCCCTATTCGGTTCAGTTTTATATCTTTATGGTGTTCGGTTTGGGTCAAAACTGAAAAACAACACCTAAATCGTCTGAACTTAGCCAAACTGACCTCCTGTTTTCGTAAGGTCACTTTGTTTCAATTCTCGATTTATGTTCTTCCACAAAACCAATTATCAGTTCATGTCAAAACCAAAAAACAAACACCTAAATCGTCTAAAGTGAACCGAATTAACCCCTATTCATGTCAAAACTGAAAAAAAATAAATAATAAAAAAAAAATCACCCAAAACGTCTAAACTGAACCAAACCGACCTTTTGTTTCCTTAAGGTCATCTCAATTCGGTTCGGTTCGGTTCCCAATTTAAGTTCTTCCACAAAATCGATTATCAGGTCATGTCAGTTTTGACCCGATATAAGCCCTACCACATACCATTATTAGCAAAAACACATTTTTTTATGAGCCCAATCTCATATTAGTGTAACATCTTCTTCTCTTTTGCTCAGACCGTCACATATAATTAACTGTCACATATAATAACATGGTAGGCCCTAAAAATGAGCTGAACACTCGATGTTTCTAAGCCCAAAATTCAAAGAAAGAAAAAAACCACTGGGCTTCATTTTCATAGGCCCTATCACTATGACAGTCACCAGTCAAAACAACTCATAAACCCTAATTTTATTAACCAACAATACCCTAAACCCTAATTTCTCAATTCACCTCTCACAATGAACTAGAAACGCATCAAATCCACCAAATCCACTCACAACAACAAACCTTCATACGATGAAAAAGCCCTTGCTGACGTGGCAGTTGAGGATGTTGAGGAGACGGCAGGGGACGCGTATTTGGAGAAGATACCATACGATATCCAAGAAGAAATCATAAAAAATCTTCCTATCAAATCACTTCTTCGATTCAGATTGGCTTCGAAACAATGGAAGTCTCTTATCGATAGCTCTAAGTTTATTGCTGAGTACAACACTCATAAAAAACGTATAAATCATCTTCTTGGATATTCTGACAGAGAATATGTTTCAATCCTAGATGATGATACTTTCCCTCAACACAAGTTTTCATTTAATGTCCCCACGTCTCTTAAACTACTTCACCAAACAGAAATAGTTACCTCTCAAGGTTTGTTATTCGTGCATGGTTATGATAGATGTTCAGGAACCTGGAATTCCCTTATTTGGAATCCTAGTATTAGAAAATCGGTTTATATTGATATGTATGGTGGGCGTTCTCCTGATTCTTTTGGTTTTGGGGTTTGTCCCGACACTTGTGACCCTATGATAGTCATCAAGCATCCATAAAATGGGTATTCATGTAATCAGGACCCTACATTTGAGGTTTTTACATTAAGTACAAATGCTTGGAGAAGACTATCCAAGAATTTACCTCGTGAATGTATTATATTTGAACACAACAATCAGGTAGCAATAGACAGGTTTATGTATTGGCTTGCTTATGAACCGGTTTACGAGGAAGATGGAAATGATGAGGAAGATGGATATGATGAGGAAGATGGAAATGATGAGGAAGATGGATATTATGAGGATGATGGATATTATGAGTCGTGGCCTGAGCGGAATTTGATTATGTCATTTGATATGACAAGTGAAGAATTTACAGAAATAAACCTTCCCGATAGTTTACAAGCCAATCAAATCAGAATATATAACATTAGGGAGTCTCTTGGTGTGGTTCAAAATAAAACAGAGGCCGAGAAACAAATTTATAGTGTATGGAAGATGATGGAACATGGTGTTTCAAACTCATTCACAAAGCTATACACCATCAACACAATAGATGTGATAAAAGGCGTATATGGATTCAGAAAGAGTGGCGAACCTATAGTTAAAACGGAAAGGGGTCTTTTTGCTTATGATCCCGATTCAAAACACATCAGTTATATTGGGATTCTTGGAGCGTGTCATTATTGCTCTGTGAATTCCTACATCCAGACTCTACTTTTGCTTGATCACTGAGATGGAGGTATCTACTTCCACATTGAATGAGGACAAAGATATTAATGGCATGCTAAGTGTGGAGCTTAAAACAAGTGACGATTGAAGCAGCTTAAGTAAGGTATGGAGATTGAAGTGCAAGTATATTTAGATTAGTTAAGGAATTACTTTGAAATTTTTGACGTTTTATATAACGAACATCACTTTTTATTTTGGTGAAACTTATTCACAATAATCTTTCCAAGTCAATTGATTTTATATCTTACATTTTTAGATATTTTGGTTTGGCTGATTATATTATTTTCGGTATGGTCTCCACTAGATGATCAAGTTATATATTACAAAAACCAGTCACAAAAACAAAAAACTTAAATCGGATAAACCGGACCCATTTTTTCCAGCGACAAATCTCGCCGGAAGCAAAACAACAAACCTTCATACGTACGATGAAAAATCCCTTGCTGACGTGTCAGTAGATGGTGGTGACGTGACCGTTGAGGATGTTGAGGAGACGGCAGTGGAGGCGTATTTGGAGAAGATACCATGCGATATCCAAGAAGAAATCATCAAAATTCTGCCTATCAAATCACTTCTTCGATTCAGATTGGCTTCGAAACAATGGAAGTCTTTTATCAATAGCTCTAAGTTTATTGCTGAGTACAACACTCATCAAAAACGTATACATCATCTTCTTGTAAATTATAAAGAATTTGGTTGTTCTGACTTAGAATATGTTTCAATCCTAGATGATGATACTTTCCCTCAACACAAGTTTTCATTTAATGTCCCCACGTCTCTTAAACTACTTCACCAAACAGAAATAGTTACCTCTCAAGGTTTGTTATTCGTGCATGGTTATGATAGATGTTCAGGAACCTGGAGTTCCCTTATTTGGAATCCTAGTATTAGAAAATCGGTTTATATTGATATGTATGGTGGGCGTTCTCCGGATTCTTTTGGTTTTGGGGTTTTTCCCGACACTTGTGACCCTATGATAGTCATCAAGCGTCTATATAATGGGTATTCATGTAATCAGGACCCTACATTTGAAGTTTTTACTTTAAGTACAAATGCTTGGAGAAAGACTATCCAAGAATCTACCTCGTGAATGTATTATATTTGAACACCGCAATCAGGTAGCAATAGACAGGTTTATGTATTGGCCGGCATGCTTATGAACCGGTTGATGAGGAAGATGGATATGATGAGGAAGATGGATATTATGAGGATGATGGATATTATGAGGATGATGTATATGATCAGTGGTGGCCTGAGCGGAATTTGATTATGTCATTTGATATGACAAGTGAAGAATTTACAGAAATAAACCTTCCCGATAGTTTACAAGCCAATCAAATCAGAATATATAACATTAGGGAGTCTCTTGGTGTGGTTCAAAATAAAACAGAGGCCGAGAAACAAATTTATAGTGTATGGAAGATGATGGAACATGGTGTTTCAAACTCATTCACAAAGCTATACACCATCAACACAACAGATGTGATAAAAGACGTATATGGATTCAGAAAGAGTGGCGAACCTATAGTTAAAACGGAAAGGGTCTTTTTGCTTATGATCCCGATTCAAAACACATCAGTTCTATTGGGATTCTTGGAGCATGTCAATTTTGCTCTGTGAATTCCTACATCGAGACTACTTTTGCTTGATCACTGAGATGGTGGTATCTACTTCCACATGGAATGAGGACAAAGATAATGGCATGCTAACTGTGGAGCTTAAAAAAAGTGACGATTGAAGCACCTTAAGTAAGGTATGGAGATTGAAGCGCAAGTATATTTAGATTAGTTAAGGAATTACTAAGAAATTTTATGCGTTACATATAGATTAATGCTCGTTTTAGGAGTCCAATTATTTTTTATGACGTTTTATATAACGAACATCACTTTTTATTTTGGCGAAACTTATTCACAATAATCTTTTCAAGTCAATTGATTTTATATCTTACATTTTTAGTTATTTTGGTTTGGCTGATTATTTTATTTTCGGTATGGTCTCCACTAGATGATCAAGTTATATATTTCAATATACTAGACGAATACCCGTGCATAGCAACGGTTCCTAGCGGCAGATAATTAACGATTTGTGATATTGTGGTGAGTGTTTTGTGTAGCGTTCAAAATAGAACGTGAACATATCATAATGTAATTGCAAACGGGTATTCATCTGTCATAATTTAATTGTTATACACATATTGAAGCTAATATGAAGTTAATTTCCCATTTGACTACATAAGTATAAAGTTAACGAGGTGGGAAACCCGCGCGTTGCCGCGGGGTGTTTTGGTAAAGAAGCAGTTTACATTGCGGTTAGTAAATGTTGCAAACTGGAACTGGCGCAACAATAATTTAACATTGCAAGATTGCGGTGGGAAAAAAATAACACAACATTGCTAGACAAATAAATGATTCAACAATATTAATGAGTTGTTTACGCAATGAGCTCTGGTGATGATGCGAATATGAGAACCCACATCCCGTATCAACTGGACATTCTACAACACGCTGACTTGGCTTCAAAACCACGATTCAATGTACAAAGCTTGTGCTTTCCTTTTTCTTGTTCGGGTATTGATTCGACTCAATTATAGTATAGTAATATAGTATCGAAATGATCCGCAAGAAATACGAATCACCCGAGTCGTTTCCAAGTGAAGGTGTGAATGGAATCAAGAATATTGATTCGTGTAATCGTGATTTGAAAAGTGAGATATAATAGTGATTTTGTGAAATTAAAACTACGAATATCAAACATAAACTAAAAGGCAACAATCAAGCATATAAAATGATCTAAAAAGAGATAAATGTGAAATATGTTTGCTAAGTGACGAGAAAAGTTCATTAAGTGTGGACTAAGGTTTGATGACGAATTATATTCCTTAGACAAGACTATTTTCTCACAACGTTGGTTTATTTTGAAAATAATCCTTTAAAAAGAAAATAATTACTAGATGTGTAATTTGATTATTCTCCGGCTTTTGCCCTTCAAATAATAAAATCACAAATCTAAATAATCTTACTAATTATTAATCACAATCCCTATTTATTAATCCACACTTAAATCACAAATCCATATCACTTAACAAACACTAATAAACTACTTGCTACTCATATCAATTAAACTAACAAATATTCCAACAAACATGATCATATTAATAAACTAATTATAAAAGTGAAAAAGAATAAAAAGTAGAACCCGATCTAACGCGACGAGAATAATAAACCACCCGATTTTATAAACTTGACAAATTATAAAGTTTATTTCTTTAATAGCTTTGATATCACCAAATAGTAAATAAAGTTTTTGACTTTAATCACTAATTAGCTTTATAAAAACTAGAAAAGCTATAAGCTTTATTAATAAGTAAGCTTATAAAACCCTTAAGCTCCGGCCTTAGCGGTAGAAATGATGATAAACAAAGAAAAATCAAAACTTTATTAGAAATAAGCAATAATAATTACCAAATAAGCTATGGAAGAGCTTAATGGTTGATAAAACTACAAACTTTAAGTGAAATTAAGCTAAGAAAAGCTAAAAGATTGAAACTTTATGGTAAAAACTTAATAGATCTAAGAAATTAAGCTATTTTGAAAGTAAAAACTAATAAAGTTTAAAACTTTTTATGAAATAAGTGCTAAAATATGTAGATCTATAATAATGAACTAATTAATAGCTTTTAATAAAAGTAAAACTAATAAAAATCAAATCTTTTTGGTTTTTTATAAAGTAATTTGTAAAAACAAAATTAGATCTAAGTTTATAAAAGCTTTTAAAAACAAAGTAGTAAAAGAGAGTTTATTAAAAGAGCTAAATCTAAATAAGCCACAAAAAGCTATAAGCTTTCATGTCTTATTAGATAAGAAAAGTAAAAGAAAAGAAAATGAGTAGAAGTGAAAAGAAAGTAATCTTCAAAACTTCAAATTAAATCTTCATTTCCTATTAATAAACTAAAAAGTTGATTACAAAAAGCATTTGAAATAAGCTAATTTATTACAACAATAAGCTAACCTACTACAATAATCTAATATTACCCCTACTCCTAATAATAATTCTACTCTCTAACATTCTAACCCCCTCAAATTGGGTCTGGTGCTTCTTATTTATATCAAATGAGGAGTGAGGGGTATAATAGTCCATTCAGGCCACTTGCAATCCAAGCCATTCAATCAGGGGTAATCTGGTCATTTCACAGCGCCGAATGCTATTTTGTTTTATTCGGGAATGCCACGTGTCACGCTCCAATTGGTGGATCTGACTGCTAGAAGTTTCCTCGGACTGACACACGCCTGTGCACTCTGACCTCGTACTGACACCTGCTGACACGCTCTGACCTCGTACTGACACACGCCTGATTCGTCATCTGGTACACGTGTCATCCTCTGATTGGTCAAGAATACTGCCACGTCAGAACCTCGTACTGACAACCTCCTACCTGCCATGTCAGTCTGCCACGTGAACAGTACATCGTACTGACTTGTCAGAAATAACTGCGCCGTACCTGCGTTAAATACCAATTATTAGCAATAACGGCGCCGCCGCCACGTGGCAGCCTCCCATTGGTCAGCCGCCAGATGACGTCAGCATGTGGGACCCACTGGTCAACCTTAGTCAACGCAGGTCAAAGTCTGACCAGTCAACGGTCAACCAAAGTCAACGTTTGACCAGTCAACGGTCAACGGAAGTCAACGCTGACGGTCAATGGTCAACGCTGACCGGTCAACGGTCAATGGTCAACGTTGACTAGTCAACGCTGACCGGGTCGGGTCGGGTCTAGATACGGGTCCGGGTCGGTGACGTGTCGGGTCTGCCACGTGGACCACTCATAGAGCGCCACGTGGCATGGAGGATTAATACTCCAATATGCTCAGACGGGACTCGAACCCCAGACCTCTCGTGTGAGAGGTGAGCGTGATAACCAGCTGCTCTAGAGCATGGTTTCATTTGTTTTATGTGTTTGGTTCTTTTTATATTAGGTTTGAGCCCAGTCCAGATTTTCAATAATAAAAGGGTCATAATAGATTTTGACCTGTCAATATAAGGTAGTTTTGGACCTAATAAAAATTTGAGAAAAATACCGTCGGACTCGTTTTTTCGTGCTCTTTCCAATGGTGTGATCGGGGAATATTTTTGACTTCATCTAAACCTCGTAAAACGTGAAAACGTCGTCGAAACTCTTCGAAAATCACCATTTTTCTTTTGTATTCAAACCCTTTTATCATCAACACATAATCACGCGTTCCAAACATATTTGTAACATAATAAATGTGATCCTGGCTTACATCCCCGGCCTCGGCTATTTACACTTTTCCAAATCTCGTGCTCGTTTTGTCATTTTCTTGTGATTTTTCGTCCTTTTCTTAAATATCCGTTCCTGCACATTCACAAACACAAAAACATACATTCTTTGGCAATTTTGGTTAGTTTTTGGTTTATTTGGTCCTTTTATGGCTCAAAAAAAGTGAGTGAATAAGCACTCACCAAAATCCCCCGGACTAAAGTATTGCCGTGTCCTCACGCAATGTGATCAATTCACGCTCACGAGATAAATAATTTCATAACTCTTTCTACTAACTTTGTAAAGTAGCAAGGAGGTTCGAAAGAAGTCATAAAATCATTTAATCCCGCAAACGCTCCGTTTTCCAAAATTTATTTTCTTTATTCCACTTTATTCTATTTTTGGACTTTTCACACTTCATTCTTGTGACGGTTTGTTGAACTTTCATTATTTTTGCAATAATTTTTAGGATCTATGAGTAGAAACACTTCTATTTAAGAAGTGACCATTCGGATAAAAATCGTCATCCTTGATTTTTCACGAGCTCCCAAACTAAGCGTAAAAACGAGATCACAGCTTATCTACAAATTTAATGCTAACACTACTCATAAAAGTTACTCGTGGATACTCCTTACTCCCATGTCCTAAGTTTTTGTATCTCATTATTTTATTTTTGTTGAGAAATGAATCGCTTCATATTTTCTCGTTTCGATAATTTTTTAGTCCGATAGTGACACCTAAGTTAAAACGATAAATAGTTACTCATTTTCTCTTAAGAACCACTGCAATAGAAATTCGGTCCACATCAAGAAATTTGGGGTACATACAATATCAGAAATATAAGTTGCGGAGTACGATCACGTGCACCTCATGTGACTGATTACTAATCGCGTATCACATGCACCTCACGCGCCAACAACTTATTGATACATACATAACTCTTATTCAACAATACTACAACTATCATATTTTTCATTTCTCACTTTTTTCACTTTTCTCATATTTTTGACTTTTTGTTTTCTTTTCTTGACTTTTTTCTCAATACATCAATGGAAGCTTATCGGGTAGCTCCAAAACCACATAGATAATCAACTTTTGACTTTTGATTTTTCACTTTTTGCTCTTATTTTTGATGTTCCTTGATATGTACCCAACTTCTAAAGCAAAAATTCTCTTAAGAAAACAAATAACTAAGTATTATTCAAACCTAAATATCACTAATTAACCTAGAACATCTATTATATATGTGTGACGTATCTGATGGGAGTAAAAAGCCACGAGTACCTCCTATGAGCTCTAAAGAGAACCATTACTCCACGTTTAGCATTAAACTTGTAAATAAACTCTATCATTTCTCGTTCTCTGCAAATTTAAGACCTCAAATAATGAGATTAGCAGATGCTTAGCCAATAATCAGCCACGCATATATAAAGTCAAATACGGAAACTTTGCAAACTCTTAAAAAGAATTCGCGTTTTGTAGCTCCTAATGTAAAAGACTAGCGAAAGCTTTTTAAGTTGTGCATGTATAAAGCCAAGTACGGGAGCCGACAAAAGAGTAGCTCCTAGTGTACAAGGCTAGCACAAACTTTTATGATTATCATTGGTTAAGGGAACAAGCTAGGGCTCAACACGCCCGGTCAAGTCAAAATATTTATTCCTACTCTCGCCAGCAAGAAAGTCAACAAGGTGTCAAATCACTTATTCAAACTTTATTATATTTTTGCACAACTTTTTCAATTTTTTTTTTTTTTTTTTTTTTTTTTTTTTTTTGTGCTTTTTCATGACTTTTTCATTCACTTTTCTTCAAAAATTTTGAAATTTTTCAATTTTTTTTTCAATCAAATTTTTTTTTTTTTTTTTTTTTTTTTTTGGGTGGAAAAACGGAGTTGCAAGAGTACACGACATGGTGAAAAATGCAAGGTCAAAATCGAATCGAAGATTCACCCCCCCGGACTAGAATGAAACATTGTCCTCAATGTTTTACGGGCAAAGGTAATCCTAACATATATCTAGGGCCGTTTATTAAGTATGCCAAAGAAAACGTTAGTCGATAAGATTTTCGGATATTGGATTTCCATAAGCGACGATGAATGAGACTCGAGTGGAGAGAAAGACAAAACCACGAGCACGAGAGTCATCATAAATCGGGGACAATCCTGGACAATCATCACAAACAACCACGAAACACAAGATCGGAAGAGGTACCCCCTCCTCACGTTATTTATTAGAAAATAGAAATATAAGAAGATGATATTGGATAAGCATGGGGTGCCTCCCACGAAGCGCTTGTTTTTGTTCACCGAGTCACATTAGCTTGACTCGATCCCCGAATTAATTCGTCCTTGGGGAGAGCAGATGGAACGGCCACTTGGCAATAGAGATGCCGGGATCAAAAACGGTATCCTCACTCCCGGTGGAGTGAAGCATAAGAGAAATCACATCAAATGTGAAGAATGGTAGAAAGATTTTTATAAGAATTAAAATCCATTCTTCATCGTCTAAAACAAATTTATCATTAACGCCCTTTTCAACAAATACCACGGGAGGGAGGGTCGGGATTGTTTCTTCAATAAACAAACTCTTATGATAGAGTGCTCCTCCCCCCGGGTCAGGATCTTCTTCAAAACAAAAAGGATCATTCTCCGGTGGAGAAATGATATGAGAAAGTTCACCGAAGAACTTCTCGTGAAAAGAATCAAGCATATGATGTGAGTCCTGGACCTCGGGTTCTATTTCGGACTCATCACTAGGAATATCGAAGATAGGATTATTTGAAATTTGATTAAAATCCGATTCAAAATCAAATATCGGATTCGTGAAAGTCTTATCGAATACTTCGGGAACCCTCGGCACGAGATCATCATCGTCCTCATCTAGAACGTCATCACTCCCTTCAACCGGTGTGAAAGAAGGATGGAAAGAAGAATCACCGTGAAAATTTTCCCCGAACTCACTTTGGATTGGAACGAGGTTCTCGACACTTGACGTATTGAATTTGTCAGATTCCGTTGCCGGAATAGTGTTAAGAGGCTCGTCCCCCATTATTAGAGAGTCCACGGGCTCCACGGGAGAAGAGATAGAATCATTTTGAGGATTTATGTTGATCGTAATCGTGGAACTATCATCATACAAACAACATTCACAAAATTGGAGTCTTCTTTCTTCAACACGAGGTACTTCCATCGATCTCTCATTCGGCTCGGGAGTAGATGTCATACGATTAAACATCTCATTCAACTCATTCATCATTGATTTGAGTTCAAGAATTTGATTATTGAAATTGGAAGATTGTGGGGGTTGATAAAAATCATTAGAATCGTAATAAGAATTTGATTCAAGATAAGAATTTTCGAACGATCCCCCACAATTTTCAAAACCCGATGGATTTTGAAATGAATCACCGTTGTAGCACGAATTTGGCTCATAAAAATCATTTTGAGGAAAATTATTGAAGCTCGAGTCGTAAGCGTAAGACGTATCTGCACTCGGCATATAGCACATACAATCGGTGTATCCACATCCATCACAAAAACATCCTCCACACGGCCTACCTTCTTCGGACGGGTTTCCAGAATTATAACAACAAAACGACGGTGGTGGTGGTGTATAGAAATTAGGAATATTAGACGAATTGTTGAACGAATGAGAATTACAATTCAAACAAATGCCATCTCGAATATTATCTCCACATTCACTGCACGTACACCACACACACAACCCTCCGAAGAACGGTTCTCCACAATAAAGACAAATCGGATCCATAAGAATTAAAAAAATAAGAGGGTTTGAGAAGAAGAATTAAATTTTAGAGGATAAGAAGATTATTATTTTTTTTTGTTTTTAATTGTTTGAAAAAGAAAATCAAAGTAGAAAAGGAAAATCTTTTTGTGTTTTTCTTAAAACTTTTATTTTCTTTTGTTTTTCTTTTTTATACGTTACGTTAACTGAAACCGTTTCCTTCAAACCACTCGCGACGGGACGGGAGAGAAGAATGGATCTCTCTTCAGCTTGCAATTTAATGTCAAAGCTATCCGTATTTCCCGCTTATTCGGTTGTAGAATGAAGTAATCCGATAAACAACTAATTTCACGTTTTTGTTATATTGTTATGCTTATTTAGTTTACAACGCTCCTCCTTTCGGTCGAGTCGAGGCTGTATCTTTTATTATTTTTTTGGTATTTTTGGAAATACTTTAGGAAAAGTATCTCTGATTTTTCAATATTTATATATATATACAAAAATAGAAGAAAGCTTAACAAAACACGATTTTTCAAAACAATGATTCAAAATTCACTTCAAGCCTTCCCCGGCAGCGGCGCCAAAAATTGATTCGACTCAATTATAGTATAGTAATATAGTATCGAAATGATCCGCAAGAAATACGAATCACCCGAGTCGTTTCCAAGTGAAGGTGTGAATGGAATCAAGAATATTGATTCGTGTAATCGTGATTTGAAAAGTGAGATATAATAGTGATTTTGTGAAATTAAAACTACGAATATCAAACATAAACTAAAAGGCAACAATCAAGCATATAAAATGATCTAAAAAGAGATAAATGTGAAATATGTTTGCTAAGTGACGAGAAAAGTTCATTAAGTGTGGACTAAGGTTTGATGACGAATTATATTCCTTAGACAAGACTATTTTCTCACAACGTTGGTTTATTTTGAAAATAATCCTTTAAAAAGAAAATAATTACTAGATGTGTAATTTGATTATTCTCCGGCTTTTGCCCTTCAAATAATAAAATCACAAATCTAAATAATCTTACTAATTATTAATCACAATCCCTATTTATTAATCCACACTTAAATCACAAATCCATATCACTTAACAAACACTAATAAACTACTTGCTACTCATATCAATTAAACTAACAAATATTCCAACAAACATGATCATATTAATAAACTAATTATAAAAGTGAAAAAGAATAAAAAGTAGAACCCGATCTAACGCGACGAGAATAATAAACCACCCGATTTTATAAACTTGACAAATTATAAAGTTTATTTCTTTAATAGCTTTGATATCACCAAATAGTAAATAAAGTTTTTGACTTTAATCACTAATTAGCTTTATAAAAACTAGAAAAGCTATAAGCTTTATTAATAAGTAAGCTTATAAAACCCTTAAGCTCCGGCCTTAGCGGTAGAAATGATGATAAACAAAGAAAAATCAAAACTTTATTAGAAATAAGCAATAATAATTACCAAATAAGCTATGGAAGAGCTTAATGGTTGATAAAACTACAAACTTTAAGTGAAATTAAGCTAAGAAAAGCTAAAAGATTGAAACTTTATGGTAAAAACTTAATAGATCTAAGAAATTAAGCTATTTTGAAAGTAAAAACTAATAAAGTTTAAAACTTTTTATGAAATAAGTGCTAAAATATGTAGATCTATAATAATGAACTAATTAATAGCTTTTAATAAAAGTAAAACTAATAAAAATCAAATCTTTTTGGTTTTTTATAAAGTAATTTGTAAAAACAAAATTAGATCTAAGTTTATAAAAGCTTTTAAAAACAAAGTAGTAAAAGAGAGTTTATTAAAAGAGCTAAATCTAAATAAGCCACAAAAAGCTATAAGCTTTCATGTCTTATTAGATAAGAAAAGTAAAAGAAAAGAAAATGAGTAGAAGTGAAAAGAAAGTAATCTTCAAAACTTCAAATTAAATCTTCATTTCCTATTAATAAACTAAAAAGTTGATTACAAAAAGCATTTGAAATAAGCTAATTTATTACAACAATAAGCTAACCTACTACAATAATCTAATATTACCCCTACTCCTAATAATAATTCTACTCTCTAACATTCTAACCCCCTCAAATTGGGTCTGGTGCTTCTTATTTATATCAAATGAGGAGTGAGGGGTATAATAGTCCATTCAGGCCACTTGCAATCCAAGCCATTCAATCAGGGGTAATCTGGTCATTTCACAGCGCCGAATGCTATTTTGTTTTATTCGGGAATGCCACGTGTCACGCTCCAATTGGTGGATCTGACTGCTAGAAGTTTCCTCGGACTGACACACGCCTGTGCACTCTGACCTCGTACTGACACCTGCTGACACGCTCTGACCTCGTACTGACACACGCCTGATTCGTCATCTGGTACACGTGTCATCCTCTGATTGGTCAAGAATACTGCCACGTCAGAACCTCGTACTGACAACCTCCTACCTGCCATGTCAGTCTGCCACGTGAACAGTACATCGTACTGACTTGTCAGAAATAACTGCGCCGTACCTGCATTAAATACCAATTATTAGCAATAACGGCGCCGCCGCCACGTGGCAGCCTCCCATTGGTCAGCCGCCAGATGACGTCAGCATGTGGGACCCACTGGTCAACCTTAGTCAACGCAGGTCAAAGTCTGACCAGTCAACGGTCAACCAAAGTCAACGTTTGACCAGTCAACGGTCAACGGAAGTCAACGCTGACGGTCAATGGTCAACGCTGACCGGTCAACGGTCAATGGTCAACGTTGACTAGTCAACGCTGACCGGGTCGGGTCGGGTCTAGATACGGGTCCGGGTCGGTGACGTGTCGGGTCTGCCACGTGGACCACTCATAGAGCGCCACGTGGCATGGAGGATTAATACTCCAATATGCTCAGACGGGACTCGAACCCCAGACCTCTCGTGTGAGAGGTGAGCGTGATAACCAGCTGCTCTAGAGCATGGTTTCATTTGTTTTATGTGTTTGGTTCTTTTTATATTAGGTTTGAGCCCAGTCCAGATTTTCAATAATAAAAGGGTCATAATAGATTTTGACCTGTCAATATAAGGTAGTTTTGGACCTAATAAAAATTTGAGAAAAATACCGTCGGACTCGTTTTTTCGTGCTCTTTCCAATGGTGTGATCGGGGAATATTTTTGACTTCATCTAAACCTCGTAAAACGTGAAAACGTCGTCGAAACTCTTCGAAAATCACCATTTTTCTTTTGTATTCAAACCCTTTTATCATCAACACATAATCACGCGTTCCAAACATATTTGTAACATAATAAATGTGATCCTGGCTTACATCCCCGGCCTCGGCTATTTACACTTTTCCAAATCTCGTGCTCGTTTTGTCATTTTCTTGTGATTTTTCGTCCTTTTCTTAAATATCCGTTCCTGCACATTCACAAACACAAAAACATACATTCTTTGGCAATTTTGGTTAGTTTTTGGTTTATTTGGTCCTTTTATGGCTCAAAAAAAGTGAGTGAATAAGCACTCACCAAAATCCCCCGGACTAAAGTATTGCCGTGTCCTCACGCAATGTGATCAATTCACGCTCACGAGATAAATAATTTCATAACTCTTTCTACTAACTTTGTAAAGTAGCAAGGAGGTTCGAAAGAAGTCATAAAATCATTTAATCCCGCAAACGCTCCGTTTTCCAAAATTTATTTTCTTTATTCCACTTTATTCTATTTTTGGACTTTTCACACTTCATTCTTGTGACGGTTTGTTGAACTTTCATTATTTTTGCAATAATTTTTAGGATCTATGAGTAGAAACACTTCTATTTAAGAAGTGACCATTCGGATAAAAATCGTCATCCTTGATTTTTCACGAGCTCCCAAACTAAGCGTAAAAACGAGATCACAGCTTATCTACAAATTTAATGCTAACACTACTCATAAAAGTTACTCGTGGATACTCCTTACTCCCATGTCCTAAGTTTTTGTATCTCATTATTTTATTTTTGTTGAGAAATGAATCGCTTCATATTTTCTCGTTTCGATAATTTTTTAGTCCGATAGTGACACCTAAGTTAAAACGATAAATAGTTACTCATTTTCTCTTAAGAACCACTGCAATAGAAATTCGGTCCACATCAAGAAATTTGGGGTACATACAATATCAGAAATATAAGTTGCGGAGTACGATCACGTGCACCTCATGTGACTGATTACTAATCGCGTATCACATGCACCTCACGCGCCAACAACTTATTGATACATACATAACTCTTATTCAACAATACTACAACTATCATATTTTTCATTTCTCACTTTTTTCACTTTTCTCATATTTTTCACTTTTTGTTTTCTTTTCTTGACTTTTTTCTCAATACATCAATGGAAGCTTATCGGGTAGCTCCAAAACCACATAGATAATCAACTTTTGACTTTTGATTTTTCACTTTTTGCTCTTATTTTTGATGTTCCTTGATATGTACCCAACTTCTAAAGCAAAAATTCTCTTAAGAAAACAAATAACTAAGTATTATTCAAACCTAAATATCACTAATTAACCTAGAACATCTATTATATATGTGTGACGTATCTGATGGGAGTAAAAAGCCACGAGTACCTCCTATGAGCTCTAAAGAGAACCATTACTCCACGTTTAGCATTAAACTTGTAAATAAACTCTATCATTTCTCGTTCTCTGCAAATTTAAGACCTCAAATAATGAGATTAGCAGATGCTTAGCCAATAATCAGCCACGCATATATAAAGTCAAATACGGAAACTTTGCAAACTCTTAAAAAGAATTCGCGTTTTGTAGCTCCTAATGTAAAAGACTAGCGAAAGCTTTTTAAGTTGTGCATGTATAAAGCCAAGTACGGGAGCCGACAAAAGAGTAGCTCCTAGTGTACAAGGCTAGCACAAACTTTTATGATTATCATTGGTTAAGGGAACAAGCTAGGGCTCAACACGCCCGGTCAAGTCAAAATATTTATTCCTACTCTCGCCAGCAAGAAAGTCAACAAGGTGTCAAATCACTTATTCAAACTTTATTATATTTTTGCACAACTTTTTCAATTTTTTTTTTTTTTTTTTTTTTTTGTGCTTTTTCATGACTTTTTCATTCACTTTTCTTCAAAAATTTTGAAATTTTTCAATTTTTTTTTCAATCAAATTTTTTTTTTTTTTTTTTTTTTTGGGTGGAAAAACGGAGTTGCAAGAGTACACGACATGGTGAAAAATGCAAGGTCAAAATCGAATCGAAGATTCACCCCCCCCGGACTAGAATGAAACATTGTCCTCAATGTTTTACGGGCAAAGGTAATCCTAACATATATCTAGGGCCGTTTATTAAGTATGCCAAAGAAAACGTTAGTCGATAAGATTTTCGGATATTGGATTTCCATAAGCGACGATGAATGAGACTCGAGTGGAGAGAAAGACAAAACCACGAGCACGAGAGTCATCATAAATCGGGGACAATCCTGGACAATCATCACAAACAACCACGAAACACAAGATCGGAAGAGGTACCCCCTCCTCACGTTATTTATTAGAAAATAGAAATATAAGAAGATGATATTGGATAAGCATGGGGTGCCTCCCACGAAGCGCTTGTTTTTGTTCACCGAGTCACATTAGCTTGACTCGATCCCCGAATTAATTCGTCCTTGGGGAGAGCAGATGGAACGGCCACTTGGCAATAGAGATGCCGGGATCAAAAACGGTATCCTCACTCCCGGTGGAGTGAAGCATAAGAGAAATCACATCAAATGTGAAGAATGGTAGAAAGATTTTTATAAGAATTAAAATCCATTCTTCATCGTCTAAAACAAATTTATCATTAACGCCCTTTTCAACAAATACCACGGGAGGGAGGGTCGGGATTGTTTCTTCAATAAACAAACTCTTATGATAGAGTGCTCCTCCCCCCGGGTCAGGATCTTCTTCAAAACAAAAAGGATCATTCTCCGGTGGAGAAATGATATGAGAAAGTTCACCGAAGAACTTCTCGTGAAAAGAATCAAGCATATGATGTGAGTCCTGGACCTCGGGTTCTATTTCGGACTCATCACTAGGAATATCGAAGATAGGATTATTTGAAATTTGATTAAAATCCGATTCAAAATCAAATATCGGATTCGTGAAAGTCTTATCGAATACTTCGGGAACCCTCGGCACGAGATCATCATCGTCCTCATCTAGAACGTCATCACTCCCTTCAACCGGTGTGAAAGAAGGATGGAAAGAAGAATCACCGTGAAAATTTTCCCCGAACTCACTTTGGATTGGAACGAGGTTCTCGACACTTGACGTATTGAATTTGTCAGATTCCGTTGCCGGAATAGTGTTAAGAGGCTCGTCCCCCATTATTAGAGAGTCCACGGGCTCCACGGGAGAAGAGATAGAATCATTTTGAGGATTTATGTTGATCGTAATCGTGGAACTATCATCATACAAACAACATTCACAAAATTGGAGTCTTCTTTCTTCAACACGAGGTACTTCCATCGATCTCTCATTCGGCTCGGGAGTAGATGTCATACGATTAAACATCTCATTCAACTCATTCATCATTGATTTGAGTTCAAGAATTTGATTATTGAAATTGGAAGATTGTGGGGGTTGATAAAAATCATTAGAATCGTAATAAGAATTTGATTCAAGATAAGAATTTTCGAACGATCCCCCACAATTTTCAAAACCCGATGGATTTTGAAATGAATCACCGTTGTAGCACGAATTTGGCTCATAAAAATCATTTTGAGGAAAATTATTGAAGCTCGAGTCGTAAGCGTAAGACGTATCTGCACTCGGCATATAGCACATACAATCGGTGTATCCACATCCATCACAAAAACATCCTCCACACGGCCTACCTTCTTCGGACGGGTTTCCAGAATTATAACAACAAAACGACGGTGGTGGTGGTGTATAGAAATTAGGAATATTAGACGAATTGTTGAACGAATGAGAATTACAATTCAAACAAATGCCATCTCGAATATTATCTCCACATTCACTGCACGTACACCACACACACAACCCTCCGAAGAACGGTTCTCCACAATAAAGACAAATCGGATCCATAAGAATTAAAAAAATAAGAGGGTTTGAGAAGAAGAATTAAATTTTAGAGGATAAGAAGATTATTATTTTTTTTTGTTTTTAATTGTTTGAAAAAGAAAATCAAAGTAGAAAAGGAAAATCTTTTTGTGTTTTTCTTAAAACTTTTATTTTCTTTTGTTTTTCTTTTTTATACGTTACGTTAACTGAAACCGTTTCCTTCAAACCACTCGCGACGGGACGGGAGAGAAGAATGGATCTCTCTTCAGCTTGCAATTTAATGTCAAAGCTATCCGTATTTCCCGCTTATTCGGTTGTAGAATGAAGTAATCCGATAAACAACTAATTTCACGTTTTTGTTATATTGTTATGCTTATTTAGTTTACAACGCTCCTCCTTTCGGTCGAGTCGAGGCTGTATCTTTTATTATTTTTTTGGTATTTTTGGAAATACTTTAGGAAAAGTATCTCTGATTTTTCAATATTTATATATATATACAAAAATAGAAGAAAGCTTAACAAAACACGATTTTTCAAAACAATGATTCAAAATTCACTTCAAGCCTTCCCCGGCAGCGGCGCCAAAAATTGATTCGACTCAATTATAGTATAGTAATATAGTATCGAAATGATCCGCAAGAAATACGAATCACCCGAGTCGTTTCCAAGTGAAGGTGTGAATGGAATCAAGAATATTGATTCGTGTAATCGTGATTTGAAAAGTGAGATATAATAGTGATTTTGTGAAATTAAAACTACGAATATCAAACATAAACTAAAAGGCAACAATCAAGCATATAAAATGATCTAAAAAGAGATAAATGTGAAATATGTTTGCTAAGTGACGAGAAAAGTTCATTAAGTGTGGACTAAGGTTTGATGACGAATTATATTCCTTAGACAAGACTATTTTCTCACAACGTTGGTTTATTTTGAAAATAATCCTTTAAAAAGAAAATAATTACTAGATGTGTAATTTGATTATTCTCCGGCTTTTGCCCTTCAAATAATAAAATCACAAATCTAAATAATCTTACTAATTATTAATCACAATCCCTATTTATTAATCCACACTTAAATCACAAATCCATATCACTTAACAAACACTAATAAACTACTTGCTACTCATATCAATTAAACTAACAAATATTCCAACAAACATGATCATATTAATAAACTAATTATAAAAGTGAAAAAGAATAAAAAGTAGAACCCGATCTAACGCGACGAGAATAATAAACCACCCGATTTTATAAACTTGACAAATTATAAAGTTTATTTCTTTAATAGCTTTGATATCACCAAATAGTAAATAAAGTTTTTGACTTTAATCACTAATTAGCTTTATAAAAACTAGAAAAGCTATAAGCTTTATTAATAAGTAAGCTTATAAAACCCTTAAGCTCCGGCCTTAGCGGTAGAAATGATGATAAACAAAGAAAAATCAAAACTTTATTAGAAATAAGCAATAATAATTACCAAATAAGCTATGGAAGAGCTTAATGGTTGATAAAACTACAAACTTTAAGTGAAATTAAGCTAAGAAAAGCTAAAAGATTGAAACTTTATGGTAAAAACTTAATAGATCTAAGAAATTAAGCTATTTTGAAAGTAAAAACTAATAAAGTTTAAAACTTTTTATGAAATAAGTGCTAAAATATGTAGATCTATAATAATGAACTAATTAATAGCTTTTAATAAAAGTAAAACTAATAAAAATCAAATCTTTTTGGTTTTTTATAAAGTAATTTGTAAAAACAAAATTAGATCTAAGTTTATAAAAGCTTTTAAAAACAAAGTAGTAAAAGAGAGTTTATTAAAAGAGCTAAATCTAAATAAGCCACAAAAAGCTATAAGCTTTCATGTCTTATTAGATAAGAAAAGTAAAAGAAAAGAAAATGAGTAGAAGTGAAAAGAAAGTAATCTTCAAAACTTCAAATTAAATCTTCATTTCCTATTAATAAACTAAAAAGTTGATTACAAAAAGCATTTGAAATAAGCTAATTTATTACAACAATAAGCTAACCTACTACAATAATCTAATATTACCCCTACTCCTAATAATAATTCTACTCTCTAACATTCTAACCCCCTCAAATTGGGTCTGGTGCTTCTTATTTATATCAAATGAGGAGTGAGGGGTATAATAGTCCATTCAGGCCACTTGCAATCCAAGCCATTCAATCAGGGGTAATCTGGTCATTTCACAGCGCCGAATGCTATTTTGTTTTATTCGGGAATGCCACGTGTCACGCTCCAATTGGTGGATCTGACTGCTAGAAGTTTCCTCGGACTGACACACGCCTGTGCACTCTGACCTCGTACTGACACCTGCTGACACGCTCTGACCTCGTACTGACACACGCCTGATTCGTACCTGCCATGTCAGTCTGCCACGTGAACAGTACATCGTACTGACTTGTCAGAAATAACTGCGCCGTACCTGCATTAAATACCAATTATTAGCAATAACGGCGCCGCCGCCACGTGGCAGCCGCCAGATGACGTCAGCATGTGGGACCCACTGGTCAACCTTAGTCAACGCAGGTCAAAGTCTGACCAGTCAACGGTCAACCAAAGTCAACGTTTGACCAGCCAACGGTCAACGGAAGTCAACGCTGACGGTCAATGGTCAACGAGGTCAACGGTCAACGCTGACCGGTCAACGGTCAATGGTCAACGTTGACTAGTCAACGCTGACCGGGTCGGGTCGGGTCTAGATACGGGTCCGGGTCGGTGACGTGTCGGGTCTGCCACGTGGACCACTCATAGAGCGCCACGTGGCATGGAGGATTAATACTCCAATATGCTCAGACGGGACTCGAACCCCAGACCTCTCGTGTGAGAGGTGAGCGTGATAACCAGCTGCTCTAGAGCATGGTTTCATTTGTTTTATGTGTTTGGTTCTTTTTATATTAGGTTTGAGCCCAGTCCAGATTTTCAATAATAAAAGGGTCATAATAGATTTTGACCTGTCAATATAAGGTAGTTTTGGACCTAATAAAAATTTGAGAAAAATACCGTCGGACTCGTTTTTTCGTGCTCTTTCCAATGGTGTGATCGGGGAATATTTTTGACTTCATCTAAACCTCGTAAAACGTGAAAACGTCATCGAAACTCTTCGAAAATCACCATTTTTCTTTTGTATTCAAACCCTTTTATCATCAACACATAATCACGCGTTCCAAACATATTTGTAACATAATAAATGTGATCCTGGCTTACATCCCCGGCCTCGGCTATTTACACTTTTCCAAATCTCGTGCTCGTTTTGTCATTTTCTTGTGATTTTTCGTCCTTTTCTTAAATATCCGTTCCTGCACATTCACAAACACAAAAACATACATTCTTTGGCAATTTTGGTTAGTTTTTGGTTTATTTGGTCCTTTTATGGCTCAAAAAAAGTGAGTGAATAAGCACTCACCAGGTATTCATATTGTGATTTTATCTTTTTCCAAAAAAGATAAGTCTATGTTTTCCGTGTTCTTCCAAACCTCATCATCCTTTTGTGTCTGATTTGAAGAACTTGTTTCCCCTCTTGCAGACTGGTTCATGCTTGCGGTTTTCTTCTTTGATTCAATATGAAGAAAAAAAATGTATATGCATTCAAAATCTAATCCAAAGATACACGCTACATCTCAAAATCAGAAGTAGAAATGCATACTTACATTGGTGCTTCTAAATTGTTCATCAAATGTAAGCATTTGTACTTGGCTCCTTGCATTGCCTGCTCCTAAAGCAAGAATTCACAACATTCAGGTTGATTTGTAAACTCAGCATATGTTTTTTCAAATACCAAGTTCCTAAGAATGTGTTTAACTGTAAAGAAATATAATAACTTCATATCGACAATGGATTAAGAGTACTATCTAAAGTTCATCTTATGGAATAATAAAAGAATATAACCAACATTAAGCGAACTCACCCTGAATATTTTTGTTTCCATGGCTCACATTTGACAGCATTTTACGGTGAGGACGGTCATGGTTGTGGTCAAACATACCACTAAAGCTCCACGCACAACCGAATTGATTAGCTTCAACTGTGGGCGGGCATTTTGGCGTTTTTCTTGCCATTGGTGGTGAAAATGGATTAAGATAACAACCAAGAAACTTAATTTACATATTAAGCTTATCACAAATCTGTGATAACTCACGCAACCAAATGCATTGAGCCTGCAAAGTATCAACTGAATCTAATAAGAAACTATAAAGTTGAGAACAATTCATACCTACCTCAACTAAAAGATCTTAATTTTGCTAGTTATGACCAAAACCATGAATAATATAATCAAGGTGAAATTTGATTAACTTTTGTTTATTTAACAAATTGTCAGTGGGGTTTACAGATGACTAAAAATGGACACTTTTTTTAGCCAAAAAAATAAAGCTAATTATAATTACAAACCCCACTAAATTTTGCACTATTTTATCTAAAAATCTGACAACAAAAACTACACATAAAAAAACCAATTTAATATTTGTTGATTGCACCTTAGAAACAATTCCATGCGACTGGAAGTTTCGGTATCAGAAAATCGCACCCGATTGTTATGTTCTCCTGCTGGCGTTGTCGTCGTCTGTGCACGTTCATTTGTGACAGTTGCCCAGGACATTTCAGCTGAACATACTCATTTCACACCTAAACATAGCATTAAACTCAGCATTAGATTATATCTACAGAAGCTATAAAATATGACAGCGTCAGCTATTCACCATGTAGCCACCAACGCCATGTGTCACTACCACCAACCGTTCCCCTGTAGAAAGATAAAAGTGTTTAGTGGTAAAATATATTTCACTGCAGCAGTAAATAATTGAAGTGAAAGGGATGGCATGAAAAATTTTAACAGTAAATGTGCACACATGTGCACACATATTTTATAAGCATCTGATTAAAAAAATAACATGTATGGTCACAACTCTAACCGTCTCCTGAATCACTTTCCTCCTGTTAATGATCTGCAAGCCGACTCTAGACTTGTCAAAAACTGCCATTTCAGTTGTGTTTTCTTGTTCATTTACTCTACTAAGCTCAACTTTTTCTGCTTATGAGTGCAACTTATTCAAGTAAAAAAGTCAATATAATTACCTCATAAGCAGTTTATATCAACTATGATTTTTAGGGGGGTGGTTTAACCTCCCTAAGCAGTTTATCTAATAAGCGATCAAAAATAACCCTATAAGCAGTTTCTATATCAGTTCCAAATAAGCTCTAGAAGCTTTTTTAAATAAATGAAACACCAAACAATCCTTGAAGGATACTCTAATAAACAATACCACAACCACTATTAAGCAATTCCAAATAGCCTTTAAATGGCTCAGTGCAGTTACTCTGATGAGCAATCCCAAACAGTCCCTATAAACAATTCCAAACGCCACTTGTGTGTGTTCTAAAGCTTTATTGTGTAACGAAGCTGCATAATGTAAAGCATATAGAAATAATACCTTCCACAATGCAATCTCCAATACTTGATGTCGGCAAAAGCGCATTATGGTCTTTTACATGAAGAGCTAAGAGACTTCCATCATCAGGGAATTCAAAAGTGTGATGCCATTGTGGAGTCAAAGTTTTATAATGTACCTGTTCAAGTGAAAAGCAACAAGACCAAGGATGTGAGCATAGTCGATGGTTAGAACTTAGAATAAACAAAAAACAAAGGAAAGTAGAAATGCATATGATCATCACCTTGGTTCTTTTCCTCTCGCTTCCATAATGTACCCTGACATAAGGATCACTTGTTCCACGGATAACTGCAGCAACAAGATCTCTTCCCTCGATAATAACCAGCTCAATCAAACCTCCTTGTAAATTCTGGTATACACACATTTTGGATCCTTTTTTAGTTATGTTGACGAAAAAAAGAATCTTTAGACTAAAAATTTCATTGTGATATAACACAACTACTACATATACCTTGGATCCGTCATATTCATCGATCGTTGTTGTTTCAATTTGAAGCCGCACTTCACCCTTGTTGACTTTTTCAAGTGGAATCCACACGTCTATCACTTCTCCATCCACTAAACCTTCCAAATTCACCCTTGCATTACCAATATTCTCATCTCCAATAGATCTAGAAAAAAAATGTATGGATCAACAAAAAAAACAATAGATCTACAAAAAAACTATAAAGTGTATGGATCTTGTATCATTTTGTGTATATAGCAATGGACCAGCTGCCTATTTATTAGACTGGAGTTGGCGCTGAGCTAAGTGAGTACAAGAACCAACCAAGCAAACAAGCTAATGAAACGAAGTTCCCCGTATCTCCTTATGGAACATAAAGTGCTCAAGTTACAAACATAAGCTGGCAAATGCAAATGACCACCCACTCAACAAAGCAATACTCTTATTTAAATGAAACTGGATATGCAAGGAAATGAACCTACCCTGTTCCGTAAGTTTTTCATCGACCACCTTTGCAATCTACATACGCAAAACAAGGCAAAAAAAAAAAGTGATATCAGCATCAGTTAGCATTCAACAGAACATTCATAAAGCTACAATTACTTAATTTATCAAAGAACACAACATAATTATCCATCACCTTATTGAAATGCTCATACTGTCTGTTACCAAGTCCAAACACTGCGTATTGAAGCTTTTCAAGCCATTCACCTTTCTCTTCTCCCTGTAACAGTAGGAAAAAAATCAAATTAGCATATAAATCCTACTTAATTACCACATTGTACTATTCCACAACTCGCACAGTATTTACCTCGGTAAACCATTTATAGAATCTAGCAGCATTATCTGTCGGCTCACCATCTCCATACCTACAAAACCAAATCATCATAAAGAATTCAATTAGTAGGTATTCATTAACCACCTACCACATCTTTTACAATTATAATAACATCATACACAAACTTATCAGATCCCAACATTTGAATTAAAAAAAAAAGACATGTATCAAATAAGCAACTTTAAATATACCAGATTCCAAAAACGATAAAACTTACGTAGCTAAACAAAAAAAGCAAGAGATTCTTTCTTTAGCTTCTCTTCATACTCATCATCTTCCAGATAAAGTATCAACGAAAACCTTAGAACTCGAACATACATCAGATCGTAGGTAGTGAGGGTTTGGAGGTGGAGGGTGGGGTGAAGAGATTAAGATGGGTGATGTATCTAAGATGGGGTAGGCGGATGTGATTATGGTTTAGGGTGAGGTGAAAGTGTGGTAGGCGGATGTGATTATTGTTTAGGGTTTGAGTTTGACTGAAAAAGTAAAGTGTGTTTATATAGCTAAAACTCAAGGGTATTATGGGGATTAAGTGAAAATTCAGTTTTTCACATCTTGACTTGTTGACCAAATCTCCATTATAAGTAGTATAGATACTAAAACTCATTTTCCCGTTTTACAAAATGCGGGTTTATATTGGCTGCTTCCACGTTGCACCACTGGTTGAACCACTGTTCTGCACTATTCATTAGAATGTATACTGTAGCAACCCCGTTCTCCGTTTTCTTGCACTTTATTCTAAAACCTACCCACTTCCCACCACACTCACACACAACCTCCTTTCTCAAAAATTCCAGAGAAATCTCCCAACATCACCTAATGATTTCCCAGATCTTGCGACATCTTCTTCCTAAAAAAAATCTTTCACTTTTTACCCAACACATATGGACGATGGAACTACCGCCAACAACCACCGTAAACTGCGGCGATTCCATCGATGATCAAAATAAACCAAACCCCACATCAAATATAATCAAGAAAAAGATGAATTTGAATAATAAAAAGAAGAAAAATAATAAAGATGTGGTTTCATCTGATGAATAAAGTTGTTCTAATGTAATCAGTTCAAGATCGAAAGGTCTACGGATTGCAATGAATAGAAGGAACCCTAATAGAATTGGAAAGAAGGGAGGTGAAGTCCACGCGCTTGCTTTGCCTCTTGCCATGTCTATTGATGCTTTTGTTGCTCAGGTTGTTTGTTTTTATAATTTTTTTTTTTTTTTTTTTTTTTTTTTTTTTTTTTTTTTTTTTTGTGATTAATTTGGTCTTTTTAGTGTAAAAGAATTGTGAACCATGTTTTGGAATTATGATTTTTGTGAAAAGATTGTGACTTTTTTGGGGTTTTTTTTTATCAACATTTTGAAAAGGTGAAACTTTAGCAGGCTGATGTAGTAGAAACTAGAAAATATTTTATTTTTATCTTCATTTATGTTAGCGGGTTTTTAAAGAAATGCTGAATATGAAAGCTGATAAAGTCTTGCTTTTGATTATCTGTTTTAATTAGTTATTTACCTATATGTGTTTGTACGTCAACATTCTTTGATTATGGTGCTTATGAAAAAAAATTAGAATATTTTTTAGGTTATATCGATAGTGGTTGATAGAACGACTCGGGTAAAAAAAAATATTTTGGATAGTGTTTTTGGTATGCCTTGCTTTAATTAAAAGGTGTTGGGTGCTTTTGAAACTAAAAATTGTGGTTATAAGTTCTTTAAGGAATAAGCATGCCAAATGTTTGATAAAATGTTTAACCAAAATGACTTTTTCTATTTGCCACAAGGAATTTAGTGGAACTTTATTGATATCGCTTATGTTTCTTTGACATTGGATGTATGTCGCTTATGTTTCTTCGACATTGTATACATGGTTACTTAAACTAGAAATATAGATATTTAAAAGGCTATCAGATTAACATGGTGCTCCTTTGACACATATCTATATTTCTAGAAATATAGATTTATTGCGACCGTTAATTACTTCCACATCAATTTAGTTGCTAAAATTGGCCTTGCCATCACTTTCAATTTTGTAAAATCTTCCCCTCTTTTAATTTGGTTGTTTCGGTTTTGCAGACATATTGGATTGGAGGTGTTTGGATGTGAAGTCAAAAAATAAGCCCGCTGTCATTTTTTTTTATTCAAGGTTCATCATGAGGTTATTATAGGAATGCGTAATGTTCGGTTCAGGCAGTGACTTAATTTCAAATTCGTTTGGAATCCAGAATCTTTGGAGCAGACTGCAAATGCGTTTCACAAATGTGTGTATGAGGTAAAAATTGATTTTATTTGTAATGTGTTCTAGGCAGCTGAAGATTATTAATAAGAGTGCCTCTCTCTGTATACATTGCCTTTTAAACTAGATTTGTTGTCCTACTATCCTTAGAGGGTAACGTATGTCATCCAAAATATGAAAACAAATTAGTTCAAAGGAATATAGCTGAGACAAATGATAACAACAAGTAACGATTTTTAATAATTTTACCAAACCCCCTAAACCGTAGATGAATGAATTTTTCCAGATTACTTTCATGTGCTTATCTGAAATTTAAGATGTTTAGACTTTAGAATGTTAGGATGAAGTTGTTTGTTGGTTTATATTTAGAGTAAACAAGGTCTTAAAAATAAGCAATCCCAAACACCCCTGATTACAATTAGGCGCTTTATTTATATAAGGTTATTAGTTAAAAAAAGATAACAAGATAATGAGTTTCAAATACCAATGCCAAACATCCCTAAATAATAAATGATTAAACCTTTTATATAGAGTATCGGTATCACTATATAGGTTTACAGTGAGTAGGCTATAAATTTCACGTACGAGAGGTTTCAAATTTAGTTATTAGCTTTAAATTGAGATATTCTAGAGACTCAAATGCATGTAACTAGCATAGCAATGTTTTTAAGTTATCATTAGATACTTGATAACTTATTCTTGAAATCATGTTTCCAGGGGAAAATAGTTGTTATCAGAGGAGAAAGTGCTAAAGATGGACCTGGTATGTCTAAAATGTTGACACCGACAAGTGCAATAATGGACATTGGTCTTGGCAAGGGAAACTGTTAGTCCTCTACATACCTTTTTAAATTCTTTTTTTTAGATTGAAGCATCTTTACCTATGTTGTTTTCATTTCTTTTTGTAGAGAAAATGGCTGACACTGAGGTGACGATTCATGCAAGAAAGTTCATGACAAACAGGCTTTTGTTCAGGAAACAATTTGTAAATTTTATCCACAACTGATGTTTGCTCAATTTTCTAATCTTATCGGTGGTTTTTTAATCCTTGAATGTTTATTATTGTAGGTCATTGACATACTATATCTAGGCAAGGCAAATCTTTCAAAGGTTCGGGTCATGTGGCCTTCAGTGGCCAATCCTATGTTAAGGAGATATATTCTCCATTTCTTTTGTCCCTGACTTAGAGAATCCTTATAAAAAGTTTTTGAAAAAGAATATGAAACGGGTCGGCTTTTTATAGTATGGGAATGAAGGAAAAACTTTCAAGTGTCAACCTTTACAGGAATGGACCTATCCTATAGTGTCCCTCATAATGTAGCATCGCTCAAATCTGAAAAAGATTGAACTATTTCAAGAGGAATCCATTTTTCACAAGTATTGGACATACCACATGTCAGGTGCCGATATATATATATATATATATATATATATATATATATATATATATATATATATATATATATATATATATATATATATATATATATATATATATATATATATATATATATATATGAGAAATGTGAGTGTTCAAAAGACAACAACCAAAACAACCTCGTAACTCGTTTCGCATTTGACCAACAACACCAATAACTTAAAAGGATCATCCATCCATTATACTAAAAAGCAGTTAACCCAATTTGGAACTATATTACACCAAACAAATCTGCTTTCTTGGTGTTAAATAAATAATTAATACATGCTTACCAAAAAGAACGACTGAACCAACAGAACCGACTGCCCCATAGTCCGCTAACGACGCCATAAATATTTGGATTCATCGATTATTTTTTCTAATCGAATATTTCACTCTTTAGATCTCATGCGAATCAGAAGGCATAAAAAAGATATATATCTTTATATGAAATGCAATGAGACAAATGGGACAAGTATTCATCATATTTTTTATTCACTCATTAGTTTTTTTATGCAAACAATTAACAAGATCGAACCTAGCATATTACTTTTGACATGTTTATCGTTTTTTTTACCACCAATTACCCATCTTGTTAGAAAGATCTTCAAAAATACTGGAACACAAATATGAGAGAGAGGATTTAAGATGGTGGTGGCTGATTTAGAATTAGGGTTAAAGATGTTTGAGGGTGGAGGTGAATGAGATCTGAGAATTATTTTATGTAATTATAATATCCTTTCAAAAAAGGAACGGTTTTGAAATTAACTAATGTGAACTTCCTATGATACCCTTTCAGGTTTAGCATCACAATACCCCATCTTTTGTTTAATTGCATTTTTGACCTATTTAATCTTGTCCATTGATTTAGTCATCCAATGGCTGAGATTCATTTTAATAGTACTGTAAAGTACTATATATAAGAATGATACTGCATAGAATACATCACTATATATATATATATAGAGTAAGGATCAAATGAGAAGAATTTTTAAAATAAGAAGAATGAGAAATAACTATAACTACACATTAGAGATGCATCAATTTGAATTAGATGTATCCCTAATCTTGAGATGCATCATAATATATTTTCTAGCTAAAAATTAGATGCATATACATATATTAGATGCATTTCATCAAGTTAGACGAATCCTATGTATTTTTCGTCCTCTGTGGGTCAAATTTGTTGCTAGTACTACTTTGCATCGTTTTAACTTCAAAATCACTTTCGAAACTAATGGTGATGCATCTAAATAAATAGAGATGCATGTAATTCAAGTCGATGCATCTCAAATATGCCATTATAGTCATTTCTCATTCTTCTCATTTTAAGATTTCTTCTCACTGGATCCTTACCCTATATATATATATATATATATATATATATATATATATATATATATATATATATATATATATATTTTAAGACATGTTCTGGGTATATGAACAACAAGGTGAACCTTAAGAAGTTGCTCCAGGTGTTGATATCTTTACGAGCGTTTCAAAGTGCACAAGCATATTAATGTTGTACAAATATTTGTTTTTAATCCTTTAATTAATTCGGTTATATGTAGGTGTCAAATTGTAAGCAGAAGAGAAATCATTTGAAGAGCATAATTCAGTTGAAAGTAAAATGAGGATGACGGTTTAAAAAAAGTGGATTATGTGGAAAACTAGAAGGGGGGGTTGAATAGTTTTACGACTTTTTAATTTTATTTTGAAAACTTAGTTTAGTTTTGAAACCTTGTTTGCTTTTAAAACTTTGATTCAATCTTATGTGAACTCAAATCTTGAACAATATGAACAAGTATATCTAAGTATAAACAATAATAATAATGTATGCTAAGTATGTGAAATCAACACATGTATAATATAAATAATTGTAGCTATATACGAGAGATAAGTACGTAATCGTTTATTTTATAATCCTTAGTTATATTTTGTATGAAAACTATACTTGATCGAAATGATCAATTATATGTATGTAGCCTTTTTAGTTTGATTGTAAAAACTTTGTTTTGTGAATAAAACTTTCGTTTGATCTTTAAGTAAAATCAATACTAGCACTATATGAGCAACTATATATATACGTCTACGTCTACAAAATTAATAACGATATAAGCAAGATAATAAGTAAGATATGGAAAGATCTAACCGCGAGACAAAGGATTTATAGTGGTTCGGCTACAAGGACACCTTCCTTGCCCTACTCCACTCCTCGAGTCACCTACTCGAGAGTTTTCTTCACTATATCAACAAGCTCCCTTATGGCGGAGAAAACCTTACACACCAATTACACACCAAAGCTTCGTCACAACGAAATCACACCTTCTTCACAACTACTTCACACCAATCTACTACACACCTATCTTCACAACTACTTCACACCAATATACTACACACCTATCTTCACAACTACTTCACAACTAACTACTTCAACTCTATCTTCTTCACACCAATAGATTTCCTAGCTTTTCTTCTTCACACCAAGTTATCAACTATTCACACAATCTATATCTAACACAACTATCTACAAGCAAATATTCACAACAATCTTCACAAAGAATATGTAAATAATCTTGATGGTACACCAACAACTTGGATGTGGAGATCACAACAAGTTGTAATACTTCTTGTCTAGGAAGATAGAAGTATTCTTCTCTTGCACTTGAGAGGATGGAAATTGGATCACTTTGAAACAAAGAATATATACACTTATGATCAAAGGATGAGAGAATAGAAAAATAGATCTAGATCAGAAAGTTTAGAAGTGCAAAAGGTGGGGAAAAAATCCAGGTTTAAGGTGGTATTTATAGGCAAAAGTTTCTGACAGAGGAGCGTGGCCGGTCCCCTTAAATCATGGCCGGTCCCCTTAATTTTAAGGGGACCGCCCTTTATAATTAAGGGGGCCGCCCAGCTGAAACGGCCAGAAACTTTGTCTTTAAGTGGGGAAAGTTTATTTGGTGAAAAACTAACTGATTTTGGTTAAATATTTGAAATCATATATTTAGTATGATTAAAACATTTTTCCTTATTACCAAAAGTGTTTTTCAAAAATATATAATAAGATTATATAATTAAATAAACTTTGTATTAGTTAATTAAATACCCCTTTGATCATAGAATGCAATAAACACTTTGTTTATTCATACCTTAAGTGATTTGGATGTAAAGACAAATGTTAAGCACTAAAAACTTGTTTACGTCATAAGTTTTAGATTAAAGAGTTTATGCTTTGTAATTATCAAAACATAGAGACATTTTTAATATGTTAACAATGTTTTTAGACATTATTAATTTATGTCAACAGATTACGAAGGCGAAAGCCGCTCATTCTTTTACATATATGCAGGTAACAACTTTTACCTTCTTTATCTTTATTGTGATAACTACTCTCTTCCTAATAAGAAAGGGAGCTCAAATTATAGACCTTCGGATACTAGAATTGATACAACTTTTAACATCTTTTAATAACAAAAATCTTATGATTACATAGGAACTTCCTAAAAATCACGAAATGTCAGTTATAAACATGAACAAACACTTTATCGGTATCATCGTGATACACCTAAAACTTTGGTAAATATTTTTATTTGTATATTCACCATACACATTTGAACAAGGAAAAAGCACTTTAATAGATATTTTTTGTTTTTATGTTTTTGTTTTGTTTTCTCATGACTGGATATATATAGGAAGCATTATCGGACAATGAATCTGACAATGATTGAGGAGCAGGCACAACTCATGCTCTACTATAAATAAGCTCCCAGGTAAATTCTACTACCATTAAATTCCATTGAATTAATTCTATAGATACACATGCCAAAATCCTAGCACGAATCAATTATAATATTTTTTTTATAAGTTCATTGAGATGTCTCATATGCAGGGCTTATTCGGGTTTCGATGCAAGTGAAGGCGAGGAAACAAATATTAGTCACAATTGTGACGGCAATGCAAGGACACATGAGAAACTCAAGGTGAGGTAACAATTCTACACCTTTCTAAAACAACCAATTAATGGTGTTAGTAACATAAAGATAGATACAATTATGTAATGTGGATGCTGGAAGTTAGTACTTTAGCATAAGAAACTACAACTACAATTCTGGTGTGTTTCGGGGCTGAAGTGGGAGTGACATGGGTCATTTTTCGGGCTGAACTGGATTTCGAATTTAGGTCCTGGTCTTAGGCAGCTAGATAGCACACTGCCAATGGCCGGGGATACAGACACAATTAATGTAGAGCTTTGAGTTTTTACTTGAGTTGTAACATGAAACTGTCATTGTATGCTTTGTATTCGTATTGCATATTCGTGTTTTGTTAATTACTAAAAAAATTTATGGTTTGAATAGGGTTTGCTGCAAAGGTGATGTTTCTTTCTAATTTTTGTTTTTCTACGCATGAGTACAAATTCTTGGATGGAAAAAAAAACATCCAAAAACCCCGCAGCAACGCGCGGGTTTCCCGCTCGCTGTATCTAATGTATCAAGTATCAACAACATTTTGCTGAACTGTCTTTGAGTATTGTACCCAGAAGAAGCAAGAATAATACTATAGACAAAGTGTGATCATAAGATATGTGTGCATCATGTAGACTTGTGTATGTGTTCACCAGTTGCACTTCAGCAAAGATGATCAAGGTGAAACAACACCACACAAATCTATACCCTCAACATTAATGAAAAATAAACAATTTGTTAGCCTTTGGTAAAACACAGGCTCTCTTGCAGGAAAGAAACATAGATGTTGATATTAAGCATTGAAACCACAACTAGAACCTATAAAACCATTATATTTCAGTGGTGGCCGAGTAAGTCGTGATGAAGAGTTAAGAATATACGAGTGCCAGTTATTACTTAAGATGGTATCCATGGATGTAAGTAGAAACAACTTGAAGCAACAAAATGTGAGGACCAATGGTATTGGCTCGAAACTGACTCTCCGTGCACATACTCCTTGTAACAAAATATGAGGACCAAGTATCTTTAGTCGTCAAAATCTTACGAGGATCAAAAGGTCTAGAATTCTAGATTAGAAATTTCTCTAAAACAAAACCAATCGCATATGTTGGACAATGAATGGATCCATAGCCCAAAGGGCCAAAAACTGGGCCGTTAAATTTTGCCTTTTCAAAGGTTAAGTTTTACCCCAAAAACTAATGTCGAGTTTCATTATATATAATCTTCTGTTTCATGCAAATCTCATAAAACCCTAATAAGCATCTTCGAAATAATTATGTCAGACAACATACCACTGGATATCCAAGAAGAGATCATCAAAATTCTGCCTATCAAATCACTTCTTCGATTCAAATTGGTTTCGAAACACTGGAAGTCTCTTATTGATAGCTCTAAATTCATTGCTGAGTACCACACTCAGCAAAAACATAAACATCATCTACTTGTAAGTTATCAAACATTTGACCGATATTCTGATGATAAATATGTTTCGATTGTAGATGATGAATCTTTCCCTCAACACAAGTTATCACTTACTATCCCGGAGTCTGTTAAAATACTCAGGGGACCAGTTATAGTTAGCTCTCAAGGTTTGTTTTTCTTGCATCGTTATCATGCATACTTAGATTGCACAAAAGACGTTATTATATGGAATCCTACTATCAGAAAATCTGTTAATATTGATTTGAGTGGTGTGTGTTCGGCTTTTTTTGGTTTTGGGGTTTGTCCCGACACTTGTGACCCTAAGATAGTCAAGCTTCCATATAAACGGGACACTACATTTGAAGTTTTTACATTAAGCACAAATGCTTGGAGAAGACTATCCAGGAATTTACCTCGTGAGTGTATTTCATTTACAAGTAATCAGGTTGCAATACATAGGTTTATGTATTGGCTTGCTCAAGAACCGATTTATGAGGATGATGGATATTATGAGGAAGATGGATATTATGAGGATGATAGATATCAGTCGTGGTATGAGCGGAATTTAATTGTGTCATTTGATATGACAAGTGAAGAATTTACAGAAATAAATCTTCCCGATAGTTTAGAAGCCAATACACTAAGAATATATAACATTAGGGAGTCTCTTGGTGTGGTTCAAATATATGCGATTTGGGAGTCTCTTGGTATGGATCAAGTTTATAGCGTATGGAAGATGATGGAACATGGTGTTTCAAAATTGTTCACAAAGCTATACACCATCAACACAAGAGTAGATGTGATAACAGACGTGCATGGATTTAGAAAGAGTGGCGAACTAGCTGCTGATGATAGTAACGATGATATTTATCTTTATGCTTATGATCCCGATTCAGAACTACTCAATTATATTGGGATTTCTGGAACACGATTATCTGTGGGTGTTGGGATTAAATAACATGTTAACTATTAACTCTACGAGTACGCAGCGGAATATGGATCTAGTTTAGCCTTTATGATTAACACACATATAAGCAACTTAAGGTAAAAAGGAAACGAGAAAAGTAAATAGAAAACTAACCCTCGTAGACACCCGCAAATGAAACAATAAGTGATTAAAACAATCACCTCTATGGTTGCTCACACTACACGTCAAACGAATACGCCAAGTATGCTAGTCTTTTACTTCACGAATAAAACAACGGAACACGATGTTCTTGTTTTTGAATCTAGCCATCACACGATCGAATCCCATAAGGGAATTAATTGCCGATCGAATATATACTGATAAAAGGAATAAAACCAATAGATGCAATATTGCATGTATGTGTACATTATCATGCATGTATACCAAAGTATAACATATGCATGCATTCAGTATATATTATGTTTTCCTTCCTGTTGGTCAAACACACAAGATCCAAGAAAACATAATGAGGGTTAAGAGATATAATGTGTCATTCGGTTTATATTGTTTCTATATCATATATCTTTGACCGAAAGAAACTAGATATATAATATATGTTTTATTGTGTCGTGTATATATTTTGTATCTGTGTGTCGAATGACCTCTTTCGAAAGTAAGACTAAGGGGTGTTTAAATACCCACTAATCTTGTTCTCCAAGCTTTAGTCTCCACCTCCTTAACTTTCACAAAGTCGACAGTACTCTCCTCCCCTCCTAGAACCTTCCCATAACTGGCCACATTGGAAGGAGGTCCAGGAGTTTCGTTTTCCGACATCCAAGTCCCTCTCTTTATATTTAACATATATTAGTTAGTTACTGCGTCTAACGGTAAACTAATAATAATTAAATAATTATTTCGTGAAACATATTAAATACTTAATAAATATAACAAGTATATATATTAATTATTTAACAAACGTACTCTTCGTGTATTAACGTGTGTGCCCCCAATAGGCTCACACATTTCTAGTCGTATATTGGCTAATCTAACTACCATAACCCAACAGCTCCCACTTGGGAGTTGGAGTAGCAGATACCACATATACCAACGACGGAAACGTCTAGCAACACTCACATTCGTTATTGAACTAGAAATGTCTGAGATAAAGTTTCAGAAAATATTCTCAGTAGCATATGGTTATTTATGTCTTGCTTTTATCATCCTTTGTTATAGATACCGTTAAACCATGGATATGGATCCTGACTCATTCCATATAGTTTAACCATTTAGATTCTCGTTATAGAATTCAATTCAGATATACCAAATGTAATCAAGAATCATCTTGCATTACCCTTTGGGTTTGGCCAAACAATTATCTGATTAATTCTGGAGAGGGCCCATGGTAGCATTCTGCACATATCAAGTGGAGTAACAAATCCTTTGTTGACTACAAGTGTTGTGGATGCTGCTTCACATCACTCCGAAAAATAGCTTTTATAACTACCTTATTCAGGATAGCGTTTGACATATAATTACAAAAGTGATATCCACACATAACAGAACTTGCTTGTATCTCAAGTTTAAGGATGACTTTATTAACCATTTTCAACATCTTACTCATGACAAGGATCCAAAAGTAATTGTTCGAAAGTTGGGGTATCCAATATGCATCCCTTGTGAATACATATGAGTTTGGCGGGAACAATCCACATTCTCATAGAATATAACCAACACTCACATTTGCCTTGCATAACAATATTCCCATATTGTTAACCGACAATGGACATATTTAGAATAATAAAATCATTCAAGGATTAAACATGCAAATATAGGATAACAATTATTATATGAATGAATAACAAATACCAAGTATCTTTATTCATCATAAAGTAAAAAAAAATTGTCTTACAATCCCAATTATCCAAATACTAATTAAACAGATATGCATGAAACTAATTAGTAAGTTGAAGTCTAATGTTTCTAACATTCTCAACTTTTCTTTTCAAGAAAACTAAATAGTCATCTGAGTAAACTTTCCGAATACTAGTTACAAATTTCACGTATAGTGAGGGATTTGAAATATAAGATGAGTGTCTTATCTCATATGCTCATACTATTGCAAGAGTCATAGTATGGAGATGTCACCCTACCTTGCATACGGTATTAGAAGTTAACGACATACTGACAATCATCTTTACAGTTTCTTAAAATGTAAAGTATTCTTATTCCTTAATGTGTAATGCAACAATGCTCTTCGTTGAGCATATCTAGTTAGCAAATTTATCATAAATGATAAAATCGTACTTTAACTAGTTTTAATTATCCTCTAGCATCATTGTACGTATACAACACTATGCTTTATAATTCGTAAACATCAGTATTAACAATAATCTAAATACTCTCGATTAGATATTGTTGTTGTCAGCTCATCTTCCTCTTGTGCAAAAGTAACAACCAGTCTTATACACAATATAATATATACATGACAAACCCTTAGTTAAAAAAACATAAGGTTTCGTTCCATGTAATAAATTATTCCAACTGAAATATACCATTCAAGACTTGCTTGAATGATATATTGCATTTGTATTGGACTTAATTTTCCGCATATGTTTATTCCAAATAAACATTTATTCCAAGGTTGTTTGTTCTATTCTCTAAATCCCAAGTGAAGTTTCATTCCAAGCTTAAGGATTAATATCTAGCTTAAATGGAATGATATCCTCAATATGTTATACAACATATGGATTTTAAGGAAAAACATAATGCTCCCACTTAATGTCAAATGTACTCAGGAGTTATCTTAATTCAATAAAATCATATTGTAATTAAATTCAAGATCTCAGCTCCTAGATGCATGATTCGATCCAAACTTGGATTGTTTAAACTTGTATACTACATAAAGATTATATATAGACTCACAATCCTTTTGATTACACACCGTCCTCGCAAAAGGTAATCATAAAGGAAAGAGTTATAGAACTTAATTGTCATATTTCACATTCCAGTAAACTTGTATGACAATTAATTATCTTTATTTAATTAATGCGTGTATATAAGAAAATCTAATCACAGTCAATTGCATGAGTAGGATTAAAAACTTCTTATTATAAACCATGCATTAACATTTATACAATTTTTGTCCTTTTAAGCCTTTCTTCAAAAGAAACATATTCCAGCCTCATAGGTTACATATTAGGTGAAATAACAATCAAGCTCAAAACATTGATTTGCCTTTTAAGGACTGCATCTTATTATTCATAGGTCTAAGACATTTATCAGATTCAAGATGTGATGATGTACCTTAGTAGTTAGCAGATTTACAATGATCTTCTAACTTATATCCCTTAGCATTGATATTAAAATATCACTCAAGTGATGAGGCATCCTTGCGGATTTATGAATGAGGGTAACATTATACTTCGGTCGACATTTACATGTTTAACCTTAGTATGACATTAATAAGTGGATTTTAGAAGGTTATGTATTTGTTCTTGAATATCTTCAAGATTTGTAAATGCTCCCACTTACTTTTGTAAGTAGAGACAATTCTCTAAATACCAAGTATTTAAGCAACAATAAATTGTTCTTTATATGGGAACCACAAAATACATTTTAAGTTCTCATCGCTAGATTGTTAATAAAATGCTCCATAAGTCTTTAACAAATTTAGAACTTAAATCAAGACATAGTGGAATTCCTTCCAACAACTCTAATTAAGGTTTATAGTAAAACCTTAATTCTTGTATCACTCTTTAACCAAAAATCTTAATAAAAGTTTTGTGTTTCGTCGAGCTAGGAGGAACACCAAAACTAAAATCTTCTAGCTAGGAAGTGTAGAAAAATCAAAAACCCAAAAGGGTTTAGGATTCGATTGGTTTGAGTGGAAAAACCAAAAATCCCTAAGGGTTTAGGGTCGTGGGTTGTCTTAAATACCTTCTAGGTTTGAACTACATTTAGTGTATCAATGACACACACAATTTTCTAACCTTGACAGATTTTGGAGGTAGAGCAATTAGAACTATCAAGAATCAAACAATATGAATATTGTTTGTTTCAACCTATTAGACATACCATAATAATGTGGTATTCTATAAGTATTTGAATTGTGAAACTATATCAGAATTCTATTGATAATTTAATTCTCTTTGGATCAAATACTTGTTAATTGGGTCTAGCCAAATTACAAATTAAGTATTTTCGAACCAAGTGCATGCTATAATGTATATTTCTTCAATAATACAAGAACATTATGTTCACGTGTTCACAAGAAGACAGAACTGTTCAAGAATTATATGTTCATGTGTTTACAAGAAAACAGAACACGTCAATAATACATTATAAGTCTTTAAAGATCTCATGTTTATGTGTTAACTAGAAGACATAACACTTTTACTATATACTTTATGTTATAAGTCATTGATTAATTCAAGGACTTTATAATTATATCTTAACACGTAAATATAATTATACTAACAAAAGTGATCATGAACGCAAACTCTTGAGTTCTGTAGTAATTTCAAGTTAATTTTATACTTCAGAATTATGATTATTATAATTTAACCATAATTATATTGACTAAAACATGTAGTCAAAATGTTGAAGTATCTTTACACTTTATCATGACATTTGAATGTAGTAGGCAACAAACATCTTGAGTGTTTAAGTCCTAGTAGAATTATTAGTTTTTTTACCTTGCGGTCAAGAGAAACCAATAATATGTTGTTCCTTGCACACACTTTGAGATTTCTCCCACTTGTGGAAGGCACAACATCATATTATGAAAACAAACAACATATGTTTGATTGTGTAAAGAATATGATAATGTCATAGATATTACAAGTAGGTTTAGAACCATAACGTTTAATAGGGAACTATGGATTATTATTCTATAGATAACTTTTCAGATAGCAACAACAGAAAGGCAACGTGTTATCTAATAAAATAAAATGCAATATCCTTTAAGCAATGGTCGTTCATATCCGGAAAGTAATGAATTATTTCAAAGCAAGTTTGAAATGATATGGGTGACTAACAAGGAAATAAATCTCGTAGCTCCCACTGAAATTGACAACATTACATGAATGTAATTTCAGTAATAAAACGCAATGCTCCCACTGGATTTGTCAACATTGTAAGTGTTACATCGCCAGTAGAAAGCATATAGCAATTTAATACACTTTCCAATTCTCTTCGAATGCCTACAAGCAGCAACGTACTTAGGTATTGAACAGAGTATATGAATTTCTACTTATGTAGATGAGGGACTAGCCATTCATGCTTTCATTAACTTGAATATTTAGCATGCAATTTCTCCTTTATCGTCTACATAGCCACTAGGGTATTTAGCACTTTAAGGAATAATGAGAGTCCAAGAAAAACCTAGCGAATATGCTAGTAATTTCTTTACTCTATGCGGTTTAAACTCATACATCGTGACAAGTGCAAGATGTCATTTATTTTGGTAGCTATAGACAAAATGTTTTCTAGTTACACAAAATATTTTATCTTTCAAATATTTCAAGACCGGAAAAGGGTAATGAAAGATCATAAGTGAGTTTAACAATTGTAATCCTATCTTAGTTTGCCAACTAAGGAGAAAAATAGGAATAAGTCTCACTCTTCTTACCAGGAAAAGAGACTAAGTTTGTCTTTTTAAGAAAAAACAAACGTTCGTTTACGAATTATGTTGCAACAACACAATTTTAATCAGAACATAGAAAGTTCAATTTTAGTATTTTCAATAATTAAATTCTTAAAAGAATTAACTACCCAATTAATTACTAAATAAGACTAAGATCCATCTTGACCTCCCACTTATTACCGGAGGTCTGACCAGCGTGTAAACAAGTGGGGCAAGAGGTAAGCGACGAGCGTTAATTGCATGAAATGCAACTCTTAGACATATGAGACTAATCAAGACATTAGTAGACAAGTAATAATGTCATGAGCATGTTTAGTCTCATCTTATGCCTCGGGTCCAAGGTCTGACCAAGCATACTCGAATTAAGTCGACCAAGCAAGAACTTGCAAAAATCGCCAAAGGTCTGACCAATGAGCAAAATTCAGCATGGGTTGGAATGGCCCTAAGGTCTGACCAAAGAGGTCAAGCCAAATGCACGTGTTCTTGGTTGGCTGGCATAGACTTAAAATTTACATATAAGGTATACACATAAATGTGGTAAAATTCGTGTACAAAGAAGCATACAAAACAACTTTGCAACACTTATATTAAAAACATGGTTCACGGGTGAGCCGTACTTCCCAAGTGTACATAGCGTCCAGTTTTTAATTTCATGAAAGCTTGTTTCAATAATTTAGGTCACTTAATTTTACAAAAACAATTTTCCACGAATCAAATAGCAGGTCACAATGAACATGGTATTTAGGCGTGTAAATTAAGACCATATTAATGTCATCTTTTTATAGGTGTTAGTTCTCTTTTATTTTAGTTTTAGGCGTGTAAACATGCAGGCTAAAAAAAAATCACAAAAGAACATAATACTAAAAATATGACAATAATATAAACAAGTAAACATTTAGATCTGAGAACTCTAGCAAGTCTTTCCTAAAAAGAGAACCATAAGACCATCACTAGGTTTTCATCAAGTGCCTAGATCGCCACATGCATCACAAAAGATGATTGCGTAGGTCTTATAGCCGGAATTCACACATAAAATAATCATGGCAAACTTATTAACATTTAATTTTTGCTATTTTATGTATCTAATTAACCATTAATTTTTAATTCATTTGCATCTAGGTATTTATTTATCAAATCATGACAAGTATTGCATATAGTTGTCATATCAATTTATAAAACAAATAAATAAATCTAGATTTCATGTAGCCTAAGTGTGTTTAATTAGTGTGCAATTCATAAAACACTAAACGAGATGGCTCGTGATGCCACTGTTGGGATTAAATAACATGTTAACTATTAACTCTACGAGTACGCAGCGGAATATGGATCTAGTTTAGCCTTTATGATTAACACACATATAAGCAACTTAAGGTAAAAAGGAAACGAGAAAAGTAAATAGAAAACTAACCCTCGTAGACACCCGCAAATGAAACAATAAGTGATTAAAACAATCACCTCTATGGTTGCTCACACTACACGTCAAACGAATACGCCAAGTATGCTAGTCTTTTACTTCACGAATAAAACAACGGAACACGATGTTCTTGTTTTTGAATCTAGCCATCACACGATCGAATCCCATAAGGGAATTAATTGCCGATCGAATATATACTGATAAAAGGAATAAAACCAATAGATGCAATATTGCATGTATGTGTACATTATCATGCATGTATACCAAAGTATAACATATGCATGCATTCAGTATATATTATGTTTTCCTTCCTGTTGGTCAAACACACAAGATCCAAGAAAACATAATGAGGGTTAAGAGATATAATGTGTCATTCGGTTTATATTGTTTCTATATCATATATCTTTGACCGAAAGAAACTAGATATATAATATATGTTTTATTGTGTCGTGTATATATTTTGTATCTGTGTGTCGAATGACCTCTTTCGAAAGTAAGACTAAGGGGTGTTTAAATACCCACTAATCTTGTTCTCCAAGCTTTAGTCTCCACCTCCTTAACTTTCACAAAGTCGACAGTACTCTCCTCCCCTCCTAGAACCTTCCCATAACTGGCCACATTGGAAGGAGGTCCAGGAGTTTCGTTTTCCGACATCCAAGTCCCTCTCTTTATATTTAACATATATTAGTTAGTTACTGCGTCTAACGGTAAACTAATAATAATTAAATAATTATTTCGTGAAACATATTAAATACTTAATAAATATAACAAGTATATATATTAATTATTTAACAAACGTACTCTTCGTGTATTAACGTGTGTGCCCCCAATAGGCTCACACATTTCTAGTCGTATATTGGCTAATCTAACTACCATAACCCAACAGTGGGTTCCTACTTCGAAACTCTACTTTTGCATGATCAGTGAGAATATAGCATCTACTTTGACGTGGACAAAGATATAATGGCATGGTAAGTTTACATGGAGCTTAGAAGAACTGACTCTTAAAGCAGGCAATTAACTAAGGTATCTCACGAGGAAGGTACAAAAACGATTAATAGGAGACTACTGACAGTGAGAACTGAGAAGGAATGTCGTTAGAAGTTCCTCATCTTTCATACCCTTTTGAATTCTATAACATATACTTGTATTTACAATGATGGACGACCATGTAGTAAATCTGTAAATATTATGATTTAGTTTGATAAAATGTGTGTGCGCTTTCGTTTGTTATCTCGTAAAGTAATGATTATTTTCTGTATCGTCTCTGATAGATGATCAAGTTATATTATTTATCGAGTGTATCTACAACAATGTTATAAATCGTCTTTTATGTACTTTACCAAGAAGAAGCAAGACTTACAGATAATGTTCAAAAGATATGCATCATGTGCTATGGGCAAATACCTTAGGAACCAAAAAATTGTTAGAAACAAACTGAATCTATAGCGATCATGAATTACTTAAAGGTGAAAGTTAAACGGATTGATCAGGCCAATGGATTCTCAAATAGTTAACAGGTTGATTAGGTCAACCTCAACTCACCCTGTTAATTTTGCGCAGCAAGTTAGTACAAAATAGAAAACCAAACTACTTGGTAAACAAATCACTTTTTGTCCAGGTATTTCTTGTTGGGATGCCACGTATCTAGCTAGGTGACACAATGGTATTAGCTCAAAAATATCTCTCCGCGCACTCCTTGTAACAAAATATGAGGACCAAGTATCTTTATATGTCAAACTGATAAAATTTTGATTACTTGGTGTGTTTGGACTTGGCACTCAAATCGACCGCATCCCACAAAATCTTACAAGGATCAAAAGTCTATATTAGAAATTCCTCTAAAACAAAACCAATTACATATGTTGGACCATCAATGGATCCATAGCATATCAAACCCAAAGGGCCAAAAAATGGGCCATACGATATGGACTTTTCCAAGGTTTTAACCCAAAACCTAATGTCGAGTTTCATTATATAATCTTCTGCTTCATGCATATCTCTCGTTATAAAACCCTAATAAGCATCGTATATCGATATAATAATGTCAGACAACATACAATTCAACATCCAAGCAAAAATCATCAAAAGTCTTCCTGTCAAATCATTGATTCGATTCCGACTGGTTTCGAAACAATGGAATTCTTTTATCGGTAGCTCTAAGTTTATTGCTGAGTACCACACTCACCAAAAACGTAGACATCATCTACTTGTAAGATTATCATCTCATAATTTTGACGAAAAATATGTTTCGATCGTAGATGATGATACTTTCCCTCAACACAAGTTTTCACTTAATGTCCCCCCGTCTTTTGAACTGCTTGAAAGACCACATATAATTAGCTCTCAAGGCTTGTTATTCGTGCATCTTTATGATGAGGTATGCTCAGGAACCGTGGAAGGCGTTATTTGGAATCCTATTATTAGAAAATCGGTTGATATTGAAGTGTGTATTGAGCCAAGACCAGATATTCTTACTTTGGGTTTTGGAGTTTGTCCCAACACTTGTGACCCTAAGATAGTCAAGATTACATGGATTCAAACTTGGGGATCTGTTTTTGAGGTTTTTACATTAAGCACAAATGCTTGGAGAAGACTAACCAAGAATTTACCTGGTGAACGTATTATATTTCCAGATTATGGGGTAGCAATAGATAGGTTTATGTATTGGCTTGCTTATGAGGAAGTTGGATATTATGAGAGTACTGGATATCGGATTGTGTCATTTGATATGACAAGTGAAGAATTTACTGAAATAAACCTTCCCGATAGTTTAGCTGCCTGTAAGGGAAGAGATTTGAAAATACATAACATTAGGGAGTCTCTTGTTGTGGTTCACTTTGAAAACGATGCTAATGTATGGAAGATGATGGATGATGGTGTTTCCAAATCGTTCACCAAGCTATACACCATCAGCACAACAGATGCCATACAAGACGTATATGGATTTAGAAAGAGTGGCGAACCTATAGTTAAAATGTATAATGATCATCAAAACGATCTCTTTGCTTATGATCCTGACTCAAAACACATCAATTATATTGGGATTTCTGGAAGATATATTTTCTCTGTGATTTCCTATATTGAAACACTACTTTTGCTTGATCACTGAGACCGTAGGTAGTATCTACTATACTTGGGCATGGACTGAGGACAAAGATAATGGCATGCTAAGTGTGGAGCTTAAAACAAGTGACGATTGAAGCAGCTGAAGTAAGGTATGGAGATTGAAGTGCAAGTATATTTAGATTAGTTAAGGAATTACTAAGAAATTTTATGCGTTACATATAGATTAATGCTCGGTTTAGGAGTCTAATTATTGTTTTCGACGTTTTATATAACGAACATCACTTTTTATTTTGGTGAAACTTATTCACAATAATCTTTCCAAGTCAATTGATTTTATATCTTACATTTTTAGTTATTTTGGTTTGGCTGATTATATTATTTTCGGAATGGTCTCCACTAGATGATCAAGTTATATATTGTATCTAATGTATCAAGTATCAACAACATTTTGTTGAACTGTCTTTGAGTATTGTACCCAGAAGAAGCAAGAATAATTCCAGATGTGAGCATACGATATGTGCGCATTATGTAGACTTGTGTATGTGTTCACCTGTTGCACTTCAGGAAAGATGATCAAGGTGAACCAACACCACACAAATCTATATACCCTAAACATTAATGAAAAAGAAACATAGATGTTGATATTAAGCATTGAAACCGCAACCAGAACCTATAAAACCATCATATTTCTGTGCCTAGTGGGTAAGTCGTGATGAAGAGTTAAGAAGATACGAGTGTTAGTTATTGCTTAAGACGGTATATACACGGATGTAAGCAGAAAACTTGAAGCAACAAATTACGTAAAGTTATGACGAGTCGACGAGGAAAACATGATTGATTAAAAAGAATCTATAGACTGCTATGTTCAATGACAACTTTTGAATCGGAATATAGTAATGTTCGATTATTTTTTTAGTTAACAGAATAGAAAATTACGCTAAGCACATTCACTTTTGCAAGGTTCAAGATTATTTATTAAGAATACTGATTCTCAATTTCTCATACTTAACACTTGTCTACACTTTGATGAGTGACACTTATGTCGTGAAATTAAGTAGCCATTCTCTACACGTTGATGTGTCTATGTGCCCATACAGTTTCTTAGGAACCAAAGAAATTGTTGAGACATAATGAACCTATTGATATCAATATCATCGATGACTTTGAGGTGAACAAAACCTATCTTGTTCATTAATTGAGTTAGTTTGTCAATTATTTAAACCCGACTAGCTTAACCACAACCCTTTTTATTCGTGTTACAAATGACGAATTACCACCTCGATCTAGTCAATACGTACACACGAAAAAATGATAGATGACAACGATGTCCATTAACAACATGTGAAAGATAATATTCAAATTGATTAAGAATGGGCTATCGAAATGCTTCATAGATAACACCCTATGTCCTTTCCTGTCCTACTCAGTCGGGGATCGAAATGAACTGCTTCGGAGAATGCCCGCTAACTTTGTAACACTAAAAGTGTATTTGGTAGGGAGAAATAAAGGTGGAGAAATTGAAATGCCTTTATTTCTCTTGTTTGGTAGACCAAAGAAAAAAAAAAGCGGAGAATATCAAAGTCCCAGGGAATCTTTCTATTTGTGTTTTGAATTCTCTTAAGAGTGTGTTTGGTAGGCAGAAATAAAGGTGGAGAAATAGAAATGCCTTTATTTCTCTTGTTTGGTAGACCAAAGAAAAAAAAGCGGAGAATATCAAAGTCACATGGAATCTTTCTATTTGTATTTTGAATTCTCTAATTTCTTTATAATTTGAGTGGAATTATGTGGTACACGAGAAAATTAGGTTGAGCTACAGTAATAAAGACACGGGCCATCTCAATTTTGAAGTTTCAAGTTGTGATGGACTAATTTTTATTTTATTATAACTAGACGGGTACCCGTGCATAGCAACAGAAGTTTTTAGCGACAGACAATTAACGATATCCGATATTGTGATAAGTATTTCGTATAACGTTCAAAATAAAACATGAAAAGATCAAAATATAATTTGCAAACGGTTGTACCGGTGCATAGCAAAGGAATTTTCTACCGGCTTACTTAGTTTTTATAGTTTTCATTTGAAAGTATAAGAGGTATTAAAAGGGGTAAATTAGACAATTAACTTTAATTTCAACATTTCCTTATTTATTTTAATTTTTAACATTTTTTCTCTCACATTTGACCATTGTTAAAAAATCAACTTTTTATTTTAACTGTTTTTACTTTATAACTAGTACTAGCCTATAAACCCGTGATAAAACACGGGTGGCTTATAGAAAGTTAGAAAATACGAAGTAAAAAAGCTAACAAATATTAATTGTCAAACAATATTTTCCAGTCTCATAAAAAAAAGTAAGAGAACATTTAGTTTGTGCAAATTAAAAAAGAACAATAAACCAAGAAATGAAAAACGGATAATGTGAAACATAAGTTTGTATAAGAGGGCTGAAACAGAAATAGCTATTTAGTTGTACGGATCAAATCTTTTACCACTTCATGGCAAACAACGTTCAAAGTATTGTTAGAAGATTAATCTTCAATTCAGAAGCCTCTTGTCTGAAGGACTGAGATTCAACCAAGGAATGATAGTAGTGTGACCGACATTTGTTCCTGTTAGTATTTGTGCCTCCATAAAACGTTCACCAAATTTTAGAATCCTTAATCTTGTCCAATTGCATAACCCATCAGTTTGATGAATGTTTTGAAGAAGCATAACCGGTGCACCAACTTTTAGAGCTAATATGTGGTTAGGTATTCCAGACATTTGTTCCTGTTATTATATAAGTATCTATGTCAACTTTGAAAGCATTAGTATTTTCAAAGAGTTTGTTAAAGTCTTGAGAGAGAATGTCCATTTCTCCCTTCAAGCAATTTTTGTGAATGAAATAAATAGTTAAAACCAATACATATATAACTGAGAAAACACAAAATTGAACACTTTGGGTTTTATGTCATACCTTCCTCACTTCCTGCACAAGTTCAGTTGCACTCTTGTCAAGTATCGGGTGTGCTTGTCTGTCAAACAAAGTAAGTGAAACTGATCCAGTTGAGTCCATCACTCGCAATGGAATTTTGTACCTTCCATGTCATGTAAAACGGATAAGTAAGGTTGTTACATTGAGCATACGTGTAATTTGAATATAGTTAACAACTTACTTATACTCGACATCTGCAGCTTGACCGCACTCCTTGTTGGTATACAGGAATACAAACATCTTTTTAACAACCACACAATACTCATCTTTTTCAGGCACACTTTGTTGTTTGGCAAAATGGTTACATTTTACACAAGCGAGATACCACCAATCAAATTCACGCTCGATCTTCTTAATAGTTGCTACGACAACACATGACATAACCTGGAATCACATAAAGTAATTTATCTCTACCATTTGATAAATAAAATAAAGTCCGACAATCAAAGGTTTGCAAAAATACATCTTATACCTTTTCAAAAATAAAATTTAAGTAAACAGTTCTTTGAGATCAATTAGCCTATGCAGTATGTCATAACATTATAAAATTATACATCACCACTGGAATTTGTATTTAACTTTTGCATAGTCCCTAGGTTTTAAAAAGCGCGATGCGCGTCGATGCGATAAGGGTCAAAAAGCCGATGCGCGAGGCGCCGAGGCGAATGCGCGCGCATCACGTACCCGAGGCGACAATTTTATAAAAAAATATTTAAATTATATATAGTGCACAAAACACATTGATAACACATTTATACCACATTAACTGTCAAAAGATACCATGCATGTTCATAGTTCACGATTCTATATCGCTAAAATAGATAAATAGTCGAAAACTAAGATCAAAAGTCTTATCGTTTGTAAGGAATTGGTCAAATTGGACCCATATCTTATAAGTAAAATCCATGAGAAGAAGCCCAATAAACATTATTAAGTCCAATTTTAAGTTACAAGGCCAAAAGTACATGATGCGCAAAAAAGCGTTGATGCGTGCCTGATGCGCGCGCATCACCTCGCATCCCGTAAACGCAACGCATCAGGGTGTGTGATGCAACAGAGCCGCGCATCGCAACGCATCACGCATCAGGCGCGCCTGATGCGCGCTTTTTTAAACACAGCATAGTCCTACACTAAAACCTACATGATTTTATACACAAGTCTCTCTTAAACATCAGATTAGTAGTTCTCAACTCTCGACTGGAAGATATAATTTATATCACAAAACAAATGAAAATTGCGTATATTACCTATAGCTATCTTTAGCACTTAGCAGAGTGGATTCTCACCCTCAAAACAATATTATGGCTAATCTCATATAGAGGCTACACAATCTCCATTTCCCAATGAAGCAAATAGATTACCTTACAACTGACACATTTAGGACTCTTTCTTATTTGTTCAGTTGTTCAGTTCATAGTCTTAAGTTGTCCAGTATAAAGGAGAAACTCTATATGATACAAGTTTGACAGGTTCAAATACAAAGGACTCAATCCGGTTAGGTTGTATCTCTAATGGGTTAAGCATGTCAAATTAAGCTAAAATTATTAATTAAAAGAAATGGGTCAAACCGAGTTAAAAGTCATCTAAAAGGCTAAAACATATTCAACTAAAGAGTTGTAACATGTAATACAAAGTGCACATTATATTTATCTTGTAAGGAGATCATCTACTAACCAAACCATGTAAGATCATTGAACATCAAGTTATATTCAAGATACTAATCATCTGGTACAATGCAGTAAATGGCGTGCCCTTCTCAAGTAAAGTTAGGAAAACCTGCAAATAAAAGCAGAAGCATAAGTTTTAACTTCAGTTAATTATCATATTTGGTATTTAAACTATGATATTATTCAGTATTTGGGACTCCTAGATAATTCAAGTTCTTTTAACTTCAGTTATGATTTTATTGAGCATTTAAGTTCAAGAAAACTGATATTATTCAGTATTTAAACTCAGATTCAATTTGCATCACTATATTAGTAGACTTCTATTGTTGATTTGTGGCCATGTGGGTATAAAACCATGTAAGGATAGAAGACTAAGTTAACGTACCATTTATTTGGTGTGTATACTCACAAGGTTAAATTTATGAGCAATTATTATTAAACACATGTGAACACTTCATCAAGTACCCTTTTTTCGAGCAAATTCTTTAAGTATCATATCGACATCAGTTACAATTAGTACATATAATCAACAAAACAAAATATAATAGAACAAAGAGGTCAGTGGGTTGTAAACAGAGTCGAAATAAGGTTAAAGCAAACACAAAACCATCAACTAATAATCAAATTAAGTAATTCGTTTTTCAATACACAACCAAATAAAAAAGATGAAACATGTGGTTCCCAGAAAAAGACCAAATTGAGTATTCACTAAATTTCATAATTCTTTTCATGAGTAACCAGAAAGATGGAAACCTTTAATTAAAAATTCGTTTCATATTAATATTATGATTGTAAACATACCTTGTACCAATTTGATTGGATGTTAATAGATATCATAGATGGAAACCTTGCATAATTTCCGGCGTGATTAAAGAAGGGTGAAAAGTCCAACATTGTAGATTCAATGGTTGATATAGTCGATTTGATATGTATAAGGTGGAATAGATGGTAAGGGGTTGATTGATTTTCGGTTGCCATTGAAGGCGAGTTTGGGAAAGTCAAAGGCCGAATAAAGGTTGAAACAGAATACAGTTGAAGGCAGTGTAATATATGACCTGGCATTTGTGACGTGGCTTTTAGTGCCATCGTGGCTTTAATGAGGTGGACATAATTTCAAAAAAAGCTTCTTTTATTATATATATAGAATATAGATAGTATCTTTTTCCTAATAAAATAAAACCCCTAGTGGGGACTTTTTAATCAAATCATACTAATTTTGGTAATATTTTTTACAATTTTTAATTTTTAAAAATTAAAAATTACGACCTATTACCTGATTTGGCTAAATTTTTGTTACTTCCGTTTTTGAACAAAAAAAGGTAAAAAAAAATATATGTGTCAAAAATATAAAAAAGTAAAACTTTAAAAAGATGGGGTAAAATTTAAAAAGTTTAAGGTTGAAAGTTGAAATTTGAAGAAACTAAAAAATCCACCTATATTCACAAAACATACAAGCACATCTGAACCCTACAATCTCAAACCTGCTTTGCTCGATCTCACACATCATCATCATCGATCAACGAAAAATTAATATTCCGAATATGATTTAATGTTAGCGTTTCAAAGGCTTTCATTATATGTGTATCCATTGTGTAAGTAAATCAATATTAATTTTTCGATTTTGAAAAATTGACATGATTCAATTAATTTTCATATTATATTCCCATTATAGTTTTGATTTTTATTGTGTTATGGGATTTTTATTTTGTTAGTTTATTATGGGTTTTTTATTTTGTTAGTTTAATTGATGAATTAAGGTGTTTATTATGTGTGCACACCAAGTGTTTGTTTTTATACCTAAAAAAAGATGCCAAAAAATCAATGTTTTGTGTTCTTTCCAACATCAGTTCTTAGAAGAATAGGTCATCAAATTTGATGCACTAGCTTTAAGTCATGTACTAGAAGGCAATCTTGAATCGCATATGTGGCGGGTATACATGTGATGCCTTCTGAATAATGTAGTGTAGATATATGCAGCATAGAGTAATAAATTAATAATGCATCTTTTTGTAAGTTATTATGCGTCTCATATTCTTTAAGTTAGGCATAACAATTATTCCTTTTTTATGCAATAGAAACCTATTGTTACCTTTACTAAGAAAACATATGAATCATGTTCCTTGGCTTGCTGAGATGAAAAAGAAAAATGAATACTACAAATAGATGGCGTGGCTAATATATAATATTTCTATTGTTGGGAAGTTATGAAAAAACAGGTCTGAGAATAAGTTGATGCATTGGAATGGGTTAAAAAAAGAACTCTATTTGACATGAAATCAACCATTGGAGATGCTCTAAGCTTACATGTTTGGCCGGTTTTTATTACTCAAACCAACTTAACCAAACAGAACCATGATTCCATGAACACCTAAAATATAGGAGACATTTGTTTTTTCAATTCTGGTGTCTTGTCCATTGCTCAAGGCCTAAGGGGGTGTTTGGATTAGCTTATTTTCCGGACTTTTTTTTTTTTTTTTTTTCGAACGGCTATTTTCCGGACTAATGAGCTTATTCAAAATTGAAAAAGCAGATAAGCTCAATTTATCATGTTATAAGCTAATCAATCTGATGTTATCGCCTATTTAAGTTCGTATGCTCAACTTGATAAGCTTTTAAGCCTAAAAAAATAGACTTGTGAGCTCTTTTCATTTTAAATAATCTCCTAAAGCCATAAAATAAGGTAATCCAAACGCCCCCTAAATGTACAACATAAAAATACTTGCTAACTAAATGATCAGTTTCTTATGTAGTCATCATTTTCACCTGTTCGTCTTTGAAACGTGTTCAATATGTGACTTTTATGAACTCATGATGTTCATACATATTTGTCACATTGCAGTTGTGGCAGTGGGTCACTAAGCGAGCCGCAAGGAAATGAGAAGGCCAATGTGGCAAATGAGGCTCCTTTTAAAGCAGCGTAAAAGGGCGAGCAATATCAACACTTCCAATCAGATGAATTCCACAATGATGCCGACTTTATTGTCCTCAGATTCTCATGGCTGATTCTGATGTTAGTGGTCGGGGAGTATTCCTACAGGTACGAATCGTGAATAAAAGCATGCCTTTTGTCCATGTATGTTTCATAGAAAAATAGGTTATTTTATTAGGCTTGGTCTTTCTATTATGTCTCGCATACTTCAATTTAATCAAAGCTTTTTTATTTGGCCCATTCAACCCGCTCGAGATAAAACAAAACCTAAAGTGACCGGATCTCATTAGTACATCGGTTGAAACTGTCACAGCTATGATTATATTAGCAATATGTGCCCCTGGCGTTGGTATTGTTTTGTACAGTTGTCGTAATTAACTTTATATTGCTACTGTATATGATATTAGCGAGGGCTGTTGTAGACTTTAAGATTTTTTCTGCCTTTTCTATGCTTGATTCCTACTGTTGCTTATTATTACACGATAAAATACAATTTTAATATAAATTTTGGAATGTTCTACATTTGCAGGTATATGTTTTGACCAAAGATGTGGGGTTTAAGTCAAATGGATGTGGAACACGAGTTCTTGGAGAATTGGAGATGATATCCAGCTTATACAGACCCTAGACCACACTGCAGTGATTAAACGGGTTAACTTTCTATCATTTTTAATACTCATATATGGATATATGGATGTTAATAAAGTAGTAGTTAGTAAGGAAATTGTAAAAGAAGCAAACTTTTGTTCCGGTTGCTAATTAGAACACTTTATGATCACTGAGTTCATGAAGGAGGAGTTCCCTGCAGCAAAAGTGGATCCAATTAATCAATTCTTTAAGCGTGTATCGATATGAACCCACTATTGATGCTAATTTTAAACTAAGGTGGCAAAATTTTGATATGAACCAAAAGGGGTCGGGTTTTATTAACCAGTTGTAGATAATTTACCTCACACCGACTCCGTTTTAGATTGATGGGTCAGTACATATTTTGATATCTTAGTGTGTATAAAGTTGTGAGCCAAATTAAAGAAGGGATATTATTAACTACACTTCTTACTCAAGAAGTTATGTGAGCGCAATTATGATTCATTTTTAGTATTTTGTGAACTCGATTTCACTGTTGTAACCTTCAGGAATTTAATTTTCTCTTTAGGTGGGAGATCCAGAACCTGACCACAAATGTTGGGATAGACCTGAAGTTATGATCGAGAAAAGACATCTTATTGCACGATACTAATCCCGGAACATAAGTTGCAGCCGAGACTGCATCAGCTTGCTCCTCAAGCATGTTAAAGAGTTGTTTACATTTATGGACCAGCATATAGGATCTTACAGTGAGAACATCCCTGAAGTTTGGATATGCTACAATTCAACCGAATATGGGGATGGTTATTTTTTGGCGAGGTTGTCTTTATCATGCAACAAGTGATCAGGCGTGTCTTGATTATACTGGAACTAATGGAAACAACTTTACTAACTGGGGTAGTCCTACCTGGTTCAGTTAGGATGACAAGCCCAGGTAAAGTCTGCTAACATTTATGGGTTATAAAACTGGTTATTTTAATTTATTTTAATTTGATAATATATTACATGAAAGTAGATTGGAGGGTGGTTGATTTTATGTTTATGATAGACTTAGAAAGAGATGAAGTGTATACTAATTATTAGATTAGGTTGAGTCCATTTGGATACAATTTTGATAATTATGATGATGAAATAACTTTGGTGGAGACTTATAGTGGGTCGGAGTAAAAATTCTTCTTTTTAATGCTCACATCGACAACTAATTTACTTAAACCGAAGTGATTGATTTTTTAAATTTATTTCTAGATCTAATTGCTATGTTCCGTAATCATGTGTATATATTTAATTGTTGATTTATGTGAAAAGTTTGCAAATATATTGGGTTTGAGGGTTTAGATTGATGTTTCTTGTAGATATAATGCTAAATGAGTAAATGGTTCGATTGTTACTTTTTGCAATAACGTGTGTGCTTAGTAAAAAATATATGTAAATGGTATGATTGTTTCTTTCAATAAACTGTTGGTACCATTATGTTGTAGGCCTTTGATTCTTTTCTTCTATTCGTTTGACATCTGGTAGTAATTAGAATGCAAGGATTAATCTTAATTGTAATAATAGCTTTTCATATGCGGGCGTAGGAGTGTAAATCTTAGTGGATCATGACAAGATAGTTATTTTCCACTTAGGTGATGGTAACGAGTATATAAGAACATGTGCCTATGTTATAAATCTAGAAATCCATAGGTTAGGTGTGCATCACTAATTTCTGCATTATAATGAAGGTTACATGTGATTTTGACCTTACAAAGAACCAATCTTATCTCACTTTAAATTCTAAAGATTGGTGCTTATAAGCATAAAATACATGTAATAAGTTAGGCTCTCTAATTACATACTAATCCCGCTTGACGATCAGATTTTTAGTTTTTTTTAAGTGATAATAGTTTATTCTATGTAATAGAGACTTATAGACAGAAAAGTCGTATAATGGAGTGTTTGGCGTGCGACTGTTAGCTTTCTGTTGAGGCATATGCCTATTACAAAAATAATAAAATAATTATTTGTAATACCAAGCATCTATGAGTTTGATGGTTGTGCTAACATTTTTGTATTGTACTCATTGTTGTGAGCAGTCTATAAGCATCATTGAGTTTGTGAGCTCTCTGAAAGAGAAATGTACTACAATTAAAAATTTAGTACGCAATGAATGAAAGAATTGCAAAGTATGTTAGGTTTGCTCTAATTATACTCTAGAAATCTATTAATTATGTATTGTGACTACAATCTTATTGGTATGTCTTATGTGGTTAAAAATTTATAAATTTTTTAGAGAAACAAAAGGTTATGTGGTAAAATTAGGATATCTAGGGGTAAGGTGCTTGGTTTACTCACAAGAGGTCAAGGATTTAAACCTGCTAGGTGTGTACATTTGAGGGTGGCCATGGAAGGGTTGGAAACGGTCCAATGATTAACCCGGGTGAGGCCGCGTACATCTGAGACAATTAGGCTCGCCCTCCTCAGGTAACCTGAATAGAGAAAACCTCATCTGTTTTTCTTAGGGGTGTTTGGGATTGCATATATCAAGGTTATGCTTATGGCTGATAGTCACCTTAGAATAAAAATTCACCAGCTACTAAGTCATTACCATGTCGGGTTGTGAACAAGTCAATGAGCCTAAAATATGCAATTCTCATAATTTGTAAGTTCAAAACCCGAAACACCTTTTAACTATCCCTATTTTTAATCACATAATTTGTTGGGGGTTCTATTTTCCATGTTTTGCAATAATCTATTCCAGAATGCAAATCCAAACACCTCAAAATAAATAGTAGTTGGTGAATATTATTTTTAGAAGTGACTATGAGCTATAATCATAAACTGGATATATGCAACCCCAAACACTCTTTTACATCTAATGGGTGATATGCAAACAATATGATGAACTGAATGGTACTACAAACAATGCAACACATTTGTTTATATTAATAATTATTTAATATTAAACTGTACTTTGATGTCAGAAGAAAATAGAGAGACTTTTAAGAGTGAATAACGCAGCGTTTGACGACTCCTAAGGGTCTGACTATAAAAGATCGTCTGTTATGTGATATCGTCCTAAGTTACACCTTCACAACCCTAAATTAGAGTCTATTTGATGTTTTATTGTTAGATTTACATTTCACGTATGATGATGGCAACTTACTGATTTATTATCCATAATATTATATGGTAGCTGCAAATAGTAGTATGCTCATATGTGTATTGGTGTTTACATGCATCTATCCTTACAGTGTTGCAAGTTTTTCATTAGATATGATGTTATCTATCCTTACAGTGTTACAGGTTTTTCATTAGATATGATGTTATAAAGCCCGAAGCCACATTATGAAAGATGTTATGGAAATGGAAGAACTTAAGACCTTTCTCACAAGTCACAATGCTGAAGTCCTAGCTTAGAACCGAAGCTCATATGTGGTACACACTTTATTCGTGTTATATTAGCATTAGGGGTTTATGATGTTTATTACAACACAGATGCAAAATTTTTCCTGTAGTTAAATTATATGTGTAACAAAGGAATCTATATTTTTCTACGAGTGTCAAGATGGGCAGGTCGTATGGGGTATTGTGGCATATTAAAACATATTTAATCTTAAATAAGTACATAAGTGTGAAATCAGACCCAATGGTTATGAGTTTGTTCAGTTCCTATAAAAATGTTAAGGACGAGTTCATCTCCAAAATTTTCTAGAATAACACCAACAGTTTGATTGTAGCATTTGGAAGCTACGGTGTTTTTTATTCTTATGTGCTCATCAAAAATATCCATCACTTCTAGCAGGGGTAAATATTTTATCCTGAGTATTAGAAAAGATTAGATTGATAGAAGAAGGCTTTGGAGGATTGAAGGACGAGTTGCATTTTAAATCGACAAAGGATTCAAGACAACAACTTCTAAAGTTGGATACGATGCACCCGATATGAGATATATAAACATGAAGAGAAATAGTAGATGCATTTTTTTTTTCTTTTTTTTTTTTTTTTTTTTTTTTTTTGTTTTGTTGTTGAGAGTTTCAATATATATTAGTCACATTGTTTCTTAATAATTACTTTGTTTCTAATATTCTTTATCAATGCAACTACTACTATTTGCATACAAAATGGCATGAAACAAACAAAACTAAAAAATGAAATTGTTGATTTTATGTAAAAGAATCAAACAAGGTATCAACAGCCCTGGAGTTTTTAAAAAATACAAAATCTACTTTAAGATCATGATACCGGAGATAATATTTAAAAAAAAGATTATTTTCTTATTAGATAATATTTTATATTTATTCAAAACACAAGTAGAAGATAAATACAAAAAATATAGATAAGATATTTTAAAAAAAAAAATATTTATTTTATATTTATCCACAACACAAGTAGAACATAAATACAAAAAATATATATAAGATGCAATTAACAGTATGATTAAAAAAGTGGGGACTTTTCCATTTAAAAAAAAATCAAATCATACCTTATTTAGTAATAATTTTATTTAAAAAAATTATTTTCTTTTTAAATAACATTTTATATTTATCCATAACACAAGTAGAAGATAAATACAAAAAATATAGATAAGATCCAATTAACAATAGAAATAAAATTTTTAAATAATTATCTTTAATAATAAAAAATTATAATTAAACATTATAAATCAAACAAAACAAAGATTAAATTATTTGTTTTTTAATAAATAAAAATATATAATTAAAAAAATTTTAAAAAAAAACCCGCGCGTGCGCGGGCATTATAACTAGTAGATTATTGAAGCAAAATATTTGATAATTGTATTTGTGTAAAACAAAACTATATATAGACATAGTTATATCATGAACATCGAATATTCAAATTTAGTAGATTTTTGTTAATAAGATCATTATTAATGTTAATGATAAACTTATTTTGTTAATAAGTTTTTTTTTTAAAAAATAAAATAAAAAAAATAAAACAAAAAAATAATTTAAAAAAAAAATATTTTTTTAAATATATATTTTTTATAATTGTTATTTAGAAAAAATAATTTAAAAATAAAATAAAAAACAAATACATGTGTCATATGACAAAATGTTATTTATTTATTATTTTTTTTTTTAATTTCTCGAGTCAAGTCTCAATTATTACTAAACAATAAAATTGTACAAAATTCTATACTGATTTATATTCTCTAAATTTCTATTCTCTACTTCATTTCTAATATCTGAAACCTCTCGACCAAAAAGTCTTTTCTTTTTCAAAAGCAAATGAGACAGCAGTGCAAGTGAATGCTAACATGAATGTTTAGAATCGTGGATTGAAAAAGAAGAACAATACTCATGTTGATGCATAATCTGGCGCGAAATGATTCAACGACTCTCTTTGGGCCGTTAGTCGTCTTCTCGAGCCCTGAGTAGACCTGTCAACAAAGAGAACCCGTTAGGAGTGGACCCGAGGCCATAGCCCCGGGATCCACCTCCGACGGTCAAGTTAGTCTCCATGCGATATAGCATATAAGAGTTAGGTTTAGGATAACCTGTTGTATTGTGTCAAGAAGAGAATCCCAACCCTATATTTATAGGGCATGGATTAGGGTTTAGGCGTAGAGTGAGCCGCTGTCTGCCGTGCCGGGCCTGGCCCATGTAGGGTCCAGTCCAGACTATACGTCCACAAGCCCCCCAAGTTTAGTATGACATGGTGCGTGGCTATGTTATGCTAGACTTAAGTTCTGTTCATGGCCGCGTAGGCCCAATCAACCATGACGGCATGGCCCATGTGTGCGCAACTCAGGTGTGCTCATAGGACGGACTATACTGCGCAGCCCAAATACAGCAGTGCGCACTGGGATTGCGATTGTGATTGTCTCACAATTGTGAAGGTGGATCTCGTATGTTGCATCATCGGTAAGGGCGTACCTTTTGTACCAGTAGCGATGCAACATGGTGCGACAGAAGACGTGCTTCTATGGCAGAAGTGTGCGCCGTGCGCGATAAGGATGCGCGCTGTACGCGACAAGGATGCGCGCTGTTCACGACAGAGGTGCGCGCTGCGCGCGAACATTACATTCGTCTTTACAACCAACAGAGGACCTCTCCCCTGCGGCAAGATGGTGCAAATATTTAAATCCGTCTTTGTACCGGGCTTGCAATACCTCTTACGTACGTATTTGTCTCCAAATATGCCTGCGTGACTTGTACGGAAACAATGGTACTATATACCCTAGTAGCCCCCCAAGTTTGAGCATTAAACTTAGTTATTCAAATCCTGAAAAACACTTAATGCAAATATTAAAAGTATATGCCGCGAATCGCAACATATAAAACCTAATGAGGTAAAAGATTAGCGTGAAACAATATATAGCACATAGCATATGAAATTAACACATAAGAGAAGTAGCAGTGCGAATTACACCTATCGTGAGGTTTTACAAACTATATAAGAAAAGTAGCACGTAGCTAATCTACGAACGCAATGCGCTCATGGCGATTAATTGATCTTTTTTCTTTTTTATTATAATAAAACCAATGGCGCGGATAGACACACCATGACCGCGACTAATGGTTTCAATCGCACGTACAGACGCAGATGGATGTATCGTGACTGCATAGACTCTAACGTTTGTGGATGATCGCAGATGACCACGGCTTTTTGTCTCGTGCGCTCATGGCGATTAACTAGCATCGTGGTGCCTGTACGTGACAGTGCTCACATGGCGCCAATCTGCGAAGATGTTCGGACGCATGGCCTAACGCGGGTAGATTTATCGTGACTGCGTTGTTCGCGGCTAAAAGATGTGCGCGGATTAATTAGCGGTGAAAAGATAAAGTAGGTCCGATCGTGCAGATTTAGTGCGGTTATAGGTAAAATCGTATTTACCAAGTTAAAAGATTTACATAAGATCTTATGAATATTTAAAAGATAACATATCTTTTAAAAAGACATGCAAAAAATATTGGAATATCTGGGTATAACTAGAGAACCCGTTAATATGGTATAACTAGATATCTTACCTTTTGAAAAGACATGCGCAAAAAAGACATGCGCAACCAGTAGCTTGTTCAAAACATATTAGAACAAAGTGATAATACATATGACGTATCATTGCATATTGTTGAGGTTGTTTGAGTAAGCTGACATCTTAAAACAAAACGGTATATGCAAGCATTTATATAAAGTAGTTTAAGACTTTATTTGTTTTGTTAACAAAAGATAGCGTGCACTGTTTTGTTAACGAATTTAAAAAAAAAAAAAAAAAAAAACACAGTTTTAGAGTTACCGGCTTTTGAACTTGATGGTTGCTTTCCGGTGATGTGAGAGCATGAAACTTGTTGTAGTCATGTCCCACGGATGGCGCCACTTGTTGATGCATAATCTGGCGCGGAATGATTCAACGACTCTCTTTGGGCCGTTAGTCGTCTTCTCGAGCCCTGAGTAGACCTGTCAACAAAGAGAACCCGTTAGGAGTGAACCCGAGGCCGTAGCCCCAGGATCCACCTCCGACGGTCAAGTTAGTCTCCATGCGATATAGCATATAAGAGTTAGGTTTAGGATAACCTGTTGTATTGTGTCAAGAATAGAATCTCAACCCTATATTTGTAGGGCATGGATTAGGGTTTAGGCGTAGAGTGGGCCGCTGTCTGCCGGGTCTGGCCCATGTAGGGTCCAGTTCAGACTATACGTCCACAACTCATGAATGAGTATTTAAATGAACAAATGAATAAACTTGAGCTACAAAGTCTTGACTTTTTATATATGTTATGTGAACTTTGCAAATGATAACTTTTAGAACTATGATTAACTAAATAAATATTCATCTATCTAATAAAAGAACTTCAGAAAGCGGTAGAAAAGGACACATGAGAAACTCAAGGTGAGGTAACAATTCTACACCTTTCTAAAACAACCAATTAATGGTGTTAGTAACATAAAGATAGATACAATTCTGGAATGTGGATGCTGGAAGTTAGTACTTTAGCATAAGAAACTACAACTACAATTCTGGTGTGTTTCGGGGCTGAAGTGGGAGTGACATGGGTCATTTTTCGGGCTGAACTGGATTTCGAATTTAGGTCCTGGTCTTAGGCAGCTAGATAGCACACTGCCAATGGCCGGGGATACAGACACAATTAATGTAGAGCTTTGAGTTTTTACTTGAGTTGTAACATGAAACTGTCATTGTATGCTTTGTATTCGTATTGCATATTCGTGTTTTGTTAATTACTAAAAAATTTTATGGTTTGAATAGGGTTTGCTGCAAAGGTGATGTTTCTTTCTAATTTTTGTTTTTCTACGCTTGAGTACAAATTCTTGGATGGAAAAAAAAACATCCAAAAACCCCGCAGCAACGCGCGGGTTTCCCGCTCGCTGTATCTAATGTATCAAGTATCAACAACATTTTGCTGAACTGTCTTTGAGTATTGTACCCAGAAGAAGCAAGAATAATACTATAGACAAAGTGTGATCATAAGATATGTGTGCATCATGTAGACTTGTGTATGTGTTCACCAGTTGCACTTCAGCAAAGATGATCAAGGTGAAACAACACCACACAAATCTATACCCTCAACATTAATGAAAAATAAACAATTTGTTAGCCTTTGGTAAAACACAGGCTCTCTTGCAGGAAAGAAACATAGATGTTGATATTAAGCATTGAAACCGCAACTAGAACCTATAAAACCATTATATTTCAGTGGTGGCCGAGTAAGTCGTGATGAAGAGTTAAGAATATACGAGTGCCAGTTATTACTTAAGATGGTATCCATGGATGTAAGTAGAAACAACTTGAAGCAACAAAATGTGAGGACCAATGGTATTGGCTCGAAACTGACTCTCCGTGCACATACTCCTTGTAACAAAATATGAGGACCAAGTATCTTTAGTCGTCAAAATCTTACGAGGATCAAAAGGTCTAGAATTCTAGATTAGAAATTTCTCTAAAACAAAACCAATCGCATATGTTGGACAATGAATGGATCCATAGCCCAAAGGGCCAAAAACTGGGCCGTTAAATTTTGCCTTTTCAAAGGTTAAGTTTTACCCCAAAAACTAATGTCGAGTTTCATTATATATAATCTTCTGTTTCATGCAAATCTCATAAAACCCTAATAAGCATCTTCGAAATAATTATGTCAGACAACATACCACTGGATATCCAAGAAGAGATCATCAAAATTCTGCCTATCAAATCACTTCTTCGATTCAAATTGGTTTCGAAACACTGGAAGTAGTCTCTTATTGATAGCTCTAAATTCATTGCTGAGTACCACACTCAGCAAAAACATAAACATCATCTACTTGTAAGTTATCAAACATTTGACCGATATTCTGATGATAAATATGTTTCGATTGTAGATGATGAATCTTTCCCTCAACACAAGTTATCACTTACTATCCCGGAGTCTGTTAAAATACTCAGGGGACCAGTTATAGTTAGCTCTCAAGGTTTGTTTTTCTTGCATCGTTATCATGCATACTTAGATTGCACAAAAGACGTTATTATATGGAATCCTACTATCAGAAAATCTGTTAATATTGATTTGAGTGGTGTGTGTTCGGCTTTTTTTGGTTTTGGGGTTTGTCCCGACACTTGTGACCCTAAGATAGTCAAGCTTCCATATAAACGGGACACTACATTTGAAGTTTTTACATTAAGCACAAATGCTTGGAGAAGACTATCCAGGAATTTACCTCGTGAGTGTATTTCATTTACAAGTAATCAGGTTGCAATACATAGGTTTATGTTTTGGCTTGCTCGAGAACCGATTTATGAGGATGATGGATATTATGAGGAAGATGGATATTATGAGGATGATGGGTATTATGAGGATGATAGATATCAGTCGTGGTATGAGCGGAATTTAATTGTGTCATTTGATATGACAAGTGAAGAATTTACAGAAATAAATCTTCCCGATAGTTTAGAAGCCAATACACTAAGAATATATAACATTAGGGAGTCTCTTGGTGTGGTTCAAATATATACGATTTGGGAGTCTCTTGGTATGGATCAAGTTTATAGCGTATGGAAGATGATGGAACATGGTGTTTCAAAATTGTTCACAAAGCTATACACCAACAACACAAGAGTAGATGTGATAACAGACGTGTATGGATTTAGAAAGAGTGGCGAGCCTATAGCTGCTGATGATAGTAACAATGATATTTATCTTTATGCTTATGATCCCGATTCAGAACTACTCAATTATATTGGGATTTCTGGAACACGATTATCTGTGGGTTCCTACTTCGAAACTCTACTTTTGCATGATCAGTGAGAATATAGCATCTACTTTGACGTGGACAAAGATATAATGGCATGGTAAGTTTACATGGAGCTTAGAAGAACTGACTCTTAAAGCAGGCAATTAACTAAGGTATCTCACGAGGAAGGTACAAAAACGATTAATAGGAGACTACTGACAGTGAGAACTGAGAAGGAATGTCGTTAGAAGTTCCTCATCTTTCATACCCTTTTGAATTCTATAACATATACTTGTATTTACAATGATGGACGACCATGTAGTAAATCTGTAAATATTATGATTTAGTTTGATAAAATGTGTGTGTGCTTTCGTTTGTTATCTCGTAAAGTAATGATTATTTTCTGTATCGTCTCTGATAGATGATCAAGTTATATTATTTATCGAGTGTATCTACAACAATGTTATAAATCGTCTTTTAAGTACTTTACCAAGAAGAAGCAAGACTTACAGATAATGTTCAAAAGATATGCATCATGTGCTATGGGCAAATACCTTAGGAACCAAAAAATTGTTAGAAACAAACTGAATCTATAGCGATCATGAATTACTTAAAGGTGAAAGTTAAACGGATTGATCAGGCCAATGGATTGTCAAATAGTTAACAGGTTTATTAGGTCAACCTCAACTGTAACACCCCCAAAATTTGGTACAGCGGAAGACTCAACAAGCTTTCGGGGTGCTACGGGGATTGGTATCAAACACAAGACAATATAGAACGAGATAAAGTAAACATAGTAAAGTACAACCACACGAGGTTTTAAAGTTTACATTATCCCAAAATCATTCAGAGTCAGGCCCAAAAGAAAATAAATATAGGTCCACAATAGTTATCAGAGTTTTAGAAATATAGATCCATAACCGGTGCCAAATGCCAAGCCTCCAATCCCAAGCATCCGCATAGCATCACTTAATTACCTGAGAAAACGTGCTAAAAGTCAGCTTTCGCTGGTGAGATCATAGGTTTAGATTCTTAATTCAATATAGTGGACATGTACGCAAAACGCTTGCTAGCTAGACTAGGGCTCAATCATCCAACAAAATAATCCAACCAAAACAATCCAACCAAAATAATCCAACCAAATCAATCCCACCAAAATAATCCAACCAAATCAACTCATCCCTATAGGTGCACGCTATAGCTCAAATCAATCCAATCAATAGCTTACCTAGCTCAAGTCTAGGCCTCGCTCTATAATCAATCAAATAGCTTACCTAGATCTAGTCTAGGCCTCGCTCAATATGTATGCGTAAGGATACGACATACCCAACATTCGTAAGGATACGACATGTTCAACTTACCTAGATCTAGTCTAGGCCTCGTTGTTTAGCTTACCTAGCTCTAGGCTAGGCCTCGCTCTATAAACAATCAAATAGCTTACCTAGATCTAGTCTAGGCCTCGCTCAATATGTATGCGTAAGGATACGACATACCCAACATTCGTAAGGATACGACATGTTCAACTTACCTAGATCTAGTCTAGGCCTCGTTGTTTAGCTTACCTAGCTCTAGGCTAGGCCTCGCTCTATAAACAATCAAATAGCTTACCTAGATCTAGTCTAGGCCTCGCTCAATATGTATGCGTAAGGATACGACATACCCAACATTCGTAAGGATACGACATGTTCAACTTACCTAGATCTAGTCTAGGCCTCGTTGTTTAGCTTACCTAGCTCTAGGCTAGGCCTCGCTCTATAAACAATCCAATAGCTTACCTAGTTCGGGGACTAGGCCTCGCTCAATAACCAAATCAAATAGCTTACCTAGATCTAGTCTAGGCCTCGCTCTACCTAGTTCTATAAGCATAGCAAGTTTTGAAATCAAAAAGCGATAATAGTCCACATAAAACATTTGCACGTTTCTCACCCCAAGTATTGAAAACAAAGTTCAAGAGTAAAAGTGGGGCTATGACTCACCTCAAGTCCAGAAAATAGCAAGACGAGGTAGGTAGAAATAAGATGTATGATAACTCACGAAACAGCAACTACGGACTTGGCACGACCTAACAATATTAACTCTTTCAGAAATCATTTCCTCAAATATATAATATTCCCAAACCCGGACGAGAATCCGTTTTATTTCCGAAAATCCATTTCGTATTAGTTTGGTGTATTTGCGTTTGGTATCCATACGGGTGGTGGGTCGACTCAAAACAAACCAACAAGATCACACGTAGAAGATATAATAAACTATAGATCTAATATTAGCCCAATATATCATTTAAATAAATCGCCAAAGTTTACCAAATCCGTCGATTTGATAATCCTCATATTTATTTACGTAATATACCGTTCCAAGATTACACCCAACCTAAAGCACATATAAAGCACATAGCACATAATTACTATATAGTATATATCGTAGTTTAATAAATTCCTCGTATATATCGTCAAATTGGCCAGATTTCCCGATATATACACTCGCAATCTATTACACTTTACATATACTATAACCTGTGGGCGTCGTAGGATACGATGCCCACTAATATATTCGTTTCATATAACCAAACAACCCGGCTCAACCTTACGGTTGAGTGGTTATTTACTTATAGTAAATGTCTATATTAGTCGTCATATATCCGAGACAACACGAATGTCGCAAAGAATAACTTACCTGGACCCGAGTGACAACAATTTCGCCTAACTCAATAAATTTATTCGTTATATATATCCGAAATGACTTTTTATTAAACGTTTCATAATTGTCGGGAGTTTCCCGTTTATAACACAATTTTTATAATAATAATACGTTTAATAATAATATTACGCCACTTTCGTAGCCTAATATATATCTAATCGTATTATTTATAATACGACTCGTGATTATTATTATTATTAATATACGCGTTTATATAGTTATATATACGTTATTCACGTATATACTTTCGTATAAACGTTCATATTATTAATAATTATTATTACGAGTTTTATTATTCTCGTTCAAGTTTAATAATTATTGAGTTATACGAAATGGTCATATGTCCGAGTCATGACTCTCGGCTCATTGTCCAAGTCCAATAATAAACCAAAGTCATAAATAATAATCTCCGTCCAATCACAATCTCAACCACGGGCTACAACAATAAGGTCCGACTACGGTACCCGACTAACCTATCTCCGTCATCTAACGACCGTCTCATAACCGGTCCCCAATCACTTACCAATCGACAACAACTTCACAATATCAAAACCATAACCAATATCCAATTCGACCCAAAGCATACGGCCGAGAAAATAATACCACAACAACAATCTTAACCAAAAACAATCATAAGAAATAATAATATAACAAATAGTTCACAATTAGCACAAAAATAACATCAACCAAGTAAGTGTTCGGGTCGGTTTACCAAGCCGAACCCGAGGCTATACGACTCAATTGAGTCTCGGTCACATCACAAGCTGCCATGGCTCGAAGAGCAAACCAAGGGTCACCAAAATATAAGCTCCCAAAGAGCACACCCGACTGCCAAATCGACCACGAAGGTCTTGGCATCATTTAACCAAACTCGGCATTAAGCCGCGACTCCAATGAGTCGGAACAACAATCCAACGCAACAACATATGAAACCACAACCTCAAGATCAAGAAGATAAGCAGATCGAGCCCATACGCTCGGATCAAAAACTATGCCGTGAGTCTTAGACTCACGGTTCGAATTAACCCATCGAGCAAACCAACCCGGATACCAAACTATTAAGAAAAACGTTTTTCCAATCAACAACCCATCAAGTATTACACGTTTTTAATTAAAAACCCATTCGGATGTCATCATGTCGTGACTCTAGGTCACGATTTTTATCAAGAATACGAGTGAAAACTCGTCTCACCTTCGATCTAGAGCTCAAAACCGTGATAACCCTTCAAAATACGCGATTGGTGGTGAACTTGGTGGTGATTCGAAATGAAATAAAGGGGTTATAGGCGCGTGTTGTTGTAGATCTAAGAGTAGGGATGATGGGGGATCGATTGGTGATGGTGGTGTAGAGTGGTGACCGGCGGTGGCTGTGGTGGTGGCCGGATATTAAAGGGGCGGCTAGGGTTTGTCAAAGAGAGGCAAAGAGAGAGAGATGAGTGAATGGTTGTGTTGTGTGTGAACCAATATAACCACAAGGACCGAATCTTGTAGTTTTACTCTTATTAATAATAATAATAATAATAATAATAATAATAATAATAATAATAATAATAATAATAATAATAGTAATAATAATAATATTATTACGGTTGAGCGGGTAATGTGGGTAGATGTAAAAACACGTGGCCCGAACCCGAACTCATTTTAAAATGTCCATATCACACGAGAACCTCTCGTAATTAATTAAAATATATAACGGACTCGTTAAGACGAATCATAAAACTATGTTAGGTAATCCTAGTGCCAAAGTCAACATAGTACCAAGTGAGAATTCAAATATACATCACCGATCACATAATCAAAAATGAATTATGAACATAATTCACGAATTCCATAACGTCATTAAATAAAATATCCATAAAACAGGTCTTACAAGTTCGTCGTGAAATGAAAATTTCAAATAAAAATTATGAACGAACTTAAGTTGAAATGCGGGTTTTTAAAAATAGCTCCCTAAACTGCCAGTTGTCACATCCTCCCCGTCTCAGAAGGAAACCCGTCCCGGGTTTCACTCGGAAAAATTCATCTACGAAGTGAAAAGCTTCGGATATCTCTTCCTGAACTCGTCCTCACGTTCCCACGTAAACTCTGGTCCATGTCGGGAATTCCAACGAACCTTGACGAGCGGAATGCGACTCCTCTTGAGTCGTTTAACTTCACGATCTAAAATCTCGATCGGCTCCTCCACGAAATTCAATTTCTCATCAACACGAATATCCCTCATTGGAATGACGGGCATTTCATCAGAAAGACATTTCTTCAAATTACTCACGTGAAACACGTCATGAACTTTGCTTAGTTCAGACGGTAATTCCAACCTATAAGCCACGGGCCCAATTCTTTCTAAAATCAAGAATGGTCCAATGTAGCGCGGGTTGAGTTTACCACGTTTCCCGAAACGTATTATACCTTTTCAAGGCGAGACTTTCAGCATCACTTTGTCTCCAACCTGGAACTCTAAAGGTTTACGTCTCTGATCGGTGTAGCTCTTCTGCCTATCTCTGGCGGCTTGCAACCGATCACGAATCTGAGTTACTTTCTCGGTAGTTTCCAAAATAAGCTCAGGGCCTGTAAGTTGACTATCTCCAACTTCTGCCCAACCAATAGGCGAACGACACTTTCTGCCATACAAAGCTTCGAAGGGTGCAGCCTTAAGACTTGTATGGTAGCTATTATTATAGGAGAATTCCGCAAGGGGTAAATACTTCTCCCAGCCTTTACCAAAGTCTATGATGCATGCACGAAGCATATCCTCTAACGTCTGAATGGTCCTCTCACTTTAACCATCGGTTTGGGGATGATATGCAGTACTCATATCAAGCCTCGTCCCCAAAGCCATTTGAAGTGATCGCCACAAAACTGACGTAAAACGACTATCACGATCCGAAATAATAGATATCGGGACTCCATGACGCGAAATAATTTCCTTCACATATAACCTTGCAAGCTTATCCACACTATCATCTTCACTAATAGCTAAGAAATGAGCAGACTTGGTCAGACGATCCACAATTACCCAGATAGCGTCACAACCGCTAGCCGTCCTCGGTAATTTGGTAATGAAGTCCATAGTAATCCGCTCCCATTTCCAAACTGGAAGTTCTGGTTGCGTTAGTAGTCCTGACGGTCTCTGGTGTTCAGCCTTAACCTTGTCGCATGTCAAGCACTTACTAACATACGATGCTATACCTGCCTTCATATTTGGCCACCAATAGAACTTCTTAAGATCCTGGTACATTTTGTCCGACCCAGGATGAATGGAGTATCTTGACTTATGCGACTCATGCATAATCAACTCTCGAATTCCTCCATACAATGGTACTCAACTTCGCTCTCCAAAACATAATATTCCATCAGAACGCTTAATAAATCCCTTCTCATTTTCTGCCATCCCAAATATATTCTCAGCAGACCGATTCTCTGCTTTCAACGCTTCCGTTTGAGCTTCTAATATTTGAGATGGTAATGGCGATACGATAGTCATTCCTAATGACCTCACTCGTAATGGTGGCATTCTCTCCTTTCGACTAAGAGTATCAGCAACAACGTTTGCTTTACCCGGATGGTAGCGAATTTCACAATCATAATCGCTTAGCAACTCAATCCAACGTCGCTGCCTCATGTTAAGCTCTTTTTGGTTCAAAATGTGTTGCAGACTTTTGTGATCAGTAAACACTACACACTTGGTTCCATACAAGTAATGTCTCCATATCCTCAAAGCAAAAACCACAGCACCTAACTCCAAATCATGGGTGGTGTAGTTCTTCTCATGCTTCTTGAGCTGTCGGGAAGCATAAGCTATCACTTTCTCTCGTTGCATTAACACAGCTCCTAAACCTTTATGTGAAGCGTCACAATAGACGACGAAATCCTCGTTACCTTCGGGTAACGCCAAGATAGGAGCACTACACAACATCTCCTTAAGTAACTGAAATGCTTCCTCTTCCTTATCTCCCCATTCATACTTAACACTCTTTTGAGTCAATTTGGTCAACGGTTTTGCTATCTTCGAAAATCCCTCAATGAATCTTCGGTAATAACCGGCTAATCCCAAAAATTGACGAACTTCTGTTGGGGTCGTAGGTGCAGCCCAATCCTTAATCGCTTCAATCTTAGCAGGGTCCACATGAACTCTTTGTCTATCAATCATACGACCTAGAAATTGTACCGTCGGAATCCCAAAATTCACATTTCGAAAACTTGGCATACAGTTTCTCCTTCCTGAGCAATCCTAAGATAAGTCTTAGATGCTCCTCATGCTCCTTCTCACTCTTCGAATATATCAGAATGTCATCGATAAACACAATCACGAACTTATCTAAGTAAGGCTTACACACCCGATTCATGAGATCCATGAATACCGCCGGTGCGTTAGTCAACCCAAACGGCATCACCTGAAACTCGTAATGCCCGTAACGGGTTCTGAAAGCCGTTTTCGGAATATCTTCCTCGCGCACTCGAAGCTGATGATATCCCGATCTCAAATCGATCTTCGAATACACACTCGATCCCTGAAGTTGATCGAACAAATCATCGATCCTCGGTAACGGGTATCTATTCTTCACCGTTAACTTGTTCAACTCTCGATAATCAATACACATACGAAACGATCCATCCTTCTTCTTCACAAATAAGACTGGGGCTCCCCAAGGTGAAGAACTTGGTCTTATAAATCCCTTCTCGGCTAACTCCGCTAATTGTTTCGACAACTCTTCTAATTCAGTCGGTGCAAGACGATAAGGCGCTCGTGCTACTGGTGCAGCACCAGGTATTAACTCAATCTGAAATTCCACTTGTCTATTAGGCGGAATTCCCGGCAAGTCATCGGGAAACACATCCGAAAAATCACGAACTATAGGTACATCTCCAATGCACCTTTCTTTCTTCTCCTTCTCTCCTTTCTCAGAAATTTGGGCTAAGAAAAGGTAATTTCCTTTTTCCATTAGCTTCGGCAACTTAGTACAAGATACGACCGCTAATCTAGATGGGTCTCTCAAATCCTTTCTATCTCCTGGTATGTTCAGAATCTCCTTGCCGTAAGGCAAACGCACGATCTTCTCATCGCAGATTATATGAGCACGATACTTCGACAACCAATCCATACCAATAATGACATCAAAACTTCCTAATGTGACGGGTAGAAGATCTATGTTGAAAGGACGATTCAGAAAGTTTAACGTGCAACCGCGAATGATAGTCCTAATCATCTCTATGTTCCCATTAGCTAACTCCACATCATAACCAATTCCTAAGGCCATCGGGGGTTTCTCTAGTAAGGGTGCAAACTTAGTGGACACAAAACTCTTATCGGCACCAGTACCAAATAATATGGAAGCATAACGATTATTGAGAAGGAACGTACTAGTAACGACGTTCGGATCTTCTCCTCTCTCGTTCCCAAGTGCATACACTCTCCCATGAGCAGCTCCAGCTTCCACACGTTGGTCCCCATTATCTTGTCGTCCACGGTTTCCATTATTGTACCCATTACCACCTGATCCTTGATTTCCTCGGTTCCACGATTCCCTACACTCATTCCTATAATGCCCCTTCTTTCCACATCCATAACAAGTAACATTTGCCTTACTCATAGTTTCAGGAGTAGCTTGAACCATAGCAAGAAGTCGAGCTCTACAGTCCCTAGCTGTGTGTCCTTTCCTTGAGCAATTCTGGCATATCACAGTACATCGTCCAGAATGATGCTTGTAGCACCGGTTACACTTGGGTGCATCTCCATTGTAGTTCTTCTTGTCTCCATCTCCCATAGCATAAGCTCTAGTAGTTGTTTGTCGCTTGTTTCGACGATCATTACCCTTAGAGTGATCATCCATCTTCCTCTTTCCATTCTTGTCTTTCTCAGCTTCTTCCCATGCCAACGAGTCCATCAATTGTTGAGCAATAGTGATAGCCTCATGGATGTTTGTAGGCTTAGCAGAAATCACATCATTCCTTGTAGCTACCGGCAACCCATCGGTATACCTCTCAATCCTTTGAGTCTCAGTCCTAACCATATCGGGACAAAGTAAGGCTAACTCTCGATAACGGCGATTGTAAGTTGCCATATCGGTACCTTTCACCTTATGGTTCCAGAACTCAATCTCCAGCTTCTTAATCTCATTTCTTGGGCAGTAAGTCTGAATCAGCAAAGACTTAAATTGCTCCCAAGTCATAGCATAAGCCACATCACTCCCAACCGAGTTACGGTAATTGTTCCACCAAGTTAAAGCTTCATCCTTGAAAGTAAAAGAAGCAAACTTTACCTTCGTATTCTCCGCACAACCACTGACATTAAACACTGACTCAGTCTTTTCTATCCATTTGACCAAGTAGACCACTCCTTCAGTTCCACCAAACTCAACGGGTCCACAAATCTTAAACTCCTTGTAGTTACCTCCATTAGCACGAACAGGTGGAAATGTTCTAGCAGAATTGTTGGAATGATTTGACTCAGCTAGTAGCTCAGCAACTCGTTGCTCCACAAGTTGATTGATCATTGCTTGATCCACAGTAGGTGCATTAAGTGGAACATGATAATTGTCTCCCTGAACATCAACATTTTGATTCCTGTTGTTGCGGTTCGTAGTGTCCAGGTTATCAGGAGTAGGGGTCTCAACTTTTCGAGTAGGACGGCGTCCTCGACGACCAGGGGTAGTCGTTGCAGGACCTGTTCTGGTAGCTCTAACAGGGTTTCGTCGTGCAACCATTAATATAGTACCAACACAAGGTCAACTACGCAAATAGGAACACAATTCTCCATGTACGCCAGAATCGTAGAATATCATACGGAATCATTATCGTCCATACAAGTAGCGATCGATACTTTGTTCCAAAACACTAAAAGACATAATAAATACTAATCGTTCCATACGAGACGAACATACAATCCGAATAACATGACTTAAGGGATAGAATAACCAGCTCTCATAACCAAATACTCCCTGACTTAAGGCGCAACACAACAACAACATAAAATCTAAATTGATCTAGCCATGAAGCTGGCGTAGACTATTCAACTCCGGTCTCAAACCATCCAAATCTCTCCATAACGATTCCAGCTCAACACTGTATATATCTCTACCTCTCTTGAGGTCTGCTGCCTCCTTCTCCAACTCCGTGTTCCTCTGCCACAGCTTGCGATCTCCCTCGCGAGCAGTGAGGAAACCTCTCTGCAGACTCTCTATCTGCTCATGTATCTCCATCATACCTCTCCTAATCGCTGTCGTCCTGCCCATGACAGTAGTCAAATCAACTCTCAACTCAGCAACAAACTCAGCAATAAACTCAGCAATAATCATCTCAAGTCAGTCAGACATCCGCGAGATCCTCTCGCCCTGTGCAGTAATCCGAGTCCACATCCTACCAATTTCACCCAAATCTGCATGCTCAGCAGAAACCTCAGAAGGTGCATCCAACTCAACGGGACTACCAGGTGGCAACTCAAACAAAAATGGATGATCAGGTGAAACCGGCTCTAACGGATGTATCGGGGAATCGGGCTTCGCAGAATGAGCTGAATGTGCTAGCGACCCATCATCATCAGGCATCTCCTCTTCCTGAGGGTCATCATTCTCTTCCTCATCTTGAGGGTTATCATTCTGCTCACCCTCGTACTCCTCCTCATACTCCTCGTCGGAGGGGTACTTCATCAATCGTCATCTCTGAGCAGGTGAACCACGAGGCGATAAAATCGGTGACTTAGGGCGACAATGAGACGATAAAGTAGTGGCTAAACGCATGACCATCACGTATGGGTCATCAGGGGCCATAGTGATCTACGATGGGCGACGCGTACTAGCAATAACAATTCTTAACAACAACACGTGCAAGGGAGGCTATGATTTGTGACAACGGCGTAGGGTAGGTGTAAGTGTTTCAAAACAACTAAACCGCGAATTCAAAATACCATATCAAAAATCATCATATAATTCCCAATCATATATCAAGAAAGATTTAAAATACCGCATTACTAAAATCATTCGTAAAACAATTAAGCCATATAATTCCTCAAAACGCATATAATTCCTCAAAACACATATAATTCCTCAAAACGCCATCATATCACTAAATCAATAAACCTCAAAACCTCAAATCATCTCAAGAAATCCCAAATCGCTAATCATCTCAATAATCTCATAATACCTCAATAATAAACAATGATGCTTCGGCTTGGCGGGCTGGCGGGCAATGGTCGAGGATCGTTTTCTATAAAAAATCGGTTATAGTTTAGGTGTCTATTTACCTAGTTCTCTATAACCTTGGCTCTGATACCAATCTGTAACACCCCCAAAATTTGGTACAGCGGAAGACTCAACAAGCTTTCGGGGTGCTACGGGGATTGGTATCAAACACAAGACAATATAGAACGAGATAAAGTAAACATAGTAAAGTACAACCACACGAGGTTTTAAAGTTTACATTATCCCAAAATCATTCAGAGTCAGGCCCAAAAGAAAATAAATATAGGTCCACAATAGTTATCAGAGTTTTAGAAATATAGATCCATAACCGGTGCCAAATGCCAAGCCTCCAATCCCAAGCATCCGCATAGCATCACTTAATTACCTGAGAAAACGTGCTAAAAGTCAGCTTTCGCTGGTGAGATCATAGGTTTAGATTCTTAATTCAATATAGTGGACATGTACGCAAAACGCTTGCTAGCTAGACTAGGGCTCAATCATCCAACAAAATAATCCAACCAAAACAATCCAACCAAAATAATCCAACCAAATCAATCCCACCAAAATAATCCAACCAAATCAACTCATCCCTATAGGTGCACGCTATAGCTCAAATCAATCCAATCAATAGCTTACCTAGCTCAAGTCTAGGCCTCGCTCTATAATCAATCAAATAGCTTACCTAGATCTAGTCTAGGCCTCGCTCAATATGTATGCGTAAGAATACGACATACCCAACATTCGTAAGGATACGACATGTTCAACTTACCTAGATCTAGTCTAGGCCTCGTTGTTTAGCTTACCTAGCTCTAGGCTAGGCCTCGCTCTATAAACAATCAAATAGCTTACCTAGATCTAGTCTAGGCCTCGCTCAATATGTATGCGTAAGGATACGACATACCCAACATTCGTAAGGATACGACATGTTCAACTTACCTAGATCTAGTCTAGGCCTCGTTGTTTAGCTTACCTAGCTCTAGGCTAGGCCTCGCTCTATAAACAATCAAATAGCTTACCTAGATCTAGTCTAGGCCTCGCTCAATATGTATGCGTAAGGATACGACATACCCAACATTCGTAAGGATACGACATGTTCAACTTACCTAGATCTAGTCTAGGCCTCGTTGTTTAGCTTACCTAGCTCTAGGCTAGGCCTCGCTCTATAAACAATCCAATAGCTTACCTAGTTCGGGGACTAGGCCTCGCTCAATAACCAAATCAAATAGCTTACCTAGATCTAGTCTAGGCCTCGCTCTACCTAGTTCTATAAGCATAGCAAGTTTTGAAATCAAAAAGCGATAATAGTCCACATAAAACATTTGCACGTTTCTCACCCCAAGTATTGAAAACAAAGTTCAAGAGTAAAAGTGGGGCTATGACTCACCTCAAGTCCAGAAAATAGCAAGACGAGGTAGGTAGAAATAAGATGTATGATAACTCACGAAACAGCAACTGCGGACTTGGCACGACCTAACAATATTAACTCTTTCAGAAATCATTTCCTCAAATATATAATATTCCCAAACCCGGACGAGAATCCGTTTTATTTCCGAAAATCCATTTCGTATTAGTTTGGTGTATTTGCGTTTGGTATCCATACGGGTGGTGGGTCGACTCAAAACAAACCAACAAGATCACACGTAGAAGATATAATAAACTATAGATCTAATATTAGCCCAATATATCATTTAAATAAATCGCCAAAGTTTACCAAATCCGTCGATTTGATAATCCTCATATTTATTTACGTAATATACCGTTCCAAGATTACACCCAACCTAAAGCACATATAAAGCACATAGCACATAATTACTATATAGTATATATCGTAGTTTAATAAATTCCTCGTATATATCGTCAAATTGGCCAGATTTCCCGATATATACACTCGCAATCTATTACACTTTACATATACTATAACCTGTGGGCGTCGTAGGATACGATGCCCACTAATATATTCGTTTCATATAACCAAACAACCCGGCTCAACCTTACGGTTGAGTGGTTATTTACTTATAGTAAATGTCTATATTAGTCGTCATATATCCGAGACAACACGAATGTCGCAAAGAATAACTTACCTGGACCCGAGTGACAACAATTTCGCCTAACTCAATAAATTTATTCGTTATATATATCCGAAATGACTTTTTATTAAACGTTTCATAATTGTCGGGAGTTTCCCGTTTATAACACAATTTTTATAATAATAATACGTTTAATAATAATATTACGCCACTTTCGTAGCCTAATATATATCTAATCGTATTATTTATAATACGACTCGTGATTATTATTATTATTAATATACGCGTTTATATAGTTATATATACGTTATTCACGTATATACTTTCGTATAAACGTTCATATTATTAATAATTATTATTACGAGTTTTATTATTCTCGTTCAAGTTTAATAATTATTGAGTTATACGAAATGGTCATATGTCCGAGTCATGACTCTCGGCTCATTGTCCAAGTCCAATAATAAACCAAAGTCATAAATAATAATCTCCGTCCAATCACAATCTCAACCACGGGCTACAACAATAAGGTCCGACTACGGTACCCGACTAACCTATCTCCGTCATCTAACGACCGTCTCATAACCGGTCCCCAATCACTTACCAATCGACAACAACTTCACAATATCAAAACCATAACCAATATCCAATTCGACCCAAAGCATACGGCCGAGAAAATAATACCACAACAACAATCTTAACCAAAAACAATCATAAGAAAAAATAATATAACAAATAGTTCACAATTAGCACAAAAATAACATCAACCAAGTAAGTGTTCGGGTCGGTTTACCAAGCCGAACCCGAGGCTATACGACTCAATTGAGTCTCGGTCACATCACAAGCTGCCATGGCTCGAAGAGCAAACCAAGGGTCACCAAAATATAAGCTCCCAAAGAGCACACCCGACTGCCAAATCGACCACGAAGGTCTTGGCATCATTTAACCAAACTCGGCATTAAGCCGCGACTCCAATGAGTCGGAACAACAATCCAACGCAACAACATATGAAACCACAACCTCAAGATCAAGAAGATAAGCAGATCGAGCCCATACGCTCGGATCAAAAACTATGCCGTGAGTCTTAGACTCACGGTTCGAATTAACCCATCGAGCAAACCAACCCGGATACCAAACTATTAAGAAAAACGTTTTTCCAATCAACAACCCATCAAGTATTACACGTTTTTAATTAAAAACCCATTCGGATGTCATCATGTCGTGACTCTAGGTCACGATTTTTATCAAGAATACGAGTGAAAACTCGTCTCACCTTCGATCTAGAGCTCAAAACCGTGATAACCCTTCAAAATACGCGATTGGTGGTGAACTTGGTGGTGATTCGAAATGAAATAAAGGGGTTATAGGCGCGTGTTGTTGTAGATCTAAGAGTAGGGATGATGGGGGATCGATTGGTGATGGTGGTGTAGAGTGGTGACCGGCGGTGGCTGTGGTGGTGGCCGGATATTAAAGGGGCGGCTAGGGTTTGTCAAAGAGAGGCAAAGAGAGAGAGATGAGTGAATGGTTGTGTTGTGTGTGAACCAATATAACCACAAGGACCGGATCTTGTAGTTTTACTCTTATTATTAATAATAATAATAATAATAATAATAATAATAATAATAATAATAATAATAATAATAATAGTAATAATAATAATATTATTACGGTTGAGCGGGTAATGTGGGTAGATGTAAAAACACGTGGCCCGAACCCGAACTCATTTTAAAATGTCCATATCACACGAGAACCTCTCGTAATTAATTAAAATATATAACGGACTCGTTAAGACGAATCATAAAACTATGTTAGGTAATCCTAGTGCCAAAGTCAACGTAGTACCAAGTGAGAATTCAAATATACATCACCGATCACATAATCAAAAATGAATTATGAACATAATTCACGAATTCCATAACGTCATTAAATAAAATATCCATAAAACAGGTCTTACAAGTTCGTCGTGAAATGAAAATTTCAAATAAAAATTATGAACGAACTTAAGTTGAAATTTTTTAAAAATAGCTCCCTAAACTGCCAGTTGTCACATCAACTCACCCTGTTAATTTTGCGCAGCAAGTTAGTACAAAATAGAAAACCAAACTAATTGGTAAACAAATCACTTTTTGTCCAGGTATTTCTTGTTGGGATGCCACGTATCTAGCTAGGTGACACAATGGTATTAGCTCGAAAATATCTCTCCGCGCACTCCTTGTAACAAAATATGAGGACCAAGTATCTTTATATGTCAAACTGATAAAATTTTGATTACTTGGTGTGTTTGGACTTGGCACTCAAATCGACCGCATCCCACAAAATCTTACAAGGATCAAAAGTCTATATTAGAAATTCCTCTAAAACAAAACCAATTACATATGTTGGACCATCAATGGATCCATAGCATATCAAACCCAAAGGGCCAAAAAATGGGCCATACGATATGGACTTTTCCAAGGTTTTAACCCAAAACCTAATGTCGAGTTTCATTATATAATCTTCTGCTACATGCATATCTCTCGTTATAAAACCCTAATAAGCATCGTATGTCGATATAATAATGTCAGACAACATACCATTCAACATCCAAGCAAAAATCATCAAAAGTCTTCCTGTCAAATCATTGATTCGATTCAGACTGGTTTCGAAACAATGGAATTCTTTTATCGGTAGCTCTAAGTTTATTGCTGAGTACCACACTCACCAAAAACATAGACATCATCTACTTGTAAGATTATCATCTCATAATTTTGACGAAAAATATGTTTCGATCGTAGATGATGATACTTTCCCTCAACACAAGTTTTCACTTACCGTCCCCCCGTCTTTTGAACTGCTTGACAGACCACATATAATTAGCTCTCAAGGCTTGTTATTCGTGCATTGTTATGATCCGGTATGCTCAGGAACTGTGAAAGGCATTATTTGGAATCCTATTATTAGAAAATCGGTTGATATTGATGTGTGTTGTGAGCCAAGACCAGATATTCTTACTTTTGGTTTTGGGGTTTGTCCCGACACTTGTGACCCTAAGATAGTCAAGATTACATGGTATCAAAATTGGGGATCTTTTTTTGAGTTTTTTACAGTAAGCACAAATGCTTGGAGAAGACTAACCAAGAATTTACCTGGTGAATGTATTAAATTTACAGATTATGGGGTAGCAATAGATAGGTTTATTTATTGGTTTGCTCGTGAAACGAGATATCTTGAAGATCGGTCAAGGTATAAGCGGAATTTGATTGTGTCATTTGATATGACAAGTGAAGAATTTACTGAAATAAACCTTCCCGATAGTTTAGAAGCCGATCCACCAAGGAATTTCAGAATATTTAACATTAGGGAGTCTCTTGGTGTGGCTCAAATTAAAAGAGAGGCTGGGAAACAAGTTCATAGTGTATGGAAGATGATGGAACATGGTGTTTCAAAATCGTTCACCAAACTCTACACCATCAGCACAACAGATGCCATACAAGACGTATATGGATTCAGAAAGAGTGGCGAACCTATAGTTGTAATGGAAAATGATCATCAAGAGGATCTCTTTGCTTATGATCCTGACTCAAAACACATCAATTATATTGGGATTTCTGGAAGATATTTAATCTCTGTGAATTCCTACATCGAGACTCTACTTTTGCTTGATCACTGAGATGGTGGTATCTTCTTCGACATGGACTGAGGACAAAGATAATGGCATGCTAAGTGTGGAGCTTAAAACAAGTGACGTTTGAAGCAGCTTAAGAAAGGTATGGAGATTAATGCTCCTTTTAGGAGTCTAATTATTGTTTTTGATGTTTTATATAACGAACATCACTTTTTATTTTGGTGAAACTTATGCACAAAAATCTTTCGAAGTTGATTGATTTTATATCTTACATTTTTAGTTATTTTGGTTTGGCTGATTATATTATTTTGTGTATGGTCTCCACTAGATGATCAAGTTATATTTTAATGTATCTAATGTATCAAGTATCAACAACATTTTGCTAAACTTTCTAAGTATTATACCAAGAAGAAGAAGAAGCAAAACTTTCAGAAAAAGCGTGATCATAACCCATAAGATATGCGCGCATCATGTAGACTTGTGTATGTGTTCACCAGTTGCACTTCAGCAAAGATGATCAAGGTGAAACAACACCACACAAATCTATACCCTCAACATTAATGAAAAATAAACAACTTGTTAGCCTTTGGTAAAAACACAGGCTCTCTTGCAGGAAAGAAACATAGATGTTTATATTAAGCATTGAAACCGCAACTAGAACCTATAAAACCATTATATTTCAGTGGTGGCCGAGTAAGTCGTGATGAAGAGTTAAGAATATACGAGTGCCAGTTATTGCTTAAGATGGTATCCATGGATGTAAGTAGAAACAACTTGAAGCAACAAAATATGAGGACCAATGGTATTGGCTCGAAACTGACTCTCCGTGCACATACTCCTTGTAACAAAATATGAGGACCAAGTATCTTTAGTCGTCAAACCTTGTAAAAATTTGATTACTTGGCACTCAAATCCACGGCATCCCACAAAATCTTACAAGGATCAAAAGGTCTAGAATTCTAGATTAGAAATTTCTCTAAAACAAAACCAATCGCATATGTTGGACAATGAATGGATCCATAGCCCAAAGGGCCAAAAACTGGGCCGTTAAATTTTGCCTTTTCAAAGGTTAAGTTTTACCCCAAAAACTAGTGTCGAGTTTCATTATAATCTTCTGTTTCATGGAAATCTCATAAAACCCTAATAAGCATTGTCGAAATAATTATGTCAGATAACATACCACTGGATATCCAAGAAGAGATCATCAAAATTCTGCCTATCAAATCACTTCTTCGATTGAAATCGGTTTCGAAACACTGGAAGTCTCTTATTGATATCTCTAAATTCATTGCTGAGTACCACACTCAGCAAAAACATAAACATCATCTACTTGTAAGTTATCAAACATTTGACCGATATTCTGATGATAAATATGTTTCGATCGTAGATGATGAATCTTTCCCTCAACACAAGTTATCACTTACTATCCCGGAGTCTGTTAAAATACTCAGGGGACCAGTTATAGTTAGCTCTCAAAGTTTGTTTTTCTTGCATCGTTATCATGCATACTTAGATTGCACAAAAGACGTTATTATATGGAATCCTACTATCAGACAATCTGTTAATATTGATATGAGTGGTGTGTGTTCTGCTTTTTTTGGTTTTGGGGTTTGTCCCGACACTTGTGACCCTAAGATAGTTAAGCTTCCATATAATCGAGATTCGATTAAACGGGACACTACATTTGAAGTTTTTACATTAAGCACAAATTCTTGGAGAAGACTATCCAATAAATTACCTCGTGAATGTATTTCATTTACACACAATCAGGTTGCAATACATAGGTTTATGTATTGGCTTGCTCAAGAACCGATTTATGAGGATGATGGATATTATGAGGAAGATGGATATTATGAGGATGATAGATATCAGTCGTGGTATGAGCGGAATTTGATTGTGTCATTTGATATGACAAGTGAAGAATTTACCGAAATAAACCTTCCCGATAGTTTAGAAGCCAATACACTCAGAATATATAACATTGGGGAGTCTCTCGGTGTGGTTCAAATATATAAGATTTGGGAGTCTCTTGGTATGGATCAAGTTTATAGCGTATGGAAGATGATGGAACATGGTGTTTCAAAATTGTTCACAAAGCTATACACCATCAACACAAGAGTAGATGTGATAACAGACGTGTACGGATTTAGAAAGAGTGGCGAACCTATAGCTGCTGATGATAATAACGATGATATTTATCTTTATGCTTATGATCCCGATTCAGAACTACTCAATTATATTGGGATTTATGGAACACGATTATCTGTGGGTTCCTACTTCGAAACTCTACTTTTGCATGATCAGTGAGAATATAGCATCTACTTTGACGTGGACAAAGATATAATGGCATGGTAAGTTTACATGGAGCTTAATTAGAAGAACTGACTCTTAAAGCAGGCAATTAACTAAGGTATGGAGATTGGAGTGCTCGTTAAAGAGTTAACAATAAATTTTATGCATTACATACAGATTAATGCTCGTTTTAGAAGTCTAGACTGTCTAGTTATTGTTTACGACGTTTTACATAATGAACCTCACTTTCTCTTTTCGTGAAATTAACTAATTCACAAAAATCTTTCAAAATCGATTCATTTTATATCTTATTTTTTTAGTTATTTTGATTTAGCTGAAAGCTTGTTACTCTACTCTTATAATATGCTTCCATTTATATTGTATAAGATGCTAAACTGATGATTATATTATTTTCAGTATGCTTCCTATAATAAAAAGCAACCAAAGTTTAACAAAGTAAATCGCGACCGAGTAAATCGCGACCCAATGAAATCGCAACCTATTTAGCAAACTTTGACACAAATCGCGATCTATTTAATAAATTAGTAAAACGCGACCTAGTGAAATTGCGGCCCACTTTTAAATTTGTTCATGTTTGGCAATCAACTGTAGATCTTGATAGCCATTGATTTGTATATGATCCGTTAGATTATCTTGATCCAATGAAAAATACACTTAAAACCAAATCAATTCATATATTTTGCATCAAGTATTATATAACACCCGCAAAAATAGATAAGGACAAAGTTGAAAGAGTTTGAGTCTGAAAAGTCAAACTGAACACTTATTTTGTAACGAAGGTAGTATGTTTTTCTTCATTTAATTATATAGATTTTGACACCAAAAAATTTTCAAGCTTAAAAAAAATGTAATACTTAGTATTTTACTTGGAAAGACTTTTAATAGTTTTTTCGTATATAAATTTATAAAAGAAATATATTTATGTGAATTCGGTTTACGGTTTGGTTTTTAGTTTTCCAAACCCATATTGGTTCGGTCTTAGTATTACACGAATTTTAAAATATAAAAACCGAAAAAAATAACATGGTATGTAGGCCCTCAAAATGAGCCGAACACATGATGTTTCTAAGCCCAAAAATCAAAGAAAAAAAACACTGGGCTTCATTTTCATAACCATCTTCATATTTTTTATTTGCATCACTCTATGACAGGCACCAGCCCCAACAACACAACTCATAAACCCTAATTTTATTAACAAACAAAACCCTAAACCCTAATTTTTCAATTCACCACCACTCACAATGAACAACAAACGCACCAAAACCAGTCTCAAAAACAAAAAACACAAATCGGATAAACCGGACCCCTTTTTTTCCAGCGACAAATATTGCAGGAAGCAAAACAACAAACCTTCATACGATGAAAAAGCCCTAGCTGACATGGCAGTTGAGGATGTTGAGGAGACGGCAGGGGAGGCGTATTTGGAGAAGATACCATACGGTATCCAAGAAGAAATCATCAAAAATCTTCCTATCAAGTCACTTCTTCGATTCAGATTGACTTCGAAAAAATGGAAGTCACTTATCGATAGCCCTAAGTTTATTGCTGAGTACAACACTCATCAAAAACGCATACATCATCTTCTTGTAAGTTATAAAGAATTTGGATACTCTGACAGAAAATTTGTTTCAATCCTAGATGATGATACTTTCCCTCAACACAAGTTTTCAATTAATGTCCCCACGTCTCTTAAACTACTTCACCAAACAGAAATAGTTACCTCTCAAGGTTTGTTATTCGTGCATGGTTATGATAGATGTTCAGCAACCTGGAATTCCCTTATTTGGAATCCTAGTATTAGAAAATCGGTTCATATTGATACGTATGGTGGGCGTTCTCCTGATTTTTTTGGTTTTGGGGTTTGTCCCGACACTTTTAACCCTAAGATAGTCAGGTTTCCATATAATCGATATTCGAATAACCGGGACACTGGATTTGAGGTTTTTACATTAAGTACAAATGCTTGGAGAAGACTATCCAAGAATCTACCTCGTGAATGTATTTCATTTGAACACCGCAATCAGGTAGCAATAGACAGGTTTATGTATTGGCTTGCTTATGAACCGGTTTACGAGGATCATGGATATGATGAGGAAGATGGATATTATGAGGAAGATGGATATGATGAGGAAGATGGATATTACGAGGAAGATGGATATTATGAGGATGATGTATATCAGTCGTGGTATGAGCGGAATTTGATTGTGTCATTTGATATGACAAGTGAAGAATTTACAGAAATAAACCTTCCCGGTAGTTTACAAGCCAGTCAAATCAGAATATATAACATTAGGGAGTCTCTTGGTGTGGTTCAAATTAAAAGAGAGGCCGAGAAACAAATTTATAGTGTATGGAAGATGATGGAACATGGTGTTTCAAACTCGTTCACAGAGCTATACACCATCAACACAACACATGTGATAAAAAACATACATGGATTTAGAAAGAGTGGCGAACCTATAGCTGAAACGGAAAATAATCCTGATCAGATAGATCTTTTTGCTTATGATCCCGATTCAAATCACATCAATTATATCGCGATACCTGGAACACGAGGTTATTACTCTGTTAATTCCTACATCGAGACTCTACTTTTGCTTGATCACTGAGATGGTGGTATCTACTTCCACATGGACTGAGGACAAAGATAATGGCATGCTAAGTGTGGAGCTTGAAACAAGTGACGTTTGAAGCAGCTTAAGTAAGGTATTGAGATTGAAGTGCAAGTATAGTTTAGATTAGTTAGGGAATTACTAAGAAATTTTATGCGTTACATATCGATTAATGCTTGTTTTAGGAGTCTAATTATTGTTTTCGACGTTTTATATAACGAACATCACTTTTTATTTTGGTGAAACTTATTCACAATAATCTTTCCAAGTCAATTGATTTTATATCTTACATTTTTAGTTATTTTGGTTTGGCTGATTATATTATTTTCGGTATGGTCTCCACTAGATGATCAAGTTATATATATTGAATCTAATGTATCAAGTATCAATAACATTTTGCTGAACTGTCTTTGAGTATTGTACCCAGAGAAGCAAGAATAATTCTAGACAAAGTGTGATCATAAGATATGTGCGCATCATGTAGACTTGTGTTTGTGTTCACCAGTTGCACTTCAGCAAAGATGATCATGGTGAACCAACACCACACAAATCTATACCCTCAACATTAATAAACTTATTAGCCATTGGTAAAAATATTGGCTCTCTTGCAGGAAAGAAACATGGATGTTGATATTAAGCAACCTATGAAACCATTATTTTAATTCAGTGGTGGCCGGGTAAGTCGTGATGAAGAGTTAAGAAGATTCGAGTGCTAGTTATTGCTTAAGATGGCATATACGTCCTATGTGGATGTAAGTTGAAATAACTTGAAGCAACAAATTATACAGAGTTATGATGAATCGACGAGGAAAAACATGATTGATTGAAAATAATCTGTAGACTGCTATGTTCAATGACAAATTTTGAATCAGAATATATTAATGTTCGATCGTTTTTTAGTTAACAGAATAGAAAATTACACTAAGCACATTCACTTTTGCAAGGTTCAAGATTATTTATTAAGAAAACTGATTCTCAATTTCTCATACTTAACACTTGTCTACACTTTGATGAGTGACACTTATGTCATGAAATAAGTAGCCATTCTCTACACTTTGATGTGTTTATGTGCCCATACAGTTTCTTAAGAACCAGACATTTATCATCGATGACTTTGAGGTGAACCAAAACCTATCTTGTTCATTAATCGAGTTAGTTTGTCAATTAGTTAAACCCGACTAGCTTAACCACAGCCCTTTTGTTCATATCACAAATGACAAATTACCACCTCTAGTCAAGACACACGAAAACATGTCAAGATGACATCCGAAGTGTACTGATCTAGTCAACAATCCACATGATAATCACGTTCCAGTTGCTGTCAACGAAATTTCTTTAAAACGCTGATAGATGACAACGATGTCTGATAACAACATGTGAATGATAATGTTGAAACTGATTAAGAAGGGGCAATTCAAATGCTTCAAAGATAACACCCTATGTCATTTCTCACCAACTAACTCACTCCGAGATCGAAGTGACCTGCTTAGGAGAATGTCCGCTAACTTTGTAACACTAAAAGTCTTTTCTTTTTCAAAAGCAAATGAGACAGTGCAAGCGAATGCTAACATGAATGTTTAGAATCGTGGATTGGTAAAAGAAGAAAAATACTCATGAATGAGTATTTAAAATGAACAAATGAATCAACTTGATTTTTGATATATGTTATGTGAACTTTGCAAATGACAACTTTTAGAACTATGATTAACAAAATAAAATTTCATTTATATAATAAGAAATTTAGAAAGCCATAGAAAGGTGAGTTCACAAGTAATGCTTGATTATCTTACAAACAATTGTAATATAAAACGTATAACTCTACAACCACATAGTAGGGATGAGGAAAACCGACTGAAAATAGAGCCGCAATGAAAAACCAAACCGGACCAGTCCAACTCAAACGAACCGACCCTTGCTTGGTTCGGTCTTATTTATTTATGGTGTTCGGTTTCTGTCGAAACCGAAAAAAACAACACCTAAATCGTCTAAATTGAACTGAACCTACCTTAATTTGGTTCGGTTTTACATATTTATGGTGTTCGGTTCGGGTCAAAACCAAAAAACCAACACCTAAATCATCTAAAGTCAACCGAATTGACCCCTATTCGGTTCAGTTTTATATCTTTTTGGTGTTCGGTTTGGGTCAAAACTGATAGACAACACCTAAATCGTCTAAACTTAGCCAAACTGACCTCCTATTTTCGTAAGGTCACTTCTTTTCAATTCTCGATTTATGTTCTTCCACAAAACCGATTATCAGTTCAGGTCAAAACAAAAAAAACAAACACCTAAATCGTCTAAAGTGAACCGAATTGACCCCTATTCGGGTCAAAACTGAAAAAAAAATCACCCAAAACGTCTAAACTGAACCAAACCGACCTCTTGTTTCCGTAAGGTCACTTCAATTCGCTTCGGTTCCCAATTTAAGTTCTTCCACAAAATCGATTCAGTATTACCCGAGTTTTAAAATATAAAAACTGAAAAAAATTAACATGGTAGGCTCTAAAAATGAGCCGAACACACGATGTTTCTAAGCCCAAAAATTAAAGGAAAAAAATATTGGGCTTCATTTTCATAGGCACAATCAAATATAACAAACCATCTTCATATTTTTTATTTGCATAAACCCTAATTTTATTAACAAACAAAACCCTAAACCCTAATTTCTCAATTCACCACTCACAATGAACAACAAACGCACCAAAACCCGTCACAAAAACAAAAAACACAAATCGGATAAACCGGACCCGTTTTTTTCCAGCGACAAAACTCGCCGGAAGCAAAACAACAAACCTTCATACGATGAAAAAGCCCTTGCTGACGTGGCAGTTGATGGTGGTGACGTGACCGTTGAGGATGTTGAGGAGACGGCAGTGGAGGCGTATTTGGAGAAGATATCATACGATATCCAAGAAGAAATCATCAAAAATCTTCCTATCAAATCACTTCTTCGATTCAGATTGGCTTCTAAACAATGGAAGTCACTTATCAATAGTTCTAAATTTATTGCTGAGTACAACACTCATCAAAAACGTATAAATCATCTTCTTGTAAGTTATAAAGAATTTGGATATTCTGACAGAGAATTTGTTTCAATCCTAGATGATGATACTTTCCCTCAACACAAGTTTTCAATTAATGTCCCCACGTCTCTTAAACTACTTCACCAAACAGAAATAGTTATATCTCAAGGTTTGTTATTCGTGCATGGTTATGATAGATGTTCAGGAACATGGAATTCCCTTATTTGGAATCCTAGTATTAGAAAATCGGTTTATATTGATATGTATGGTGGGCGTTCTCCGGATTCTTTTGGTTTTGGGGTTTGTCCCGACACTTGTGACCCTATGATAGTCATCAAGCGTCCATATAATGGGTATTCATGTAATCAGGACCCTACATTTGAAGTTTTTACATTAAGTACAAATGCTTGGAGAAAGACTATCCAAGAATCTACCTCGTGAATGTATTATATTTGAACACTGCAATCAGGTAGCAATAGACAGGTTTATGTATTGGCCGGCATGCTTATGAACCGGTTGATGAGGAAGATGGATATGATGAGGAAGATGGATATTATGAGGATGATGGATATTATGCGGATGATGTATATGATCAGTGGTGGCCTGAGCGGAATTTGATTATGTCATTTGATATGACAAGTGAAGAATTTACAGAAATAAACCTTCCCGATAGTTTACAAGCCAATCAAATCAGAATATATAACATTAGGGAGTCTCTTGGTGTGGTTCAAAATAAAACAGAGGCCGAGAAACAAATTTATAGTGTATGGAAGATGATGGAACATGGTGTTTCAAACTCATTCACAAAAGCTATACACCATCAACACAACAGATGTGATAAAAGACGTATATGGATTCAGAAAGAGTGGTGAACCTATAGTTAAAACGAAAAGGGGTCTTTTTGCTTATGTTCCCGATTCAAAACACATCAGTTCTATTGGGATTCTTGGAGCATGTCAATTTTGCTCTGTGAATTCCCACATCGAGACTCTACTTTTGCTTGATCACTGAGATGGTGGTATCTACTTCCACATGGACTGAGGACAAAGATAATGGCATGCTAAGTGTGGAGCTTGAAACAAGTGACGTTTGAAGCACCTTAAGTAAGGTATGGAGATTGAAGTGCAAGTATATTTAGATTAGTTAAGGAATTACTAAGAAATTTTATGCGTTACATATAGATTAATGCTCGGTTTAGGAGTCTAATTATTGTTTTCGACGTTTTATATAACGAACATCACTTTTTATTTTGGTGAAACTTATTCACAATAATCTTTCCAAGTCAATTGATTTTATATCTTACATTTTTAGTTATTTTGGTTTGGCTGATTATATTATTTTCGGTATGGTCTCCACTAGATGATCAAGTTATATATTGTATCTAATGTATCAAGTATCAACAACATTTTGTTGAACTGCCTTTGAGTATTGTACCCAGAAGAAGCAAGAATAATTCCAGATGTGAGCATACGATATGTGCGCATTATGTAGACTTGTGTATGTGTTCACCTGTTGCACTTCAGGAAAGATGATCAAGGTGAACCAACACCACACAAATCTATATACCCTAAACATTAATGAAAAAGAAACATAGATGTTGATATTAAGCATTGAAACCGCAACCAGAACCTATAAAACCATCATATTTCTGTGCCTAGTGGGTAAGTCGTGATGAAGAGTTAAGAAGTAGATACGAGTGTTAGTTATTGCTTAAGACGGTATATACGCGGATGTAAGCAGAAAACTTGAAGCAACAAATTACGTAAAGTTATGACGAGTCGACGAGGAAAACATGATTGATTAAAAAGAATCTATAGACTGCTATGTTCAATGACAACTTTTGAATCGGAATATAGTAATGTTCGATCGTTTTTTAGTTAATAGAATAGAAAATTACACTAAGCACATTCACTTTTGCAAGGTTCAAGATTATTTATTAAGAATACTGATTCTCAATTTCTCATACTTAACACTTGTCTACACTTTGATGAGTGACACTTATGTCGTGAAATTAAGTAGCCATTCTCTACACGTTGATGTGTCTATGTGCCCATACAATTTCTTAGGAACCAAAGAAATTGTTGAGACATAATGAACCTATTGATATCAATATCATCGATGACTTTGAGGTGAACAAAACCTATCTTGTTCATTAATTGAGTTAGTTTGTCAATTATTTAAACCCGACTAGCTTAACCACAACCCTTTTTATTCGTGTTACAAATGACGAATTACCACCTCGGTGTCAATACGTACACACGAAAACATGATAGATGACAACGATGTCCATTAATAACATGTGAAAGATAATGTTCAAATTGATTAAGAAAGGGCTATCGAAACGCTTCATAGATAACACCCTATGTCCTTTCCTGTCCTACTCAGTCGGGGATCGAAATGAACTGCTTCGGAGAATGCCCGCTAACTTTGTAACACCAAGGGTGTGTTTGGTAGAGAGAAAAGAAATAAGAGAAATGTAATTTGATCAAATTCTCTTGTTTTCTAGAGAGAATAAAAAAAAATAGAGAATTGAGGAGAAATTAATGGAGAGTTAGAGAGAATTGAATAGTGTAATTTGGTTACTCTCATTTCCATAATTTTGGTAGAGAATTTGGAGAATTGAAGTTTTTTGTTTTTGTTATTTTTTTTTAACAAAATAGGTAGGTTTTTTTTTTAAATATTTTTCTTTTAAAAATATTTTTTATATAAAAATAATTTTAAAAAAAAATATATTTTTTTTAGATATATTTTTTTATAATTGTTATTTTGAAAAAATAATTTTTTTAATAATGTTCATAAAAATAAATTTAAAAAAAAATAATTTGATTTTTTTTAAATAATTTTTTTTAAAATAAGTTTTTTTTTTAAATAAATGAAAAATAAATATTTTTTTTAAAATACATTTTTTTAGAATTGTTATTTAGAAAAAATAAAAATTTTAAAATAATTTTTATAAAAAATAAATTTTAAAAAAAAATAAATTAATTTTTTTGAATAAATTTTTAAAAAAATAAGTTTTTTAACAAAATAATTTTAAAAAATATATATTAAAAATAATATAATTTATAGAATTTTTTTTCTAAATATATTTTTTTAGAATTTTTTTTTAAATCAACAAAGATATTTTTTTTCATTTATCAGGTCAAGTCTCTATTGTTACCAAACATTATAATTGAACAAAATTCTCTACTGATTTCTATTCTTTGAACTTAGGGTGTGTTTGGTAGCGGGAATTGAGGGCAAAGAATTGGAAATGGTTCCATTTCTCTTGTTTGGTAAGCTAAAAAGAAAAAGCGGAGAAACTGATTATTTTCTCGAGAATTGCCCTCTTTGTATTTTGATTTCCACTTCATTTGGTGTGGAAATGAGTTTTCTTCACAAACCAATTCTCCGCTTTTTTATTTGAGAATTTGACAATAACTAAAAAGAGAGGGTTATAAAATGATTATCACGTGCAAGTCACACATTATTGTGAAAGATAATTGAAGCCCAACCCTGGCAACTCATCTTCTCCACCTTATTCACCTTATGATCTTTGATTCTTTTCACATCCATCAGTAATTCTTCACCAATCGTTGCTCCACCACCAAGATATTCAGGTAATTCAATGTAAAAATCATTCTCGTCGGATCTGTAAGTTTTATTTTGTTAATTAATTAGGGTTCATATGATCTTTTTTTTTTTTTTTTTTTTTTTTTTGAAATTGGGTGAAGTAAAATCATTACTTTTTGTGTAAAATTGGACTAATAGAATCTTTACACATACCTGAAACAAATTACACTCTTTAGTTTTATTAACAGTTTATATATTTGTGGGCAAATTCTGGGCATCAGATAATGAAAATTTCATGTGGGTCGTATCTAGTTCTTTTTGGGGTCATATCTAGTTGTTTGTTGATGTGTAGTGCTGCTCTTGGATAGTTATTTAGTTTATCTTTAAGATCATCTAGATGTAAATCTTCTGTCTCAACAGTTTTTTGTGAGTCCGTTGGCAATTTCTGCAAATCAGGACAGTGTTGGGATTGCTTTATTTTGTATGCACTTTTTTAGTTTTGTGTTGTCAAAGCTAGTAGTGTATAGTTTTGTGTATGGGATATTATATATTGATTATTAGAAATGGAATCATGTTGCTGTTGTTGTTTGTTAATGGTCAAATGGCTTTGTGGCTGTTTTTCATTTTTGTTTTTCATGTTGTGCAGCTGTGAACAGCAGGTATACACTATGATGGATTTGTGTGGCAACCTCCAAAAATGGTGATTTCAAATCTGCTCTTACTGGTCTCCTACTTTGCTTCAACTTTGGTGTGCTGATGTATGCAAAAAGTGCAAAATGACTACATATAAGTTGTCATCTTGTTGCTTATATATGGGCTATTAGTCATGTTTGGTCTTTTAATATGTGCATATGTATGCCATTTATATATGACATGAAACTTTGATTTATTAGTCAATTATATAGTGATTTTTTGAGCTTTACATTTTATGTCATAAAAAGTAATTTTAATTAATAAGTGATGTTATTTGAGATCGTACACAAAAACAATAGTTTCAAATTGTAACAAGTAAAAAATGGCCAAAACTTATAAACGAGCTCCGAGCTCAAGCTTGAACAAAAACATATACTCGAGCTCGAGCCTAGTTAAGAAATACTATACGAGCTCAAGCTCAAAACATATAAAAAAAATTCGAGCCAAGCTCGATTAACCAAAAAATAAAGGCATTATCGTAATTAAGATCAATTCTCATTTCTCGATAGTCCATACCAAACAAAAGAATTGGTTTCAACCAATTCTTTAATATCAATTCTCTATTGTTACCAAACAATGAATTTACCAAAATTTCTCCACTTAATTCATTTCTTTGAATTTCTATTCTCTGCTTTATTTCTAATCTCTGAAATTCTCTCTACCAAACGGGCCCTTATATTCTCTATTTCATTTCTATTATCTGAAATTCTCTCTACCAAACGTGCCCTAAGAGTGTATTTGGTAGGGAGAAATAAAGGTGGAGAAATTGAAATGCCTTTATTTCTCTTGTTTGGTAGACCAAAGAAAAAAAAAACGGAGAATATCAAAGTCCCAGGGAATCTTTCTATTTGTGTTTTGAATTCTCTTAAGAGTGTGTTTGGTAGGCAGAAATAAAGGTGGAGAAATGGAAATGCCTTTATTTTTCTTGTTTGGTAGACCAAAGGAAAAAAAAAAAAAAAAAAAAAAAAAAAAAAAAAAAAAAAAGGCGGAGAATATCAAAGTCCCAGGGAATCTTTCTATTTGTGTTTTGAATTCTCTAAGAGTGTGTTTGGTAGGCAGAAATAAAGGTAGAGAAATGGAAATGCCTTTATTTCTTTTGTTTGGTAGACTAAAGAAAAAAAAAAGCGGAGAATATTAAAGTCCCAGGGAATCTTTCTATTTGTATTTTGAATTCTCTAATTTCTTTATAATTTGAGTGGAATTGTGTGGTACACGAGAAAAATAGGTTGAGCTACAGCAATAAAGACACGGGCCATCTCAATTTTGAAGTTTCAAGTTGTGATGGACTAATTTTTATTTTATTATAACTAGACGGGTATCCGTGCATAGTAACGGAAGTTTCTAGCGACAGACAATTAACGATATCCGATATTGTGGTAAGTATTTCGTATAACGTTCAAAATAAAACGTGAAAAGATCAAAATATAATTTGCAAACGGTTGTACCGGTGCATAGCAAAGGAATTTTCTACCGGCTTACTTAGTTTGTATAGTTTTCATTTGAAAGTATAAGGGGTATTAAAGGGGGTAAATTAGACAGTTAACTTTAATTTCAACATTTCCTTATTTACTAGGCATTCAGACCCGTGCGATGCACACAGGCTCGATCTAAATGTTCATAGTCATGAAAGCCCGTGCGATGCACATGGGCTGTATAGAAGTTTTCAAAGTTTAATACCCGTCTTTTATTTTTGTCATTTTATATTCGAGACGTATTTTTGTCATTATATATATAAGTTGTCGTGGTAGCATACATTTTGTAAGCATGATATGTATTTAAAATAGTTTATTGGCATGTAATCTTTTAAGATGTATTTTTTTACGTAATATTTTTTGTCTATTTATTTTGGTATTGACTCTATCGTTTTTTATTTGAACTAACTAATATTAATACATCCGGCTAAGTTATAACTATTTCTTATGATAGTCAACAATGCTTGATTCGTGCAAACCAATTATATAATATAGTAGTATAGTATCGAAGTGATCCGCAAGAAATACGAATCACCCGAGTCGTTTCCAAGTGAAGGTGTGAATGGAATCTTGAATATCGGTTTGTGAATCGTGAGGTGAAAAGTGAGATATAATAGTGATTTTGTGAAATTAAAACTACGAATATCAAACATAAACTAAAAGGCAACAATTAAGCATATAAAATGATCTAAAAAGAGATAAATGTGAAATATGTTTGCTAAGTGACGAGAAAAGTTCATTAAGTGTGGACTAAGGTTTGACGACGAATTATATTCCTTATACAAGACTATTTTCTCACAACGTTGGTTTATTTTGAAAACAATCCTTTAAAAAGAAAATAATTACTAGATGTGTAGTTTGATTATTCTCCGGCTTTTGCCCTTCAAATAATAAAACTACAAATCTAAATAATCTTACTAATTATTAATCACAATCCCTTTTTATTAATCCACACTTAAATCACAAATCCATATCACTTAACAAGCATTAAAAACTATTCGCTACGCATATCAATAACACTAACAAATAAACATACAAGCATAATCATATTAATAAACTAAATAAAAGAGAAAAGGATAAGAAAATAGAACCCGGATATAAGAGATGAGATGAAATTAACCACCCGATCTTATAAACTAAACAAACAATAAAGTTTAATTCCTAAAAAGCTTTAATAAAACCAAATAGTTAATAAAGTTTGTGACTTTATTAACTAATTAGCTTATTAAGACTAAAAAGTAATAAACTTTATTGATAAGCTAGCTTATAAGACCCTTAAGCTCCGGCCATAGCGGTAGAAATGATGATAAACAAAGAAAAATCAAAACTTTATTAGAAATAAGCAATAATAATGACCAAATAAGCTATGGAAGAGCTTAATGGTTGATAAAGCTACAAACTTTAAGTGAAATTAAGCTAAGAAAAGCTAAAAGATTGAAACTTTATGAGAAAAACTTAATAAATCTAAGATAATAAGCTATTTTGAAAGAAAAAACTAATAAAGTTAAAAACTTTTTATAAAATAACTATTAAAATTATGTAGATCTATAATAATAAACTACTAGTAATTAATTGCTTTTAATAAAAGTAAAGCTAATAAAAATAAAATCTTTTTGGTTTTTTATAAAGTAATTTGTAAAAACAAAAATTAGATCTAAGTTTATAAAAGCTTTTAAAAACTAAGTAGTAAAAGAAGGTTTATTAAATGAGCTAAATCTAAATAAGCCACAAAAAGCTAATAAGCTTTTATGACTTATTAGATAAGAAAAGTAAAAAAAAAGAAAAAGAGTAGAAGTGATTAAAGAAAATAATCTTCAAAACTTCAAATTAAATCTTCATCTCATATTAATAAACTAAAAAGTTGATTACAAAAAACATTTGAAATAAGCTAATCTATTACAATAATAAGCTAACCTACTACAATAATCTAATATTACTCCTACTCCTAATAATAATTCTACTCTCTACTCTACATCTACTCTCTAAAATTCTAACCCCTTCAAATTGGGTCTGGTGAGTCTTATTTATATCAAATGAGGAGTGAGGGGTATAATAGTCCATTCAGGCCACTTTCAATCCAAGCCATTCAATCAGGGGTAATCTGGTCATTTCACAGCGCCGAATGCTATTTTGTCTTATTCCGGAATGCCACGTGTCACCCTCCCATTGGTGGATCTGACTGCTAGAGGTTTCCTCGGACTGACACACGCCTGTACACTCTGACCTCGTACTGACGCCTGCTGACACACTCTGACCTCGTACTGACACACGCCTGTTTCGTCATCTTGTACACGTGTCATCCTCTGATTGGTCAAGAATACTGCCACGTCGGAACCTCGTACTGACAACCTCGTACCTGCCATGTCAGACCTGCCAACTGTACCTGCAACAATAACCTCGTACAAATCATTAGCATTTAATGAGCCGCCACGTGGCAGGCTCTGATTGGTCCACGTCACTGCCACGTCAGCAGGTGGGGGCCCATTGGTCAACGCTGGTCAACGAAAGTCAAAGTTTGACCAGTCAACGGTCAACAGAAGTCAACGCTGACGGTCAATGGTCAACGAGGTCAACGGTCAATGGTCAATGTTGACTAGTCAACGCTGACAGGGCCGGGTCGGTGACGTGTCGGGTCTGCCACGTGGACCACTCATGGAGTGACACGTGGCGCTGAGGATTAATACCCCATTTTGCTCAGACGGGACTCGAACCCCTGACCTCTCGTGTGAGAGTTGAAGGTGCTAGCCAACTGAGCTGGAGCATACCTTCAGTTATGACATGCATTTGGTTCTTTTTATTATAGTTTGAGCCCAGTCCAGATTTTCAATAATAAAAGGGTCATAATAGATTTTGACCTGTCATTTTAAGGCAGTTTTGGACCTGATAAAAATTTGAGAAAAATACCGTCGGACTCGTTTTTCCGTGCTCTTTCCAATGGTGTGATCGGGAAATATTTTTGACTTCATCTTTACCACGAAAAATATGAAAACGTCATCGAAACTCTCCGAAAATCACCGTTTTTCTTTTGTATTCAAACCCTTTTATCATCAACACATAATCACGCGCTCCAAACATATTTGTAACATAATAAATGTGATCCCGGCTTGCATCCCCGGCCTTGGCTATTTACACTTTACCAAATCTCGTGCTCGTTTTGTCATTTTCTTGTGATTTTTCGTCCTTTTCTTAAATATCCGTTCCTGCACATTCACAAACACAAAAACATACATTCTTTGGCAATTTTGGTTAGTTTTTGGTTTATTTGGTCCTTTTATGGCTCAGAAAAGGTGAGTGAATAAGCACTCACCAAAATCCCCCGGACTAACGTATTGCCGTGTCCTCACGCAATGTGATCAATTCACGCTCACGAGATAAATAATTTCATAACTCTTTCTACTAACTTTGTAAAGTAGCAAGGAGGTTCGAAAGAAGTCATAAAATCATTTAATCCCGCAAACGCTCCGTTTTCCAAAATTTATTTTCTTTATTCCACTTTATTCTATTTTTGGACTTTTCACACTTCATATTTGTGACGGTTTGTTGAACTTTCATTATTTTTGCAATAATTTTTAGGGTTTACGAGTAGAAACACTTCTATTTAAGAAGCGACCATTCGGATAAAAATCGTCATCCTTGATTTTTCACGAGCTCCCAAACTAAGCGTAAAAACGAGATCACAGCTTATCTACAAATTTAATGCTAACACTACTCATAACAGTTACTCGTGGAAACTTCTTACTCCCATGTCCTAAGTTTTTGTATCTCATTATTTTATTTTTGTTGAGAAATGAATCGCTTCATATTTTCTCGTTTCAATAATTTTTAGTCCGATAGTGACACCTAAGTTAAAACGATAAATAGTTACTCATTTTCTCTTAAGAACTACTGCAATAGAAATTCGGTCCACATCAAGGAATTTGGGGTACATACAATATCAGAAATATAAGTTGCGGAGTACGATCACGTGCACCTCATGTGACTGATTACTAATCACGTATCACATGCACCTCACGCGCCAACAACTTATTGATACATACATAGCTCTTATTCAACAATACTACAACTTTCATATTTTTCATTTCTCATTTTTTTTTTTTTTCATACTTTTCACTTTTTTCTTTCCTTGACTTTTTTTCTCAACATCAATGGAAGCTTATAGGGTAACTCCAAAACCACATGCATAATCAACTTTTGACTTTTGATTTTTCACTTTTTGGCTCTTATTTTTGGTGTTCCTTGATATGTACCCAATTTCTAAAGCAAAAATTCTCTTAAGAAAACAAATAACTAAGTATTATTCAAACCTAAATACCACTAATTAACCTAGGACATCTATTATATATATTGGTGACGTATCTGATGGGAGTAAAAAGCCACGAGTACCTCTTATGAGCTCTAAAGAGAACCACTACTCCACGTTTAGCATTAAACTTGTAAATAAACTCTATCATTTCCCGTTCTCTGCAAATTTAAGACCTCAAATAATGAGATTAGCAGATGCTTAGCCAATAATCAGCCACGCATATATAAAGTCAAAAACGGGAGCTTGCAAACTCTTTGGAAAGAATTCGCGTTTTGTAGCTCCTAGTGTAAGTGACTAGCGAAAGCTTTTCAAGTCGTGCATGTATAAAACCAAGTACGGGAGCCGACAAAAGAGTAGCTCCTAGTGTACAAGACTAGCACAAACTTTTATGATTATCATTGGTTAAGGGAACAAGCTAGGGCTCAACACGCCCGGTCAAGTCAAAATATTTATTCCTACTCTCGCCAGCAAGAAAGTCAACAAGGTGTCAAATCACTTATTCATACTTTTTATATTTTTGCACAACTTTTTCAACTTTTTCTCATTTTTTTGTGCTTTTTCATGACTTTTTTCATTCACTTTTCTTCAAAATTTTTGAAATTTTCAAATTTTTCAATATTTTGGTTTTTTTTTTTTTTTTTTTTTTTTTTGGTGGAAAAACGGAGTTACGCGAGTACACGACATGGTGAAAACTGCAAGGTCAAAATCGAATCGAAGATTCACCCCCCCGGACTAGAATGAAACATTGTCCTCAATGTTTTACGGGCAAAGGTAATCCTAACAAATATCTAGGGCCGTTTATTAAGTATGCCAAAGAAAACGTTAGTCGATAAGATTTTCGGATATAGGATTTCCAAAAGCATCGATGAATGAGACTCGAGTGGAGAGAAAGACAAAACCACGAGCACGAGAGTCATCATAAATCGGGGACAATCCTGGACAATCATCACAAACAACCACGAAACACAAGATCGGAAGAGGTACCCCCTCCTCACGTTATTTATTAGAAAATAGAAATATAAGAAGATGATTTTGGATAAGCATGGGGTGCCTCCCACGAAGCGCTTGTTTTTGTTCACCGAGTCACATTAGCTTGACTCGATCCCCGAATTAATTCGTCCTTGGGGAGAGCAGAGAAAACGGCCACTTGGCAAAAGAGATACCAGGATCAAAAACGGTATCCTCACTCCCGGTGGAATGAAGGATAAGAGAAATCACAACAAATGTGAAGAATGGAAGAAAGATTTTTATATGAATTAAAATCCATTCTTCATCATCAAAATCAGTTTTATCATCAATGACCTTTGCAACAAATACCACGGGAGGGAGGGTCGGGGTAAAATCACCAAATAGAGAATTCTCACGATTGAGAACATCTCCCCCCGGGTCTGGATCTTCCACAAAATAAAAAGGATCATTCTCCGTTGGAGGGATAATATGAGCAAGTTCATCGGAGAACTTCTCGTGAGGAGCATCAAGTGAATCATGTGAGTCCTGAACCTCGGGTTCCATTTCGGACTCATCACTAAGAAGATCGAAGAACGGATTATTTGAAATTTGATTAAAATCCGATTCAAAATCAAACATCGGATTCGTGAAAGTCTTATCGAATACTTCGGGAACCCTCGGAACGAGATCATCATCGTCCTCATCAATAACGTCATCACTCCCTTCCACCGGTATGAAAGAAGGATGGAAAGAAGAATCACCGTGAGAATTTTCCCCGGACTCACTTTGGATTGGAACGAGGTTCTCAACACTTGACGTATTGAATTTGTCAGATTCCGTTGCCGGAATAGTGTCAAGAGGCTCGTCCCCCATTATTAGAGAGTCCACGGGCTCCACGGGAGAAGAGATATAATCTTTTTGAGGATTTATGTTGATCGTAATCGTGGAACTATCATCATACAAACAACATTCACAAAATTGGAGTCTTCTTTCTTCAACACGAGGTACTTCCATCGATCTCTCATTCGGCTCGGGAGTAGATGTCATACGATTAAACATCTCATTCAACTCATTCATCATTGATTTGAGTTCAAGAATTTGATTATTGAAATTGGGAGATTGTGGGGGTTGGTAAAAACCATTAGAATCGTAACAAGAATTAGGTTCATGATAAGAATTTTCAAACGATCCCCCACAATTTTCAGAACTCGATGTATTTTGGAAAGAATCACCATTGTAATACGAATTTGGCTCATAAAAATCATTTTGAGGAAAATTATTGAAGCTCGAGTCGTAATCGTAAGACGTGTGAGCATTCGGAGCATAGCACATACAATCGGTGTATCCACATCCGTCACAAAAACATCGCCCACACGGCCTTCCTTCTTCGGACGGGTTTCCACAATTATAGCAAGAAAACGACGGTGGTGGTGGTGTATAGAAATTAGGAATATTAGACGAATTGTTGAACGAATGAGAATTACAATTCAAACAAACGCCATCTCGAATATTATCTCCACATTCACTGCACGTACACCACACACACAACCCTCCGAAGAACGGTTCTCCACAATAGAGACAAAACGTATCCATAAGAATTAAAAATAAGAGGGTTTGAGAAAAAGAATCAAATTTTTAGAGGATAAGAAGATTATTTTTGGTCTTTTTATATTTATAGAAAAAAACAAATCACAAAAACTTTTATTTTCTTTTATTTTCGTGAAACGTTACGTTAATTGAAACCGTTTCTTTCAAAACCACGCGCAACGAAACGAGAGAAACGAATTTTCCCGCTTAATCGGTTGTTGAATTGAAGTAATCCGATAATCAACTAATTTCACGTTTTCGTTATATTGTTAGGCTTATTTGGTTTACAACGCCCTTTCTTTCGATCGGAACGAGGCTGTAACTTTTATTTTATTTTTGGTATTTTTGGAAATACTTTAGGAAAAGTATTTCTGATTTTTCAATATTTATATATATATATATACAAAAAATAGAAGAAGGCTTAACAAAACACGATTTTTTCAAAACAATGATTCAAAATTCACTTCAAGCCTTCCCCGGCAGCGGCGCCAAAAATTGATTCGTGCAAACCAATTATATAATATAGTAGTATAGTATCGAAGTGATCCGCAAGAAATACGAATCACCCGAGTCGTTTCCAAGTGAAGGTGTGAATGGAATCTTGAATATCGGTTTGTGAATCGTGAGGTGAAAAGTGAGATATAATAGTGATTTTGTGAAATTAAAACTACGAATATCAAACATAAACTAAAAGGCAACAATTAAGCATATAAAATGATCTAAAAAGAGATAAATGTGAAATATGTTTGCTAAGTGACGAGAAAAGTTCATTAAGTGTGGACTAAGGTTTGACGACGAATTATATTCCTTATACAAGACTATTTTCTCACAACGTTGGTTTATTTTGAAAACAATCCTTTAAAAAGAAAATAATTACTAGATGTGTAGTTTGATTATTCTCCGGCTTTTGCCCTTCAAATAATAAAACTACAAATCTAAATAATCTTACTAATTATTAATCACAATCCCTTTTTATTAATCCACACTTAAATCACAAATCCATATCACTTAACAAGCATTAAAAACTATTCGCTACGCATATCAATAACACTAACAAATAAACATACAAGCATAATCATATTAATAAACTAAATAAAAGAGAAAAGGATAAGAAAATAGAACCCGGATATAAGAGATGAGATGAAATTAACCACCCGATCTTATAAACTAAACAAACAATAAAGTTTAATTCCTAAAAAGCTTTAATAAAACCAAATAGTTAATAAAGTTTGTGACTTTATTAACTAATTAGCTTATTAAGACTAAAAAGTAATAAACTTTATTGATAAGCTAGCTTATAAGACCCTTAAGCTCCGGCCATAGCGGTAGAAATGATGATAAACAAAGAAAAATCAAAACTTTATTAGAAATAAGCAATAATAATGACCAAATAAGCTATGGAAGAGCTTAATGGTTGATAAAGCTACAAACTTTAAGTGAAATTAAGCTAAGAAAAGCTAAAAGATTGAAACTTTATGAGAAAAACTTAATAAATCTAAGATAATAAGCTATTTTGAAAGAAAAAACTAATAAAGTTAAAAACTTTTTATAAAATAACTATTAAAATTATGTAGATCTATAATAATAAACTACTAGTAATTAATTGCTTTTAATAAAAGTAAAGCTAATAAAAATAAAATCTTTTTGGTTTTTTATAAAGTAATTTGTAAAAACAAAAATTAGATCTAAGTTTATAAAAGCTTTTAAAAACTAAGTAGTAAAAGAAGGTTTATTAAATGAGCTAAATCTAAATAAGCCACAAAAAGCTAATAAGCTTTTATGACTTATTAGATAAGAAAAGTAAAAAAAAAGAAAAAGAGTAGAAGTGATTAAAGAAAATAATCTTCAAAACTTCAAATTAAATCTTCATCTCATATTAATAAACTAAAAAGTTGATTACAAAAAACATTTGAAATAAGCTAATCTATTACAATAATAAGCTAACCTACTACAATAATCTAATATTACTCCTACTCCTAATAATAATTCTACTCTCTACTCTACATCTACTCTCTAAAATTCTAACCCCTTCAAATTGGGTCTGGTGAGTCTTATTTATATCAAATGAGGAGTGAGGGGTATAATAGTCCATTCAGGCCACTTTCAATCCAAGCCATTCAATCAGGGGTAATCTGGTCATTTCACAGCGCCGAATGCTATTTTGTCTTATTCCGGAATGCCACGTGTCACCCTCCCATTGGTGGATCTGACTGCTAGAGGTTTCCTCGGACTGACACACGCCTGTACACTCTGACCTCGTACTGACGCCTGCTGACACACTCTGACCTCGTACTGACACACGCCTGTTTCGTCATCTTGTACACGTGTCATCCTCTGATTGGTCAAGAATACTGCCACGTCGGAACCTCGTACTGACAACCTCGTACCTGCCATGTCAGACCTGCCAACTGTACCTGCAACAATAACCTCGTACAAATCATTAGCATTTAATGAGCCGCCACGTGGCAGGCTCTGATTGGTCCACGTCACTGCCACGTCAGCAGGTGGGGGCCCATTGGTCAACGCTGGTCAACGAAAGTCAAAGTTTGACCAGTCAACGGTCAACAGAAGTCAACGCTGACGGTCAATGGTCAACGAGGTCAACGGTCAATGGTCAATGTTGACTAGTCAACGCTGACCGGGCCGGGTCGGTGACGTGTCGGGTCTGCCACGTGGACCACTCATGGAGTGACACGTGGCGCTGAGGATTAATACCCCATTTTGCTCAGACGGGACTCGAACCCCTGACCTCTCGTGTGAGAGTTGAAGGTGCTAGCCAACTGAGCTGGAGCATACCTTCAGTTATGACATGCATTTGGTTCTTTTTATTATAGTTTGAGCCCAGTCCAGATTTTCAATAATAAAAGGGTCATAATAGATTTTGACCTGTCAATTTAAGGCAGTTTTGGACCTGATAAAAATTTGAGAAAAATACCGTCGGACTCGTTTTTCCGTGCTCTTTCCAATGGTGTGATCGGGAAATATTTTTGACTTCATCTTTACCACGAAAAATATGAAAACGTCATCGAAACTCTCCGAAAATCACCGTTTTTCTTTTGTATTCAAACCCTTTTATCATCAACACATAATCACGCGCTCCAAACATATTTGTAACATAATAAATGTGATCCCGGCTTGCATCCCCGGCCTTGGCTATTTACACTTTACCAAATCTCGTGCTCGTTTTGTCATTTTCTTGTGATTTTTCGTCCTTTTCTTAAATATCCGTTCCTGCACATTCACAAACACAGAAACATACATTCTTTGGCAATTTTGGTTAGTTTTTGGTTTATTTGGTCCTTTTATGGCTCAGAAAAGGTGAGTGAATAAGCACTCACCAAAATCCCCCGGACTAAAGTATTGCCGTGTCCTCACGCAATGTGATCAATTCACGCTCACGAGATAAATAATTTCATAACTCTTTCTACTAACTTTGTAAAGTAGCAAGGAGGTTCGAAAGAAGTCATAAAATCATTTAATCCCGCAAACGCTCCGTTTTCCAAAATTTATTTTCTTTATTCCACTTTATTCTATTTTTGGACTTTTCACACTTCATATTTGTGACGGTTTGTTGAACTTTCATTATTTTTGCAATAATTTTTAGGGTTTACGAGTAGAAACACTTCTATTTAAGAAGCGACCATTCGGATAAAAATCGTCATCCTTGATTTTTCACGAGCTCCCAAACTAAGCGTAAAAACGAGATCACAGCTTATCTACAAATTTAATGCTAACACTACTCATAACAGTTACTCGTGGAAACTTCTTACTCCCATGTCCTAAGTTTTTGTATCTCATTATTTTATTTTTGTTGAGAAATGAATCGCTTCATATTTTCTCGTTTCAATAATTTTTAGTCCGATAGTGACACCTAAGTTAAAACGATAAATAGTTACTCATTTTCTCTTAAGAACTACTGCAATAGAAATTCGGTCCACATCAAGGAATTTGGGGTACATACAATATCAGAAATATAAGTTGCGGAGTACGATCACGTGCACCTCATGTGACTGATTACTAATCACGTATCACATGCACCTCACGCGCCAACAACTTATTGATACATACATAGCTCTTATTCAACAATACTACAACTTTCATATTTTTCATTTCTCATTTTTTTTTTTTTTCATACTTTTCACTTTTTTCTTTCCTTGACTTTTTTTCTCAACATCAATGGAAGCTTATAGGGTAACTCCAAAACCACATGCATAATCAACTTTTGACTTTTGATTTTTCACTTTTTGGCTCTTATTTTTGGTGTTCCTTGATATGTACCCAATTTCTAAAGCAAAAATTCTCTTAAGAAAACAAATAACTAAGTATTATTCAAACCTAAATACCACTAATTAACCTAGGACATCTATTATATATATTGGTGACGTATCTGATGGGAGTAAAAAGCCACGAGTACCTCTTATGAGCTCTAAAGAGAACCACTACTCCACGTTTAGCATTAAACTTGTAAATAAACTCTATCATTTCCCGTTCTCTGCAAATTTAAGACCTCAAATAATGAGATTAGCATATGCTTAGCCAATAATCAGCCACGCATATATAAAGTCAAAAACGGGAGCTTGCAAACTCTTTGGAAAGAATTCGCGTTTTGTAGCTCCTAGTGTAAGTGACTAGCGAAAGCTTTTCAAGTCGTGCATGTATAAAACCAAGTACGGGAGCCGACAAAAGAGTAGCTCCTAGTGTACAAGACTAGCACAAACTTTTATGATTATCATTGGTTAAGGGAACAAGCTAGGGCTCAACACGCCCGGTCAAGTCAAAATATTTATTCCTACTCTCGCCAGCAAGAAAGTCAACAAGGTGTCAAATCACTTATTCATACTTTTTATATTTTTGCACAACTTTTTCAACTTTTTCTCATTTTTTTGTGCTTTTTCATGACTTTTTTCATTCACTTTTCTTCAAAATTTTTGAAAATTTCAAATTTTTCAATATTTTGGTTTTTTTTTTTTTTTTTTTTTTTTTTTTGGTGGAAAAACGGAGTTACGCGAGTACACGACATGGTGAAAACTGCAAGGTCAAAATCGAATCGAAGATTCACCCCCCCGGACTAGAATGAAACATTGTCCTCAATGTTTTACGGGCAAAGGTAATCCTAACAAATATCTAGGGCCGTTTATTAAGTATGCCAAAGAAAACGTTAGTCGATAAGATTTTCGGATATAGGATTTCCAAAAGCATCGATGAATGAGACTCGAGTGGAGAGAAAGACAAAACCACGAGCACGAGAGTCATCATAAATCGGGGACAATCCTGGACAATCATCACAAACAACCACGAAACACAAGATCGGAAGAGGTACCCCCTCCTCACGTTATTTATTAGAAAATAGAAATATAAGAAGATGATATTGGATAAGCATGGGGTGCCTCCCACGAAGCGCTTGTTTTTGTTCACCGAGTCACATTAGCTTGACTCGATCCCCGAATTAATTCGTCCTTGGGGAGAGCAGAGAAAACGGCCACTTGGCAAAAGAGATACCAGGATCAAAAACGGTATCCTCACTCCCGGTGGAATGAAGGATAAGAGAAATCACAACAAATGTGAAGAATGGAAGAAAGATTTTTATATGAATTAAAATCCATTCTTCATCATCAAAATCAGTTTTATCATCAATGACCTTTGCAACAAATACCACGGGAGGGAGGGTCGGGGTAAAATCACCAAATAGAGAATTCTCACGATTGAGAACATCTCCCCCCGGGTCTGGATCTTCCACAAAATAAAAAGGATCATTCTCCGTTGGAGGGATAATATGAGCAAGTTCATCGGAGAACTTCTCGTGAGGAGCATCAAGTGAATCATGTGAGTCCTGAACCTCGGGTTCCATTTCAGACTCATCATTAAGAAGATCGAAGAACGGATTATTTGAAATTTGATTAAAATCCGATTCAAAATCAAACATCGGATTCGTGAAAGTCTTATCGAATACTTCGGGAACCCTCGGAACGAGATCATCATCGTCCTCATCAATAACGTCATCACTCCCTTCCACCGGTGTGAAAGAAGGATGGAAAGAAGAATCACCGTGAGAATTTTCCCCGGACTCACTTTGGATTGGAACGAGGTTCTCAACACTTGACGTATTGAATTTGTCAGATTCCGTTGCCGGAATAGTGTCAAGAGGCTCGTCCCCCATTATTAGAGAGTCCACGGGCTCCACGGGAGAAGAGATATAATCATTTTGAGGATTTATGTTGATCGTAATCGTGGAACTATCATCATACAAACAACATTCACAAAATTGGAGTCTTCTTTCTTCAACACGAGGTACTTCCATCGATCTCTCATTCGGCTCGGGAGTAGATGTCATACGATTAAACATCTCATTCAACTCATTCATCATTGATTTGAGTTCAAGAATTTGATTATTGAAATTGGGAGATTGTGGGGGTTGGTAAAAACCATTAGAATCGTAACAAGAATTAGGTTCATGATAAGAATTTTCAAACGATCCCCCACAATTTTCAAAACTCGATGTATTTTGGAAAGAATCACCATTGTAATACGAATTTGGCTCATAAAAATCATTTTGAGGAAAATTATTGAAGCTCGAGTCGTAATCGTAAGACGTGTGAGCATTCGGAGCATAGCACATACAATCGGTGTATCCACATCCGTCACAAAAACATCGCCCACACGGCCTTCCTTCTTCGGACGGGTTTCCACAATTATAGCAAGAAAACGACGGTGGTGGTGGTGTATAGAAATTAGGAATATTAGACGAATTGTTGAACGAATGAGAATTACAATTCAAACAAACGCCATCTCGAATATTATCTCCACATTCACTGCACGTACACCACACACACAACTCTCCGAAGAACGGTTCTCCACAATAGAGACAAAACGTATCCATAAGAATTAAAAATAAGAGGGTTTGAGAAAAAGAATCAAATTTTTAGAGGATAAGAAGATTATTTTTGGTCTTTTTATATTTATAGAAAAAAACAAATCACAAAAACTTTTATTTTCTTTTATTTTCGTGAAACGTTACGTTAATTGAAACCGTTTCTTTCAAAACCACGCGCAACGAAACGAGAGAAACGAATTTTCCCGCTTAATCGGTTGTTGAATTGAAGTAATCCGATAATCAACTAATTTCACGTTTTCGTTATATTGTTAGGCTTATTTGGTTTACAACGCCCTTTCTTTCGATCGGAACGAGGCTGTAACTTTTATTTTATTTTTGGTATTTTTGGAAATACTTTAGGAAAAGTATTTCTGATTTTTCAATATTTATATATATATATATACAAAAAATAGAAGAAGGCTTAACAAAACACGATTTTTTCAAAACAATGATTCAAAATTCACTTCAAGCCTTCCCCGGCAGCGGCGCCAAAAATTGATTCGTGCAAACCAATTATATAATATAGTAGTATAGTATCGAAGTGATCCGCAAGAAATACGAATCACCCGAGTCGTTTCCAAGTGAAGGTGTGAATGGAATCTTGAATATCGGTTTGTGAATCGTGAGGTGAAAAGTGAGATATAATAGTGATTTTGTGAAATTAAAACTACGAATATCAAACATAAACTAAAAGGCAACAATTAAGCATATAAAATGATCTAAAAAGAGATAAATGTGAAATATGTTTGCTAAGTGACGAGAAAAGTTCATTAAGTGTGGACTAAGGTTTGACGACGAATTATATTCCTTATACAAGACTATTTTCTCACAACGTTGGTTTATTTTGAAAACAATCCTTTAAAAAGAAAATAATTACTAGATGTGTAGTTTGATTATTCTCCGGCTTTTGCCCTTCAAATAATAAAACTACAAATCTAAATAATCTTACTAATTATTAATCACAATCCCTTTTTATTAATCCACACTTAAATCACAAATCCATATCACTTAACAAGCATTAAAAACTATTCGCTACGCATATCAATAACACTAACAAATAAACATACAAGCATAATCATATTAATAAACTAAATAAAAGAGAAAAGGATAAGAAAATAGAACCCGGATATAAGAGATGAGATGAAATTAACCACCCGATCTTATAAACTAAACAAACAATAAAGTTTAATTCCTAAAAAGCTTTAATAAAACCAAATAGTTAATAAAGTTTGTGACTTTATTAACTAATTAGCTTATTAAGACTAAAAAGTAATAAACTTTATTGATAAGCTAGCTTATAAGACCCTTAAGCTCCGGCCATAGCGGTAGAAATGATGATAAACAAAGAAAAATCAAAACTTTATTAGAAATAAGCAATAATAATGACCAAATAAGCTATGGAAGAGCTTAATGGTTGATAAAGCTACAAACTTTAAGTGAAATTAAGCTAAGAAAAGCTAAAAGATTGAAACTTTATGAGAAAAACTTAATAAATCTAAGATAATAAGCTATTTTGAAAGAAAAAACTAATAAAGTTAAAAACTTTTTATAAAATAACTATTAAAATTATGTAGATCTATAATAATAAACTAATTAATTGCTTTTAATAAAAGTAAAGCTAATAAAAATAAAATCTTTTTGGTTTTTTATAAAGTAATTTGTAAAAACAAAAATTATATCTAAGTTTATAAAAGCTTTTAAAAACTAAGTAGTAAAAGAAGGTTTATTAAATGAGCTAAATCTAAATAAGCCACAAAAAGCTAATAAGCTTTTATGACTTATTAGATAAGAAAAGTAAAAAAAAAAGAAAAAGAGTAGAAGTGATTAAAGAAAATAATCTTCAAAACTTCAAATTAAATCTTCATCTCATATTAATAAACTAAAAAGTTGATTACAAAAAACATTTGAAATAAGCTAATCTATTACAATAATAAGCTAACCTACTACAATAATCTAATATTACTCCTACTCCTAATAATAATTCTACTCTCTACTCTACATCTACTCTCTAAAATTCTAACCCCTTCAAATTGGGTCTGGTGAGTCTTATTTATATCAAATGAGGAGTGAGGGGTATAATAGTCCATTCAGGCCACTTTCAATCCAAGCCATTCAATCAGGGGTAATCTGGTCATTTCACAGCGCCGAATGCTATTTTGTCTTATTCCGTAATGCCACGTGTCACCCTCCCATTGGTGGATCTGACTGCTAGAGGTTTCCTCGGACTGACACACGCCTGTACACTCTGACCTCGTACTGACGCCTGCTGACACACTCTGACCTCGTACTGACACACGCCTGTTTCGTCATCTTGTACACGTGTCATCCTCTGATTGGTCAAGAATACTGCCACGTCGGAACCTCGTACTGACAACCTCGTACCTGCCATGTCAGACCTGCCAACTGTACCTGCAACAATAACCTCGTACAAATCATTAGCATTTAATGAGCCGCCACGTGGCAGGCTCTGATTGGTCCACGTCACTGCCACGTCAGCAGGTGGGGGCCCATTGGTCAACGCTGGTCAACGAAAGTCAAAGTTTGACCAGTCAACGGTCAACAGAAGTCAACGCTGACGGTCAATGGTCAACGAGGTCAACGGTCAATGGTCAATGTTGACTAGTCAACGCTGACCGGGCCGGGTCGGTGACGTGTCGGGTCTGCCACGTGGACCACTCATGGAGTGACACGTGGCGCTGAGGATTAATACCCCATTTTGCTCAGACGAGACTCGAACCCCTGACCTCTCGTGTGAGAGTTGAAGGTGCTAGCCAACTGAGCTGGAGCATACCTTCAGTTATGACATGCATTTGGTTCTTTTTATTATAGTTTGAGCCCAGTCCAGATTTTCAATAATAAAAGGGTCATAATAGATTTTGACCTGTCAATTTAAGGCAGTTTTGGACCTGATAAAAATTTGAGAAAAATACCGTCGGACTCGTTTTTCCGTGCTCTTTCCAATGGTGTGATCGGGAAATATTTTTGACTTCATCTTTACCACGAAAAATATGAAAACGTCATCGAAACTCTCCGAAAATCACCGTTTTTCTTTTGTATTCAAACCCTTTTATCATCAACACATAATCACGCGCTCCAAACATATTTGTAACATAATAAATGTGATCCCGGCTTGCATCCCCGGCCTTGGCTATTTACACTTTACCAAATCTCGTGCTCGTTTTGTCATTTTCTTGTGATTTTTCGTCCTTTTCTTAAATATCCGTTCCTGCACATTCACAAACACAAAAACATACATTCTTTGGCAATTTTGGTTAGTTTTTGGTTTATTTGGTCCTTTTATGGCTCAGAAAAGGTGAGTGAATAAGCACTCACCAATGCTCGTGCGATGCAAATGGGCTGTATAGAAGTTTTCATAAATTTAAAATACGTGCGATGTACATGGGCTGTATAGAAGTTTTCATAGCGTAATATTCGGCATTTATTTTCGTCATTTTATATTTAAGTTGTCATGGTGTCACACATTTGCTAAGCTTTATACGTATTTAAAATACTTTATTGAGTTGCACATTGGCTGTATATAAGTTTTTATAGTGTAATTTTCGACACTTATTTTCGTCATTATATATCTAAGTTGTGATGGTATCACATTTTCAAGCATGCCACACATTTAAAATAGTTTATTGACATTAAAATAGTATATGTGAAGAGATTTTTTTCAAGATATTACATTGAAAAGAGTCTCTTCACATGTAATATTTTAATATGTATAAGTTACATAAATTATTTTAAATATTAAGCGATGACATTAATGTTGGAGACCTTTTATATTTATCCCCATGCGATGCACACAGGTTTGGACTGCCTCAGGACCCATGCGATGCACACAGGTTGGATCTAATTGTTTTTTTTGTAATGTTCGGTACTAATTTTCGGTTCGTGTTTGAAACTCTCATTTTTTTGTGAAAGACGTACTTCGTTGTTCAAATAAATTACATTATTAAAAGCGAACTATAAAACAAATTTCCTTTTTAACAAAACTATAAAAACAAAAAACATTAAAGTAATTAGTATATTCAAGAGTATAAATTATAATTCGTATAATAAAGTATAGTTCGTATAGTAAAATATTGCATGTTTAATTTGTAACGTACTATTAATATGAATGTTAAGTGCTTATCTATATTGACACCGATAGCCATGGCATTGTTCTTGTTGTTGTTCATTAGTATTTTGCATGTTTTGTTCTTGATACAATTTTCATTACTTCTCGATCTCTTTCTTTAATATGAAGAGGTTTTTTTTGTAAAATGTTATATTTAAATGAGGCTTTTCATATGTAATCTTTTAATATGAGTAATTACATAAATAATTTTTTAATTAATGCATTATTACAACATTTTTTCATAAACTATAATATCGAATTTAGAGCATTCATTAGTAACTCACTCTAAGTATTTACAGTATGACGACATGAATCACATGATATCAAACTCAAATGAATAATGTTTACCTCGTGATAGGTGTAGGATAACATTTGAAATACAATTTTCTTCTCCTTTATATAGTTTTTCGATTTAGAAGATACTTATTGTTAAGATGAGCGTGTGAAGATATTTTTATTATATACTACCATTTTTAATATGTAACATCGACATTATTTACACAGTCATACCAAATATCAAAGTCACGCAATATTCCAAGACATTTAATTAAGAAAGTGACATTAACACACCGCAAGACAAAAAAACTACATTAAGAGCAAAAATATTGAAATGCACCAACAAAGTGTAGTAATAATTTTTGACTAAAAATTGAATGCTCGTCAAATAAACTTACTTGCTAACGAATCAATAGTATTAGCCCATTTAGCGGTATTACATGAAGTAAAATATTGCATGTTTAATTTGTAACGTACTATTAATATGAATGCTAAGTATTCATCACACCGGTGGCCGTGGCATTGTTCTCGTTGTTGTTGTTGTTGTTGTTGTTGTTCATTGGTCTTTTGCATGTTTTGTTCTTGATACAATTTTGTGACTTCTCGATCTTTTTCTTTAATGCTTCTTGACACGCTACAAAAAATAATTAGATATAGTTGATCATTAGTAACTTAAATATAATTAATCAATATATTACATTTTCGATCAAAGTAAAAATATTCATGCATGTTCCACTTAATTGATAAGACAACGATGTGTAGGATCTCTTAAACCATTAGAGAAGATGATGTTACTACCAAACCTCCTAAGCACCATCTTTATGTCATACATTCTGACACATACAAAACACACATGAAATTTACATAAAATAACATAAATCAATATGCTAAATAAGTAAGACGATATGATGCTTACTTTACCACCATAATAAGTTGTAGCCCAATGTTCACGCGGTGTGGAGGAAGTTATGGTTTGTTGTGTATGATTTTTGACACATTATATAGTTGATAAAATATTTGTAACTCATAGACGGGAAGGTAAAAAGACTAACAACTAATTGGTGTGTTTAATTTATGCATTCATGACATTTTTGGTTTGTATTATTTGATGTTTAGAGATGGCTTGAAACATGTTGTATCGTACAAACTTTTGTTCACGATTCCTCATGCAAAACATATTGTACCGTACAACTTTTGTGCACAATGCCTCTTGCGCATTAAATTAAGCACTCCAATCTTTAGATAGTATAGAAGATATACTTTTCATGTTGTTTAAACTACCTTGTACCGTACTACAATTTGTGCACAAATCCTCTTGCACATTAAATTAAGTCACCCAATATTTTGTAATTGATATACTTTTGATGTTGCTTACACTACCTTGTACCGTACAAATTTTTTCAATTACTTGAATCACTAATCTTATGTACTTACCCTTATGCATGCATGACTATTAAATCAATGTACTAACACATGAAGCCTCCACATTTCACTTTTAATTCTTGTGATATTTATTATAACCCATTTACATTTATAATGCTACTTAAGCTTTATATAATATAAGATTTTAATTTTCAACATTTTTTCTGTCACATTTGACCATTGTTGAAAAACTCAACCTTTTATTTTAAGTGTTTTTAATTTATAAGTAGTATAAATTATTGAAGCAAAATATAATTTGTGTAAAACAAAACTATATATAGACATAGTTATATCATGAACATCGAATATTCAAATTTAGTAGATTTTTGTTAATAAGATCATTATTAATGTTAATGATAAACTTATTTTGTTAATAAGTTTTTTTTTTAAATAAAATAAAAAAAAAATAAAACAAAAAAATAATTTAAAAGAAATATATTTTTATAATTGTTATTTAGAAAAAATAATTTAAAAAAAAAATAAAAAACAAATAAATGTGAGTCATATGACAAAATGTTATTTATTTATTATTTTTTTTCATTTCTCGAGTCAAGTCTCAATTATTACTAAACAATAGAATTGAACAAAATCCTCTACTGATTTTTATTCTCTAAATCAAGGCTGTCAAACTCGCGAGTTTACACGTAAAATCGTACGATCTTACGTGCACACCAGTCAAAATCGTGTAGGATCGTGGTAGGATCGCATCTGAAGGATCGTAAGTAAGATCGTAGGATCGACACGCGATCCGAGTTCACTTTTTTTTTTTTAAAAAAAAAAAACGTGTATTTTACTAATGTCTAATGAGTAAACCACTATTGTTTCAGTTTCTAAATAGATTATAGTTTATATATAGTTTTCTACTTTTCTAAATAGATTATAGTATAAAAGTGTTCAATATGACAAATTGGTAGGATCGTTGAGTAGAAATGTAAAACAGTTTGACTCGTATATCATTTGTTTACAAAATATGACAAATTGGTAGGATCGTAGGTTCGCGATCCGATCTTACGATCTCGATCTAACAAAGACAAAAACGAACTTGCGCGGGATCGCGATCTTGACAGTATTCTCTACTTAATTTCTAATCTCTGAAACCTCTCAACCAAAAAGTCTTTTCTTTTTCAAAAGCAAATGAGACAGCAGTGCAAGTGAATGCTAACATGAATGTTTAGAATCGTGGATTGAAAAAGAAGAACAATACTCACGAATGAGTATTTAAATGAACAAATGAATAAACTTGAGCTACAAAGTCTTGACTTTTTATATATGTTATGTGAACTTTGCAAATGATAACTTTTAGAACTATGATTAACTAAATAAATATTCATCAATCCGTTAATCGTTAAGCGAAAAAAATTATACCGTTACGACGGGCATTTAATTATCTTTCTATAGATAGACACTTTGACATATTTTCGACAAAATTTTTTTTTTCGTTTTTTTCACGTTTTTTTTTCGTGCCCGAAAAAATCATATATGATATTACATATAATATCATATATGATTTTTTTTCGGCCACGGAAAAAAAACGTGAAAAAAATAAAATTTTTTCCTTTTTCGAAAGTATATCAAAGTGCCCGTCTATAGAAAGATAATTAAATGCCCGTCGCGATGGTGTAATTATTTTCGCTTAACGATTAACGGTTTAAAAGATATTTAAATTATAAAAAATGTGTGAAATATTAAAATGCTTTTAATCTCAACCATTGATTTCCTTTTTAGATGGATGGTGAGGATAAGTCCCTTTGTATGTGAGGAATATTTGGTTTGTACAATAACTCGACTCATACAATAATACACACAATAATACACAATGTTTCTAAGCCCCAAAATCAAAAAAAACTACTGGGCTTCATTTACATAGGCCCAATCAAATATAACAAACCATCTTCATTTAAACAAACAAAACCCTAAACCCTAATTTCTGAATTCACCATTCACAATGAACAACAAACGCATCAAATCCACCAAGAAACACAAACCCGACCCGTTTTTCTCCGGCGACAAGCCTCGCCGGAAGCCAAACACCAACAGTAAACCCTCATACGCCTCCGACAACGACAGTATCAAGAGCAGTGACTCTGAAGACGAAGAGTATGTTGCTGACGTGGCGGTTGTTGATGGTGATGGTGACGTGGCAGGTGAGGAGACGGCGGGGGAGAAGAGGAAGAGAATGGCGGAGGCGTATTTGGAGAAGATGAGGGAGATGGCGAGGAGAGAGATTGAGGATGATGATGACGTGGCGGGTGAGGAGGATGTGGAGGAGAGAGTTGGGAGGATGTTGCATAAGCAGCAGATGGAGGATAGTGGTCGTGCGAGGCGGTTGATTGCGAAAAGGTAGTTATCGAGCGAGTGGTAGTTAGCAGTAGTTGTTTGTTTTATAAAAGCGTTTGGTAAAGTAGGTGTACTTAATAGAGTGCAAAATGATATTGGTAGAATATAATTTTGTTGATATTGATTAGCTGCGAGCGGTAGTAGTTAGCGGTAGTTGTTTGTTTTATAAAAGTGTTTGGTAAAGTAGCTGTAGTTAATAGAATGCAAAATGATATTTGATAGAATATATTTGTATTGATATTGATTAGCTGTGAGCGGTAGTAGTTAGCAGTAGTTGTTTGTTTTATAAAAGCGTTTGGTAAAGTAGTTGTAGTTATAGAATGCAAAATGATATTGGTAGAATATAATTGTATTGATATTGATTAGCTTTATGCGGTAGTAGTTAGGAGTAGTTGTTTGTTTTATAAAAGCGTTTGGTAAAGTAGCTCTAGTTATAGAATGCAAAATGACATAATAGTTGATAGAATATAATTGTATTGATATTGATTAACTACACGCGGTAGTAGTTAGCAGTAGCGGTTTGTTTTATAAAAGCGTTTGGTAAGTAGCGGTTTGTTTTATAAAAGTAGTTATAGAATGCAAAATGATATTGATTAGTTGCAAGCGGTAGTTGTTTGTTTCTCATATTGTTTTATAATAGCGTTTTGTAAAGTAACTATGGTTATGTGATTATAGAATGCAAAATGATCAGTTTCTTTTCTTTTATTAGCTAACCGTTTATTTTATAAAAGGTTATGGTAAAGTAGTTGTAGTTATAAAATGCAAAATGACGTAAACGCAAACTCATAGTTTGACTATTTTTGGCAAAAAGTGGTCGTATCTAGCTGTATCTGTTAGCTTTAGCTTGCGTTTTGTAAAGTAGCTGGTGTATTAGTGTTTGGTAAAGTAGATGTACTTGTAGTTATAGAATGCAAAATGACATTGATAGAATATAATTGTATTGATATTGATTAGCTGCAAGCGGTAGCAGTTAGTTGTTTATTTCTCATATTGTTTTATAAAAGCGTTTTGTAAAGTAACCATGGTTATGTGATTATAGGATGCAAAATTATAGTAAAAGATAAATGCTAACGAGCACATTTCTGTTATTAGCTAAGCTTAATAAAAGCGTATGGTAAAGTAGTTATAGTTATAAAATGCAAAATGACATAAACGCTTCTTTTATAGAAGTTAGTTTGATTATGTTCGACAAAAAAAGTCGTGGCTAGTGTATGTGTTAGCTTTAGCTTGCATTTTGTAAAGTAGCTGGAGTATTAGTGTTTGGTAAAGTAGATGTACTTGTAGTTATAGAATGCAAAATGATGTAAAAGTTAAAAGATATCGCCAAAGGCTTATTTGATTGAAGTGTTTAAGCAAAATCTGAAAGCTAATCTCTCGTTGCCAAACACACATCAGATTGATTGAATATAATTGTACTCATATTGAATGTTGTAGGTAGACGTGTCGAACTATTAGTTTGATCATGTTCAGCAAAACTAGTGGTATAGCAGCTAGCATTTTTTATAAAAGCGTTTGATAAAGTAGATGCATCTGTAGTTTTAAAATGCAAAATCACGGTAAAAGGTAAAAACTTACGGCAAGTGCGTCTTTTGTTGGCGTTTCATTTATTAGCTAAACACTTGTTCTGTTTAATCAAGTATAATTGTATAGACAGTGATTGTTATAGGTAGCAGTTAGTACTAACTTTTATGTTTTATAAAAGTGTGTGGTAAAAAAGCTGTATTTATAGAATGCAAAATTGCGTAAAAGCTAAACGCTAACGCTAAATGCCTCTTTTATAGAAGTGTTGAAACTAATAGTTTGACTATGTGCAATAGTAGTAGTAGCTGGTTGTACCAGTTAGCACTTACTGTTTGTTTTATAAATGCCTTTCGTAAAGTAGCTGTAGTTATAGAATGCAAAGTGACATAAAAGCTAAACGCTTGTTTTATTGGAGTGTTTAAAGAAATTTATTGCTAAAAGGTACTGTATACAGTTATATGCTATATAATTGTATCTGTAGGCACGGGGACTCGGGGAGGCAAGACGTAGACGCACATTGGTATAAAAATTGTGGTTCTAAGGAGTGTCTATAACATGTTTAAATTTATAGTGAGTTGGTGATAAGTGATTGTTATGTGATTGTAGTAATTGTTTAATTGATTGAATATGATTGTGTTAAAATTGAAAATTGTGAACTAGCGAGGTGTTTAATATTGCTTATATTATCGACCTATTTGCTTAAAAATGAGCAAAGGCAGTTTGTGTTATCCAGGGCTCCAGACTGCTTATGCGTAGCTGCTTTTATGGTAAAATAAGCAGTATCTGATAAACAGGTAGGAGGTACGAAGCTGCTTATTTCAACGTGCGTGTATCGTATGAAATTAAATTTACTTTCTCTACCATAATGCATAATTCTTAACCTTAGAGCTTTTATAAGTGGATTTAATCGAAAATAAGCAAATTTAAACACTATTTCTCCAAGTGCGTAGTTAAAAGCAGTTTGGATGACACTAAACTGCTTCTGCTAAGAAAATAAGCAGATAAACATAAAAATAAGCAATCCCAAACACCCCTGATTGTTGTTATTGATTATATATATATATATATATATATATATATATATATATATATATATATATATATATATATATATATATATATATATATATATATATTTTGGTGCAAAGGTGAAAGAATTATATTAATCTCCAAAAGATTTACAACATAAGAATAAGAACCAAGATTTGGGACACACCCCAAATCTGATACAGAACTGAACTTCATACTAAACAAAATACAACCTTAACAAAGCTATCTGATATCTGAACACATCTAAACTATGTCTGATCAAAACTAAACTATGATAAAACAGAGTATCCATCAGATATCACCTTTCTCTTCATACACATCCATATCTTTGAACACAATACACCTTTATAGCACCAACCATCTAGTTACATTTCCACATCTCCAATCCACCAAACCACTCAACGTGCCACCACAGTAGAATGGTAGAATTGGAGTATGGCTTCACTAGGAACCCATATCCCATCCATGGGGGGGCTCTGCCAAAACAGTCTACATTTCCCTCTCAATGGAAGGCTTCAACTGTTTTGGGAACACTCTCCCTCCATGATGCCAACCATTACCTCCTTTGCCTATGTATTGAGTGGACCAAGCAGGTTCATCTTTCACTCCTCGCTATTCCACTCATCATACATAAGCCTCCAAAGTCATTTACCCTTCACAAAAGGAGGCCCTACTTTATGGTACATCCTTACTGTGATATACCTCCTACATACCCAAGCATAGCTTCCTAATTTCCTCCCAAGGCCAAATTCGGATCACTATGAGGCTACTATAGGTACAGTTACACAAGATAGGACTCCAAGATACAAGGTACCTCACAAATGTAATGACTTGATAAGACAACAGTAGCAATATGAAGAATTTTGCATACTGCTGATCTTTGAATCCAAACACCCCTTTAAAACAGTCAATGTTTTAGAGCATAGGAATTTAGCATCAATATTATCAATATAAACTGTGTTGTTATTCAACAATCCATACAAACAGCTGCACCATACTCTATATTCCACATACATCTTCCATTTCTTCATCATTCACTTTCTGTCAAACTTAACTTCCCAATCAGTTTCAGCATTCAGAACATTAATAGTGTTCTTAACTTTGATAGACACCATCTTTGCTCTAATCTCATCACATATTATGCTGTAAAGGGCTTCATTTTTTCTTTTACAATCATTAAACAACCTACTATTCCTCTCTTGCCAAAGATAGTAAACTGTTGCACCCAAACATAATTTTTTGATTATCTCCCAAACTCCTCCTTTGTTATTGATTATATGTGAACTGCTTGTAGCCAGAATTGATAATACATATCCTGAAAATGTAAAATGTAATGTAAGTTAACTGATTGCCATAAGGTATGTATGTTATGTTCAGAATCTGGGTTTAATTTGCTTTAGTAGTGATGATTGATGGATATGTTTGTAGCTAGAGTTTGTAAGTTGTATTGCAATGAAAGTTATGGATTTTCCATGGATGTGAGTAAAACTTATTAGAACAGAGGATATGAACGGATGATGAGCAAGTTACGATGAGCAAGTAATCTGTGACTTGTATATCGGGTTGGATGTGCTGGTGTTTTTCTGATGCATAGCATCACAAAAGCTTAGTTTGGGTAAAATTAAGTTTTGTTTGCTGTATGGTGGGATTGTGGGAAGTGGGCACATAGCTGTTGTTTCAGGCCAATTCATAACAAATGTGTTAGTTTATGATTAAGCTACAATTTGTTTGATTAAAATGTGTTAACCTTGTAGAGGACTTAATTCTGATTCTTGGACAAATGGTGTATAGTAGGACGTTTGATATATTGCATCTCCATTGACATGATTACATGAATGGCCTGATAATTTTCTTATTTATTTGAATATACAGTGTTCAGAAACCAACAACAACAGATGAATTTCGATTTTTAGTCAAACATCGACAGTCTGTAACCGCTGTAGTTTTATCTGAAGACGACTCTAAAGGATTTTCAGCTTCAAAAGATGGATATATTATCCAATGGGACGTTGAAACCGGGAAAACACAACCATATGTTTGGCCTAGTGAGGAAGTATTGAGGTCTCATGGTGCAAATGTGCTACAAGGTAAAGCTAAAAAGCGTAGCAAGCATATTTTAGCTCTTGCTGTAAGTTCTGATGGTCGGTATTTGGCAAGTGGAGGATTCGACCGACATATTCATTTATGGGATACACGTACAAGGGAGCATATTCAGGTGCCAATTTATAATTTCAGGATTAGTTTGTGTTTAATGGGGTTATTTTTTTACACTGGGGATCTTATATACCTGTGGGGGCGTATTTTCAGGCTTTTACGGGCCACAAAGGACCTGTCTCCTGTTTGACTTTTAGGCAAGGGACTTCAGAGTTATTTTCTGGTTCATACGATCGAACCATCAAACTATGGAATGCAGAAGACAGAGCCTTCGTACACACATTATTTGGTCATCAAAGTGATGTTTTAACAATCGATTGCTTAAGAAAAGAACGTCTTCTGACTGTTGGTCGTGACCGGACAATGCACTTATGGAAGGTACCTGTTCTTGCATATACATTTTTCAGTTTAATTTAATATTTTGGTACGCAACCCATAATTTTTTGGATTCAAAACAGGTTCCTGAGGAGTCGCAGCTAGTCTTCCGTGCTCCTGCTGCATCATTGGAGTGCTGCTGTTTTATCAGTGACGATGAATTTTTATCGGGCTCAGATGATGGTAGTGTCGAGCATTGGAGCGTAATGCGGAAGAAGCCCCTTCATATTGTGAAAAATGCACATCCTTTATTGACCCCAAATAACCTTGAAAACAATGGACAGAATGATGATTTACCAAATGGTAGTAAACGCACAATCATCTCTAAATTTCGTACAAACATTTTAGTTTAATTGTTATAATTTAACTAAAACTTTATTACATCCCGTTCTTTCAGGTGATCTAAATCATGCTCCTGAAAGTGTATGCTCATCTGCACATTCATGGGTTGGTTCAGTGGCGGTATGTAGAGGCACTGATCTTGCAGCATCAGGAGCTGGTAATGGCATGGTTCGTCTTTGGGAAATAGAAAATGATACTAAAGGTGTTAAGCCACTCTTCGAGCTACCATTGGTAAGTCGTAGGGTTATTAGTTTAGGACAAACTTGGTTGTTATTACCCTCTAATTGTATAAAAAAAAGTCTTGTCTCTTTTAGTTCTGACAATGATCAACATGTATATAGGTTGGATACGTAAATTCTTTGGCATTTGCTAAGTCGGGGAAGTTTTTGGTTGCTGGTGTTGGCAAGGTAATCTTTTTTACACTTCTCTTTTATTTTTCTACTTTCAATATGGTTTTTTTTAATCTTATTTTAGTTTTATGAAAATGACTATTTTGTTATTTTTAGATGACGTTAACCTAATCTTGTGGTCACATTTTTCACTCAGGAACCCCGATTAGGTCGATGGGGATCCCTTCCTACTGCTCGGCATGGTGTTGCAATCCACCCTTTACATCTCTCGTGATCCCATACATCAACCACCACCACCCACTTAAATTAAACAGACCCAAGATCATGTTATAAGAGACACGGAAATGGAACAAGCTAAACAACACTTCTTTGCCGTTAGTCTGATCCAACTGGGAACCAATTTGGGGTATCCTTATAATACTTTAAGTTGTGCTGTATTTTGTTAAATCAATTTTGGTTACGCTTTTGTTCAATATCTTAATTTAGGTGGATTCTGGAATCTCGAAAAAGACTTTGGAATTTCTGAGTAAATTTAATTGTTGGTCACAGCATTCAAAAAATATAATCCAGAATAGTACTTTTTTCGTAGTCATACACCATGACACTATATTACAATAGATTTCTTTTTTCTGTACAGAGATCCTGTTCTTGCCGCGCCATTTAGTACTACTCGAATAACCTTATTTTGGTCTTGATCAGATTCCGGCAGATTGGGTATAACGTAAGATTGAACCGACAGTTGCTACACGTCTGTTAAGTCAGAACATGACAACGATAAGAATCATGTATAAAATTTATATGTTGGTTGTAAATTACATGTATTGTTAAAGCTCAACTGGTGTCCACAACCGAAAGCCATATCTTTCGGGTTAACTAGACACACTGGGCAGGCCTAAAAAACACCAATTCTTTTCACTGTCAGTTGATATCTTGTATATGTTCCTGTTATTCGAACATAAACTATCACAAACTTGAGTTGCTCATATATAAAGACTTCCTACCTTATTGACATACATAAAATTCGAAGGTGGAGACCCCATCTCATTCCCACGATAATCTGGAACACTTGGACTCATGAACTCAGAAGTGACGCCCCGAAGTGAAAGTGGTGGAAGGGGAACGACGTTTGGAGCACAACCCGTTCGAGCACTGATCAACAACATAACCTTTTCTTAAGAATACATGTAGAACTCTTTGATCATTTATGTAGACAGATATTTGAGTTTACCCTAGTAGACCGAGCTTAAGGGTTGCTTTATACTGCAATGGTATTTCCATCAACGCAATTAACGCAAACTGTGTTTGTTTTTCCAGTAGATTCATCTCCTTTGACATAATCTTTGTAAAATTCACAAACTAGATAGCAAGAAACATGACATGTAATGTTGCAAACTTAAAAATTGTCGAAGGCTCGAGATGGTATATTATCATCAAATTGTTTCATTGTGTCCCATACACCATTATAGACAAAAGGAGATACATTGTTAGTAGTTACAAGAATAGTAATAACTAAACTAGAAGCAAACTGGTAGTAAGGTACACGTGCACTTGTGTGGCTTGGGATGCATTAATGTTGTGACAGCTCTGGTGCATGCAAGTTGCTTTCCCTGCTCTCGATGAATCCTTATCTTCCCAAGGGTTTTCCCACTTTGTTTTAGCTTGAATTACTCCCGCCTAAGCATAGTTGAATACTTAAGTCAGCTCCAAGGATACACTTTACAAGTATGTTGAAGAAATACTCTGAGTGTATCTGATAAGTGCAACTGGTTCATCTATCTGGCTCAAGATGATATGTCCTTTATTTCAGAGACCTAAAAGACATTTGTCAATCCTTTAGGTCTTAGGGGTGTGTCACTTCTCTGTCCTTCGTGGTCTGACTCCGTTATCAGTTTTACAAAGTTTACTAGTCATTGTCCTTGTCTTTTTCAAGGCAAGACTATAGTGCCTGAGAAGATACATTCATATTATAAGTGTTAACCTCAAATATGTGAACGCTCAGAGAGTCCCTTGAACCGCTGTTCTTCCATTTAGTGGTTTGTGACTCTGACTTCTCTGAGGTTCACTCATAGGTGTTTTACCTTATGAGTATTTTGGATAGCTGATGATGATCAGTTGTGCGGATCATTCAATCACAGGTAAGCTTTGCTCTTTGGTTACCTATTGACTATATCAGAGAGAGAGTTGGATCTTTGATGTGTTCAGCTATCCTTAACTTAGGCAGACTTAATATTTCAAATACTTGTGAGGGATAATTTAGTCTGATTTTGACCTAACACCTTTAGTATTAGAACTCGAAGCCATATTAGTGGTATCTTTTTCCGAACTCGTGGCTCTCTTTTCCCTCACTTGCATGCTTTTTAGACGATCTAGACCCACTAGGAATAGAAACAGGACGATAAACAAATGTCTTAGGTTTAAAACCCGTTGGCCTAGTTTGTTGTTTACCTTTAGAATTACGGCTTTGTACCACTTTGAAACCATCATTTTGGGCAGCAACATTCTTCATATGACTTGGCCCACTTTGCCTCCTCAAATCAGCATCTAAGGTCGCACCAACTTCAGCTTCAGAAACCGCATGTTTAGGGCATATGTTATCATCATGACTAAACACCAAATAACTACTATATCTTGGCGGTTTCCACTCATATTCCACTTTAATTGTGTGCAGGGACGAAGTCAGGATCAAATATGATCGGGTGCACAAAAAAATTTGAACAATAATACTAGAAACACATTTCGATGAACCTGGTGCATTTAAGATGACTTTAAGAAAAATCGATGCCTTTTCTAAAAAATAACACTATATCGAAAAAATCCATAGGTGACTGGGTACTCGCGGGAATCCCCTGGCTCCGTCCCTGATTGTATATATACAAATAAGAACCCAACCCCTCGACAAACAAACCACACGTTTTGTTGTCGGTAAATGTGTGTGTATACACACACAAGCGGAATAAAATACAAACGCTTAATAACTTTGGTTTTACAGACACATAAAAACGTTGACTATTTTGATTAGTTAAACTCAAATTTTCAATGAAGAAATTGCCTGGAAATGAGAGGTTCAAAACTAGGAAATATACCTTTTAACCGTCACTAGAAGATGTTTTGATTTTTTGGTCAAAATGAATTTGCTTAGTCACTATATACAATATGGTTTTCTTATGCAATTGAAAACTCTATATTTGAAACTCTTCAACTTGAGAATGTTTCAATGATTACATATAAGAGTTATGATATATACGCCTACATAATAGACTTACAAGTAGGCCTACACCATTCACATTTTGACAAGTGTCAAACACTTTTTCTCACTCTTCATATTAACCAATCAAAATTTCAATTTCACCAATTATAGGTGTAGGTCTATTTTTAGGCAAATCATTTAGGTCTACAAATCATTTTTCTACATATAATGCGCATGCGATTTATTTGATTTTTCGAAGGTGTTTTTTGCAATATTAAAGAAATCATAACTAGATAGTTTACTATAAAAATATTATTGCAAGTTAAAATGTTTGAATTTGTTAATGTTTGCTCGAAGTTGCAATATTAATTAATGATTTGTTTGAGTAGTACCTTTTGTTGATAGTGGAAAGTTATTTTGATAATACTGTATACAACTAAAATTTTGTTATGTTTGTCACTAAACTTTATTTTTGTGTTTTAGATCTGAGATGTTTATCGATGAGATGGTTATCGATGTTTTTTTATTAAAGACTTATTGTCTGAAAATGTATTTTAATAGTTATTTTTTTGAGTTGTATGTACGATCGATAAAATTGGACTATTTAATAACCAACTTTTTGAATTTCGATTATTCAGTATATCAATTCTAAAAAATACATGATCCAATTCCCAAAAATACTTGATTTGATACCTCAAAATACGTCAATCACTACTGCCCAATTAGATTTCCCTGCTAACATAAACCACTAACTATTAACAAGCTTTTAAAAAAAAAATGTATAATTCAAATGATAGTACATACAACTCAAAAAAATAAAATATTGTATAAAGAAGAGTCAATTTACATGATATGTCACCATTGGATCTTTATAATACCAAAATTACACCATATAACTTCACAATATTGTAACAGATACATTAACCATTCAATCTGAATTCTGAAGTATGGTTTATCAAACTATAGCTAGAGCAACAAGCACAACAATTTTTGCAGTTCCGGACTTATTAATACAACACTAATTTGTTCTCAATTAGAATCCGGCATGTTGGACACTGCATAAGATCAACTCCACACTCGCAACATGTCTGCAAATCACCAACAAACATGGGTATAATTAGAAACTTACTATATATAGGGTAGCAAAATGAAGGTTGAGCTAGTTGTGTTAAAGCTCACCTGATGCCCACAATTAAAAGCCATGTCTTTCGGGTTCCTACGACACAACGGGCAAACCTAAAACATATCAATCTTTACACTCACTATGGATACATTATGCATATATAAAGTGTTGGAATTAATGTCCAAGTCATAACTAATTGGTACGACTATCGTCAAAAGTAGAGTCCTTTTTGGGTCGCCCTCGATGAACCGTAAAAGAGAAAATGATTCAAAGAATAAGTCACGGCATAAGCACGTTAAGTGTTACGCCGTAACAAGGCATGTGATGTTGTTTTTTGGGAAAAGTCCCACATCGCTCCAAAGGGTAAACCAAGACCCTTTTCTTTCCTTATATATAGAAGGAACATGCCTTGGCTTTTAAATTGCTCATTCCTATCTTTCTAATTCCTACTCCTTATAAGAGTCTTTCGTTTATCGGGACCTTAGGAGTTCGAAAGAATAGTTTCTCTTTGGTTCGTGGGTGTGAACTATTAGAGGTACTCTCGTTTGGGTACTCGCCTCCAAGTTCGACCAAGGTGGTCCCCGTGAGAAATTCGATTTTCTCAAAGGTTAGTAATTTTCTTCTTTCCTTTTTAATTACTTATTTATTTATTTCTTTTAAGTTGCTTTTAGTTAATTAGGTTTAGATCCTTTAGGGTTTAGTTCCCTTCTTGCCATAGATTATTATTATTTCCGCTGCGTATTAATCTAGTTGGGAATAGAAAACCCATCAGTGGCATCAGAGCTTTAGCCTAATTCTATTAGCACTTAAAAAGTAAATTGTTAACATGTGATAAGTGTAAATAATAATTGTATATTATATTATTGTCTTATGATCATTGAATGTTAATATGAATTTACATTTTGAACCTTATATTTTAAAATGTTTAAAATAGAACCTTAAAGTTTAAAATGTTTCGTTTTTAACCTTATATTTTAAAATGTTTAAAATAGAACCCTAAAGTTTAAAATGTTTCATTTTGAACCCTATATTTTAAAATGTTTAAAATAGAACAAAAGTTTAAAATGTTTAAAAGGAACCTTATATATATATATATATATATATATATATATTATAATTGTTATATTATTTGAAACTACTAAAACAAAATTCCCGTTTTAGATATATAGAAAATGTGAATAGTATGCCAACCCATGAAAACCGCACATCTATCATATGGGCTATTAATGGAGCGTGTGTGGTTTACCGGCACATTAATAAGAGAACATAAGTGAAAGGTGATGTGGGTCTCGCGATTCTCGGGCTGACTCGAGCCGGGTACCACGCGGGTTTTGCATGGTTAAATTCACTGTCTTATTCATGATCCTCGGCATCCCAGTCATGAATTGTAGATAAGCATATACGAGATTAACATGCCATTGATCAGAATCAATGAATCTCAAAAGAACTAGGAATTTCATAGAGAATGAAATTGACAAAGACATTGTCTACCTAAAATAATTTCGTGATATGATTACGGCAACCCTCTTCATAAAACGAATCTAAAATATGGATCCTAGCCTTAATATAAAATTGGGTAATTGATTAAGGAATATTCATGCTAAACTAAAACTGTTTTATCTTATAGATGTCTACTGAAAATGGTGTCAATCCTCCCGTTCCCAATCCCTCACATAACCCAAACTTCTCATTACTCTCAGTTCTTGGGAGGGAAAGACTCACCGGTCCTAACTATATGGACTGGATCCGAAACCTTAGGTTCACCCTAAGGTACGAGAACAAAGAGTATGTTCTCGATGAGCAAATTCCCAAAATTGATGATGATTCAACCCAAGAAGAGATTGAAGCTCACCGAAAGCACTATGATGATGCAAACAAAGTGTCATGCATCATGGCATCGTCCATGAGCCCTGAACTGCAAAAGACTTTTGAGAACACTTGGGCTTATGAGATGAACCAACAGCTCAAAGAAATGTTTCAGGCAAAGGCAAGCAAAGAACGCCTTGATGTTGTTAAATCCCTCATGGCTTGCAAACCAAAACCTGGAGCCTCTATTTGTGCTTTTGTCTTAGAGATGAAAGGGTACTTTGACAGATTGGGATCTCTGAACATGGTATTCGATACTGAGATTTCTATCAACATAATCCTATCTGGTCTGCCAGCTGATTACAATCAGTTTGTGCTCTCGTATCAAATGAACGGGAAAGAGACCTCAATAATGGAACTCCATAGCTTGTTGCAAACCGCTGAGCAAGGGATCAAGAAGATTGATATGCCCTCTACTTCAGCGGCTCCTGTGTTGACTGTTGGTCATAATGCAAAGAAAAGAAAGACTTCTCATTCCAACTGGAAAGGAAAGGCCACAAAAGGAAAGTCCGATTATGGGTCTAAGAGAAAGGCTGAATCTGATATTGCACCGACAAGTGATCCAAAGGAAGCAGTGTGCTTCTACTGCAACACAAAGGGACATTGGAAGCGTAGCTGCCCAAAATATCTGAAGGACCTCAAAGACGGAAAGGTCGAAAAGGGTAGTCACTCAGGTATGTTTATGATCGAACTCCACAATACTACAACTTCTGATTCGTGGGTCTTGGATACAGGGTGTGGTACTCACATTTGCACTGTATTGCAGGGTCTAAAGGAAAGTAAGAAGTTGAAGCATGGAGAGCTCAACTTAGTCATGGGGAACAGGAAAATCACACCTGTGACGAAGATTGGAAAGTACGAGCTCATGCTAAAGTCTGGAGTTAGGATAAATTTAAATAATTGTTGTTATTCGTCAGAAATGACAAGAAACATTATTTCATTTCATGTTTTGTTTAAGGATGGTTATCAATTTTCATTTGACAATGAGAATGGAGATATTTTGGTTTATTCAAATGGTTGTTTTATATTTAAAGCTTCTCCTTGCAAAGGCATATATGAAACTGTTGAATGTATTAGTGATAATAGCAATGTGATTTTAAATGTTGGTTCATCTAATGAGATTGATAAATCAAAATTGTGGCATTCTCGTCTTGGGCACATAAACAAGAAACGCATCGCCCAACTCCAAAAGGATGGAGTGTTGGAATCATTCGACTTCAAATCGGATGATGTATGCGAGCCTTGCTTATTGGGAAAGATGACTAAATCACCATTCACAGGAACATGTGAAAGAGGTGAAGGATTATTGGACTTAGTACACACAGATGTGTGTGGACCATTCCGATCAACCACAAAAGATGGAAACCGCTACTACGTTACATTTACTGATGATTTCAGTAGATATGGATATGTTTATCTGATTAAACATAAGTCGGATACTTTTGAAGTATTCAAAAGGTATCAAAACGAAGTAGAGAACCAACTGGGCAGAAAGATAAAGGTGCTCCGGTCCGATAGGGGAGGAGAATACCTTAGTATCGAATTTTTCGATCATCTTAAAAACTGTGGTATAGTTTCACAGTTAACTCCTCTTAGAACACCACAACTAAATGGAGTTGCGGAGAGGAGAAATAGAACCCTGTTAGACATGGTTCGATCTATGATGTGTCGAGCAACACTTCCAATAAGCTTCTGGGGTTACGCATTAGAAACAGCTGCCCATATCTTAAATCTTGTACCCACTAAGAAGGTTTCGAAGACACCTTTTGAGATGTGGAAGGGAAAACGTCCTTCCCTTGGGCACATCAAAATCTGGGGTTGTGAGGTTTTCGTTAGACGAGAAGCTCAGGACAAACTAGAAGCCAGATCCGAAAAGTGTCTTTTCGTCGGTTATCCTAAAGAGTCATTTGGATATTTGTTTTATAGACCCAAGGATAATGTGGTGTTTGTAGCTCGAAGAGGAACGTTCCTCGAGAGAGAAATGATATCCAAAGAGGACAGTGGGAGTAAAATAGACCTTGAAGAAATTCAAGATTCTTCCGATGAAGAACCTATAGTAAACACTGACATTTAACAAGAGGTGGTGACACCTGTTGAACCTGATGATATATCCTTACCCATTCGCAGAACAAGTGGTAGAGTTAGCAAGCCTCCTCATGATCCTCAGTTCTACTATGGTTTTCATATTGAAGAGGACAAGATTAGTGATAGTACACTAAGTGAGTTGGATGAGCCTGCTAACTACAAGGAAGCGATGGCAAGCCCTGAGGCTGCTAAATGGAAGGAAGCTATGAAAAGCGAGATTCAGTCTATGTATGACAACCAGGTTTGGAATTTGGTTGACACTACACTCGATCTTAAGATTGTGGGATGTAAGTGGATCTTCAAGAAGAAGACAGACATGGATGGGAATGTACACACTTATAAAGCTAGGTTGGTAGCGAAGGGTTATACTCAAACCCACGGGATTGATTATGAGGAAACCTTCTCACCAGTAGCTAAAATAAAGTCAATTAGGATAATGCTTGCCATAGCTGCGTTTCATGATTATGAAATATGGCAGATGGATGTCAAGACCGCTTTCCTTAACGGAAAACTATGTGTTTATGGCACAACCAGAAGGTTTTGAAAATGCAAAGTATCCTAAAAGAGTGTGCAAGCTTCAAAAGGCCATTTATGGACTTAAACAGGCATCTCGTAGCTGGAATCTCTGCTTCCATGAGAAAGTCACACAGTTTGGATTTTCTAGAAGCGAAGATGAGTCCTGTATATATATCAAAGTCAGTGGGAGTATTGTAGTCTTCCTGGTACTATACGTGGATGATATACTACTCATAGGAAACGATATCCCAACATTACAAAGTGTAAAAGAATGGTTGGGGAAATGTTTTTCTATGAAAGATTTGGGAGATGCAGCATATATTCTGGGTATAAAGATTTACAGAGATAGGTCAAAGCGTCTTATAGGACTTAGCCAGGACACGTACTTAGATAAAATTTTGAAAAGATTCAAAATGGAGAATTCTAAGAAAGGGAATCTACCCTTACATCATGGCATAAAGATTAGTAAGGATCTATGTCCAAAAACTAATGAAGAACTGGACAGAATGAGTCGAGTCCCATATGCTTCGGCTGTAGGATCGATCATGTATGCCATGACGTGCACAAGGCCTGATGTCTCCTTTGCTTTGAGCATGGTGAGTCGACATCAGCAGAACCCTGGTGAAGGTCATTGGACAGCAGTAAAGAACATTCTTAAGTATTTAAGAAATACTAAAGACAGGTTCTTAGTTTATGGTGGAGAAGAAGAACTCATAGTGACTGGTTATAGTGATGCAAGTTTCCAAACAGATAAAGATGATAGTCGTTCACAGTCTGGTTGGGTATTTTTGCTAAATGGGGGAGCGGTGACGTGGAAAAGTTCAAAGCAAGATACAGTGGCAGACTCCACATGCGAGTCTGAGTATATTGCAGCTTGTGAGGCTTCAAAGGAAGCTATTTGGATGAAGAATTTCATTGGAGATCTTGGAGTTGTTCCAACAGTACAAGATCCCATTGAAATATTCTGTGATAATGAGAGTGCAGTCGCCTTGACTAAGGAACCCAAGGATCACGGAAAGTCAAAACACATTGAAAGGAAATACCATTTTGTTCGAAGAAAGGTAGAAGAAGGACACGTGATTGTGAAAGACATACGATCAGAGGATAATCTAGCTGATCCATTCACAAAAGCATTGGCCAAGTCCAAACATGATGAACATGCTTGGAGCATAGGATTGAAAGATAAAATAAAGTTTTAGTTGTTAGTTTGAGTTTGAAACATTATAAACAATGATTGAAATCGTAATAGATTTGGTGATTAAATAATGGAGATTTGTTTATTTGCAAGTGTGCTACCATTTACTATTGTTTATCATTGTGTTTCATTTTGCATGTTTAGAATCCACTTCCTGAGTACTTAGTTTACTCGAACCTCCTCAGTCATTCATACTACAGGAAGTAAGTATTGATTTAAGACTGTCATGGAGTGTTAGTAGATTGTCTATGGAGATTAGACATAACATAGAGAATGCTGCAACACTCATGAGTACTTAATGGGAATTAAGTATAGGACAAACCCGCACTTAGAAAGATTACTTCATGGATTGAGATCACGAGTAATTCTAAGATGATAATATCCTCTATTCTTAAAATGGAGATACATCGAGTATCTAGTTTTCAAGTCTGTTATACTTTAGTTTATTCAAACGATGTGCGTAAATGCCAGTTATAAAGGGTATGCTAGGTATGACATGATAAGTTGACTAGTTCTATGTATTCAAAGTTTATTTGTTCCTTTCGCCTAAAAGGGAAAGTGATATCAATGGGCCCCTCGATGATTAAACATTGACTTAAATGTGCTAGGCCTAGCCGGGACTAAATTGATGTGTTCAATTCAGTAGTCTCATATAGTCAAATAATCGGAAATCGAGAAACATAATGTTGAACCTGGAGATTGATTAAAATCCATGTCTCAGGTTCATACGATATCAGTAGAACAAAGGAATAGTTGATCGCTTATCTAAGGGCTGACTCTAAGATATGATTCAGAGTTCGGCAGTAGCATTGGATGGCACTCTCTGCTTAGTTGATCGGAATAGACTTAGACCAATTATAGTTGATGAATTGTCCAAGTGGGAGACTGTTGGAATTAATGTCCAAGTCATAACTAATTGGTACGACTATCGTCAAAAGTAGAGTCCTTTTTGGGTCGCCCTCGATGAACCGTAAAAGAGAAAATGATTCAAAGAATAAGTCACGGCATAAGCACGTTAAGTGTTACGCCGTAACAAGGCATGTGATGTTGTTTTTTGGGAAAAGTCCTACATCGCTCCAAAGGGTAAACCAAGACCCTTTTCTTTCCTTATATATAGAAGGAACATGCCTTGGCTTTTAAATTGCTCATTCCTATCTTTCTAATTCCTACTCCTTATAAGAGTCTTTCGTTTATCGGGACCTTAGGAGTTCGAAAGAATAGTTTCTCTTTGGTTCGTGGGTGTGAACTATTAGAGGTACTCTCGTTTGGGTACTCGCCTCCAAGTTCGACCAAGGTGGTCCCCGTGAGAAATTCGATTTTCTCAAAGGTTAGTAATTTTCTTCTTTCCTTTTTAATTACTTATTTATTTATTTCTTTTAAGTTGCTTTTAGTTAATTAGGTTTAGATCCTTTAGGGTTTAGTTCCCTTCTTGCCATAGATTATTATTATTTCCGCTGCGTATTAATCTAGTTGGGAATAGAAAACCCATCATAAAGATCTATTTATTAGTTAATAACCCACATATAGTGACCACTTACCTTATGGTCATAAGTCGAATTGGAAGATGGAGATGGCATCTCATAGCGACGAACACTTGGATTCCTTAACATGGAATTTACGCCACAAGGTGGAGGAAGAGGAACCGTGTTAGGTCCATAACCCGTCCTGACCCTGTCGAGAAAATAAAGATAAGTACAAACTATTAGTAGATGACAACCCATATCGCTGCGAGTGGCTGTGACCTTTGACCAATTAATCACGCTATTTGAGGCTTTGAGCCTATCACAAACTCAAACCAGGTAAAACTGTGATTTGTGAAACATCATGGTATAGACTTATTTATTTGTTTGTTTTATGTGTATATCAATGCTAACAAACGTCTAATTTTACCCGAGTAAGCCGAGCTCCAAGGTTGCTTTGTACTGAGAAGGTATTTCCATTAACGCGGTTAAAGCAAATTCTGTTTGTTTCTTCAAAGGATCCATATTTTTTGACATAATTTCTGTAAAATTCACAAACTAGCAACAAACAAGAACAAATTAGTTACAAGAACACATGCAAGAAAGATAAATATAGAATGCTTTTTCTTGACCGTTTTTGTTGCGAACCTGAATATTGTCAAATACCCGAGAAGGTATATTATCATCGAATTCCTTCATCATGTCCCATGGACCGTCGCCAACCCCGACGACTATTATTGACAATGGGTAATTACTGCAATGATAAAAGCAATAAAATGAGAATCTTTTATGGCAAAATGGTCACTATAAGGACGCTGATCCCGAATTGTTAAAATGGTCACTATAAGGACGCTGATCCCGAATGTTACCTTGCTTTCACAATGGCGTCGATTGTGCTTCGTTCTTGATAACTGAACTGACCGTTCTCGGTATCCACACTTCTAGTTACCTATAAAAAAAAGCAAAAAATATTAGTTTTTCTTTACGATGGCTAACGTAGGGTTCTACTGACTGTTTTGGGTCGTTGGTAAGAATATTTAATTGATCACCTGACCGTCAGCAATAATCAGCAATACATGGTACTGGCCACCACTTTCTTCAACAATTGTCGTTGCCATTTCAATTATAGGCCCAAAAGATGTAGGTCCTGTAAAAGATATATACGGTTGATAATTTGATATGCTATACGTAAGTGTTGCGAAAAATCTAAATAATTAGCTAGGGATATTAGTGACATATCACTTACCAGAAAGTCGAAGTTCGGGAACTATCTCTCTATATCGTCTCAATACATCCTCAAATCCTTGACAAAAACTCGAATCCGAATAAAAACTGAATACACTTTGATCATGTGTGGAGGCTACAAAACACGTTCATGAAGCCAATAACACAATAATTAAATTAGTTACGAGATAGTAATTAATAGAAAAAGGAAAATGATTAAGAGACCTAAAAATGTGACTAATTATATGCCTAAATAGATGTGTCAATAAGTTATTGGTTTGTAAAAAATGGGTCCCCTTGCTGTTACCAACATGATGTTAATACATAGGTTTAGGCATATAATTAAGGGCCTGTTTGGTTAGTGCTTTTAAAGAAAAAAATATGACTTTTACCGTGTATACTAATGTTTGGTTTCTTTTTGAAAAGAAAATATAAGGACTTATAGCAAAAAAATAAGGATCTTCAAATCACGACTTGATGACCACCTTTTTATTTGATCTTACTAAATTGTGGGCCCTCTATTATTTTCATCCACTTGCTTTTTTAATTTTAACCTTTTAAATATTTTTTATTTTCAAATATAGCTTATTTTAAACTTTGAAAATACATATTTTTCTCTATTCTCATTTAATTTAAACCGAAATCCAAATTTTTAACTTTATATCCAAATCCTAATCCTAATCATAAACCCACCTACAAACCAAACGGGCCCTAAGAATACGAGTTAAGCATGCCAATCAATGCATATGCCTCAGTTTAAACTTAATTCTGTGTCTAAAGTAGTGTATCTTTACTAGTGTGTCAATCTTTAATCTTTACTAGTTGTAACAAAAAGATGCCACTTAAAAAAAAGAAAAAAGAAAAAAGAAAATCTTTAATCTTTACTAGTTGTAACAAAAAGGTGCCACTTAAAAAAAAAGAAAAAAGAAAAAAGAAAAAAAAAAGAAAAGAAAAGAAAAAAAAAGAGTTGATGTGACCCAGGTTTAAGCGCAATGAAATAGCTAGCTTGCTTAAATAAGATACAAAGTATGTACCATCTCCGAACCCGAAGCATGGGATTAAGTTGTCCTCATCAAAAGCCGATAGCGTTTGCCCAATGATGGATATTGCTTGCTCATACGGATTTTGAAAAGTTCCAATGCTATGTAAGCTTCGGTTGTTGAATGAATGTTTTCCTGATTTGGTTAAGAAACGTAAACTTATAAGAACATTTACCTTTAGTGACCAAAATGGGTCCACCAGTCGACAAAAATAATTAGCGACCGTTTTTATGCCAATATAAATACTAACCTGTCCATTCATTGCTCTTGGTGAAATCGATACCAACAATAAGATTGGATGATTCAAGTCCAGCTTGAGCTAGAGCCTCAGTAACCTAGAAAAAATCAAACAAATTAATCAATAAAGATGTAAAATAAAAAAATAAAAAATACACCATATATTTAGCAACAACCGTAACTTAAGACACAAGTAATTAACCTGTTCAAGTGAATTGTAGTGATCGGGTATTATTGAATACTTTCTATCCAACCGTCTTTGAGACAACTGAGGCTGAGGTTGAGGCTGAGGCACATAAATATAAGGAACCGGGGAACCATGAGAACTTGAGTTAGCAACGCTATATGATCGTTGGTAATCAGAGTCGGGATAGGTTCTTATGCTCGGTGTTGTGACTTTTGAACTCTTGCCTCCCATTATTTAACCAAAGACCAAAGTTTTTTCAAGTGAAAGATGTGATACGTATGAGAAACTCTGCAATTGGATTAGAAAGGTGAATGCTTAATACATTGGTTTTGAGATGTGAAGTCAAACTTTAGAATTTCAATTAAAGAAATTGCCGGGAAATTTAAATGGATAAATTCTAGGAATCAAACAATGTAACTATCGCCTTGATTAAGTCATGAAAATGATTTTTGTACAAATAACAAATTTTCTAGAACATATGTAGTTGAATTTGTTTAAATGATATATTAGATATAAATGTTGTATTGAGAATTGTTTATATTAATGATTATTGATGGATGTCATGCGTATGATTTATTATTATTATTATTATTATTATTATTATTATTATTATTATTATTATTATTATTTTATTATTATTATTTTTTAAAAGTTCAAAAGACCCGGTAAATATATTACACAAAAAAACGTTTAAGTACAAAGGATATGGGTGAATCACATATCATAGCCCGTTACATAGGTAGAAAAACTTACATAACAAGATACTTCTAATTTTTTAAATAAGAAAATAGACCACTACTCAAAAGATATCATTAGACTCCTATGAAAACAATATTACTTTCTACCAAGGCCTTGGAGCTTGATACCATACGTGTCATAAACAATGGCGAAGCTATATAGGGGCGGGGAGGGGCGCCCGACCCCCCGAAATTTTTTTTGCGATGTAGGGGTATATAGTTTTCGTGTAGAAAAATTTCGGTATATTCGGTTTCGACCCCTCATTTTAATTGTGAATTTTTTTATACATTAAGCAATAAAATTGATCCGTTACATTTTACATAAGCCTATCTACCCAAACTAAAATCCATTAACAAACCAAATCTCAAACTAAAATCCATTACTTAGCCCATTAAAAAAAAGGGAACAATAACAATTAACAAACCAATTAACCAAATCCCAAACCCTCCCCCTTCGACCCTCATCTCCTCCCACCTTTCTGGCTCCTGCAGTCCCGCCGACCACCACCAACGGCCGACCAGCCTCCACCACGCTTGTTGCCGCCTGCAGCGGCCTTTCTGGTTTGTTGTCTTTAAATCGACTTGTCTTTTATTTAGGAATTTAGTAGAAATTAGGGATTTAAGTCGAAATTAAAAATTGGGGTTGAAAGTTCAATATGGCAGCCTGGCAGAAATCGTCAATCGTGTACCACTAATATAAGTTCTTCGCAATTTATGTAGGTGTAGGACAGATTTATAGATTGTGACTATGGTGAAGACGAGTTGAGATCTATGAAGAACTCATACATGCCATAGAACCTATCAACCAATCATAGTCACCCATTTATATTTTTCACATTTTTTTTTCAAAATAACATATCTTGTAAACGGTAAATTTTCAGGCTACAAAAAAAATACCATCGCGACGAGAATTAAATTATCTTTCTATAGATATGCATTGTTATATACTTTCGACGATTTGTTTTTTTAATTTCCGCCCAGAAAGAATCATATATGATTCGTAAAAATCATATATGATTCGATTCTTACGAATCATATATGATTCTTACGAATCATATATGATTTGTTAAAATCGAATCATATATGATTTTTCTGGGCGAAAAAAAAAAGTTCACGAAAAAAAAATTCGTCGAAAGTAAATAACAATGCATGTCTATAGAAAGATAATTTAATTCTTGTCGCGATGGTATTTTTTTGTAGCTTGACGATTTACGGTTTGCGAAATATTTAAATTTTAAAAAAATGGTGGAAGTTTATTTTTTTATTTTAATAAAAAAAAATGAGTGGCTAAGATTGCTTTATGGGTTCTATGGTGAGAAGAATAAAACCATAACTTCATTTTTAGTGATTGAAACTTTTTTTTTATAATAATAGTATTTAATTTTTGACCCGACCCGAATCGAATCACCGACCTGAACATATTACCCGAAAAATAGCATTAGGAAAAAAAATTTAGATCCCGACCCCCCACTGAAAATTTTCTAGCTTCGCCACTGGTCATAAAAAGCATTCAAATTCCCTGGAAGACGTAGATTTGACCGCATAGTTATTATAATCATAGTCATCATAATCATCTTCACGATCATGACCATCACCAAATAGATTCATAGACACATCAAAAGTGTTTACAACCTCCTCTTCATCACTGTCGGAATCAACAATCTCTCCAACCTTAGAGAATGAGTTAACCCTCTTAGTAGAAGAAGTAGACGGAGAATCCTTTTTATTACCCTGATAATCAACCTTTTTAATAGGATGACCATCATCATCATCCACAAGAGTAGCTTTCCCATCAATAAGTAGCTTTTCAAGTTCACCAATTTTCTCAACTATATAAGTAGAACCAACCTCAATCATGCGTATGAATTCAATGAGAATTAAACTTAAAATGAGAAACAACTTTGTTCCATAAAAGACGAAAAATACATATCAATCGCTTAATTTAATGAACTGCATCTAATATACGTATATTCATATACGTTTTAGCTATAAAATATATTATAATGCATCTAAAAGTTTAAAGATGCATTTAACTTCAATGTGTATTTCTTCTTATTTGATCATAAGTCCGGATGTCAAAAGCTTTTGTGTTATATGCAAAATTGATTATCAAGAAGTAAAATAAATCATCTAAGTTTCTTACTTTTAAACTTTTTCGAAAGAGTTTTACTCGACTCTATCCTTTTAATTAATTTATCAGCTAGTTATTTAAATAAGGGGGAATAACTTGCATGATATATGATGTCTCGACGGCGACAAGATATTATATTGGAGGCCAAAGTCGATGTCAACTATTATAACATGTCATATTTTTTTTAAGAGTAAGTTACAACGTTCTACCCTGTGGTTTGGGTCAAATCCCTATTCTCGTCCTTACTTTTTTTTTTCTTGAATGATTTATCCTTAACTTGAAACTATCTAACACCATTGATTCTTATCCCTAATGTTCGTTAAACTCATTCGTTAAATCTACCCACGTGCTAACCACGTGAGGGTATTTGCGTCCATCCATAATTCTCTATTTTTTCGAAATTTTTTTCCAAATACCTTTTACCAAAAAAAAATTTTCGATTTTTTTTTTCCGATTTTTTTTTTGAAATTTTTTCTTTTTAGAAAAAAATATTTTTGATTTTTTTTCGAATTTTTGTATTTTTAAAAATTGAATATTTTTTTTTCACAATTAAAATTTTGTTTTCAAATTTTTTTCCCAAAAAAAATATTTTCTTTTTTTTTTTCACAAACAATTGTATGAAAAAAAATTATTTTCTTCACAATCAAATTCTTTTTTCTAAAAAAATTTTGTTTTTCATAATGATGTTTTTCTACAGCAAAAGTTTCGATTTTTTTTTTCATTGTGAAACAAAAGTTTTCATAGTAAAAGAAAAAGAATCTTTTTCTTTGCGACAAAAAAACATTCCATTGTGAAAAAAAAAAAAACAAAACAAAAACAAAATTTGTTTTGCCAAAAAAAATTTGAATGTAAAAAAAAAAAAAAAATTGTTTCTGTGAAAAAAAAAATAATAAATAAAAAAATTCAAAAAAGAATTCGGGAAAAAATTGTTCGAAAAAAAACCAGAAAAAAAAAAGTTCGCAAGATGATCGATGGGTGGAGCAAATACCCTCGCGTGGATAGCATGTTGGTAGATTTAACGGAAAAGTTTAATGGATGTTAGCGAGAAGGACCAGTGATGTTATATATAATTTCAAGATAAGGATCAATCATGCAGTTAAACAAAATTAAGGGCGAGAGTAACCATTTGGCCCAAACCACGGGGATGAACAGTGTAATTTACTTTTTTTTTTTTTTTTTTAATAATAAATAGATACTCGAGGAACAAATCATATACCACACACATTTTATTAATGTTTTGTTAAGATATTTATAAATATATGTGAAGCAATTAAATTAAATATTGGCAATATTCGTAATGATGTCGGATAAATATATTATAATTTGCCTTATATTTTGAAGTAATCGTTTCATTATTCGTTGCGTCAATTGATGGGGATATGCAAACATTCTTTTTGGTTTACTTTATATTGAAGAAAGTATGAATTTGGATTACTCTTTTGTTTGTAGAGAAAATTGCAAAAATCGTCCTTGTAGTTTGGCCAAATTGCACGTTTCGTCCTTACTGTTCACTAATTGCAAAAATCGTTCGGATTTGGCACTGTTTCATGCACTTTTGGTCCTTCGACTTAACTGGCGTTAAAGGGACTTCGTCAGCAGTTACACTTTAGCCCTTTGTGTCACACCCCGCTTGAAGCGGAAACACGAGGTGCAACGAAATGTAACCATCGCATAAGATAGTAGAACAACACCATATATTGATTTAAGAAATAACCGACAATCTTACATAAAGGATTTATTACAATAATGAATAATGAAAACAATAGTCTTAATCTTGTCAAATTATAAGTCTTTGGAAAACGTCTTGGCCAGGTCAACTCGGTATTTGAAATGATAATACAGTATAACTTCAAAATGTAAACGCCTTCAATAAATCACTATCGATCATCTGAAAATGATACTCTAAAATGTCAATATAAAGTTGGTGAGTTCGTGGGTTTAAGGTAAACATAAACGAGTTTGCCATGCATAAGGGTTTAGGACAAGTGTGCATATAAATAAAGCATAGGGCAAGTAGCACAAATTGAATAATCATCATCACAATATGAATACCACACATTTGCCTAACTCTTCATCTCCGAAATATGCGCATATCATGCAAAGCCTACCAGCTGGAGCTACTACATGAGTCTTGAATAATCTTGAATAACCATAGAGTGTCAAGTGGAAATAAATCCATGACATATGAACACACAGTAGTCTGTCAAGTGGAATTCAATCCATGACATTGAACACACAGATATCACTACTAAAGCACCTATCATAGTTATAAGCACACAACTTGTCTAATGAATAAAATGTTGAGCATGGCATAAAATGAGTTTGAGTATCATTCTCCCCAAATGAAAAACATATGTGAAACTGGGGTCACGAAAACTCACCTTGAAGGGCAAGAGACAAGGTGATACTTCTAAACAAGAAATCACTTATAAGTGCAACAAATCACCAGCGAATCCTCCATCAGAAAATCTACATGAATTTACATTCAATTAACACATAAAATTTCATCTATTAAGTCCATTGATGATCATAATTGTTTCTTAAATTCTCATAGTTATTCGTTAATGTGATTAAGGTTTTATTGATGAAATTATATTAACATATGTTTAAAATATTCATATCAGTGTTCAAGTGCATTTTAGGGTCTAAACTCATTAAATGGTATTTAAATTAACCAAACCCCTAGCAAGTGTCTTATATATGATTTTAGCATATTCTGGTCCTTAATTTATGAATTTTAAAAGCAAACTCAGACACTTACTGAGATGCTCAAATATTTATCATTGGTACCTATATGTGTTATGTGCTTCCAGTAATTTTTATAGATTTTATTTCAGAGTGCAAGTATCAATTGAAAAATCGTTTACTCAAACCTGTCCAGAAAATGACCTGCAGGTACACCCCGAAAGTTTACATTTAGTAGACCCATTATAACATTTCAGAAAATTCTACAAAAATTCCAGAACTTAGTACACATGTGAACTATAACTCCTGTAAATTGGCGAGTTATAAATCCTTGTAGTTTTTAAATGAAAAATCGTGGAAACTGACTGATTTTAAGTTCTCAAAACCCAGATTTGACACATGATCCCATAAATTTCAAAAACATGACCAAATGAACTCAAAATGTCTCCAAACCAATTTGATCAGTTAGCAAACTCTTTAAACTTTGTTTTAGAATCAAGAATCAAGTAAAAACATGTATTTCTGATAACGTTACACTCCTAGCAATATGACCCAAATTCTGGACAGCTTTGATCACCAAAAATCATAACAATACACTAACCTTTTTAACCCTAACCAACCCTCAATTAAGTCTAAAGTTTCTGTTTATACACACCTCATTAATGATCATTATTAACAAGATTTTAAGGCTTGTAATTGATTATATTTTTGATCGACCAAGGGCTGGAAACCAGACACAAAACAGTCCCATAATAATTTGACACAAAACAATTACAAAAGCTGTATAGTTTATGATTTCATGTAGTGTATGGTTATGGTTAAAATAGCTCAGCCTATTAACATGATGTTCATAATTCGTATAACACGTTTAGGATTAAGTTAGTGTGATAAAATTCTGATTATATTCATATGTATATAAGTCGAATTGATGAGGTAAAACAAGGAGGAAATCATGGTACCTTCTTGGCTGTAATAATGAGGCTGATAAAGAAATGAGAGCTAGAACAACACCAGTCGGCCCAAACTGATTAATTCTAATCACCCACCAATGATCACCAAGCAACAACACTTCGTCCTCCTTAGACCTTGGAATGGAGGCTGAATTAGGGGAATAATGGAGGCTGAGTTAGGGCTGATCGACAAGGACATAAACGATACAGCCTTGAGGCCGTTTCAGAAGGATTGAAGGAACAAGGACGGTGCACCTGAATCAGCAATATACAAATCGAATATCTTATGAACACTTGATCACCCAAAATCTGCTAGTCGAATTGTGAATAGGGCTATACAATGGTTTCCTTTTTACTTGGAATAGAGAAACTGATTTTTGTACTAGGGTTTTCTGTTTGATTCGGTTAAGGAGAAAAAGGATGAACCGACTGTGATTTTTGTGATTGTGAGAAAACGTGGGAGGTAAAGAGGGAAAGGGTAATTCGGTTTTAAGAATTTTAAGGGGAAAGTCGTGTGATTTATTTGTGATTAGGGCGTGATTATAGGACTAATAAAGGGGAATTCGGTTATGTTTTTGAGATTAGGATAGGATTTGTAGAATATTTGGCAACTAATTTTATTATGAAGATAATTTAGTTTAGTTAATTTATAATGTATTTTATCACATGACATAAAGTCTAATGTATTATTAATAAGTATTACAAAAACTTAGGTTAAGTATTCAAATTAAATGCAAAATGTGATAACGAAATTTAGGGTTTTACAATTCTAAATAAAATGTTATTCTAAACTTTTGGGTATTATAAATTCTAATTAGAAGTCAAGTGTTGAGTCAATGGTCATCGTTGACCAACCAGATTTTTGTGAGGGTTCTCACAGTATCACCCCGATAAGAGAATTTTGTCCCCAAAATTCAACTGGAATTACTATTGGAAACTTGCTCAACAAACAAGTACCAGTATTATGTTTCCATATAATTGGTGCGTTCTCTGCTTGAGCTTCAACAACTTCTATAATCGGAATCTTTTTTCTTTTTTTTTTTTTTTTTTTTTTTTTTTTTTTTTTTTGCGTATAGATTGTTTAACTTCCCGTATGAACATTTTTGTTGGTTTCCCAAGTTGAAGTCAGTCATCAAACATAAAGTCTAATGGACTGATAAGTCAGTTAATCATTGGCAAGGGATTTCTTAAGGCTCAACACATTTTAACCACCAATATTTTGAGGGTATTCTAACAAGGAAAGGATGTTCTTGAAAGTGAGTCACGATGAAGAGTTCGCTAATGAAGCTGCTAACCTAGATCCAACGATCTAATTAATTATAATTGAGTGAACTACTCCGGTTGCTCTTAATGTAATTAAGTCAATGTTTGAATAAAGAATCCAATGAAGGCCAATGTTAAAAAGAACAGACTAGAAATCGAATTTGTACACCGATGTTGTAACAGAAATTTATACACCAAGATATAAGTGCTTCTAATGGAATATGAGATTCAATTACAACTAGTGAGTGATTAGATTTTCATGGTGAAAGCACTATCCATCCTTGAGCAAACTTTTATCAAAAACCTAAAGCTAGATATCAACCTGACTAAAAGTTGTTATGTAGCTCAACCCTTTTGATAAATTGGCTCAATTTTGGGAGTTGCTCCAAAACCAAATAACGGGTAGGTATCAACAACTTAAATGGGTGAGATTAGTGAAGAATGTGAGTTACTCAAAGTAAGTGGATCGTATTGAGAAAAAAAAATTGGCAAAGGCGAAGAGGAAGCAGTTTTTTTTTTTTTTTTTTTTTTTTTTTTTTTTTTTTTTTTTTTTCAAGAGGTTATACAGATATGCTTGAGGAAGGTTTTCACAATTTGAAGTTACGAAATAATTCAATTATGATGTACATATAGAATTTTTTACCAAGTTATCAAGTATCTATCATGGGAGGAAAGATAAGTCGTTTTATCTCCTCTGCATCAAAATTCAGAATAGTTTGCAAGAATTTTAGTGCCCAAACAAAATGTGTATGTAGCATAAATAGTTACAGTTGTTGGTAAGAATAAAACAAGTCGCTTGAAATTAAACGAGATGATTACAATAGTGGAAAAGGGTGAGTAACGAATCTAGAAGTTCAAGAGTCAGTTCCACATTAGATAGGAAGGATAATATGACTTCTTACCTTACTTGCACAAAATGAGAGTAGAATGATGTAGAGTTGGCACTAACACTTATTACTAGTGCATGAGATCAGATAGCTTTGTTTGAGGTTGCACCATACAATTATTTGAGAATATTGTGCTTCTTGTGGCCACATTGAAGTCTATTTATTGATCAAAAGGAAACGGCGATGATATGTGTTGATATTGGAAGGTCAAGATGACAAGAAGAATGAAGAATCTAAGGCATCAACGATGAGCTTTTGAAATGACTGATTAGGAATAAAGGAAGCACATGGTGTTGTGTTAGGTACATTTCTTGTCAATAACATACTTGTTTGTGTTCGAAGCTTCGGTGATAAAAGATATATTATGTCTTCTTGTTTTATACTAACACATGGATCGTAATTTAGGAAATTGTATAAAATACTAATTGTATAACTTATGGATGGGAACAATTGCTCAAAATAAATTGTCAGATAATATCCATTTTTTATAATTTATAAAAATGTAATTTTTTTCATCGTCAGAATAATAATATTTGCCTTTCGTTATTTAGTTGGGTTTAATTTAAAATATTTGTATATAAAAAATGTTTTAGGTCATAAATTTTTTTTAAGCGATGATTTCCTAAGTGTGTATTAAGTTGTCAATATAAATGGTTATCGTTTTAAATTTCCAGTCTTAACTAGTCTCGTTAGAATGTCCGGTTCTAATAAATCCCAATTGTTGTTAATACGTCTTAATCAGTTTATCGAGTGTTCTGGTCTAGCAAGTTTACAAGTTATTGGTTTTTACATTAGGCCTACGAGTCCGATTAGTCCAATTTTACCAAAACGTTTAGTCCAAATTTACTTATACAATGGACCCGATAGTAAGCCCATTAACAAGTTTTTAATTTAGCTCGTTAACTATTTATAAGCTGAACCCAATGGGTTTACATATGTTAGGCGAATTTATTAGTCAAGAATAGTATATGATACGAAATTTGCCTAATGGGTGAAGAAGTGTTGTTTAGCTTATTAGGCGTATGTGATAACTGCAAGGACTGAAAAAAAAAAATAAAGATTTTGGATGTGCTTATTATGAAAGGATGGTCTGCTGAAGTCAGTGATGAGTTGATGGAGACAATACGTGATCGAATGGATACTTCAAATATACAAGATTTGATGAGGTAATTGCAAGAGTTGCTAGAAAAGATGGTTCACATGTTTTCAATATGTTTCTTGAGTCATGTAGTGTGAAAAGATGAAGTAAATCCTGAATGCACAGAGGGTTTTGTCGTAACTTGTAACACATCACAAGAATCATGGTCGTGTATCGTCGTAATGAAAGAAAGTTAGTGGTTACGCATGAAGATAACAAAAGAGAAGATATCTAACTCGCGCCATGGATGTGGCAGTCGTAGATTTGCTTTGAAATTATGGATTCACCTCATATGGTATTGGTTTTTTTTAACTGACCACGAAGGTCTTACGTACATGCTTCATGGGAAAGATCTCATGCTGAGTCAAATAAAGTGAATGAAGTTAATAAAGGTTTACGAAGGTGATATCTTCAATCATCAAGGAAAAGTAAATGTGGTTGCTATCTTCATGAGTCGAAAAGAATGAGGAGTATTAATTAGAGTTCGAATAATAAGAATATGCATTACTACGTGTCTCATACATATAGCAGGAATTTAGAGGAAGTATGTTGAAGTGGAATCATCAAGGAAAAACGTGTAGTTAGGCATGCATGACTAGTTGAAATTAACGATCAATGAATTAGAAGATTCAAGAATAAAATCTGGGTATTAATGTTTGGTTATGCTCAGAATTTATTATTAGTTGAAACTCATGAGTTCAAGAATTCAACTCATCTAGGCAGCACAAAGATGTATAACAACTTGAAATTGTTGTATTCGTGGTCTGAAAATGAATGATTCAATCGGATACTATGTTGAAAGATGTTTGACTTGATTCGAAAATCCTTATGGTAACTTACAATCTATCGATATTCCAATGTAAAAGTGTTATCGTATTGAAAACTGACTAAGTTATCTAGAATTCAGGAAAGAGTACAATACTATAGAGTAATTGTTCATTGATTATTTAATTCGACACTTCTCCAACAATAAGAGGTTCTTATCAAGTGGAATGAGTTAAGAAAAGTTGTTCATCATAGAATGTGTTTTATCATGATATCTTGTTATTGATAATCTCATATATCAAAATGTATTCAGGCTTGCTCACAAAGTGAAAGGTATGGGGAGACGAGGCATATGATCCGAAGGTATAGGAAAATAATTACTTGGTAATTAAATTAATGTTCAGAATAGCAAAAATAAATTAATCTATATAGCATTCTAAAAGTGAAATCAATATGATCTTCCAATAACGCATTATTGGGATGCATCTAAAATAGTGTTCTGATAGCACTACTGATATAAAGGCATACTAAAAGCACAATGTAACAAACCAGACATAACATGACCGGAACAAGGCATCCTTAAACTCTAGTAGTGGGTCATGTTGTATCACATGAATGATGACATATAACATGCATAACAACACCGATATGAATGCAAATAAGCACATAATGCAAAGACATATGCACACGACTGATGCAATTTCAGGTGACCCAGGGTTTGTGTCCAACCAAACATGATTCAAGGTAACTACCCCATCATTTCATGATTCCTCCTGAATTAGGCATAGTTGATTAGGCTATGCATAATTTAGGAACAATGATGAAATGCTCGGGCTAACTGACTCGTACCATGTTCGGGGTTTTACGAAAGCTTTAGTTTGGCTATAGTTTAGGTTTTTATTTTAGAAAAACCGGCATTCTCTATAACCTTAGGCTCTGATACCATTCTGTCACACCCCGCTTGAAGCGGAAACACGAGGTGCAACGAAATGTAACCATCGCTTAAGATAGTAGAACAACACCATATATTGATTTAAGAAATAACCGACAATCTTACATAAAGGATTTATTACAATAATGAATAATGAAAACAATAGTCTTAATCTTGTCAAATTATAAGTCTTTGGAAAACGTCTTGGCCAGGTCAACTCGGTATTTGAAATGATAATACAGTATAACTTCAAAATGTAAATGCCTTCAATAAATCACTATCGATCACTTGAAAATGATACTCTAAAATGTCAACATAAAGTTGGTGAGTTCGTGGGTTTAAGGTAAACATAAACGAGTTTGCCATGCATAAGGGTTTAGGACAAGTGTGCATATAAATAAAGCATAGGGCAAGTAGCACAAATTGAATAATCATCATCACAATATGAATACCACACATTTGCCTAACTCTTCATCTCCGAAATATGCGCATATCATGCAAAGCCTACCAGCTGGAGCTACTACATGAGTCTTGAATAATCTTGAATAACCATAGAGTGTCAAGTGGAAATAAATCCATGACATATGAACACATAGTAGTCTGTCAAGTGGAATTCAATCCATGACATTGAACACACAGATATCACTACTAAAGCACCTATCATAGTTATAAGCACACAACTTGTCTAATGAATAAAATGTTGAGCATGTCATAAAATAAGTTTGAGTATCATTCTCCCCCAATGAAAAACATATGTGAAACTGGGGTCACGAAAACTCACCTTGAAGGGCAAGAGACAAGGTGATACTTCTAAACAAGAAATCACTTATAAGTGCAACAAATCACCAGCGAATCCTCCATCAGAAAATCTACATGAATTTACATTCAATTGACACATAAAATATCATCTATTAAGTCCATTGATGATCATAATTGTTTCTTAAATTCTCATAGTTATTCGTTAATGTGATTAAGGTTTTATTGATGAAATTATATTAACATATGTTTAAAATATCCATATCAGTGTTCAAGTGCATTTTAGGGTCTAAACTCATTAAATGGTATTTAAATTAACCAAACCCCTATCAAGTGTCTTATATATGATTTTAGCATATTCTGGTCCTTAATTTATGAATTTTAAAAGCAAACTCAGACACTTACTGAGATGCTCAAATATTTATCATTGGTACCTATATGTGTTATGTGCTTCCAGTAATTTTTATAGATTTTATTTCAGAGTGCAAGTATCAATTGAAAAATCGTTTACTCAAACCTGTCCAGAAAATGACCTGCAGGTACACCCCGAAAGTTTACATTTAGTAGACCCATTATAACACTTCAGAAAATTCTATAAAAATTCCAGAACTTAGTACACATGTGAACTATAACTCCTGTAAATTGGCGAGTCATAAATCCTTGTAGTTTTTAAATGAAAAGCTGTGGAAACTGACTGATTTTAAGTTCTCAAAACCCAGATTTGACACATGATCCCATAAATTTAAAAAACATGACCAAATGAACTCAAAATGTCTCCAAACCAATTTGATCAGTTAGTAAACTCTTTAAACTTTGTTTTAGAATCAAGAATCAAGTAAAAACATGTATTTCTCATAACGTTACACTCCTAGCAATATGACCCAAATTCTGGATAGCTTTGATCACCAAAAATCATAACAATACACTAACCTTTTTAACCCTAACCAACCCTCAATTAAGTCTAAAGTTTCTGTTTATACACACCTCATTAATGATCGTTATTAACAGGATTTTAAGGCTTGTAATTGATTATATTTTTGATCGACCAAGGGCTGGAAACCAGACACAAAACAGTCCCATAATAATTTGACACAAAACAATTACAAAAGCTGTATAGTTTACGATTTCATGTAGTGTATGGTTATGGTTAAAATAGCTCAGCCTATTAACATGATGTTCATAATTCGTATAACACGTTTAGGATTAAGTTAGTGTGATAAAATTCTGATTATATTCATATGTATATAAGTCGAATTGATGAGGTAAAACAAGGAGGAAATCATGGTACCTTCTTGGCTGTAATAATGAGGCTGATAAAGAAACGAGAGCTAGAACAACACCAGTCGGCCCAAACTGATTAATTCTAATCACCCACCAATGATCACCAAGCAACAACACTTCGTCCTCCTTAGACCTTGGAATGGAGGCTGAATTAGGGGAATAATGGAGGCTGAATTAGGGCTGATCGACAAGGACATAAACGATACAGCCTTGAGGCCGTTTCAGAAGGATTAAAGGAACAAGGACGGTGCACCTGAATCTGCAATATACAAATCGAATATCTTATGAACACTTGATCACCCAAAATCTGCTAGTCGAATTGTGAATAGGGCTATACAATGGTTTCCTTTTTACTTGGAATAGAGAAACTGATTTTTGTACTAGGGTTTTCTGTTTGATTCGGTTAGGGAGAAAAAGGATGAACCGACTGTGATTTTTGTGATTGTGAGAAAACGTGGGAGGTAAAGAGGGAAAGGGTAATTCGGTTTTAAGAATTTTAAGGGGAAAGTCGTGTGATTTATTTGTGATTAGGGCGTGATTATAGGACTAATAAAGGGGAATTCGGTTATGTTTTTGAGATTAGGATAGGATTTGTAGAATATTTGGCAACTAATTTTATTATGAAGATAATTTAGTTTAGTTAATTTATAATGTATTTTATCACATGACTTAAAGTCTAATGTATTATTAATAAGTATTACAAAAACTTAGGTTAAGTATTCAAATTAAATGCAAAATGTGATAACGAAATTTAAGGTTTTACAATTCTAAATAAAATGTTATTCTAAACTTTTGGGTATTATAAATTCTAATTAGAAGTCAAGTGTTGAGTCAATGGTCATCGTTGACCAACCAGATTTTTGTGAGGGTTCTCACAGTATCACCCCGATAAGAGAATTTTGTCCCCAAAATTCAACTGGAATTACTATTGGAAACTTGCTCAACAAACAAGTACCAGTATTATGTTTCCATATAATTGGTGCGTTCTCTGCTTGAGCTTCAACCACTTCTATAATCGGAATCCTTTTTTTTTTTTTTTTTTTTTTTTTTTTTTTTTTTTTTTTTGCGTATAGATTGTTTAACTTCCCGTATGAACATTTTTGTTGGTTTCCCAAGTTGAAGTCAGTCATCAAACATAAAGTCTAATGGACTGATAAGTCAGTTAATCATTGGCAAGGGATTTCTTAAGGCTCAATACATTTTAACCACCAATATTTTGAGGGTATTCTAACAAGGAAAGGATGTTTTTGAAATTTCTTTTTTTGGAATTTTTTTTTTTACAAAAAGAATTTTCAAATTTTTTCAAAATAGTATTTGCGGCACATTGAATTTTTTTTTTTGAAATTTTTTTTTTCAAAATTTTTTTTTGGATTTTTTTTTTTAAATTTGAAAATTTTTTTTTGGATTTGAATTTTTTTTTGGATTTGAAATTTTTTTTTTGAATTTGTAATTTTTTTTTGGAAAAAAAGTTAAAAAAAAACGGCGGATTTTTTTTTTAATTTTTTTTGAAATTTTTTTTTTGAATTTATTTTTCGAAAGATTTTTTGGAAATTTTTTGTTTTGAAATTTTTTTTTTGAATAAAAGTTTAAAAAAATAACGGTGGATTTTTTTTTTTTTTAGAAAAGTGCAAAAATCGTCCTTGTGGTTTGGCCAAAGTTAAATTTTTGGTTAAAGGATGGGTGTTGCAATGGTGGTTACCCCAAAGGGCTAAAGTGTAACTGCTGACGGAGTCCTTTTAACGCCAGTTAAGTCGAAGGACCAAAAGTGCATGAAACAGTGCCAAATCCGGACGATTTTTGCAATTAATGAACAGTAAGGACGAAACGTGCAATTTGGCCAAACCACAAGGACGATTTTTGCAATTTTCTCTTGTTTGTATATGCCCTATTGATATTTTTAGTAAAGCCACATTTTGAGAAAAATGTCCTTATTTCAACCAGGATGGTGACATTCATGCTTGTATATTTAAAAGATAGTTATTTAGAGAATGTATATAATTTGTCAATTTTTATTAGTTATGTGTAGCCATTTTTTTTATTTTTATTTTTTTTTCAACGTTTTAATGTATCGAATGACTTGATAACCTGCTGATGTGTATTTTGTTGGTTTTGAAAATGTCTGATAGATTATGAATGTGGTAGAGATGGAGAGTGGAACTTAATAGGATTTTTGGTTTAAGTTAGTGATGTGTCATAATAAAATGACATGGCATTTTATTGGTTCTTTAGATAAAATCTAAAAAATTAATGTGATAATTAAAATTGGCATCCTACTAAGCAAGTCAACCGATAAACTAAAAAGTTGAAATTTAAAGGTTTTGTTATATAAGAAAAAAGAAGAATAACAAAGCTAAATACAATTAGAAAAATTAACAAATTAGATACACTTTTAGGTAATTATCTCTAAATTTTATCCTACCAATAAATATTATACACTACACATAGAAGTATTGATCTTTTTATCGTATAAATTTGTGCCAACGGTCAAGTCAAGTAGTAACTACGATTTAAAATAATGACTTTTCATCTTATCACAACTCCAAAATTATGTCTATAAAGAATGGTATATTTTTATCACATATCTCGCTCGAAGTTGAAAACCGGTTTTTTTTAACCGAAAAAATAACCGGAACCGGTTTTTTTTAACCGGTCCGGTTTGTTTTAACCGAACTGGTTAGACCGGTTTTAAGTTTTTTTGCCCCGACCGGTTTTTTACCGGTTTTAAAACCGGTTTTAAACTTCTTTTTTTTTAAAGATCGGTTTAGCAAAAATGCGAGGAATACATTTTTGGGAACGTTTTTATAGAACTAATAAGAACAAAATTAGTGACTCTGAAAAATAATTATTGAACTTAAACTATTACTAATGCGGTGTCGGTATGCGTGTGGTGTCGTGTTTTAGTAAATTGTTTAATTATAGAACTAATAAGAACAAAATTATGATAATATAATTGTATTGTTTAAATAAAAGTTATGAGAATATTGTTTAATTATATGTATGATAATTAACAAGTTTATTAAATAAATGTTCGAAATTTTTAGTAAAATTTCGAAAAAAAATGAACCGGTAAATAACTGATAAAAAATCCGAATCAGAACCCGAACATTTTTAACCGAAAAAAAAGAACTGGTAAAAAACCGAAAAAAACCGATTCCGAAAATTTATAATTGAAAAAAACCGATTCCGAACATTTATAACCGAAGAAAACCGATTCCGAAAAACCGAAACCGAACGGAAACTGGTTATTAGAAAAACCGGTTTTTCTAAAACCGAAAACCGAAAAAGACTTATTTTTTTCCACCTCTAGTTGATAGTGTATCTTTTACGAGTGTCACAATTGATATGGGAATGGTACCCCAAAAGGCCAAAATGGATTCCAATAGCCTCCAAAAAGGGTAAAAGATGGTCCAGCGAGATCATGCATGACAACAACCCATTTATATAGCTCATTAAAGTACTTTACACATTTCTGAATTGATATGGGATCTTAGAAAAACATACACATATGTCGAAATGTTACTTTTTACCTGAAAAAATATGTAAAAACTATAAAACTACAAAATAATAATAATAATAATAATAATAATAATAATAATAATAATAATAATAATAATAATAATAACCCGGAAAAAGTCAATCAAACTATAAGAAAAAATTAAAATTATTAGATCACATAAAACTTCAGAAAAATTAAATAAAAAAAAGTGTAAAATATTTCTACTCTTCCCATCTCCTTTTCCTGTCAACTTTTATAGCCCATTAAAGTACTTTACACATTTGTGAATTTATATGGGATCTTAGAAAAAACATAAACATATGTGTAAATGTTACTTTTCACCCCAAAAATATGTAATAAAAACAATAAAACTACAAAAAAAAAAAAACCAGAATATTTACCTTAAAAAAGAGAAAGTCAATCAAATTATAAGAAAAAAAATAGTAGATCACATAAAACTTCAGAAAAATTTAAAAAAAAAAAGAAAGAAAAAAAAAAGTGTAAAATATTTCTACTCTTCCCATCTCCTTTTCCTGTCAACTTTTATAGCGACCAAAATCATGTTCTTTTCGGTTGTCACCTTCTAGTGACGCATTTTTTAGCGACCAATATGCCACTCGGAGGAGCACTTACTTCAAATTTACAATGCCCATACAACCAATACGAGTACCGAAAAAATCCACCAAGATTTGAAGTTGTACGAAGAAAACTCCTTGCTTCAAACACGATTCGATCCGTTCGTATTTGCTCGTTCAAATCTGCAACGTGTTTTCTCGAAAACGGGACTTGACTACTAACCATATGCACATCGCGAAGCTTGTACCCTCTTGGTGACACGGATAAAGGGTCGACGTATTTAGCAGCTATAAGAGTACCTTCGAAGTAAAGATTTATGACCATGTAACGAAATTCCACATTTACTTTTTTATTCGGGTTTGTGAAATTCGCTAGTAAAGTCATGTCCCCGTTAAGAAGGTACCCGAGATCAAGATATGCTGCATTAAGGCTTGCACTAGATATATCGAATTTAGGGTAATGTGGGCGGTAAGCAAGGTATATTATTAAAAGAATTAAGGCCCCAAGTATTATAATGATCCAAAATAAAGCACAACATATAGCCACTAGCCATGCTAGGCCTTTAGTTTTCCGCTGGGGTGGCAAAGACGGGGACGGGTGATGATGGGTATTGGGTGTTGGCCGCAAGTGTGGTAGACCCCCTGGATGTAGGGCCGGGTAGGGAGATATGCCCGGACCATGGTGGGCAGTGGTTGGTGGCATTGAATGTGATGGGCCCTTTGGAGGTACTAGTACGGGTGTTAGTTTTGGTTTAGATTTTGATTTTGGTTTTGGTGTTGGTATTGGTGTTGGTGTCGGTATTGGTGAAGGAGAGAATATTGGTAAACGGGCACTTGGTTCTTGTGAATGCGGTACATTTTGATCCACGGGATGTGACGATTGATATGGAGGAGATCGTCTAAACCTTTGTGGTAATTGTGCTAGTGGAACGGTTGGATCGTCGGGGTCATGGGATTGGGCGTATTGTTGGGTTCGGGGCTGAAAATGAGGATTGGTCTCGCGTGATTGATACATTGGTGAGTCGAAATGGTTACACTAGCAAATGTGAATGATGTGCAAGTTATGAATAATAATGAGAGGTGGTAACCTTGAAATACAAAGAAGTAAAGAATAAAACAATTGTTAAGCATACAAGGCAAGTATTATACCCAGCCTAGCCCATTAACAAAGTAACAAGATAAAGTAGCCAATTAGCACAAAATCTCAACTTACTTATTTTCTAGGATAAGCACTTTAAAATAAGCAATATTAATCACCCTTTAACACTGATATATTTCAATTCCATATAAGCTTACAATCATGCAATAGCATAAAAAAGTTATTGTTGACTATTGACTTTTTTTTAGTCGATCTATAATATAAACTTACATGTGATACCCACACTTAAATAGTTACATTCACTCAAATAAAATTCCCAAAGTGATATATTTCTTGAGTTTTTAGCCATTGATCTTCGGCGTAACCATGGTTCGAGACATTTTTTAACTTTTCGACTGCCGTTTCTCAATCAAGAAAAACCCAAATAGCGAAACCAAAGCAAAAGCTGAGAAGCAAATGGATGCAATATCCATTGAAGCATGGCGACCACTTATTCCTTGAATCTTAAACAAGTTTTCGGTCTTCTTACCATTTGTGGTTTGCCCATAAGCTACCTCTTCGCCGTTAGAATTATAAGCATACGCTCTCACGAAATATGTAGCCGTAGGTGTGTCTTTCTCGATCTTCCACGTGAACCTCTCAACGTTCGTTTCATAAGGCTTGTCGTAAATAGTGAATTGACATGTTTTGTCTTTCTTTAGGTTGTCGACAGTTTTTCTCCATTTTCGGTCCACTTGGCTTATGGGTGCATAACATAGCTTCACCTCCATTTTCTTGTAAAGGCCATTGGTTTGATTCGTGACGGTTTGGTTTAACCCAAATCTAACAACTATATCGTTTTCACCGGCTTTTAAAACTGCAAGTTACATGTAGTAAAAGTTTGTTTCGTCACGTACTATACATAGACTCTCAAGAACTACGCAAGGGTGGCATAGTGGCAAAAGAACTTGTGACTATCACAATAAGATATGTGAGGTCTCAAGTTCATTTTCTGCTATATGCAAACAACCTTGATGTGGTCATGCTAACCTTCTGAAAATGGAAAGTTTTACCCGGTTTGAGTTTGTGTGATGATAAGTTCAAACCCCGTAAATTAATCAGTCAAAAAATCAATAACCAAGATTTTATAAAAAATAAACATAAACTCTCAAGACACCAACATAAATGAACGACTTTCGATTATAAAAATTACCTTTTCAAACAAAAGTTTTAGAAATACTCTTTTTACAAAATATTTCAAATATTTTAGGTAACCAAAGGCTAAGTACTTTACGTGACAAAACAAGATTTCATTTAGCACTCATGCTCGTTTAACTTTTAATATTCATTATATTCATTTCATAAGTCACAAATATAAAAATAAGCTTCTTACTAGTACGTTTTTAGTTTTTACTAATTTCGCGTTAATTTACACACAAATTGAGTTATAGACAACAAAACCATAAAATACACGTTAAAACACATAAAAAGTACAAACAAAACGCGTTTAGGTTCGCTAATATATACCTTGACCTTCCGTAGGAGAGGCGACGACGAAAAGAGACCGTGGCAATGATGAAAAAAGCACATCTCCATTAGTAACACTTGACAAGAAGCAGAGAATAAGAGAAGCTTTGAGCATAATGGATTTCATTTTTTTTTTGTGCGTATGAAAATCCAGAGTTTGGAGAGTTTATGAATGGTGTTGATTTTGTGAAGTCAAACTTTGCAATTTGGTGTAAAGTCAAAATTGTCACCTTCAACACTTTAGACTTTAGTGACTATGGTTGATGGCCCATGGTTGATATATAGTTGTGGTGTCCAAAGTCTTAAGTCCAATGTATTTTTCTTTTATGACACCAAAATTCAATGTTTTTGGCCTTTATTGAGCTTGATGGTTTTCACTTTTATGATGGTAGATTTTGAATCTTTTAGACAGGATGTTATGGTCATCAAACTCTTCACATTCACATCAGCCTTATTTCACCATTAAACATACTATCAAACTTACAAATAAACAGGTACTATTTTCACTACCAAATTAAAAATATAAAAATAATCTACTTTATACAAACATACTTATAATATACTCCATAAACACACAAAACAAGAGGTGCATCAGTTAGGTGGTCTGCACCATTAAATCAATGCAAAAATCTGGAGACTGCACGTGATAATTGATGATGTCTATGAGATTATGAAGGTTGAAGGTGGTGGTGGTCCTTCACTCACATGGACGGACTCACATGTATGCCGGGTGTGGTACGGGCTACACTCGATTTTAGGTCACCAAATGTAAAAGGATTTCAAAACTGCTGTTTTTTATGGTATGTGCAACCTTCAAAATTTTTTTGCTACTTTCGTTTCTTAAACTGTAATTTTAGTTAGCCCAACATTATTTTTGTGCAACACCCTCTTTAAATCCTGGGCCCGTCTCTGTTCACTCACGATAGTGACCTAGATGAATCATCTCGTTGTTATTTGTTTTTCAAAGTATGACACTTTGTTTTAGTTTTTCTTTATTGTTTGCCTTCTTATGTAATAGTTATCATTAGTTGAAACTTGAGACTAATGACTTTAGTTTTATCCCTTAAGTTTTCTTAATTAGTAATTTTGTAATAAGACAAATTTAAGAAACTTGTACAACTCAATGGGTCAAATCAGTTACTAATACATTGAAATTACTTTAATAAAATACTCCCTTTATCCCAAAAAGAGTGTTCACAAATAAAACACGGAGAAATTATGATACGTGTAATTAATGTTTGTTTTAAAAGATAAAAAGTCATTTTTACCCTTATAGTTAATATAGAAATTAGGAATGAGTAGTTAATGCATATTTTGATTGTAGGGGTAAAATAGAAAAATCAATCATAAATGTTATCCAAAAATAAAAACTTGAAACTTTTTTTGAGATAAATTACCTCTATATATATAACAAGGTGTGAAGGCCCGCGTTTCGCGGCGGGAATTTTGAATACAAAATTATTAATTTTCGTTGCGAGCCGTCACGAACGGCAAGTGTCTAACGTTGAAACGATCGATAACTTAAGGACTATTTTTGAAAATTTCTTTCTCAATTTTGTTACGGAAATAGTCTTTATATCAGCGTTTCGTTGTAAAGTTAGTAATAAAGGACTGAGTTTGAAACGGAGCTGTTACATGAATGACCAAATATATAAAATCTGTGTTGGTTTTGTTTAAAGGTGTGACACCAGCAAAAATAAGCTTGCCCCTTAGCCAACATGTTACTACACTTTACTTTCGAATATTACATAAGCAGGTGCATAGGCGGTTTTTTGTATTATATTATTACATCAATACTGTATTTTATTTATTTCTTTGGCAACATGTTACTGGTTCAACTTTAGTTTCGAATATTATGTAAGTGTTATAGACAATAGTGAATCTGTTGCCCACTGATAATTGGTTGGATAAAAGTAATAGTTTATTAAACGGTTGGTGACAAAATATTTGTTTATTCTTTGTTCGCCAAAACTGTTGCTCCATGATATATATAGTGAACGAGTGGCAGTAACCCGCCGCGTTACGGCGGGGGTGTTTACAAAAGTTTACATTGTAATATGCTAGTTATTTGAAAAATAGTACTCCGTAGTTATATAAGTTCAGTTGGGCAATACAAAAGTATGCAGGTAGCCCTGCATTTGCGGCAACATTGGACAACCTATGAGGAGGTTGTTACGAACATGGGCAATACAAAAGTATGCAGTTGTCTACATTAGTATGTAGCTTGCATTTGCGACATGGTTCGTGCGTACACAAACACGGTTACAAAAACCAACAAATCGAGAAATTTTACGCTAAACGAAACGACATTCAACAGAGTAGAGCGTACTGTTAGATGACCCTACATCCATCAGCAATCGCACGTGGCCGGTAAGACCCAGGCATTCGAGATTCGTATCCCTCCCGATACATACACTATCAGTAGTAGTCGCAACAGTCGACACCGAAGATGGGTTACATGGCTGTTTTTTTTTTTTTTTTGGTTGTCGAAAAGAGGCACACACATATAGATGACGCAAAAAAGAAGAAAACGAAAAAAAATGTGACTGGATTTAAAACTTTTGGCAGTTAGCAATGTCTTTAAGCGAGCAAAGATATCAAACAATGGAAATACTAACATGCAACCCACCAACTAATGAACAACGTACACACACACAGACGACAATCATATAAGCATGCACCAAAACACCATACGAAGTATGTAAAGAAAAAAACATAAAAAGAAAACAGAAGTTGAAAAACAGCATGCGACATAGGAAAGAACGACACCAACAAAGAGAAAACAAACCTAGCTAATAAAACAATTTTTCCCCCTAAGTTAATGGAGACCAGATCTATAAATCTTACCTAACTCGTTGTTGTTTTACACACGAAACCCGGATAGCTTCTCGAAGAAGGTGACAACTGTATGAAAAAAACCTTTCGTTACATGAAGTACCTAGATCAAACAAAAAATGGGCCAGTTACGGGCCGGACACCGTACATGAAGGACCAATATCGGGCTCCTCTGAATGGGCTGGTCAAAGAAAATAGTATTTTATTCAAAGTCACAGAAAATAGTATTTTACTCGGGATCGTTGTGCCATGTTATATTATATATCAATGGAGCGATATGAAAGCGACATGTCTCGAGCGAAGAACCATTATACTAATAAACAAATATTAAAATATTATTTTGCAATTAAAGAGTTGTTTTTTTTGCCAATGAAAACTCGATGACGAACAAAACAAGCCTAATATTGATATGCTTTTGACGCACGTGCGTTTTTATTAAAAATGTCAAAGTTTAATAGTATATCCTAGATAAAAGAACTTTCAAAATGCATCCTTAACATTTTTCAAATAACTTTAAAAATTATCCTAAATATTTTTAAAACTATAAGTGCCAAAAAAATGCAAAAAGATATTTGCGAGCGAAATTGTTGCCCCGCCCCATCTCGTTATTCTAATATGGCATGCGTTGGAAGGGAAAATAGTGTTGATCCTAGCATATTTTAAGATCATATCTATTGATGATGGACAGGTAATATAGTACTCCCTCTAAAAGTAGGGCCAGATTAATTTTCAACCACTCAAATAGAATATTCTTTCACTAAACTTTTTAGTCTTTACTATGGAGTACTATTATTAGTCGTCCCTTTGAGTCTTTGACTAGTATGAGCATACTAATTAATCTTTAGTTTTTACTTTAGTGAATCACTGTATAAGCACAAAACTGTCCAGAAACAAAGATCTTTTAGAGAAAAAAAAAATGGAATTGATGGGTGAAGTGAACCACCATAGAATAAAAACCAATGGAATATGGATGCATGTAGCAGAGATAAAAGGAGAAGGACCATTTGTGCTTCTCCTTCATGGGTTCCCTGAGACATGGTTTTCATGGCGCCATCAGATGGCTCACTTGGCTAGCCATGGTTACCATGTGGTTGCACCTGATCTCAGAGGGTATGGTGAATCTGACTCACCTGTGTCTCCCTCTTCATATACTAACTTTCATATAGTTGGTGATCTCATTGGTCTTCTTGATCACTTTAATCAGCAGCAGGTCATATCTATTCTTAACTATATTTGTGTCCGTGTGTATGTGTCTAAGTTATATACGTATATAGGTACTAAACACTATTAGGAAAGAAAGAATTTATATTGGACTTTTAGACCCCAAATATATTGACTAATTTTGAGGCCATCAACCATAGGGCCTTTGGCCTAGCGCTACCCGTGAGAAAGTTAAGGCTCAAACGACCAGCAAAGTTTTGATGCCTGTGAAATACCTCCACCCAATACCCAACCATGCTTGCGGAACAGAATCGAACTCGCGTCCTTTAGTTGTATCAAGACATGACATGGTTGGGCCAGGCTTCTAAGGTAGCTGGTTAATATCATTAGAGCTTGTGGTCCCCATGTGAGGACTTCCCGGTTGGTCACCCAACCCGGTACTACTCTCACCTAGGCTCGCTTAACTTAATAAGCTGTACCTAGTGGACCACAAAGCCCCATGATAAGAGGTTGTGGGTTCAAAGTACTGTCATGGACAATTGTGTGAGATTGATGTGTTTATGCGTGAGATTGTATATACTATAAATGCCATATAAATTTTTTGTGTGTGTGTTTTGATATGGGGTTGACTTTTGGGAAATATGGTGTAGGTGTTTGTGGTGGGACATGATTGGGGTGCAAATGCAGCTTGGCATCTTAGTCTTTTTAGGCCTGATAGAGTCAAAGGAATGGTTGCTATCGGTGTTCCATTCTTTCCTAGGAACCCAGATATGAAGCCTACTCAATTCTTCAAATCATTTGGAGATGACTTGAATATCTCCCAGTACCAGGTTCTCTTTCACACATATGATGTAACATATGGTCTATTAACAAAATGTCGATGAAATTGTGCTTATACCTAAATAGCCATAAATTCCGCAAGAATCATGAATTATGAAATCCTATTTTTGGCAATATAAGTTTTTTGGAATCATTATTTTTGCAAAATTTGACTTTTTAGGTGTATTTTTCAGATATGTTGTGATACGGCTATTTTGAAGAATTTCCTTTAAATATTACTCGTATGTGCTAGGAATGTTTAAACCTTAAGAAATGATACAGGAAGCAGGAAGAGCAGAGAAAGCTTTTGCAAAGTATGATAACCTGACAGTAGTGAAGAAATTCTTGTTGATCAATAGTCCGGATTTGCTGATAGCGCCACCTGGCGTGGAGATTATTGATCATTTGGAAATACCTACACAGTTACCATCATGGATTACTGAAGAGGAGCTCCAAGTGTATGCAGACAAGTTTAAGGAGTCTGGATTCACTGGAGGCTTAAACTATTACCGTGCTATGGACCTGTAAGACTCAAAACGCAGATATGGGCATAGAAGAATAACATTGGCCGGGATGTTTCAGGTTTTTATTTTATATAGTTAATTTCTAACCATATTAACTGATTTGCAGGTCCTGGGAGCTTGAAGCACCATGGCAAGGGTCAAAAATAACAGTTCCATCAAAGTTTATTGTTGGAGACAAAGATATTGCATTTGATAGTTTTACAAAGGTGTACCTTGAGGGAGATGATATGAAAAAACTTGTTCCTGATATTGAAGTTGTTATTCTCGATGGCCATCATTATATCCAACAAGAGAAACCCCAAGAGGTTTCTGATGAGATAATATCTTTCCTCAAAAAAATAGCTTAGATTAGGCTCTAAGTGTCTGTCTTTTATGTATCAGAATATGTTTCCCAGTTCTGATGGTATGTTATTGTCATTGTATGTTAAATAAGAGTGTACTACTATAGTACTATATACTTGGCTACCTATTACTGAAATGTTCATACAATCTCAAGGGATATAAGTAACCGTCGTCTCTAGTCATAAGATGCAGTAGCTACTGGATTAACTCTTCGAGTTATAACTTCACTATGTATACTCCTTTGCAGCGCGTAACTTGTAACTACAATAACGTTAGTCAGGAGGTGAGGAGTTGAAGAATATATATAGCTTCTAAACACAAACAATATCTTTGATTAGATAAACAAAAGATATATACCAGCCTTGAGCGCAAAGCGAAACTACCATTGGCTTTTCTTTTAGTATTACATCGATGTATTTCCTTTTAACATCCTCTAGAAGCTTATCATTACAATGATATATTTGGCAAAGCCGAAATTAACAAATGAAATTGTTGGAACACTAGTTTTTCAAAGTTTACACTACTTTCACTAGACGATCATACGGTATCCTTTAACACAAAATGAGTAAGTGTAGAAGGGCCGGAAACATGTCACTAGTCCTTGGCCCTTTCTAATGTCAGCATGTTGAGAATATTCTCGTACACAACGAAGGTCAGTGAAGCAGAAGGAAGATTTTTCAGAAGATTTGCTGTCATTCCTTTGTAGAAACCATTTAGACCCTCTAACCTATAAAGAGTGAGTTGTTATGAAACAGATAGAGTATACATGTGCATTAAGTAATCTTTATATCCATAAAAAGTTACATATCTTTAAATTTAATAATAGAATACACAATTACAAACTCACCGAGCAGTTTTCTTCATTACATGCCAGCTATCCACATATCTGGGAACTCCGTCTATACTTGGCCGTTGCTACAGTGTGAAAGGATACAACTTCAGCTACTAACATTATAAAACTAAAAAACTCTGCTGGATTCCAAAATGTAATTTTACAGGTCTCTTAATAGTCTGTCGGAAACAATAATAGCAAAAGCCTAAAAAAAAGATATAGAGATGAAGCTCATTTACCTGCAAACGAGCACGAATGACCTGAAATGCCATCATGCCAAATGAGAAACAGTTACATGTTGAACAATAAGTTCCTAACCATTAGTGAACTTTTTTTCCCTTGTTCTTTTTTGATCAATCATGTCAAGTAACAGAATCCAAAAAAAAAAGAAAAAAAAAAAAAGAAAAGAAAAAAAGACACTAATGTTTCAACTCAAAGAGAAAACATATTAAAATATGAGGAAACCTAGATTGGCGTGATTTGCTGAGTTACTCTAACGATTCTCAAAAATGCTACTGTACTACACGTAACTTAGAAAGTGCTTGGATTTGCTTATTTTTTCTCCTTATCAGCTTATTTGAGCAGATACACAGTTTGAAGTTTTGATCTTCCAAGCTGCTTCTGTTCATCTGCCTATTTTGGGACGAAATAAGCAATTTCCAAGGGAATGCTAATTTCAGAGTGCTTAATGAGATGAAAACTAAAATACTTTTTACCATCATATCTAACCTAAAAAACATCATAACTGGATTACACAGAAAGTTTCTAATAAACTAAGCAAATCCAAACACTAGTTACATTAATAGAAAGATGGACATTTTATATGGAAGGGATGGAGTAGTAATCACAAGGGTGTTGTTTTTTTCTCAGCCATGAAAAACATGTCTGCCCCTTATCTCGGTGTCACTGCGATTTTGTTGTGTGTTTTCTGAATGTCCATTACTGATAACTATGCTAAAACCTTATGTGATATTCTTACTCATGTTACTATCAAATCAACCTATGAATGCCACTGTAAGCACCTACCCATGTGATTTTCCAGCCATTTTCAACTTTGGTGATTCGAATTCTGATACTGGTGGCTTGGCAGCCGCGTTTGGACAGGCTCCCCCACCCAATGAGGAGACGTTTTTCCATCGTCCGGTTGGAAGGTACTCTGATAACCGTCTAGTCATCGACTTTATAGGTATGCAACTCCTTGACATGCAACATATGCGTTACAAATGTTACATTTTTACAAGTGACTCAAACGCGAGTAACTAATAAAATCATGATGTTAACAGCACAAAGTCTGGGATTACGCTACCTTAGTGCATACCTTGATGCTTTGGGTTCAAATTTCACTCAAGGAGCCAACTTCGCCACTGGTGGTTCAACCAGTAGACCCCAAAATACGACTCGCCATCAAAGTGGTTTGAGCCCCATTTCCTTAAATGTTCAGTCATATCAGTTCAATGATTTTTATGTCAGGACCCAAATTATTCGCGAAGGTAACACATCATTGATCATTCGGTTAACACATACACGTTGGATGTGGAAGAAAAGTAAGCGACAACGGGAAACGGTTATTGGTAGGATATATGGGATGGAATACATTACACAGAAGCAGCGAATAAATGAGTTTTCGATCATGTTGTAAATGGGTCATATTCTGACCCGTCGGTCCAATTACAGATTACTTGTCATAGGAAATGAGACCAAGATCATTGTATACAATTCTACTTCTAATGTTTTAGTGCGATTATTACAATACAACTCATCCATGATTAGCAGTACACCAATATTTGTCAAGATCTGCAGCTTTCAAAGTTTCGCGAAAAAGTATAGGAAACTACCCATATGTTTTTCCTGCCATTTTCAACTTCGGTGACTCGAATTCTGATACTGGTGTTTATCAAAAAAAGCAAAACATTATTTCATAACATGTTATATTCGTAATTATTTTTTATTAGCAGAACGTTATATTCAGATTCATGTTACATAACTCCATTAAAAACCGAACAGAAATATGAAATTGCTGCAAACAAAAAAACATGATAAATCAATTGCTTAGATCAACAATAGCTACTTAATAATAAAATCGTCTTTGCTTAATCAAACAACTTTAGAAACTAGATTGTGCTATACTTCACTTGCTTAGATCTCTAACTATGATAATCAACAACACGAAAATCGATCAAATACAACCACAAAATGAATCCGATTAAACAGAAATTCATTCGTAAGATGTTAACATAACAAAACCAATTAGAAACACTAATATCATAACTTAACCAACATACTTTACATAACTAAATTTTGGTAATACTTCACTTGTTTAGATCCCTAACTATGATAAGACACTCATATAGATTCAAAACCATCAAACCTAGCATCATACGATCTCACTAAAAGGGCCTTGGTGGCTGCAGTAGGGTTTACCGAACACTCACACGCACCCAACAATGTTTGAGGGTCATATCGGACTGGTCCTGTCGACACAAATCTCCTAGCGCACTTAGAAAACTCAACCCACTTATTCGGGATGTATGCCAACCAGTCATACGGTCCGTCACCTTGCCCCGCAAGAAACAACTCGGTACCATCTTCAAACTTTTTTGTGAGCACATCTCGGTACCCTACAAACCTTGCCGGTTCACATATCATCAGAGACGTAACCCCAATACTGTGCCTCCATCTTTCAGGCTCTCCAGCAGTTTTACTAACCAACATCTGGGCCTCCTCAAAAATTTTAGCACTTAAGGTAGTCCCCACAATTGCCCCACCAAAGAGCAAATCCTTATAATTTTTTCCATAGTTTCCAGATCCTAGTTCAAACACATGACCTAGCCCATCAACCAGCCCAATAGGACAAACATCTTTTTTGCTAAAAACCCAACTAAATTCTGGGTCATCGTAATGCTTAACAACCAAACGAATAAGCCCTTGTGATCGGTTTTTTAGAATCTCTTGAATAAAATCTCGGATAAAATTTGCCCAAACCGTTTCACCAAATATGTAGTACATGATCTTCACGCGATGGTCTTCGGAAAGTATGTCCACCAAACCCCCCTCCTCTTTCGGAGAAGAACGAGCTTCCATTGTGATTCAAAGGGAAGGAAAGATGGTGGCTGCGTATTGAGATGATGTATATGTGTAGCCGTGTAGGGTTTGATGATCTAAAAAGCCATCATGTTGGGCTGAGTTAGAGAAGTTATTGGACTGTCAAATCTGGCCCAATTTATTTATTTATTTTTTTTACTAGCACTATTGGACTATTTTAATAGCACCGACGTAAGGCTTTAATACATAGTTGATGGCCCATGGTTGATATGAGGACGACTGCGAACCCCGCATTGCGGCGGGGCAGTGATTTCGCTACACAATGAGTGTTCATTAAGCCGTTTTAATTTTCCGTTTATTGTCATATAAATAAAAATTGGAGTAAATTACATGGTTCGTCATGTGATTTGACCAAAATCTCTAATTGAATCCTTATCTTTTCAATTGCGACAATTGAGTCCTTATTCTGAAACTATGTAACACTGTTAGTCCTTATCGCTAACTGTCGTTATCTCAAATTGGCAAAGTTAGTCCATTAACCAAACGGTGGTTTGCAATGTTTGCACCGTTAGTCTTTTCAGTTAAAAAATTGAAAAAAAAAAAAAAATTTTGAAATTTTTTTTTGCCAAAAAAATAATTTGAAAAATTCGAAAAAATTTCGAAATTTTTTTTTTCCAGAAAAAATAATTTGAAAAAAAAAATTCTAATAAAATTATTTCTTAAAAAATTCGAAAAAATTTCTAAAAAAAAATTTGACGAATTTTTTTTTTCAAAAAAAAAAGTAATTTGAAAAAAAAAAATTCTAATAAAATTATTTCTTAAAAAATTCGAAAAAATTTCTAAAAAAAAAATTGACGAAAATGTTTTTTCCAAAAAAAAATAATTTGAGAAAAAAAATTCTAATAAAATTTTTTCTTAAAAAATTCGAAAAAATTTCTAAAAAAAAATTGACGATTTTTTTTTCAAATAAAATAAGATGATGATAAAAACATATTCGCTAATTTGGTAGTTTGGCTAGTCGAATCTGTTTAGTATGATTGGGTTTAATCATTTAATACTCGACTCAAACATGGGTATAATGTTAGGTGTGTATATGAGTGAAGTGAAACGTTGTCGAATTTTTTAAGAAAATTTTTTATTAGATTTTTCTTTTCAATTTATTTTATTTGGAAAAAAAAAATTTCATCAATTTTTTTTTTAGAAATTTTTTCGAATTTTTTAAGAAAAAAATTTATTTGAATTTTTTTTTTCAAAATTTTTTTCTTTTGGAAAAAAAAAAATTCGTCAATTTTTTTTAGAAATTTTTTCAAATTTTTTAAGAAAAAATTTTATTAGAAAATTTTTTTTTGGAAAAAAGAATTTTTCGTCAAATTTTTTTTAGAAATTTTTTCGAATTTTTTAAGAATTAATTTTATTAGAAATTTTTTTTTTGGAAATTTTTTTTTTTTAGAAATTTCTCGAATTTTTCAAATTATTTTTTTTGGACAAAAAAATTTCTAAATTTTTTAACTGAAAGGACTAACGGTGCAAACATTGCAAACGACCGTTTGGTTAATGGACTAACTTTGCCAATTTGAGATAACGACAGTTAGCGATAAGGACGAACAGTGTTACATAGTTTCAGAATAAGGACTCAATTTGCGCAATTGAAAAGATAAGGACTCAATTAGGGATTTTGGCTAAACCACATGAACGAACGATGTAATTTACTCTAAAAATTGTATATGAAACGATAAAACTGTTTAGTAGTTTTAGCTCCACCTTGTTTATCTTTTCACATCAATGTACAAATTAAGAAACATCGAAGCACTACAAAACAATAAGAAAGTAGCCAAATATTGTTAAGGGCCACTTCATTTGAGCCCCACTTCAGCACCCGAACCCACCCTTCTCATCCCCTAAACCCACCCGTTTCAGCCCTCATTTCAGAGCCCGAGTAAGCTTGTTTCAAGGCCGGTTTCAGCCCCACCAAGACCCACCCAACTCAGCTCACGTTTCAGCATAAAAACCATCCACTTCAACCCGTAAATACACCCATTTCAGCATCCATTTTCAACACCCAAACCTATCCATTTCAGCACACAAACGCACCAATTTCAGCCCCGCTTAATTTACGTTTTGTACAACGATAGTATAAAGAAACACTTATAAAAAGCAAAGCACCACATAAATAGATGGTTAGTATAAAGAAACACTTATAGTCACTGACAAAAATAATACGATAAATATACAGCCATTTAAAACAAACATTAGTAATCCCCCCTAACAATCAATGACTTTCTAATTTCCTTATATGAACTGGAAAAGAATTTTGTTACCTTTGTTGTGATTGGTTTGCGGCAAACTCGTATGCTTTTTTGAGATGAGGATCGATAACCCTGAACAATTAAAGATGTTGATGTTCCTCTGGATCGTCGGCCCATGTGGGCTGAATGCAGGCAACCAATGAAAGCACACCAAATTGAGGCTATTTAGTATATATAGTAATTGTGGTGTCCAAAATCTTAAGTTCAGTGTCTTTGTTCTTTTATGACACCAAAACTCAATATTTTTGTGCTTTATTTACCTCGATGGTTTTCACTTTTATGATGGTAGATTTTGAATCTTTTACACCGGATGCTATGGCATCAAACTAATCACATTCGCGTCAGCCTTATTTCGTCATTAAACATACTATCAAACTCACAAGTAAACATGTGCTATTTTCACCACTAAATTAAAATAGTCAACTTTATGCAAATATACTTATAATATAACCCCCCCCCCCCCCCCCCAAAAAAAAAAAAAAAAAAAAAAAAGTGCGTCAGTTAGGTGGTCTACACTGCTAAATCAATGCAAAAATCTAGAGACCGCACGTGATAATTGGTAATGTTTATGAGAATCCTGCGTGAAAGTTGAACGTGATGATGGTCCTCCTTCACCTACGACAGTGACCTGTCTCGAATAAATCATCTAGGTGTTATTTGTTTTTCAAAGTATGACACTTTGTTTTAGTTTTTCTTAAATGTAGCATCCTTTATGGTTTGCCTTCTTATGGAATAGTTATCACTAGTTGAGACTTGTGACTGATGACTATAGTTTTATCCCTTAAGTTTTCTTAATTAGTGATTTTGTAATAAGGCATTTAAGAAACTTGTACACCTCAAGGGAATCAATTACCAGTACATTGAAATTACTTTAATAAAATAATAAGCATGAAACAGGATAGTTAAATTGTTCACGTGGAATTGATCTCAAAAGGAAAAAGAAATACTAAAAAATCAAAATAAAAACAAAAAAAAAATGTCACAAGGGTATTGTTTTTTTCTCAGCCCCTTATCTTGGTGTCTCTGCGATTTTGTTGTGTGTTTTTTACATGTCCATTACTGTTATCTAATGGAGCATAGTGGCTGGAAAACATCTATGCTAAAACCTTATGTGATATTCTTACTCATGTTACTAACAAATCAACCTATGAATGCCACTATAAGCAACAACCCATGTAATTTTCCAGCCATTTTTAACTTCGGTGATTCGAATTCTGATACTGGTGGCTTGGCGGCAGCGTTTGGGCAGGCTCCTCCACCCAATGGGGAGACATTTTTCCATCGTCCGGTTGGAAGGTACTCTGATGGTCGTCTAGTCATCGACTTTATAGGTATGCAACTCCTTGACATGCAACATATGCATTACAAATGTTATTTATTTATTTATTTATTATTATTATTATTTTTTTTATATAAGAGTAAAGATTTCATTCAATCACGAGATAAGAGTACATCGTTTGTCACTTGATTAAAAATACAATTTGGAACTCTACCCTCTAAGACTATCTTCCCCAAGTAGCTATGCTATGAGCAACCATATTCCACTCTCTTTTAACAAACGACCAATTACACGTACTGAAAGCTAGCGAAGTATCTAACATTTGCAAAAACAAGCACACTATTTGACGAAGGGTGGATCGATTGTGTAGTGCATTAACTAGGGACAGGGAGTCTGATTCAAAAACTACATTTTGGAAATTTCTACTTCGAGCATGAGTCATGGCCCACATAATAGTTTTGGCTACGGTTTCCAACCGAGAGGCCGCATAGCATTCGACTCGAACACCTGATAAGAACACATCACCATTATGATTTCGAGCAAAAAACCCCAAACCTGCCCTGCCAGTTTCTTTTTGCCACGATGCATCACTATTAAATTTAACTTGTTCGAGCTGTGGACTCAAATATTGATATAAACGCGGAGTAACTAATAAAATCATGATGTTAACAGCACAAAGTCTCCGGTTACGCTACCTTAGTGCATACCTTGATGCTTTGGGTTCAAATTTCACTCAAGGAGCCAACTTCGCCACGGGTGGCTCAACCATTAGACCCCAAAATACGACTCGCCATCAAAGTGGTTTGAGCCCCATTTCCTTAAATGTTCAGTCGTATCAGTTCAATGATTTTTATGTCAGGACCCAAATTATTCGCAAAGGTAACACATCATTGATCATTCATATTTATATAAATCAATATTCCGTATGTGGTTTGTATGGTATAAACCGTATAATCATATAATCTTGTATCTTGAAACAGCTGATGGGGTCTTTAAGGATTTAGTTCCAAAACCAGAAGCTTTTTCACATGGTTTATACACATTTGATATCGGGCAAAATGACTTGACGGGTGGGTTGTTGCTAAACTTGTCAATCGATCAAGTCAAAGCGTCCATTCCTGATATCCTGGGTCAATTCAGAACAGTAGTTAAGGTGCGAATTGCGTCTCAGTTTCTGCATATATATAGTTGTAGTTCTTACATTTTCGGATTTTTTCTGATAGGATGTACATGATAAAGGAGGAAGATACTTTTGGATACACAATACTGGCCCGATTGGTTGTCTACCATACATATTAGAACATTTACCAACCAAGCCTGAAGAGATGGATGACACCGGATGTGCTAACCCGTTTAACGAGCTAGCCAGGTTCTTTAACCGCAAGTTAAAAGACCTAGTGGACCAACTACGTAAGGAGCTTGGTGAGGCTGTCATCACATATGTTGATATCTATGGAGCGCGATATGCACTCATTAGTCATGCAAGCAAGCATGGTAAATATACAAAGTTGATCATGATATGCAATGGTTTATTACTTTATTTCGTGGTTTGATAACTATATGGTTTGTTGAAAATGTAGGATTTGAGCATCCTCTTAGAGCTTGTTGTGGCTATGGCGGAAAGTACAATTACAACATACACGTTGGATGTGGAGGAAAAGTAAGCGACAACGGGAAACAGTTATTGGTAGGATCGTGTAAAGATCCTTCGGTTAAGATCATATGGGATGGAATACATTATACTGAAGCAGCGAATAAATGGGTTTTCGATCATGTTGTAAATGGGTCATATTCTGACCCGTCGATCCCATTACAGATGGCTTGTCTTAGGAAATGAGACTAAGATCATTGTATACAATTCTACTTCTAATGTTTTAGTGTGATAGTTTTAATACAACTTATCCATGATTAGCAGTACACCAAGAACAAGAAGAGTAACCCTCCGTTCTTTGTCATCGTCACATTCTATCTGCGCCTCTGTACCTCTGGCTGCTCCAGATCTCCGAAGTTGTTGATCCTCCCATTGAGCATTATCCGAACTCCGCTGACATAGCTTTTTGCTCTGTATATTCAAACAGAAATGGTAACATTTAGACAGGCTAATAGTTACGTTATAATCAAAATAAATAATTTCAGAATTAGCACATGGCGACTGCTTGGCACATCAATCAAATTACACCTACTGGTCTTTTTTGCACTTGTGTTTCATTCTTCTAGATAGAAGCCTCCTCGTCCCCTAGATCAAATGATGAGCTGCCCGCATACAACAACAACAACAACACCCAATCCAGCTGGAATAAAAATAATATTACAAAAACAGTTAGTACAAATGTTTTGCAATAACAGCTGCACAAACACATGCTCATTGATATTGAACGTGATGAGCATCATGGATCTGATGCACTTCCACATCGGCCAAACAATTTATCGTACTTTTATGGTTAATTTTTTACGGCATATAAGGTCTATTAGGAGATTTGGATACCTTAGATTATATATATATATATATATATATATATATATATATATATATATATATATATATATATATATATATATATATATATATATATATATATTAGCTACAATTTTAAGCTATAAAATGTGGGTCCCTGATTCTTTGTGTGGGTCCTGATTCTTTCCGTGGGTCCCTGATTAATTGCTAGTGTAATTTTTGTGAAGGATTGTAGCCAATTGGCTACAAAAATTGTAGCCAAGATATCCCCATATATATATATATATATATATATATATATATATATATATATATATATATATATATATATATAGTGCTGTAAAAAGTTATCCATTAAAGTAGGATAATTTGCTTTGCCGATGTGGAAGTGCACCGGATCCACATGATACTCATCACGTTCGATATCAATGAGATGTCACATCCCATTTTCTTACACTGTAAATAGCATGACACTGATTCAGGTTTAAAAAAGTCCTTTTCACCACCATATACTTTAGCACTCATACAACCATAATCACATACTTACTCTCACGCCGGAGGTGATTCGCAGGTCCAACCCCCATGCTTCACTTAACGTAGTGTTTTGGTATTTCTTACTGTTGGCATACAACACTCACCCTCTAATCTTTCGATCACCATCGGCCTGGTAGTACGATTTATTGCACAATCAGCATTCTCCTTACAATTTGCGTCTCACTAACGTTCAACATTAAACTTAGAAAATATCAGCATCATATCTTTGTGTTCAAAGCTTGTACCAGATATTTGTCTCAACAATAAAATATAATTAAGGAATTTGTGATAATCTTATTAGTTATTGTTTATACTAAAGTTTTCGTTATTAAAATTTATTCATTTTATTAGTTAATATATTGGTTTGTCCTATATACATATATAAACGATCGTAGACTTATCTAATTTATCACCAATAATTGCTATAAAAACTTTGACTAGTTGGTATATTCTTAATGAAATGTCTTGGTCGTGACGATAAGAAATTTGTGGAAGCCATTCATTTCAACAGTTGGATGTCACCAACGTTAACATGCAAAACAAATATAAAAAACCAATGCTTATTCTCATAACTTTAAGTAAAAGTCCAAAAATGAAGTCACCACAAGCATTAAGTTACTTATCATCTTCCTCTCATATTTCAATTCTCTTTTATGGTCTCGCGATTATGTGTCTTACTTCCGCCACCGTCTCTGCTTCCAATGGCGGTAATGAGACTGATTATCTCGCGTTGTTGTCATTTAAGTCAATGATCACCCATGATCCATACAAAGTTCTAACCTCGTGGAACCATTCCTTTCATTTCTGTAACTGGAGTGGTATTTCATGTGGAGAGCAGCACAAACGAGTGACTGTTTTACGACTGTCTTCGAAAGGCTTAGAAGGCTCCTTGTCTCCTCATGTAGGAAACCTCAGCTTCCTCCGTGAGCTTTCTCTCTGGAACAACAGCTTTCAAGGAACCATTCCTCATGAACTTGGTCGTCTATCTAGGTTACGCATTCTTTATCTTGATGAAAACAAGTTCAGTGGAGTCATTCCAACAAACTTGTCTGGTTGTTCTAACCTTGAAGTGCTTTTGCTCGGTCAAAATAATCTAGCTGGAAACATACCCAAGGAGATGAGTTTACTCTCGAAACTTACTAGTCTTGTAATTCAAGACAATAAGTTAACAGGTGGAATTCCACCTTTCTTGGGTAATATCACATCAATGGAAGTGTTTTCTGCTGTCAAGAACCCGTTGGGTGGGAGCATTCCTGATACCTTGGGTCTATGGAAAAGCTTGACTGCATTTTACTGTGGTGAGTGCAACTTATATGGAAGCATCCCTCATTCCATTTTCAACCTCTCACTCCTAGCAACATTTTCTTTAGCTGGTAATCACCTCACTGGTAGTCTTCCTTCACAAATTGGTAATCAGTTCCCAAATCTTGAGTGGCTTCAGTTAAGGGATAACGAACTGACCGGAGTTCTTCCACCTTCTTTTTCTAATTGTTCTAAATTAAGTTTTCTTGAAATGAGTCACAACAATTTCAGTGGGAAGTTGACTATCGACTTTTCAAAACTAAGAGATATTTATTCAATTAGATTACACCATAACAACTTGCATGGACGTGGAGAAGCAGATGACATGAGGTTTATTGATTCTTTGGAAAACTGCACCAGATTAGTATATTTGGATCTTTTTAATTGCAACTTAACAGGAGTGCTTCCGGTATCAATAGGTAATCTTTCTGATCAACTCAGATTTCTAAGTTTAGGAGAAAATCAATTATTTGGAAGCCTCCCATCAAGTATAGGTAGTCTAGTTGGCTTGACCTATTTAGATTTACAATCTAACCGATTCACAGGTAAGATCCCCAACACCATTGGTAAACTTCAAAAGCTACAAGTTCTTGGTCTAAATAGCAATCAATTTTCAGGGCCAATCCCAGATGTCATAGGGAACTTATCATTGTTGATAAAACTTAATCTAGATTCCAACATATTAGAAGGCCATATTCCATCAAGCCTAGGGAATTGTAAACAACTTAGTGTGTTAAACCTTGCTGACAATAGACTCAGTGGAAAAATACCCTCGCAACTTCTTCAACTTCCATCATTAACTATCTTATTAAATCTTTCTCAAAACAACCTGTCTGGTTCAATTCCATCAGAAATTAAAGACCTCAGTATGTTGAGCGGTCTCGATTTATCTTACAATAATTTGTCAGGCACCATTACTAGTAGCCTTGGTGAGTGCATTAGCCTTACAGTGTTAAACCTTAGTGGCAACCTATTTCAAGGCATAATACCATCTTCATTAAGTTCATTAAGAGGATTGCAGGTACTTGACATTTCTCAAAATTACTTATCTGGCAAAATTCCCCAATTCTTAGACAAATGGAATTCTTTAGAATTTTTGAACCTATCCTTTAATGATTTTGAGGGTGAAGTACCAGTTGTAGGAGTGTTTGGAAATGCAAGTTTATTTTCGGTTTTGGGGAACAATAGGCTCTGTGGTGGTTTGGTTACACTTGAGTTACCCAAATGCAATGAGAATGGTAGTAAGAAAAGGAAGTTTCCTTTCTTCTTATTATTCATCTTGATTGCACAGACAATGCTCGTTGTATTATGTTGAGCTGCAGCGTATCCTCGATGTGCTTCAAAATATATAAGGTACTTTGTTCTCTCTTTTGTAGAATCTGATTTTACATGATTTGGTCAATAATTCATCACTAAAATGGTTTTATTCTTGTCTTTTTGAACTCTTTCAGGTCTAATAAAAATCCATAGAGTTTGGAGAGTTTATTAATGGTGTTGATTTAATTTGTGAAGTCAAACTTTGCAATGTGGTGTAAAGTCAAGATTGCCACCTTCAATACTTTAGTGATCATAGTTGGTAGTTGTGCTATCCAAAGTCTCGCCTAAAATGTCTTTGTTCTTTTATGACACCAAAATTCAATGTTTTTGTGCATTACTGAGCTTGATGGTTTTCACTTTTTATTATGGTAGATTTTGGATCTTTTAGATAAACCATCTCGTTGTTAGTTGTGGTAACCATATAGTTTCCTTTTGGCCGACTAATCCACGTGGTTTGAACAAAATTATTGTGTCGTAATAGTATCTCATTTTGTATGAGAAGTTTTTCAACCAAATAGTTGTTAGTTCAAGTCATGTGAGACAAATTTGAGGTGTATAGACTACGAGATAATTTTCATTCAAAGAAAATCTTGTTAACTTCATCTATTCTCGGTTATAACCGAAGGTTGATCTTTCTATTTAGTAATCAAGGCTTACTGATTATTCAATTAATTCTTGCTAGTTGAGACTGTAAAGTTAAAAGTTAGTCTTCTTTATTGGTGTTTGAATGCCAAGGAACCAGCGTAGTGTCTTATTTGTCTCATACTAAAAAGGATGCCAAGGAACCAGCGTAGTGTCTTATTTGTCTCATACTAAAACACTTTGGATTTGTACATTTGATTTTGAAGTATTGGTAGAAATATGATGTTTATTTTCATGATGGATCCATCGATTCTGAAATCGCATGTGGAAAAACCTGAAAAGTTTAAAGGGTCTGATTTTTGTCGTTGGCAACAGAAGATGTTAATTCATTTGACAACGCTGCTGCATGTGTCAAATATTCTAACGAATCCTGAACCAACATGTCCGTAATGTGGAAGGACAGAATGTTCCTATAGAGGAACAAGTGGCAGACTATAATATGGCCGCCTCATTATGGAATCTTAACGAATCTAATTGCAGAAATTATCTTCTGAATGATTTGGATGATTTCCTGTATGATATTTATTCTTCGTTTACAAGTGCAAGGGAAATTTGGGAATCATTGGAAAAGAAATACAGGACTGATGTTCCAAGAAGTTAATTTGTTGTTGGCAAATTCTTGAACTTTAAGATGAGTGACGCAAAGCCTGTTGTGAAACAAGTGGAAGAACTCCAAATCATAGTTCACAAATTGGAAGTAGAAGGCATGGGTATTAATTCTAAATTTCTTGTTGGTTCCATTATTGAAAAATTACCCCCATTCAAGAAAATTTTTAAGTTATATCTTAAACATTTGACTGACGATATGAGTTTTGAGCAACTTGTTCTCAAAATTCGTGTTGAGGAAGATAACATGATGCAGGAAAAGGCTGATGCAAATTCAATAGAACCAAATAGAAACATGGTTCGAGAAAACTCTTCCAAATCAAAGTCCAACCACAAAAACAAAGGCAAAAATGGTGTTGGGTCTGTGGGAAAACTGGGCATAAAGCCAAGGGTTGTCGCCATAAGAAAGAACATGGATGCGGACATTCTGAAGGAAATTCCAACCAAGCAAACCATTTGGAATCTCAAAAAGAATTTGCTCGATGATGAGGCGAAAAATGAACCACTTTTAGGGGGTCATTTAAGCCGGAATTCGAATTTATTTGATCAAATATTGCCCTAAATCGTTCCTTTTGTGATTTTAGGTACTTTGGGAGAGAAATCTGGAAAAGGAAGCAATTCGGACGTTTTTGGAGCATAAAAGTGAAGAAAACGCCAAAGTCTTAATTTTCCTTGCTGGGAACAGTAGGTGATGGCATCAAGAGTAACATCCTGACGGCGTCAAGAGCAATTTCCATGACGATCCAGAACTGATTTGAAGGCGTCACGAAGTAGGGCGTCAAGAGGAAAATGCATGCGGCCTGGAAATGCATAACACATGACGGCGTCAGAAGTAGATCAAGGCAGTCCGAGAATTATTTTGGCGGCGAGGTGACGGCGTCACTTATTTGGTCTTGACGCCGTCAGACCCTATTTCCTATATATAGTTTTCTAATTTTTTCATTAAAGAGAGAGAAGTTTTGGAGAAACCCTAAGTACGATTTTGGTGCGAATTTTACAGGTTTTTCAAGGGTTCCAACCCCTTGATACCTTTCATGTGTAATTAAGATAAGTGTTCTTTTAATTCAATCAATATGTCTATGTGTTGGTTGTCTATATCTTGTTCTTGTCTTAATTCCATCATGCTAGGCTAGATCTATCTTGTGTTTGCTTGGATCTAATGAAACCTAGATGTTAATTATATGTTGATTACTTGTTTATAGGTTGTGTTGGATGAATGAATTTATATGTTAGGCTTAAGAAAACTGGCAGATCTCGAAATGGTAACATGCTTGAACGTCTTAGGAAACATGAACCGATTGCACTAAGGTCTTTATTGGTTGTATTTAATGCATGAGCCACTGTTTATAATCCCTATGGTTGTGCTGGGCATGGTATAGGAGGAGATAAGAGCTCATAGAATTGGGGAGTTATGTGCGATACCCCATGAATGGTATTAAGGAATACAATCCGTCATCCATACAACTATAACAAGTAATTAACGTGTAAAAGATGTGTAGGGAGTAGTGAAATCTAAGTAAACACATTTTCTCCACTTATTGCTCACAACCTTAGTATAATTTAGTTTATTTTCATTTCTTGTATTTTATTTTGATTGCATCTTTAGTATTAGGTTAGTTGACTAGCAACTAATTCCGCCCAAATCCTTTAAACCCGAGAATTTTACTTGCTTTCTAAAAAATATAAAAATACAAAAATAATCATCTTTCATCTTTAGAACTAGTATTTAGGTTTTCTAATCCTAGCGACACTATTCCTAGCTGAACGATCAATCCCCCGGTACTTGTCACTATACTATACTACAACGATCAGGTACACTGCTTGGTGGGGGTTGTAAGCTTCTCAAGATCCCTTGAGAGGTAAAGCCTGGTGCAATTCCCATGCATCAAGTTTTTGGCGCCGCAGCCTGGGGAATAGTTATTTTCTAGGTTAGAATTTTTTTTATTAGGTCTACTTTCTAGATTCCTTTCTAGTAAGATTTTATTTTTATTTTTAGGTTTTCTTTAGTCTATCTTTTTCTTTGTGCATTTGTTAGTAAATTAAATTCATTGACTATTCCGTTGACCATTATGGAAAACGCGAATCCACCCCTTTCCCCTAGAGAAGTGGCTTTGTTGCGTGAACAAATTGAGAGTGAGATTAGGGAACTTAGGGAGCTTAATAGTTTGATTAAGGTTGAGCTCGAACATGCATTTAGTGACCTAGCGACCGCTTTGTATTCAAATGAGGACCTAGGGCCTAATGACTTTGTGAATGTTATTGAGGGACTTGAAGAGGGGGAAATAGATCCGAAGCTTAATGACTATTTTAATCTATACCCCACTAAGGAGGATATTGCATATTATAATTATTGATAACCCGCGATCTCCTTTCACTATAATCGAACCTAAGATAAAGAGAGGCGATCCTAAAAATGCTAAGATACCATGCATGATTGGGTATAGGCACATTAACAACGCTTACATTGACTTTAAATCCCCAATCAACATTATGTCCTCAAATGTCTATAATGATATAGTGAAAACAAGACTTGAACCTAGAAAAGATCCCAAATACCCCGGTGGAGTTTGTAACTTTGTCGGGAGAGTCAAAGGTCTACATGTCTTTGTTGGTAATTTCACTTTTGTCACCGACTTTATGATAGTGGAAGATCTTGCTAATGTTATTGATTGTCGGTTATCAAGTGTTGTGTTTGGCAAATCGTTTGTTGAGGAGTCTAAGTTGGAATATGATGAGATAGAAGGAACAATCCGTTTTGCAAGTAACGTCGATTGTATCACTTATAGGATGCCTAATAGGATGAAAGAATTTCGCTTTATATCCCGTTTTGATAAGGACAACGTTGGTGCTTTTGAGGACATCAATGAAGAGGAAAAGAAAAAGGGCATGGATTATGTATGGGAAAAAAAGAGTCTTTATTACAAAGATTGCTTGGCCCTTGGACCAAGGTATAAAGTCGATAAAGAATTTGCCCAAAAGATTATGGGGGCGGTTGAGAAAAAGGTGATTGGTTTTTACAAAGAATATTTACAATCAGAGAGTGGAACCAACGATGAGGTCACGTAGTAACCCATGACCTTGAGTTTAACTACAAGACTCGTAAATAAAGAAAAGCGCTTCTTGGGAGGCAACCCATGTTTTTTGTGATTTTTATTTTTGTTTGTTTGTTATTTGCTTCCGTATGCATGCTTTGTTTTTATTGTTGGTTGATCATGTTTCTAAACTAAATAGTGGAAATACTTTACTTTGTTGTTTTGGCCTAGTCTTAACTCCACCTAAAAGTATTTTTGCAAAAGATAAGTGTAAGGGGAAACCCCAAATATGTTTTTAAGAAACAAACCGATCATGATTCTCCACAATACTAAATGAACATGTATATTTGTATTTGTTAGAGTCAAATGCTTGTATTGAGTCATAATGAAGTTTTGCAGGATTTTCCAGGAAGTAGGACCAAGTTTTTCCAGAAATTTTCCGGAAACTTAACATAAGAATTTCTGCAGGTCAATCCTGACGGCGTCACGAGTTTACTCTTGACGGCGTCACGTGTAAAAATCTGGAAATTTTACCGGTTTTGTTTTTCTAACGGAGTCTTATGGTTTTTGTGAATTATTAAGTTTTATAATCTCCAGGAAATCTGCAAACTTCATTCCACAAGCATTATATCTTATCTTGTTTTCTAGGATTTAGTAACTTATATAGGATGCCGCCGATTTTACGCGAGGTTGTTTTGTCTATTTTCTCAGGATTTACAGGTTATGTATGACAAGAAGATGATTTATATTCTGGAAGGGAAGCTTTGATTGTTCATTTTCTTGGAGGAAGATTTAACCTGGCCACCTTATTATCCATACCGAGCGAATCAGGGGAGTATTTGATTTCATTCTTTTTACTTTTTAACTTTTACATTCTTTACTTGAACATTGGGGACAATGTTCATCTTAAGTGTAAGGGGAGGGTAAAAAGATGATACCTTACATATGCATTTTCGCTTGAGTTTGTTTTGTTTAATGGTAGATGTGTAATAAAACTATGAGAAATACTTGTTAGTGTAATTTTAGCGCCAAATTTAAAATTTTTTACAACATTTAGGAGTGAAACTTTAGCCATAGCAAGCGTCTCATGGATAGGATATTGTATGACTAGCACATAACCGTATATTCAGAAAAATTTTCCACCCAAATATGTGAGGTTCGCCTTTAGATTTGATAGGAAAAGCATTTACTATTAGTGCTTATGAGTGTACCGGTAGCATTTAGATTCTAGAACTTGCGTTAGTGATGCATCCCGAGACCGCTAGTGAGACTACATTCGTGTGTAGGATTTACTACATGATAAGAGGCATTAGGATCACCCTTGTGTTAAACCCGTATTATAATTACTTGACCATTTAAGTAATATTACTTGGCTAGTTAAGTCAACTAATTTTCCCAAACCCTTAGCGTTGTACTCATTTTTAGTACACGAAACCCCTAGTACACCCCTCCGAGCCTATCTTTTCGTTTCTAACTTTAAGCATTTTACTTAAAGGAAGAATTTGTTACACCCCACTTAAATGTACAATCAAATCGCCTTAGCCTTCCGTGTATGCGCTCATTTTTAGTGCATTATTGTTATTTATTAAACCCTAAGTTAACTATCTAATTGATTACATGGTTGCTAAGTCGAGTCATATCCTTGTACATATTGTTTTGGGATGATTGGGACTCATGGGTAAAGTACTTATTTTATTGAGTAATGGGGAAGAACATCATTTATTACCCCCATATGTACGTTAATCTTAAAAGTGCTCAAAGTGTTTTGATTTTCTTAATTCGAGTCATTAGAATAGTTGATTGTAAAGTATGTAAAGATTTAAGTGTAAGGGGAATTTACATTCCCTATGATGTATTATTTTGGATGGTAGGGTAAGAGTGTACGCAAAAAAAAAAAAAAAAAAATAGAAAAAGAAAAAAAAAAAGAAAAAGAAAAAAAAAACGGACTACCATCCCTTTTTATTCCATGTTCATTTTATATTTTTGTTATTTTTCATTTATTAGCTTAAGTCGAGTCTAGTCTTGGCTTAGCAACGCCATATTGTACATGTAATTGACCCAGATTGTTAACTCGCCACCAGTAAAACTTCCTTTATCCAACAAAACCATGTATTTCATATCCCTACACCTAACGTTACAACCCTTTAAAAGACTTCTTTGATAGTTTATCCTAGGTGCTTACGCCATGTGGTGGAGGTTTGATCCTTTCCCAAGCCTATGGTAATCTATTTTGCTATGACAGGTAGTGAGAGATATCTTCCGTTTCCATATTGTAATTTATACTTTATTACACCCGAGAGATGTGAGTATCTAAACACTATTTGTGAGGTGCTTGTGTATGACCTCCGTGTTTGTCTATTGGTCTTTAGTGGAACGATTATTTGTTGTAATTACTTTTATATTAGTGTTAAATGACCCCTAACTTGTATTTTGAGTAGAATAAAAGCGCATTTACTTGAGGACAAGCAAATCTCAAGTGTAAGGGTATATGATGAGGCGAAAAATGAACCACTTTTAGGGGGTCATTTAAGCCGGAATTCGAATTTATTTGATCAAATATTGCCCTAAATCGTTCCTTTTGTGATTTTAGGTACTTTGGGAAAGAAATCTGGAAAAGGAAGCAATTCGGACGTTTTTGGAGCATAAAAGTGAAGAAAACGCCAAAGTCTTAATTTTCCTTGCTGGGAACAGTAGGTGACGGCGTCAAGAGTAACATCCTGACGGCGTCAAGAGCAATTTCCATGACGATCCAGAACTGATTTGAAGGCGTCACGAAGTAGGGCGTCAAGAGGAAAATGCATGACGGCCTGGAAATGCATAACACATGACGGCGTTAGAAGTAGATCAAGGCAGTCCGAGAATTATTTTGGCGGCGAGGTGACGGCGTCACCTATTTGGTCTTGACGCCGTCAGACCCTATTTCCAATATATAGTTTTCTAATTTTTTCATTAAAGAGAGAGAAGTTTTGGAGAAACCCTAAGTACGATTTTGGTGCGAATTTTACAGGTTTTTCAAGGGTTCCAACCCCTTGATACCTTTCATGTGTAATTAAGATAAGTATTCTTTTAATTCAATCAATATGTCTATGTGTTGGTTGTCTATATCTTGTTCTTGTCTTAATTCCATCATGCTAGGCTAGATCTATCTTGTGTTTGCTTGGATCTAATGAAACCTAGATGTTAATTATATGTTGATTACTTGTTTATAGTTTGTTTTGGATGAATGAATTTATATGTTAGGCTTAAGAAAACTGGCAGATCTCCAAATGGTAACATGCTTGAACGTCTTAGGAAACATGAACCGATTGCAATAAGGTCTTTATTGGTTGTATTTAATGCATGAGCCACTGTTTATAATCCCTATGGTTGTGCTGGGCATGGTATAGGAGGAGATAAGAGCTCATAGAATTGGGGAGTTATGTGCGATACCCCATGAATGGTATTAAGGAATACAATCCGTCATCCATACAACTATAACAAGTAATTAACGTATAAAAGATGTCTAGGGAGTAGTGAAATCTAAGTAAACACATTTTCTCCACTTATTGCTCACAACCTTAGTATAATTTAGTTTATTTTCATTTCTGGTATTTTATTTTGATTGCATCTTTAGTATTGGGTTAGTTGACTAGCAACTAATTCCGCCCAAATCCTTCAAACCCGAGAATTTTACTTGCTTTCTAAAAAATATAAAAATACAAAAATAATCATCTTTCATCTTTAGAACTAGTATTTAGGTTTTCTAATCCTAGCGACACTATTCCTAGCTGAACGATCAATCCCCCGGTACTTGTCACTATACTATACTACAACGATCAGGTACACTGCCTGGTGGGGGTTGTAAGCTTCTCAAGATCCCTTGAGAGGTAAAACCTGGTGCAATTCCCACACATCACTCGAGTAATTGAAGCCTTCTTGACTACAAATGCTGTTGATTGGTGGCTTGATACTGGTGCCACAAAGCACATATGCAACTTAAGAAAGATGGTTGTATCTTACCAAAAGGTGAATGATACAGAACCAATGTTCATGGGGAATGGAACTTCTTCAAAGATGGGAGGAAAAGGGAAAGTCATATTGAAGTTGACTTTTGAAAAGGATCACTTACTCTCAAACGTGTTGCATGTACCAAACATCACCAAGAATCTAATTTCTGACCCTATTCTTAGTAATAAGGGATTTAAACTTGTACTTGAATCTGACAAATTTGTAATCACTAAGGGAAGTGTCTATGTTGGAAAGGGTTACCTTGATGAGGGACTCTTCAAACTAAGTGTTGCAACTTTGACAATGTTAATAATAATAATAATTTGGGCACTAGCACCGCTGATGTGTACATGATTGATCCATCTTTCGTATGGCCTTGTAGATTAGGCCATGTTAATTTTTGTTCCTTGCAAAGAAAGATAAAGTTAGGCATGTTGCCAAAATGGCTCGTATGAACAAATATAACATATAGAGCGTTAATGAATTGGTTTATTTTGACGAGTATTGGCCGAAAGGACTCATATGAATGATGAGGCGAAAAATGAACCACTTTTAGGGGGTCATTTAAGCCCGGAATTGAATTTATTTGATCAAATATTGCCCTAAATCGTTCCTTTTGTGATTTTAGGTACTTTGGGAGTGAAATCTGGAAAAGGAAGCAATTCGGACGTTTTTGGAGCATAAAAGTGAAGAAAACGCCAAAGTCTTAATTTTCCTTGCTGGGAACAGTAGGTGACGGCGTCAAGAGTAACATCCTGACGGCGTTAAGAGTAATTTCCATGACGATCCAGAACTGATTTGAAGGCGTCACGAAGTAGGGCATCAAGAGTAAAAGTCATGACGGCCTGGAAATGCATAACACATGACGGCGTCAAAAGTAGATCAAGGCAGTCCGAGAATTATTTTGGCGGCGAGGTGACGGCGTCACCTATTTGGTCTTGACGCCGTCAGACCCTATTTCCTATATATAGTTTTCTAATTTTCACATTAAAAAGAGAGAAGTTTTGGAGAAACCCTAAGTACGAATTTGGTGCGAATTTTACAGGTTTTTCAAGGGTTCCAAACCCTTGATACCTTTCATGTGTAATTGAGATAAGTGTTCTTTTAATTCAATCAATATGTCTATGTGTTGGTTGTCTATATCTTGTTCTTGTCTTAATTCCATCATGCTAGGCTAGATCTATCTTGTGTTTGCTTGGATCTAATAAAACCTAGATGTTAATTATATGTTGATTACTTGTTTATAGTTTGTTTTGGATGAATGAATTTATATGTTAGGCTTAAGAAAACTGGCAGATCTCCAAATGGTAACATGCTTGAACGTCTTAGGAAACATGAACCGATATGCACTAGGTCTTTATTGGTTGTATTTAATGCATGAGCCACTGTTTATAATCCCTATGGTTGTGCTGGGCATGGTATAGGAGGAGATAAGAGCTCATAGAATTGGGGAGTTAAGTGCGTCACCCCATGAATGATATTAAGGAATACAATCCGTCATCCATGCAACTATAACAAGTAATTAACGTGTAAAAGATGTCTAGGGAGTAGTGAAATCTAAGTAAACACATTTTCTCCACTTATTGCTCACAACCTTAGTATAATTTCATTTTTAGTATTTTATTTTGATTGCATCTTAGTATTGGGTTAGTTGACTAGCAACTAATTCCGCCCTAAATCCTTCAAACCCGAGATATTTACTTGCTTTCTAAAAAATATAAAAATACAAAAATAATCATCCCTCATCTTTAGAACTAGTATTTAGGTTTTCTAATCCTAGCGACACTATTCCTAGCTGAACGATCAATCCCCTGGTACTTGTCACTATACTATACTACAACGATCAGATACACTGCCTGGTGGGGGTTGTAAGCTTCTCAAGATCCCTTGAGAGGTAAAGCCTGGTGCGATTCCCACGTATCAAGTTTTTGGCGCCGTTGCCGGGGAATAGTTATTGTCTAGGTTAGAATCTCTTTTTATTAGGTCTACTTGCTAGATTCCTTTCTAGTAAGATTTTATTTTTATTTTTAGGTTTTCTTTAGTCTATCTTAATTATTTGTGTCTTTGTTCGTAACTGTTCACCACCCAACATCATGGACGATGGGAACATCTTTGAACCCGTCATCCCACCACAACAAAACCCACCACTAGAACCCCTTAGGCCCCGAACCTTAGGAGGAGAGTATTCCCGACCTAGCCACCAAGGCTACCGAAACACCATTGAGCTCACCGGAGCCAATGTGACCCCCTTGCGATCCGACACCATCCGGTTGGTGCAAAGCGGATGTGCATTCCATGGACTTCGTTCCGAAGATCCAAACCAACATCTTAAGGACTTCCTCAAAATCGTAGATTCCATAGACCTAGGTGTTGAAACTAGAGAGACAACCCGATTACGCCTATTCCAATTCTCTCTACGGGATCAAGCTAGTCAATGGCTTGAGCGTTTACCCGCGGGATCCATCACTACATGGGATAATCTCACCAATCGCTTCCTTACTCAATTCTTCCCACCGGGGAAGACTGCAATGCTTAGAAATGACATTTTGATGTTTGAACAACGTCAGGGTGAAACTTTCTACGAAGCATGGGCCCGTTTTAAGGATCTCCTCCATAAGGTCCGTCATCATGGTATAAACCTTTGGTTATTAGTCCAGATTTTCTACGACCATGTTGACTATCACACTAAGCGCACAATCGATAGGGCCGTGGGAGGTAAACTGCGTGATAAGAATGCCGAGGAGTCCTGGGCAATTATTGAGGAGCTCGCCACTAATAATCATGAGATGTGGGAGTTTAATCATACAATAAAAGCGGCTATCAATGCAGTCTCAACATCTGGGGGAACCACCGAAATCCCCGATGAACTCCTATGTAAACTTGAGGCAAAAGTGGACTATTTTGAGGAGAGGCAAAGGAGACCTTTAAGTCCTAGACGGGCTACCATCAATTCTGTCTCAAAACCAACTTCGGCACCATTATCTGAGTCACCCTCTAGAGAAAATGTCGAGAGTTTTCAAAACTATACCCCACCGTGTTTCCCTCCCGAGGAGCTTAGCTCGGAGTTTGAAGCTAGGATGAGAGAATATATGGCAACTCACTCAGATCGGCTTGCTAGATTCGAGGAAGCAGTCTATAAGCAAAAAGAGGAGATGCAGAAAAAAATGAATGAGATGATGAGTCTATTAGAGGAGTATGCCAACCAGAGAACCCCCGAAAGAATGCTACTAAGGAAAGAAAGCGCCACTCCCACTACCCAATTTGTTAATTCCATCACAATTGTCCATAAGGATAACGAGAAGGTAGAAACCCCTGCTAAACAGACCTTAGAAAAACCGCCAGAATCCCAGCCTTTGAGTCACTACCTGAAACATGATATAAACGAAAACACCATAACAAATTGGATTAAGGGAGATGGGCGTAACCAACCTTCCAAACAGGGTTCTGAGAAAGAGGAAGAGTTAAGAGATGAGTATGATACGTTACCTGGGGGATCAGTATTCGAGAGGCTATTGGTACAAAAAGTGGCTACTAAACAGATAGCATGTGGGAACTTTGAGATACCAACCAGCATCGGGGACTTGAAATATCTTGGTGCTTTCGCCGACCAAGGATCGGAAGTAAATCTTATGCCCCTAACTATCTACATCCAACTAACGTCAAAAATGCCAGCTCCTACTCGTGTTAGGTTATCCCTCGCTGGACACTCGTACGTATACCCCCTAGGAATCGCAGAAGATGTATTAGTTAATGTCGCAGGATTCATGTACCCCGTTGATTTTATGATCATCGATGATAAAGGAGATGGATGCATGCCAATAATCCTTGGGGCACCATTCCTCGCCACCGCTAGGGCTGTCATTAAGTATGAAGGTAGGAAGATTGAGCTTAAATCTGGAAAAAGAAAGATTAGCTTCCCCATGACTCCGCGAAAGTGGACATGAGAATTTGAGTTGGAGAAAGATCAAAAACAACATTGACACGACACCCACTCGTGTTCAGAATAAAATTCTTGCATGGGAGGCAAGGATCAAAAGCTATAAGGAGGCTAAAAATGAAAGAAGCAAAAGCAAAAAGGTTCAGGTCGAATTCGAACATACTCAACCCGCAGAAAATCATGTACCCTTTGAGGAAGGGAACTTGGTACTCTTGAGACACTTGGAAACAACAATACCACCCGATAAACCAAGTCCTTGGTGGTATGGGCCTTTTACAATTGAAGGTGTGAGCCAAGATGGGATAGCTAACTTGAGAAGCGAAGTTGGTGGAATGGTGATTGCAAGTATCGATAGGTTAAGGCACTACCACCATAACAGTAATGATCGCAACTACATGGGGTATATCATTTGGAGGGATGAGGTCACGTAGTAACCCATGACCTTGAGTCTAGCTACAAGACTCGTAAATAAAGAAAAGCGCTTCTTGGGAGGCAACCCATGTTTTGTGTGATTTTATTTTGTTTGTTTGTTATTTGCTTCCGTATGCATGCTTAGTTTTTATTGTTGGTAGATCATGTTTCTCAATTAAAATGTGGAAATACTTTACTTTGTTGTTTTGGCCTAGTCTTAACTCCACCTAAAAGTGTTTCTGCAAAAGATAAGTGTAAGGGGAAACCCCAAATATGTTTTTAAGAAACAAACCGACCATGATTCTCCACAATATTAAATAAACATGTATATTCGTATTTGTTAGAGTCAAATGCTTATATTGAGTCATAATGAAGTTTTGCAGGATTTTCCAGGAAGTAGGACCAAGTTTTTCCAGAAATTTTCCGGAAACTTAACATAAGAATTTCTTCAGGTCAATCCTGACGGCGTCATGAGTTAACTCTTGACGGCGTCAAGTGTAAAAATCTAGAAATTTTACCGGTTTTGTTTTTTTCTAACGGAGTCTTATGGTTTTTGTGAATTATTAAGTTTTATAATCTCTAGGAAATCTGCAAACTTCATTCCACAAGCATTATATCTTATCTTGTTTTCTAGGATTTAGTAACTTATATAGGATGCCGCCGATTTTACGCGAGGTTGTTTTGTCTATTTTCTCAGGATTTACAGGCTATGTATGACAAGAAGATGATTTACATTCTGGAAGGGAAGCTTTGATTGTTCATTTTCTTGGAGGAAGATTTAACCTGGCCACCTTATTATCCATACCGAGCGAATCAGGGGAGTATTTGATTTCATTCTTTTTATTTTTTCACTTTTACATTCTTTACTTGAACATTGGGGACAATGTTCATCTTAAGTGTAAGGGGAGGGTAAAAAGATGATACCTTACATATGCACTTTCGCTTGAGTTTGTTTTGTCTAATGGTAGATGTGTAATAAAACTATGAGAAATACTTGTTAGTGCAATTTTAACACCAAATTTAAATATTTTTACAACATTTAGGAGTGAAACTTTAGCCATAGCAAGCGTCTCATGGATAGGAGATTGTATGACTAGCACATAACCGTACTTTCAGAAAAATTTTTCACCCAAATATGTGAGGTTCGCCTTTAGATTTGATAGGAAAAGCATTCACTATTAGTGCTTATGAGTGTACCGGTAGCATTTAGATTCTAGAACTTGCGTTAGTGATGCATCCCGAGACCGCTAGTGAGACTACATTCGTGTAGTAGGATTTACTACATGATAAGAGGCATTAGGATCACCCTTGTGTTAAACCCGTATCATAATTACTTGACCATTTAAGTCATATTACTTGGCTAGTTAAGTCAACTAATTTTTCCCAAACCCTTAGCGTTGTACTCATTTTTAGTACGCGAAACCCCTAGTACACCCCTCCGAGCCTATCTTTTCGTTTCTAACTTTAAGCATTTTACTTAAAGGAAGAATTTGTTACACCCCACTTAAATGTACACCCAAATCGCCTTAGCCTTCCGTGTACGCGCTCATTTTTAGTGCATTATTGTTATTTGTTAAACCCTAAGTTAACTATCTAATTGATTACATGGTTGCTAAGTCGAGTCATATCATTGTACATATTGTTTTGGGACGATTGGGACTCATGGGTAAGTACTTATTCTATGGAGTAATGGGGAAGAATACCCCTATATGTACGTTAATCTTAAAAGTGCTCCAAGTGTTTTGATTTTCTTAATTCGAGTCATTAGAATAGTTGATTGTAAAGTATGTAAAGATTCAAATGTAAGGGGAATTCCCATTCCCTATGATGTATTATTTTGGATGGTAGGGTAAGAGTGTATGCAAAAAAAAAAAAAAAAAAAAAAAAAAAATCGAAAAATCAAGAAAAGAAAAGAAAAAAAATAGAAAAAGAAAAAGAGAAAAACATACGGACTACCATCCCTTTTCATTCTATGTTCATTTTATGTTTTTTGTTATTTTTCACTTATTAGCTTAAGTCGAGTCTAGTCTTGGCTTAGCAACGCCATATTGTACATGTAATTGACCAAGATTGTTAACTCGCCACCAGTAAAACTTCCTTTATCCAACAAAACCGTGTATTTCATATCCCTACACCTAACGTTACAACCCTTTAAAAGACCTCTTTGATAGTTTATCCTAGGTGCTTACGCCATGTGGTGGAGGTTTGATCCTTTCCCAAGCCTATGGTAATCTATTTTGCTATGACAGGTAGTGAGAGATATCTTCCGTTTCCATATTGTAATTTATACTTTATTACACCCGAGAGATGTGAGTATCTAAACACTATTTGTGAGGTGCTTGTGTATGACCTCCGTGCTTGTCTATTGGTCTTTAGTGGAACGATTATTTGTTGTAATTACTTTTATGTTAGAGTTTAATGACCTCTAACTTGTATTTTTAGTAGAATAAAAGCGCATTTGCTTGAGGACAAGCAAATCTCAAGTGTAAGGGTATATGATGAGGCGAAAAATGAACCACTTTTAGGGGGTCATTTAAGCCCGGAATTGAATTTATTTGATCAAATATTACCCTAAATCGTTCCTTTTGTGATTTTAGGTACTTTGGGAGTGAAATCTGGAAAAGGAAGCAATTCGGACGTTTTTGGAGCATAAAAGTGAAGAAAACGCCAAAGTCTTAATTTTCCTTGCTGGGAACAGTAGGTGACGGCGTCAAGAGTAACATCCTGACGGCGTTAAGAGTAATTTCCATGACGATCCAGAACTGATTTGAAGGCGTCACGAAGTAGGGCGTCAAGAGTAAAAGTCATGATGGCCTGGAAATGCATAACACATGACGGCGTCAAAAGTAGATCAAGGCAGTCCAAGAATTATTTTGGCGGCGAGGTGACGGCGTCACCTATTTGGTCTTGACGCCGTCAGACCCTATTTCCTATATATAGTTTTCTAATTTTCACATTAAAAAGAGAGAAGTTTTGGAGAAACCCTAAGTACGAATTTGGTGCGAATTTTACAGGTTTTTCAAGGGTTCCAAACCCTTGATACCTTTCATGTGTAATTGAGATAAGTGTTCTTTTAATTCAATCAATATGTCTATGTGTTGGTTGTCTATATCTTGTTCTTGTCTTAATTCCATCATGCTAGGCTAGATCTATCTTGTGTTTGCTTGGATCTAATAAAACCTAGATGTTAATTATATGTTGATTACTTGTTTATAGTTTGTTTTGGATGAATGAATTTATATGTTAGGCTTAAGAAAACTGGCAGATCTCCAAATGGTAACATGCTTGAACGTCTTAGGAAACATGAACCGATATGCACTAGGTCTTTATTGGTTGTATTTAATGCATGAGCCACTGTTTATAATCCCTATGGTTGTGCTGGGCATGGTATAGGAGGAGATAAGAGCTCATAGAATTGGGGAGTTAAGTGCGTCACCCCATGAATGATATTAAGGAATACAATCCGTCATCCATGCAACTATAACAAGTAATTAACGTGTAAAAGATGTCTAGGGAGTAGTGAAATCTAAGTAAACACATTTTCTCCACTTATTGCTCACAACCTTAGTATAATTTCATTTTTAGTATTTTATTTTGATTGCATCTTAGTATTGGGTTAGTTGACTAGCAACTAATTCCGCCCTAAATCCTTCAAACCCGAGATATTTACTTGCTTTCTAAAAAATATAAAAATACAAAAATAATCATCCCTCATCTTTAGAACTAGTATTTAGGTTTTCTAATCCTAGCGACACTATTCCTAGCTGAACGATCAATCCCCCGGTACTTGTCACTATACTATACTACAACGATCAGGTACACTGCCTGGTGGGGGTTGTAAGCTTCTCAAGATCCCTTGAGAGGTAAAGCCTGGTGCGATTCCCACGTATCAATGAACAAATGTGACTAAATGTCTTTTTCACACATATAGAGCGTTAATGACTTGGTTTATTTTGGTGAGTATTGGTCGAATGGGCTCATCAATTGAACTAGTTTAAACATGCGTTTTTCTTGATATTACCCATTGACTTGAAAACCGTGTGACTTTGATACATGCATTCTAGTATTGTTTTACCCCAAACATGTATCACAATTGGTAACTAAATCCCATACAAGTATTGGTTTAATTAATTGGCATTTGATGCATAATTGTTTGTTTGTTCTATTTCTTGACTCATTAGGAGTGTGACAATCCTATGTGCTTATTTTACGTTCTTATATATGTACTAGAAAAAGTCAAAGTCTCTTGGGAAGATCTCTATTTACCAAAAACCATACTACACACGTACAAGTATACTTGCTCGTATGCGTTTACTAATAAAGGGTAAAAGAATTTAGAAATCTGAGTAATTTCATACGATATATCTATTTTATAGACCCGTAACACGCATCAATTCCCGCAAGGTGCGCCTTGTTTAGAGTTTATCGAAATACACTTTCAAGTGTCCTGCGTCAATAGCATGGTACTCATTCAGGTTTAAAAAAGTCCTTTTGCACCATCATTTCATACTTTAGCACTCATACCACCATAATCACATACTTACTGTGCCGGAGGTGATTCGCAAATCCAATCCCTGCGCTTCACTTAACATAGTGTTTTGCTATTTCTTACTTTCAGGTTACGAAGCAACTTGACATACAACACTCACCCTCTAATCATATCGATCACCATCGATAGGCTTGGTAGTATGATTTAATACACAATCAGCATTCTCTTGACAATTTGCGGGTCACTACTGTCGTAGCTGAGGTAACGGAGGCCGTGTGTGAAAATTCATACCGTAACTAAATACGATGATCACAAATATATCATACTAACTATGGAAACAAAAAACATACTATTTTTAAGATCTATCTTAAGTTTTAACAAATATTTGCAACATAAGATTGTACAGCGGTAACAATTTTTTGTTGGCAATGAATTTTGAGGCCCCGAGTATATAACGGGGTTTATAATTTGAGGCCCTATAAGATAGCACGTCTCACACACCCTCATATACGGCTCTGCGTGTCACTAACGTTAAACATTAAACTTAGAAAATATCAGCATCTTTGTGCTCGAAGCTTGTACCAGATATTTGTCTCAATAATAAAATATAATTCAGAAATTTGTGATAATCTTATTAGTTATTGTTTATAATAAACTTTTCCTTATTAAAATCTGTTCATTTTATTATAGTTAATATAAGTGTAGTCGTCCCTGTTCCAAGTCTGCTTAAAAGTGGTATTGGCCAAGCTTTTAAAGAATTTGTGGATGATATGGACCATTAGTGAGGCCAGTCGTGCTACGTGGGTTGAATTATTGAATGTTATAAGTCTTCCCTATCCCAAGTCTTCTTAAAAGTCTTCGGTGATTTGTTGATGGCATCCTCTTCACAATTTACGTATCACCAACGTTAAACATTAAAGTTAGAAATATCAGAATCTTTGAGTTCAAAGCTTGCACTAATTAATATATATCTATCTCAACAACAAAATAAATAGTTAAGGAATTTATGATGATTTTGTTATTGCTTATACTAAAATTTTCATTCTTATAATGCGTTCAGTTTTATTTGTAATATTGGTTCGTTTTATATATAAACGACTGCAGACATATCTTTACCGCCAATCATGGCTATAAAAACTTTGACTGGCTATTATATATATTCTTAATGAAATATCTTGGTCAAAGATGATAAGGAATTTGTGGAAGCCATTCATTTCACCAGTTGCATGTAACGACCATTAACATGCAAAAACAAAGTATAAAAAGCCAATGCTAGCTTGTTCTTACAATTTTAAGTAAGTTTTCAAAAATGAAGTTACCACAAGTAATAATTTACTTATCTTCCTCTCTTATTTCTTTTCTCTTTTACGGTCTCGCGATATTATGTCTAACTTCCGCCACCGTCTCTGCCTCCTATAGCGGTAATGAGACAGATTATCTCGCGTTGTTGTCATTTAAGTCGATGATCACCCACGATCCGTATAAAGTTCTAACCTCGTGGAACCATTCCTTTCATTTCTGTAACTGGAGTGGTATTTCATGTGGAGAGCAGCACAAACGAGTGACTGTTTTACGACATGAATTCGAAAGGCTTAGAAGGCTCCTTGTCTCCTCATGTAGGAAACCTCAGCTTCCTCCGTGAGCTTTCTCTCTGGAACAACAGCTTTCAAAGAACCATTCCTCATGAATTTGGTCGTCTATCTAGGTTACGCATTCTTTATCTTGATGAAAACAAATTCAGTGGAGTCATTCCAACAAACTTGTCTGGTTGTTCTAACCTTGAAGTGCTTTCGCTCGCTCAAAATAATCTAGCTGGAAACATACCCAAGGAGATGAGTTTACTCTCAAAACTTACTAGTCTTGTAATTCAAGACAATAAGTTAACAGGTAGAATCGCACCTTTCTTGGGGAATATCACATCAATGGAAGTGTTTTCTGCTGTCAAGAAACCGTTGGGTGGGAGCATTCCTGATACCTTGGGTCTATGGAAATGCTTGACTGCATTTTACTGTGGTGAGTGCAACTTATATGGAAGCATCCCTCATTCCATTTTCAACCTCTCACTCCTAGCAACTTTTTCTTTAGCCAGTAATCACCTCGCTGGTAATCTTCCTTCACAAATTGGTAATCAGCTCCCAAATCTTGAGTGGCTTCAGTTAAGGGATAACGAACTGACCCGGAGTTCTTCCACCTTCTTTTTCTAATTGTTCTAAATTAAGATTTCTTGAAATGAGTCACAACAATTTCAGTGGGAAGTTGACTATCGACTTTTCAAAACTAAGAGATATCTATTCAGTTAGGTTACAGTATAATAACTTCCATGAACGCGGAGAAGGTGATGACATGAGGTTTATTGATTCTTTGAAAAACTTACCAGATTAGTATATTTGGGTCTTTCTAATTGCAACTTAATAGGAGTGCTTCCGATATCAATAGGAAATCTTTCAGATCAACTCAGCTCTTTAGTTTTAGGAGACAATCAATTATTTGGAAACCTCCCTTCAAGTGTAGGTAGTCTAGTTGGCTTGACCTATTTAGATTTACAATCTAATCGATTCAAAGAAAAAATCCCCACTACCATTGGTAAACTACAAAAGCTACAACGTCTTGGTCTAAATAGCAATCAATTTTCAGAGCCTATCCCTGATGCCATCGGGAACCTATCATTGTTGATTGAACTTTATTTACAATCCAACAAGTTAGAAGGTCATATTCCATCAAGCCTTGGGAATTGTAAAGAACTTAATGTCTTAAACCTTGCTGACAATAGACTCAGTGGAGAAATACCCTCGCAACTTCTTCAACTTCCATCATTAACTATCTTATTAAATCTTTCTCAAAACAACCTGTTTGGTTCAATTCCATCAGAAGTTAAAGACCTCAGGATGTTGAGCGGTCTCGATTTATCATACAATAATTTCTCAGGTACCATTACTAGTAGCCTTGGGGAGTGCATTGGCCTTACAGTGTTATACCTTAGTGGCAACCTATTTCAAGGCATAATACCATATTCATTAAGTTCATTGGGAGGATTGCAGGTACTCGACATTTCTCAAAATAATTTATCTGGCAAAATTCCCCAATTCTTAGATAAATGGGTTTCCTTAGAATTTTTGAACCTGTCTTTTAATGACTTTGAGGGTGAAGTGCCGGTTGTAGGAGTATTCGCCAATGCAAGTGCATTTTTGGTTTTGGGGAACAACAGGCTCTGTGGTGGTTTGGTTACACTTGAGTTACCGATGTTAGTTTTAACGGATAATAAATTAATATATCATGACCGGACTCGAACTCGAGACTTCGGGATTGCACACTTTACGTATGAGTTTCAATTAATTAATAATTATTGTTTTAGTGACGAATAATTATTAAATTCACGAAATGAGCATTTAACGGCACCTAACGACCGTTGGACGAAACATGAAGGACTAGATTTGGACAAGAGTGAAAATTCGGTTCGGGTTGGGCTTTTTGTACCCATGGCCGGCCATACCCACTTCCCATAGGGTTTGGGATAGCTTTTGCTCCAAGCCTCTTGAATGCTATATAATGAGACCTCCTCTCATTCATTCATTCATCCCTTGGTTCACTTGCAAACCAAATCTCCTTCTCTTTCTCCTCTTGAGTTAGAAATCGAACTACACCCTTATAGGGTTCCTACTAGATTTCTAAACTCAAACCATTCTTGTTTAGTTGATCAACTACACCCTTCTAGGGTTCCTACGCGATCTTCTAAACATTATGTTTGGATTGCTTATGAATTAAGAACCTAGCTTTTCTTATTGAAACGCTACTAATACGTGTGTTCAAGAACGAAGTGTTGGCATACTTTTGCTAACAATGTGATTTGCCCTATTCGACTAACCCTAGTCGATCCACTATTAAACCCAATTAGGGTTTATAGTTCTTGTTCCATTGGTTTCTTGTTCTTGCTAGAAATCACAAAGAGGTACGCATCCATTTATATTCGGTTAATTTATTATTTGTATTTGATCTATTCCGCTGCGTACTCTTTGATGTTTATTTGTTTTACATTATTCAAATATTCCAACAGTGGCATCAAGAGCCGTTAATACATTATAATGAATTACCGAAACACATAAAAATTGAATCGTATGATTAATCACATGCTTGGTGTTCTTATGTTTTTATATTTTTCATAAACCCTAGATTTTATTTTTTTTATAAATGTCGATTTTTTTTTTATTTAAAAAAAAAGGAAATTAGGGTTTGATGAATTATGTGATAAAAACTTGTAGAAACCCTAGGTTGCATGTAATTTATGTGTATGGATATTGTTATATGCCGTTTGGTTGCGTTCCTTGATTGACATGATTATTTGTATAATATGTGCAATATGGGCATTCATGACACACTATGCATGTGTTGTTATGAATTATGATTTGATTAATTTCATGCTTATTTATGCGATTTTATTATAATTGATAAATTGTTTAGTAAATATTATGTATAAAGATTACTAAAATTTGATTAATTATAATATTAGGGAAGACCCTATTAATCGTGTATTAAAATCAATAGTGTGTTTTATATTGATTTTGATTTGCATGACCATTATTGTTGTTGTTTGTTTATTTTATTTTATTACTTTTGTTTTATATGTTTTTAACATGATAGTAACAAAGGGTAATTTCAATAAAATATTAAACGGACTTAATAATGGTGAAATCTTGTTTTGAGCTTACTTAATAAATCTTGGACTTTTGGTTGATTGATCGCGACTGTATTAAGTGGTTGAAAGGTGAAACTAATTATGACAAACTATTAAAGTGGGTATAAGGATGGCTACGCATTAAATTACGGCCTTAGTGAGCCTCCATTCTGGCTTACCGCTCGCCTGTGAGTCATATTTTAGTCTTTACCTAACATCCATGATAACTACGAAGCACTTAAGGCAAAGTTGTAAGTTTCTCAACGCCTCAATCAAAAGTTTGGAGATTTAAGCTCGTAAAGAAACTTATGAGTAAAAGTTTTTTACATGAAACATATGCTACAAGATGAATGCATGACATCTTTGTACATATATTTGATTACACACATCAAATTTACTACCCTTAAAATTTAAGTTATATGCCATCCAATGAAACGGAAACACCTGAAATTGGATCTACGCCAGGGCGTAACCTGACTAGATTGCAATGGAAGGGCAAATTACATGATTTCATCACTAGCAGATCAACTGGTGTGGTGTCATTATGTAAGTTTGTTGTTTCTTAAATTGGTTAACTTAATTGAGTTGATAGTGGGAACTGATCACTCAAGGCATAAGAAGATGGAGATAAAACATGCTTACATTGCAACTGCGGTTGGCAATTAATGTAAATCCCATCGATTCTAGGAATTGCAATTGAATATTGGCAATTGAGGTTCGACTCGTACCTTATTGAATAACGTCATCACTAGCAGATCAACTGATGTGATGAACTTATGTCAATTTGGATCCTAGTTTTTCAATGTAAAATTAAAATGGTTATATGATTATGAACCATGGGTATTTAATTTTCTTGAAAATTTAATTATCGAAAATACTAAAATTGAATTTTGTAATTCTTTTTGACGTATTAATGCAACATTAAAGCCGTAAACGTGGTTTGGTCTTAAATTGGTAAATTGATATAATTCTGCTTTCAAACATAATGTTTGATTGAGAAAAATTTACCGAAATGTAAGAAAGTCTATTTTTCATGAGAGAAATAAGACTCAATCCTATTCCTTTTCATGATTGAGAAATGTATGATAGGAACATAAGAATAAGACTCGATCCTATTCCTTTTCATGATTGAGAAAGGTATGATAGGAACATTAGAATAGTCTACATTCTAATATATAACTCATAGCAATCCTTAATATTTAAGGATATAGCACATCTTATTTTCCATAGAAATTTCATTACTCTAATTTGGTGAATGAATTCTTTTATAACAAACAAGGCATTTGGTTAAATGGAAAATATGAGTTATTAGAAGCTGGACAAATTACCGCAAAATTGGTAAAAGGCAAAGCTAGTATTTTATCTAGTTGTTGTGCTTTAAAGGTGCTACATACCATTATGGGGATGGTAGGCCTATTAAGGAAGAAGTTGCATGCTCAAATTCTTCAAGTTAATATCATTGATGGATAATCCATCATAAACAAAGTAGAATACACATTTTAGAACCTGAGTAATTATTACGTATGGGTTTTTCTAAATGTGTAGGAAAGTAAAAACAAGCAAATTGTTTTCACTGGTTATGAAACACGTACAATGTTGTCAAATCCAGTGGGAGCTTTGTGTTGTTTACTGAATATAGAGTTATTGTTATGTTCTCTAATTCAGTGGGAGCTACAAGAATTAATTTCTGTGTAGTAGCCCAAATTATCTTCAAGATAATTACTTTCAAATTGTAGACACTCATGTTCTTAGGATAGCCATATACGTTTCCTGATAAGACAAAGTAGTCCTACATCTACTTATGACACAAATCATATTGAAATCACATAAACAAACTTATGTTGTGTTGTTTATATACTACATGATATTGTTCAATGCACAAGTGGGAGAATTGTTCATTGTGTGCAAAGGAACAATACATAGAAATATGATGGTAGGATTCTCTTAATTGCAAGGTAAGAGATCAATGTTCTAATATGACTTATACATTTAATGTGTAACATTATCTTATGTAGAACATGTGTCATGATTATAAGACTACTTTTATGTCTTATGATATTCAAATTAAAAGAAACACTTGAATTTACAATTTACGTCAGGGTGTAACCTGCCTAGATTGCAATAGAAAGGTAAACTACATGATTTCATTACTAGCAGATCAACTGATGTAATGGAATTATGTGAGTTTGCAGTTTCTTAAATTGGATAATTCATAAAATGACATAAGCAAATGAAGTAGTAAATTAACTTGAAATTACTATTGAAACCAAGTGATGGTGTTCACAAATACTTTAGTTATTTATGTTTATATCTTCTTATAAACATGAAGTCTTTTAACTATTACAAGACTTATAATAAAGTAATACGTTAAACTTGTTATGTTTTAAACAAGAAATCATTGAGTTGATCAATGATGTACAACGTAAAGTGAGAATATAACAGTTTATGTCTTCTTAAGACATGAACATGAAGTAACTTGTTCAAAAGGTACTTATGTTATATAGCATGCAATTGGCTTGGAAATTCTATTGTACCAATTAAGTTGACTTAGTTGGTAAATAGGTAAGCCAAAGGGAATAAGTTTATCTTACATATTGTTAGTTTGTCTCACAATATTAATTCTAATGAAACATCACAAGTTGGTGGTGTGTTCAGTTAGGAAAAATCAAACTCTTGTTATATTGTTTGATTAAAAGATAAATATGACTTCTTTTCTTCCAAAAGTTATCAAGGTTAGAAAATTGAGTATGAATGAATATACTCAATAAGACTCCAACCTAGAAGATTAAATAAGACATTATGTGATGAATCACATTAAAGTCTTAAAATGAAGTTCTGATTTTGTTAATAAGTAGTTTTAACAAACAAGAGTCAGGAACTGTAAAATATTTTTTGTAATATCCCAAATGAGAACGATTTAGTGTTGCTCATCTTGCTAAAGTATTTATAAAATACAAAAGGCAAGTGGGAGTTTTGTTTAGATCTTGAAAGATCAAAAAATTACAAAATATATAATCTTCTAAAACCACACTAGTGAAAATCATGATGGGATTTGAAATGTAAAGGTTAAATCTCAACATGATGAAACTCTCATTCATAGATCCGTAGGGATGTCTCAGATATTTAATTAATATGCTGAGAATTATGAATTACAGGATCAAAGTAAGCCTGTTAATCATAATGACGCATTTACTAATTATGGTAAATTGCTCATACTATGAATGTTAAGATGCTGTCCATAAAGATAAGTCAACTTTGAAAATTTGTTTTATCTTAATGAAGATGAGTTTCTGCAAAAGAAGAAAAACCCTAGAGGTTTAAATCTTTGCATAAAGAATCATATGGACAAAATTGTATACATATTTTAATGTATGTCTTATGACAAGATTATTAATCATACTTGAGTAATTAATTATGATTGAATACTCTTTCCTAAGCACATTAAAATACAAAGATGGTAATTGTCATACTCATTTTTATGAATATGAAATTTGACCATGGATTATAAAACCTCTTTCTTATATAATTACTTAAGCGAGGACGATGAGTAATTAAGAGTTTTATGAATTCATTTAATCTTTGAAAGTATACAAAATGCAAGAATCCAAGTATGGATAGATGCATGCATCAAGGAGATAAATCTTATGTTTAAATATTAAATCTATGTTTTGATTTATAATTTAAAATAAGATAACTCCTAAGTAATTCTGAAAGCTAGTGGGAGTATTATGTTTACTTATTTAAATCATATATGTTGTATAACATATAGGAAGTAACATTCTATATAAGTTAAATGGTAAGTCATAACTTGGAATGAAACTTTACTTGAAAGATTTAATAAGTAAAACATACAACCTTGAATATATGTTTATTGATGTAAACATGTACGGTAAATGAATCTAATAGAACATGATATATCATTTAGAAAGTTTAAATGGATATGTAGTACATGAATGAAATTTAGTTGGACACGAGAATTTTTCATGTACATCATGTTGTTGTTATATCATGCTTTGATAAAAGATGATTTGACAACATTGATATCTAATTGAAAGATATTAGATAAGTTGTGTAATGAATATTCTAAAGGAATATATTTGGATATAGAATCACATCCTCATCCTGGAACAATTTCTAGATTTTATAAAATGAACAATTTGTAAAATTGTCATAGCCAACAAACTTGAAAGTTTGGATGGAATAAAACATTACACATTGAAGTTTACGGAAAAAAGCATATTGTTGTTTGCATACAATGATGCTAATAAAATTGAGATGACACTCAATACTAGTCATGGAAGGATTTCATCCTTGTTAATAGCCATGTGTACTAGTTATGCTTAACGAAAAGCATAGTTGCATTATACGTTAAAGAATAAGAATACTTTAAACTTTAAAGGTTTGGAAGTTTAATTATCATAAATTGTATGTTGAGGATGCCATACACATTTTATGATGTATTATGTGGTTATATCAAATTATTTGAATACACATATACAAGAATTTCATTATTGAAATAAGTATTCTCAAAATTCCGATAGATCAAAGTTAGTTGAATAATGCCTTGTCAACAAGTATGATTATCATTACTTGGGCATAATTGTCAACAAGTATGATTGCTATTACTTGAGACAAAATTCATTAACAAGAATTTTTCATGCATTGATCTATTTAGTATTTGGATAAGGGATATTAAGCAATTATTATTTAATAATGAATTAAAGTACTGAGTACGTTTGTTTTCATTAATAATAGATTGTATCCCATATTTGCATGTTTAATCCATGAATAACTTATGTTATGTTATTCTAAATAGTCCGTTGTCAATTAATGATATGGGAGTATCATTGAACTAAGACAAATGTGAGATTTGGTATAATATATAAATTATATTGGTGCGTAGACACGCCAAATTCACATGATATTCAATACTGGATAAATTGGATATAGGACAAAATCCCAATTACATGATTGTACTTATGGATGTTGTCATTAGAGTAAATCATGAATATTTATCCTCAGACTTGAGATACCAGGTAACTACTGTGGATGTAGCTCATTTTCTGTGAGATAATCTAACGCTATCCGTAACTGGTAGTTATAAGGATTATTTTCAGAGGTGATGCGAAGTTCATAGGTTATGCTTGTAGTCAATACAGGATTTGGTTCCTTCAAATTTATTTTGAAGTTTAATACTGTTTGGCCACTCGTAGGATTAACAAGATGTTTGCATGGCCATGCCCAAGGTCTATCTGGAATACGTTCAAAAGAGTTGGTAATCTTGCTTAATCATAAATAACGAGAAACACTAGTTAATTATGGAATGACTTCAATCCATATCCATATTAACATAGTATTAGAATCAAAAGGATAAGTATGATGATGAATCATCAAATGTGGTTTTTTCCAGGAAACCATACTCGAGATCGTTCTGGGGACATTGGCGTGTTATGCTAGACTAACCATTGTCATTGCTACATTAATCTATATCCGAGTGGGAGCTGTTAGTTTTAACGGATAATAAATTAATATATCATGACCGGACTCGAACTCGAGACTTCGGGATTGCACACTTTACGTATGAGTTTCAATTAATTAATAATTATTGTTTTAGTGACGAATAATTATTAAATTCACGAAATGAGCATTTAACGGTACCTAACGACCGTTGGACGAAACATGAAGGACTAGATTTGGACAAGAGTGAAAGTTCGGTTCGGGTTGGGCTTTTTGTACCCATGGCCGGCCATACCCACTTCCCATAGGGTTTGGGATAGCTTTTGCTCCAAGCCTCTTGAATGCTATATAATGAGACCTCCTCTCATTCATTCATTCATCCCTTGGTTCACTTGCAAACCAAATCTCCTTCTCTTTCTCCTCTTGAGTTAGAAATCGAACTACACCCTTATAGGGTTCCTACTAGATTTCTAAACTCAAACCATTCTTGTTTAGTTGATCAACTACACCCTTCTAGGGTTCCTACGCGATCTTCTAAACATTATGTTTGGATTGCTTGTGAATTAAGAACCTAGCTTTTCTTATTGAAACGCTACTAATACGTGTGTTCAAGAACGAAGTGTTGGCATACTTTTGCTAACAATGTGATTTGCCCTATTCGACTAACCCTAGTCGATCCACTATTAAACCCAATTAGGGTTTATAGTTCTTGTTCCATTGGTTTCTTGTTCTTGCTAGAAATCACAAAGAGGTACGCATCCATTTATATTCGGTTAATTTATTATTTGTATTTGATCTATTCCGCTGCGTACTCTTTGATGTTTATTTGTTTTACATTATTCAAATATTCCAACAACCGAAATGCAAGGAGAATGGTAGTAAGAAAAAGAAGTTTCCTTTCTTGTTATTATTCATAATGGGACAATGTTGAGTTGTGATTTTTGGCATATCAAACTCAAAGAAGACTGGTGAAACATGAAATTACCATGTTTCATAATTTAATATTTTTCCAACACATGTTTATGAAGTGATTGTATTTATGTACTCAAAATTTGTACTTTGAGGAAATATGAAATTTTGATTTTTATTTTCTTTAACCATCGTTTATGACCTTTTGACCGACTAATTCATGTGGTTTGAGCAAAAGTCATGTGTGGTAATTGCTGGGATTTTACTAATAAAAGTTTTGTTGTGTTTTTATAGTGACCCACGAAATGGTTATTTCTATCACAAAATCATTGCAAATTAACCATCATTATGGTAAGAATGTGCCTAATCGGAATGGTGACGGTTATATCTATTAAAAAGGCATCTATGAGCTAACCATAGCGACTTTTTGAATTAGTTTCAGCTAGCGACGATTTATCTGTTGCTAGGTTGTCGCGAAAGAGTCGCTAATTGCACTTTTTTGTGAACCATTGTGACTGTTACGAATAGAAGTGTCTCTAAGGCCATTTGAAAGGGTATTGTGAGTGTTTTGAAGGATCACATGTGCCTATATAAAAGGTGTGAATTTGCCACTTTGGAATCATCAAACACAAATACCTCATCTACCTCCATCATGAAAACATATTAGATTCGATAGATTCAAGTTTCATACTTGATTTGATTGTTGTATCCTCTAAACAGTTTGTACTCATAGGACGAATTTCTGTTTAAGGGCTGTGGACGTATGGTCCGGACTGGGCCAGGAATGGGTCAGGCCCGACAGACAGCGGCCCACTCTACGCCTAAACCCTAATCCATGCCTTATAAATACTGGGCTAGGATTCTCTTCTTGACACAACACAACAACACAACATGTTACCCTAAACCTAACTCTTATATGCTATATCGCATGGAGACTAACTTGACCGTCGGAGGTGGATCTCGGGGCTACGGCCTCGCGTCCACTCCTAATGGGTTCTCTTTGTTGACAGATCTACTCAGGGCTCGAGAAGACGACTAACGGCTCAAGGAGAGTCGTCGAATCCAGTCCGCTCCAGATTATGCATCAACAAGTTGGCGCCATCCGTGGGACCTAACTATGACAAGTTTCGTGTTCTCACATCACTGGAAAGCAATCATCGAGTTCAAAAGCCAGTATTCTTTCTTTATTTTTCTGCTAGTACACGATACAAGCAAAACCAATATAAAAACCTGTGCATAGAATTTCATTCACTTGTCCAACCATTCGGCAGTTTGCAACATTCGATTGGTTTAAAAACAAGAAAGTCAAACATATCAAGCTTTAAAAAGAATTTATATTCTTGTTTGTTTAAAAAGTCAAACGTACAGTTCGCATTCGTGCACAATACAGCGTACACGCTAATTGGTGATGTAAGATAATAATATGTCCACAATATTTTTTAAAAATAAAAAAAGTATCTCCATAGTTTTTGTGCATTAAAATATGTTATCTTTTATATATTCAGAAGATTTTATGTAAATCTTTTAACTTGGTAAACACGATTTTACCTATAGCCGCACTAAGTCCGCACGATCGGACCTACTTTATCTTTTAGCCGCGAACAACGCAGTCACGATAAATCCACCCGCGTTAGGCCGTGCGTTCGGGCATCTTCGCAGATTGGCGCCATAAGCGCACTGTCACGTACAGGCACCACGATGCTAGTCAATCGCCATGAGCGCACTGGACAAAAGCCGTGGTCATCTGCGATCATCCACAAACATTAGAGTCTATGCGGTCATGATACATCCATCTGCGTCTATTCGTGCGATTGAAACTATTAGTCGCGGTCACGGTGTGTCCATCCGCACCATTGTTTTTATTATAATAAAATAGAAAAAAATCAATTAATCGCCATGAGCGTACTGCGTTCGCAGATTAGCTACGTGTTACTTCTCTTATATAGTTTGTAAAACCTCACGATAGGTGTAATTCAAACTACTACTTCTCTTATGTGTTAATTATATATGCTATGTGCTATATATTGCTTCACGCTAATCTTTTACTTCATTAGGTTTTATATGTTGCGATTCGCGGCATATACTTATAATATTTGCATTAAGTGTTTTTCAGGATTTGAATAACTATGTTTAAATTCTCCTACACGAGTAGCACCATCAAACTTGGGGGGCTACCAGGGTATATACTACCACTGTTTCCGTACGCGTCACTCAGGTATATTTGGAAGCAGATTGTACGTAAGAGGTATTGCAAGCCCGGTACAAAGACGGATTTAAATATTCGCACCATCTTGCCGCAGGGGAGACGTCCTCTGTTGGTTGTAAAGACGAATGTAATGTTCGCGCACAGCGCGCACCTCTGTCGCGCACAGCGTGCATCCTTGTCGCGCACAGCGCGCACTTCTGCCACAGAAGCACGTCTTCTGTCGCACCATGTTGCATCGCTACTGGTACAAAAGGTATGCCCTTACCCAGGATGCAACATATGAGATCCACCTTCACCATTGTGAGCCAATCGCAATCGCAATCCCAGTGTGCACTGTCGCATGTAGGCTGCGCAGTATGGTCCGTCCCATGTGCATACAAGTTGCGCACACATGGGCCATGCCGTCATGGTTGATTGGGCCTACGCGGCCATGAACAGAACTTAAGTCTAGCATAACATAGCCATGCACTATGTCACACTAGACTTGGGGGGCTTGTGGACGTATGGTTCGGACTGGGCCAGGAATGGGTCAGGCCCGGCAGACAGCGGTCCACTCTACACCTAAACCCTAATCCATGCCTTATAAATATAGGGCTGGGATTCTCTTCTTGACACAACACAACAACACAACAGGTTACCCTAAACCTAACTCTTATATGCTATATCGCATGGAGACTAACTTGACCGTCGGAGGTAGATCCCGGGGCTACGGCCTCAGGTCCACTCCTAACGGGTTGTTGACAGGTCTACTCAGGGCTCGAGAAGACGACTAACGGCTCAAGGAGAGTCGTCAAATCCAGTCCGCGCCAGATTATGCATCAACAAGGACACTGTTAATAGCATGCCTCAATCTGTTATTGTACTCTTACGATTTTGTAAAAAATAATTTGTATTACGTTTATAAATTTCCTATCAATCTTAAATAGAAAATTTTCATGATGGATCCATCGATTCTGAAATCGCATGTGGAAAAACCTAAAAAGTTTAAAGGGTCTGATTTTCGTCGTTGGCAACAGAAGATGTTATTTTATTTGACAACGCTGCATGTGTCAAATATTCTCATGAATCCTGAATCAACAGATCCGTATGTGGAAGGACAGAATGTTCTCATAGAGGAACAAGTGGCAGACTATAATAGGGCCGCCTCATTATGGAATCATAACGAATCTATTTGCAGAAATTATCTTCTAAATGATTTGGATGATTCCCTTTATGATATTTATTCTTCGTTTACAAGTGCAAGGGAAATTTGGGAATCATTGGAAAAAATAAAATAAAGGACTAAAGTTGCATATGTTCCAAGAAGTTAAATTGTTGTTGGCAAATTCTTGAACTTCAAGATGAATGATGCAAAGGCTGTTGTGAAACAAGTGGAAGAACTCCAAATTATAGTTCACGAATTGGAAGTAGAAGGCATGGGTATTAACTCTAACTTTCTTGTTGGTTCCATTATTGAAAAATTACCCTAATTCTGGAAAAAATTTAAGTTATATCTTAAACATTTGACTGACGATATGAGTTTTGAGCAACTTGTTCTCAAAATTCGTGTTGAGGAAGATAACAGGATGCAGGAAAAGGCTGATGCAAATTCAATAGAACCAAATAGAAACATGGTTCGAGAAAGCTCTTCCAAATAAAAGTCCAACCACAAAAACAAAGGCAAAAATGGTGTTAGGTCTGTGGGAAACCTGGGCATAAAGCCAAGGATTGTCGCCACAAGAAAGAACATGGATGCGGACATTCTGAAGGAAATTCTAACCAAGCAAACCATGTGAAATCTTAGAAAGAATTTGCTGGAGTAATTGAAGCCTTCTTGACTACAAGTGTTGTTGATTGGTGGCTTGATACTGGTGCCACAAAGCACATATGCAGCTCAAGAAAGATGGTTGTATCTTACCAAAAGGTGAATGATACAGAACCATTGTTCATGGGGAATGGAACTTCTTCAAAGATTGAAGGAAAAGGGAAAGTCATATTGAAGTTGACTTCTGAAAAGGATCATGTACTCTCAAACGTGCTGCATGTACCAAACATCACCAAAAATCTAATTTCTGACCATATTCTTAGTAATAAGGGATTTGAACTTGTATTTGAATCAGACAAATTTCTAATCACTAAAGGTAGTGTCTATGTTGGAAAGGGTTACCTTGATGAGGGACTCTTCAAACTAAGTGTTGTAACTAATGACAATGTTATTAATAATAATAACGTGGGCACTAGAACCGCTTATGTGTACATGATTGATCCTTCTTTCTTATGGCCTTCTAGATTAGGCCATGTTAATTTCTGTTCCTTGCCAAGAATGATAAACTTAGGCATGTTGCCGAAATGGCTCATATGAACAAATATGACTAATCGTCTTTTTCACACATATAGAGCGTTAATGACTTGGTTTATTTTGACGAGTATTGGCCGAAAGGACTCGTATGAACAAATGTGACTAAATGTCTTTTTCACACATATAGAGCGTTAATGACTTGGTTTATTTTGGTGAGTATTGGTCGAATGGGCTCATCAATTGAACTAGTTTAAACATGCATTTTTCTTGATATTACCCATTGACTTGAAAACCGTGTGACTTTGATACATGCATTCTACTATTGTTTTACCCGAACGTGTTCAACACTCTATCGCAATTGGTTACTAAATCCATACAAGTATTGGTTTTAATTAATTGGCATTTGATGCATATTTGTTTGTTTGTTCTATTTCTTGGCTCATTAGGTGTGTGACAATCCTATGTGCTTATTTTACGTTCTTATATATGTACTAGAAAAAGTCAAAGTCTCTTGGGAAGATCTCTATTTACCACAAACCTTACTACACACGAACAAGTATACTTGCTCGTATACATTTTCTAATAAAGGGTAAAAGAATTTAGAAATTTGAGAAATTTCGTATGATATATCTATTTTATAGACCTGTAACACGCATCAATTCCCGCAAGGTGCGCCTTGTTTATTGGATTAGGGTTTACCGAAATACGCTTTCAAGTGTCATGCGTCAATAGCATGGTACTCATTCAGGTTTAAAAAAGTCCTTTTGCACCATCATTTCATACTTTAGCAATCATACCACCATAATCACTTACTTACTACGCCGGAGGTGATTCGCATGTCCAACCCCTGCGATTCACTTAACATAGTGTTTTGCTATTTCTTACTTTCAGGTTACGAAGCAACTTGACATACAACACTCACCCTCTAATCGGATCGATAACCATCGATAGGCTTGGTAGTATGATTTATTGCATAATCAGCATTCTCTTGAGAATTTGCATGTCACTGTTGTCGTAGTTGAGGTAACTGAGGCCTTGTGCGAAAACTCATACCGTACCTAAATATGATGATCACAAATATATCATACTAACTATGGAAACAAAAAACATACTATTTTTAAGATCTATCTTAAGCTTTAACAAATATTTACAACATAAGATTGTACAGCGGTAACAATTTTTAGTTGGAAGTGAATTTTGAGGCCCCGAGTATATAACGGGGTATATAATTTGAGGCCCTATTTGGTAGCATGCCTTGCACACCCTCATATACAGTTGTGCGTGTCACTAACATTAAACATTAAACTTAGAAAATATCAGCATCTTTGTGTTCGAAGCTTGTACCAGATCTTTGTCTCAATAATAAAATATAATTAAGGAATTTGAGATAATCTTATTAGTTATTGTTTATACTAAACTTTTCGTTATTAAGATCTGTTCATTTTATTAGTTAATAAAGTGTAGTCGTCCCTATTCCAAGTCATCTTAAAAGTGGTATTGGCCAAGCTTAAAAAGAATTTATGGATGATATAGACCATAGGTGATGCCAGTCGTATTGAATGTTATAAGTCTTCCCTATCTCAAGTCTTCTTAAAAGTCTTCAGTGATTTGTTGATGGCATCTCTTCATTGCGTGTCACCAACGTTAAACATTAAAGTTGGAAAATATCAGCATCATTGAGTTCAAGCTTGCACTAAATATGTATCTCAACAACAAAATATATAGTTAAGGAATTTATGATGATTTTGTTATTGCTTATACTAATCAAATTTTCGTTATTATAATGCCTTCAGTTAAGTTTTATTTGTTAATGTTGGTTCGTTTTATATATAAACGACTGTAGACATATCTTTACCGCCAATCATGGCAGTAAAAACTTTGACTGGCTATTAAATTCTCAATGTAATGTCTTGGTCAAGATGATAAGGAATTTGTGGAATTTCGTTTCACCAGTTGCATGTCACGACCATTAACATGCCAAAAACTAAGTATAAAAAGCCAATAATGCTTGTTCTAATAATTTTAAGTTTTCAAAAATGAAGTTACCACAAGCAATAATTTACTTATCATCTTCCGCTCTTATTTCTTTTCTCTTTTACAGTATCGCGATATTAAGTCTTACTTCCGCCTCCGTCTCTGCTTCCTATGGCGGTAATGAGACTGATTATCTCGCGTTGTTGTCATTTAAGTCAATGATCACCCAAGATCCAAACAAAGCTTTAACCTCGTGGAACCATTCCTTTCATTTCTGTGACTGGAGTGGTATTTCATGTGGAAAGCGGCACAAACGAGTGACTGCTTTACAACTGTTTTCGAAAGGCTTAAAAGGCTCCGTGTCTCCTCATGTAGGAAACCTCAGCTTCCTCCGTGAGCTTGATCTCGGGAACAACAGCTTTCAAGGAACCATTCCTCATGAACTTGGTCGTCTATCTAGGCTACGTCATCTTTATCTTTATGGAAACAAATTCAGTGGAGTCATTCCAACAAACTTGTCTGGTTGTTCTAACCTTGAAGTGCTTTCGCTCGCTCAAAATAATCTAGCTGGAAACATACCCAAGGAGATGAGTTTACTCTCGAAACTTACTAGTCTTGTAATTGACAGAAATATGTTAACAGGTGGAATCCCACCTTTCTTGGGGAATATCACATCAATGGAAGTGTTTTCTGCTGTCAAGAACCCGTTGGGTGGGAGCATTCCTGATACCTTGGGTCTATGGAAAAGCTTGACAGCATTTGACTCTGGTGAGTGCAACTTATATGGAAGCATCCCACATTCCATTTTCAACCTCTCACTCCTAGTTAATTTTTCCTTAGATGAAAATCACCTCACTCGTAGTCTTCCTTCAGAAATTGGTGTGATGCTCCCAAATCTTGAGCGCCTTCAGTTAAGAAATAACGAACTGACTGGAGTTCTTCCACCTTCTCTTTCTAACTGTTCTAAATTAAGACATCTTGAAATGGATGACAACAATTTCAGTGGGAAGTTGACTATCGACTTTTCAAAATTAAGAGATATTAATTCAGTTAGATTACAGGGTAACAACTTCCATGGACGTGAAGAAGGTGATGACATGAGGTTTATTGATTCTTTGAAAAACTGCACCAGATTAGAATATTTAGTTCTTTCAAATTGCAGCTTAACAGGAGTGCTTCCGATATCAATAGGTAATCTTTCTGATAAACTCAGCTATCTAAGTTTAGGGGAAAATCATTTATTTGGAAGCCTCCCATCAAGTATAGGTAGTCTAAATGGCTTGACCTATTTAGATTTACAATCTAACCGATTCGAAGGTAAGATCCCCAGCACCATTGGTAAACTTCAAAAGCTACAAGTTCTTGGTCTAAATAGCAATCAATTTTCAGGACCAATCCCAGATGTCATAGGGAACTTATCATTGTTGATAAAACTTAATCTAGATTCCAACAAATTAGAAGGTCATATTCCATCAAGCCTAGGGAATTGTAAACAACTTAGTGTGTTAAACCTTGCTGACAATAGACTCAGTGGAAAAATACCCTCACAACTTCTTCAACTTCCATCATTAACTATCTTATTAAATCTTTCTCAAAACAACCTGTCTGGTTCAATTCCATCAGAAATTAAAGACCTCAGGATGTTGAGCGGTCTCGATTTATCTTACAATAATTTGTCAGGCACCATTACTAGTAGCCTTAGTGAGTGCATTAGCCTTACAGTGTTAAACCTTAGTGGCAACCTATTTCAAGGCATAATACCATCTTCATTAAGTTCATTAAGAGGATTGCAGGTACTTGAAATTTCTCAAAATTACTTATCTGGCAAAATTCCCCAATTCTTAGATAAATGGAATTCTTTAGAATTTTTGAACCTATCCTTTAATGATTTTGAGGGTGAAGTACCAGTTGTAGGAGTGTTTGGAAATGCAAGTTTATTTTCGGTTTTGGGGAACAATAGGCTCTGTGGTGGTTTGGTTACACTTGAGTTACCCAAATGCAAGGTGAATGGTAGTAAGAAAAAGAAGTTTCCTTTCTTCTTATTATTCATCTTGATTGCACAGACATTGCTCGTTGTATTATATTGAGCTGCAGCGTATCCTCGATGTGCTTCAAAATATATAAGGTACTTTGTTCTCAATCTCTTTTGTAGAATCTGATTTTACTTGATTTGGTCAATAATTCATCACTAAAACGGTTTTATTCTTGTCTTTTTGAACTCTTTCAGGTCTAATAAAAATCCATAGAGTTTGGAGAGTTTATGAATGGTGTTGATTTTGTGAAGTCAAACTTTGCAATGTGGTGTAAAGTCAAGATTGCCACCTTCAATACTTTAGTGATCATAGTTGGTAGTTGTGCTATCCAAAGTCTCTCCTAAAATGTCTTTGTTCTTTTATGACACCAAAATTGAATGTTTTTGTGCATTATTGAGCTTGATGGTTTTCACTTTTTATTATGGTAGATTTTGGATCTTTCCATCTCGTTGTTAGTTGTGGTAACCATAGTTTCATTTTGGCCGACTAATCCACGTGGTTTGAACAAAAGTATTGTGTCGTAATAGTATCTCTTTCAACTAAATAGTTGTTAGTTCAAGTCACGTGAGACAAATTTGTGGTGTATAGACTATGAAATAATTTTCATTCAAAGAAAATCTTGTATAGACTATGAGATAATTTCCATTTTGTGAGGGATAAAATCAAGGCTTACTGATTATTCAATTAATTCTTGCTAGTTGAGACTGTAAAGATAAAAGTTAGTCTTCTTTATCGGTGTTTGGATGCCAAGGAACCAGCGTAGTGTCTTATTTGTCTCATACTTAAACACCTTGGATTTGTACATTTGATTTTGAAGTATTGGTAGAATGATGTTTATTTTCAAGTTACAAGAATAATATTTGACTTGTGTCAGCATTGCAAATATAGTTAACTTGCATGACGCTTGGGCCTTGGTGTATGAAAACTTAACTTGCGCAAACATAAATATATGTGTCGAAAGGAGTAGACTCTTGGTCTCAAAACAAAAACTACGAAAGACATTTTTTTATAACAGCATTAGTATATATAAATAAGACTAAACAAGTAAGAAGCTAGAAAAGTTGCAAACAAGATGAAATAGCATTACAAGGGTTACATATCCAATCAATCCACTTAATGGGGACTTTCTTTTGTCTACTAGAGCACCAAGTAAATGATGATAGTTTGATATTATCAAGGATGAGGCGCTTGTTGGGTCGTTTTGGTGCGAAAATCATATCATTACGGAACCTCCATAAGGTCCATAGGGTAGCTTGAACAACCGTGTCAAAAAAACTTTGTTGTGACAGCTGGGAGGGGAACCATATCACCAAGATTGATTGCATCAGATAGACATGTGATTGTGCATGTATGGATGTTCCACCGGTCTACGAGACCCTTCCAAATTTCCTTAGCGATACTACATGAGACGAAGATGTGTTCTTCAGTTTCAGTTACCTCGTCACAAAGGGGGCATAGGAGACTATGAAGATCGATACCCCTGAAGTCTAGATTAGATCTTGTACGTTGGGTGTCTTTGGTTTACAGTTTTCCAAGTGAAAACATCCCCTTTCAATGGGATCAGGTTGTTCCATCTTGTGGGTGATGACATAGTTGGTGGAGGTGAAGATGTATTAATGATGTGAGATCTCATCCCTTTAATTAACCGTAAAAAGTCTTGTGTCGTCCACAATGCATTCCCATGAGTCAATGTCATCAGTAAGGCGAAGTTGGGCCACTAAATTTCAAAGGGCAGTCAGCTCATCAAATTCGGGAACAGACCGAATGGGTCTGCGCCACGCCCAATGGAATTCAAGGCCAGTATGAGGAGAAGGATCAATGACAGTATCAAGAGTATCAGGAACAACCTGTGTTGAAGACATGATTGCCCCTTATCTTGGTGTCATTGTTATTTTGTTAGATGTTTTCTAAATGTCCATTACTGATAACCATGGAGCACAGTGGCTGTAAAACATCTATGCTAAAACCTTATGTGATGTTCTTAGTCATGTTACTATCAAATCAACCTATGAACGCCACTATAAGCTACTACTTGTGTGATTTTCCCGCCATATTCAACTTTGGTGACTCGAATTCTGATACTGGTGGCTAGGCAGCCACGTTTGGACAGGCTCCTCCACCCAATGGGGAGACATTTTTCTATCGTAGGTTCTGATGTCTAATACAATGAGATGAGATACTTCCATTGACTTTGCTTGTAGAGTTGACCATATTTGCATTGTTTCCATTGTCCCTCCCACAAGTAGGCACAGTGTAAGGATCACACATGCCAAACTTGGAAAGGCATCAATGAAAAGGATAAGTATGGAGCGCCTTTGTGAGAATGTCTGCTATTTGGGCAGTTATTGGTACAAAGATAGGAAGAATTCGCCCTGCCTTGATTTTATCCCTCACAAAATGGAAGTCAACTTCTATGTGTTTAGTCCTAGCATGTTGTACAGGATTGGATGTTAAGGCTATAGTTGAAGCATTATCACAGAAGACCTTGACTGGTTCAGCAGGTTTGATGTGTAGATCCTTGAGAAGTGAAAGAAGCCATGTGATATCACAAGAACAATCTGCCAAAGCTCTGTATTCTACCTATATGGAGGATCTAGAAACCAATTTTTGCTTTTTAGAGTGCCATGAGATTAAGCGTTTGCCAGGAAATATTCCAAAACCTAATATAGATCTTCTAGATGAAGGGCAATTAGCCCAATCATTGTCACAATAGGCCTGCAAATTAGGAGAGGTGTATCTTGAAAAGAATAGACCGTGCCCTGGACTCAACTTGATGTACCTGATAACACTCATCAAGGCTTTTAAGTGAGGTGTATGAGGTGATTGAGAAAATTGGCTGAGTAGCTATGTAGCAAAAGCTATGTCAGACCAGCTAATTGTGAGGTAAATCAACTTGCCAACAAGTGTTCTGTAGAATGATGGATCTGCAAGTGGTTCACCTTTATCATAAGTCAGTTTAAATTTTGGATTGAGAGGGGTTTTGGCATGTTTGGTGTCCATGATCCCAGCATGTTCAATGAGGTCCAAGGCATATTTCTTTTGTGTCATAACAATCCCTTTTGAGCTTCTGAAAAATTCTATCCCAAGGTAGTAATTCAGTTGTCCAAGGTCTTTGATACTGAATTGGTTGTGAAGTTTCTCTTTGATGAGGTTGATTGAAGACAATGAGTTGCCTGCTAAGAGAACATCATCCACATAGATTAAGAGAACCATGGAAACTGTGTTGGAGTAGTAGGTAAAGAGAGATGTGTCTGAATGACTTTGTGTGAAACCAAGGGATAGGAGAAAGGTGGTAAGCTTGATGTACCATTGTATGTTGGCTTGTTTTAATCCATACAAGGATTTCTTAAGTCTGCATACAGAGTTTGGAGGGTGAGCTTTGCTGTAACCACTGGGAAGGTACATGTATACCTCCTCATTGAGATCATCATGGAGGAAGCCATTGTTAATGTCCAATTGGTGAATGCGCCAGTTAGAAATAGAAGCCACAGCAAGTATTGTCCTTACAGTTATCTTTACAGCAAGTATTGACCTTTAGTTTCATAAATTTGACTTTTCTTGAATCTTTTATTGAGAAAGCTTAAGGCTTTCTCCTCTTCTGATAGGAAGCAAAAATGGTATCGAGCAGTGTATGATTCAGTTTCATAAAAAGTTAAACTTTTCATGTTAACATGCTTGGACCCAATATTGAAACATTCATAAGTAAAAATGGGGAGAAATAGCCATCTGTACTATTATTGGTTATTTGTTGTACTGACTGCTTCTGAACCTGTTAACAATGACAGAGGATTCTTGCTGGGTAAATCCGGCCCCTTTACCACCATGGGTCTATCATAGTAGGTACTGCTGCTTTGGGTCCTTATTGGCGGACTATTGAGTCTTTGGTTTCTTCCATTGTTTAAGAAGCGAGAGTTAATTCGTGTACAATGGAATGTATTTTCTGTAAAATGGAATATATAAATGTTCTCGTAATAAAGAAATGCATTTAACGTTATCTAATAGATATTAAATAATTGATGGATGCATGATTGAATGTTTACAAGTTACATACAAAAGGAAGGTGTCAAGTTGCTTACATCTATAGGTGATGAGTAAAGTTATAATGCAGCAATATAAGTCTAGTCTTCCCACTCCCAAGTTTTCTTCAAAGTCTTTTATGATATGATTATACATAGAAATAAGTTATTATTAGTCAAGGAATTAGTGGATGGTAGACAATAGGTGTTGCTAGTTGTGCTATAATGCAATATAAGTGATATGATTATGCATAGAAATTAGTTATTATCCATCATATTGTCTTGCTCAACCCGACTATAAGAAGCCGATACTTATTCATATAATTTTAAGTTAATTGCCAAAAATGAATTCACCACAAGCAATGATTTGCTTATGAGCTTGCTCTTGTATTTCTTTTCTCTTTTATGGTCTTGCGATAATATGTCTTACTTCTGCCAATGTCTCCACTTCCTATGGCGGTAATGAGACTGATTATCTCGCGTTGTTGTCATTTAAATCAATGATCACTCAAGATCCAAACAAAGTTCTAACCTCGTGGAACCATTCCTTTCATTTCTGTGACTGGAGTGGTATTTCATGTGGAAAGCGGCACAAACGAGTGAGTGCTTTACGACTGTTTTCGAAAGGCTTAGAAGGCTCCTTGTCTCCTCATGTAGGAAACCTCAGCTTCCTCCGTGAGCTTGATCTTGGGAACAACAGCTTTCAAGGAACCACTCCTCATGAACTTGGTCGTCTATCTAGGCTACGTCATCTTTATCTTTATGGAAACAAATTCAGTGGAGTCATTCCAACAAACTTGTCTGGTTGTTTTAACCTTGAAGTGCTTTCACTCGCTCAAAATAATCTAGCTGGAAACATACCCAAGGAGATGAGTTTACTCTCGAAACTTACTAGTCTTGTAATTAACAGAAATATGTTAACAGGTGGAATCCCAACTTTCTTGGGGAATATCACATCAATGGAAGCATTCTCTGTTGAAGGGAACCCGTTGGGTGGGAGCATTCCAGATACCTTGGGTCATTTGAAAAGCTTGACGTTATTTTACTCTGGTGAGTGCAACTTATATGGAAGCATCCCTCATTCCATTTTCAACCTCTCACTCCTAGTTAATTTTTCCTTAGTTGAAAATCACCTCACTGGTAGTCTTCCTTCAGAAGTTGGTAATCAGCTCCCAAATCTTGAGTTCCTTCAGTTATGGGGTAACGAACTGACCGGAGTTCTTCCACCTTCTTTTTCCAATTGTTCTAAATTAAGACTTCTTGAAATGGAAGACAACAATTTCAGTGGGAAGTTGACTATCAACTTTTCAAAATTAAGAGATATTAATTCAGTTAGATTACAGGGTAACAACTTCCATGGACGCGAAGAAGCTGATGACATGAGGTTTATTGATTCTTTGAAAAACTGCACGAGATTAGTAGCTTTGGATCTTTTTAATTGCAACTTAACAGGAGTGCTTCCAATATCAATGGGTAATCTTTCTGATCAACTCAGCTATCTAAGTTTAGGAGAAAATCAAATATTTGGAAGCCTCCCTTCAAGTATAGGTAGTCTAGTTGGCTTGACCTTTTTAGATTTAAGAGATAACCGATTCAAAGGTAAGATCCCCAGCACCATTGGTAAACTTCAAAACCTACAAGTTCTTGGTCTAAATAGCAATCAATTTTCAGGGCCAATCCCACATGTCATAGGGAACTTATCATTGTTGATAAAGCTTAATCTAGATTCCAACAAATTAGAAGGCCATATTCCATCAAGCCTTAGGAATTGTACAAACCTTAATGTGTTAAACCTTGCTGACAATATACTCAGTGGAAAAATACCCTCGCAACTTCTTCAACTTCCATCATTAACTATCTTATTAAATCTTTCTCAAAACAACCTGTTTGGTTCAATTCCATCCGAAATTAAAGACCTCAAGATGTTGAGCGGTCTCGATTTATCTTACAATAATTTGTCAGGCACCATTACTAGTAGCCTTGGTGAGTGCATTAGCCTTTCAGTGTTAAACCTTAGTGGCAACCTATTTCAAGGCATAATACCATCTTCATTAAGTTCACTAAGAGGATTGCAGGTACTTGACATTTCTCAAAATTACTTATCTGGCAAAATTCCCCAATTCTTAGACAAATGGAATTCTTTAGAATTTTTGAACCTATCCTTTAATGACTTTGAGGGTGAAGTACCAGTTGTAGGAGTGTTTGGAAATGCAAGTTTATTTTCGGTTTTGGGGAACAATAGGCTCTGTGGTGGTTTGGTTTCACTTGAGTTACCCAAATGCAATGAGAATGGTAGTAAGAAAAAGAAGTTACCTTTCTTTTTATTATTCATCTTGATTGCACAGACATTGCTCGTTGTATTATGTTGAGCTGTAGCGTATCCTCGATGTGCTTCAAAATATATAAGGTACTTTGTTCTCTCTTTTGTAGAATCTGATTTTACATGATTTGGTCAATAAATCATCACTAAAATGGTTTTATTCTTGTCTTTTTGAACTCTTTCAGGTCTACTAAAAATCCATAGAGTTTGGAGAGTTTATGAATGGTGTTGATTTTGTGAAGTCAAACTTTGCAATGTGCTGTAAAGTCAAGATTGCCACCTTCAATACTTTAGTGATCATAGTTGGTAGTTGTGCTATCCAAAGTCTCGCCTAAACCATCTCGTTGTTAGTTGTGGTAACCATAGTTTCCTTTTGGCCGACTAATCCACGTGGTTTGAACAAAATTATTGTATCGTAATAGTATCTCTTTCAACTAAATAGTTGTTAGTTCAAGTCACGTGAGACAAATTTGTGGTGTATAGACTATGAGATAATTTTCATTCAAAGAAAATCTTGTTAACGTCATCTATTCTCGGTTATAACCGAAGATTGATCTTTCTATTTAGTAATCAAGGCTTACTGATTATTCAATTAATTCTTGCTAGTTGAGACTGTAAAGATAAAACTTAGTCTTCTTTATCGGTGTTTGGATGCCAAGGAACCAGCGTAGTGTCTTATTAGTCTCATACTTAAACACCTTGGATTTGTACATTTGATTTTGAAGTATTGGTAGAATGATGTTTATTTTCAAGTTACAAGAATAATATTTGACTTGTGTAAGCATTGCAAGTATAGTTAACTTGCATGACGCTTGGGCCTTGGTGTATGAAAACTTAACTTGCGCAAACATAAATATATGTGTCGAAAGGAGTAGATGTAACACCCCCAAATTTAAGTTTGTCGCAGCGGAAAAGTAATTTGGGTGTTACGGTGAGGATCGAAGTTTTAACCACATAAAATGGTTTAAAAGAAACGTTTTGAAAGTTATTTGTCATTCAAATAATAATTTTGATAAAAGATGAATCACTTGATTTAAAATATTATGAAAAGATATAAAGGCTTGTAAAAATGACAAATTTGATTTTTACACCATTTTAATTTATCAGAGTAATAAATGCCCACTCCGTGTCTTGTCCTGCTCCGTTAAATTACCTGAGATACACATGCTTAAAAGTGTCAACACAAAGGTTGGTGAGTTCATAGAGTTTTAGGAAAAACCCTTTATTTTGTCAGATTTCAGGAATATTTGGTATTAATAAAATACAAACAGTAATGAAACAAGTATCGAGTATATTCACAAATAAATCATATAAATATTCAATAACATTCAATAAAGAATCAATAATCTTAACATGAGCTGGAAACTCATGATACTAAATCAATCAGATATACAATTCACGTATGGTCAAACCTATACAGCTGTATCTAAATATATGTTGAAAACATACATTTTTCCTTTATAGATATTGCACCAAGCCTCATGACACCAAAGCTTAACCAGAAGGGGGTGTTCTATCAAATCAATGACAGATTTTGCCCTCTAATAATAGGTGATTTGCCAATTCCTATTTGTCTACGAATATAGTGTATCACGACTAATACGACTAACCAATTGCAATTGACATTCCGTCAAGTATTAGTGGGACAGGGGGTCAATCCTTAACAGGTTTCGAAACTGTTCACTATATTTGCACTCACTTTACATGTGGTTAATGGCTCATGATTGAGGGGCTTCATGGCGATAGCTAACTTAGGCAATATCAAGGACTAATGGGCTCATTTAGCATAACATCATGAAATCAAGTATCGTATCACAGTAATCAATTTGAAAACAGTATCGTTTGAGTATCAGAAATTCAGTTTGAAAATATCATCGTTTGAGTATCAGAAATTCAGTTTGAAAATATTATCGTTTGAGTATCAGAAATTTAGTTTAAGTATTTCGCCAGTAACACATGTATATCACATACCTCAATAATCGAATTGAAAACATGTAACACCCCCAAAATTTGATACAGCGGAAGACTCAACAAGCTTTCGGGGTGCTACGGGGATTGGTATCCAACACAAGACAATATAGAACGAGATAAAGTAAACATAATAAAAACACAACCAAAACGGGGTTTTAAAGTTTACATTTATCCCACATCATTCAGAGTCAGGCCCAAAATAAAATAGCAATAGGTCCAAATTTAATTATCAGAGTTTAGAAAATATAGATCCATAACCGTGTGCCACAGCCGAGCCTTCCAATCCAAGCATGCACCTCAACACTTAATTACCTGAGAAAACGTGCTAAAAGTCAGCTTTCGCTGGTGAGATCATAGGTTTAAATTCAACTAATAATATAGTGGACATATACGCAAAACGCTTGCTAGCTAGACTAAGGATTCGCTAAAAGCCTGCGGATACCCTCCGCTCTCAACATAACACACGGATACCCTTCCGCAATAACCAAAACACACGGATACCCTTCCGTAACAACATAGATATTCGGGTAACCCCCGCAATACCAATAAATACTCGGATAACCTCCAAAGTATTAATAACCTATAGGTGCACGCTACAGTATCTAAGTAAGTCAACCTTGAATAGTACACACGAAACTATGTGACTAAAGCTGACAATCCACCAATAATCAAATAAGCCAACCTTGAATAGTACACACAACCGATATGTGACTAAAGCTGACAATCATCCAATAACCAAATAAGCCAACCTTGAATAGTGCACACCAAAGGTGTGACTAAAGCTGACAATTTATCATAATCCATACGCATAGCAAGTTTAGAAAGAATATAAAAGCGATAACAGTCCACGTAAAATGATTTGCACGTTTCTCACCCCAATCATTGAAAACATAGTTCAAGAGTAAAAAGTGGGGCTATGACTCACCTCAAGTCCAGAAATATAGCAAGACGAGGTAGGTAGCAATAAGATGTATGATAACTCACGAAACAGCAACTACGGACTTGGCACAACCTAACAATATTAACTCTTTCAGAAATCATTACCTCAAATATATAATATTCCCAAACCCGGACGAGAATCCGTTTTATTTCCAAAAGTCCATTTCGTATTAGTTTGGTGTATTTGCGTTTGGTATCCATACGGGTGGTGGGTCGACTCAAAACAAACCAACAAGATCACACGTAGAACATATAATAAACTATAGATCTAATATTAGCCCAATATATCATTTAAATAAATCGCCAAAGTTTACCAAATCCGTCGATTTGATAATCCTCATGTTTATTTACGTAATATACCGTTCCAAGATTACACCCAATCTAAAGCACATATAAAGCACATAGCACGTAATTACTATATAGTATATATCTCAGTTTAATAAATTCCTCGTATATATCGTCAAATTGGCCAGATTTCCCGATATATACACTCGCAATCTATTACCCTTTACATATACTACAACCTATGGGCGTCGTAGGATACGATGCCCACTAATATATTCGTTTCATATAACCAAACAACTCGGCTCAACCTTACGGTTGAGTGGTTATTTACTTATAGAAAACGACCATATTAGTCGTCATATATCCGAGACAACACGAATGTCGAAATTAATAACTTACCTGGACCCGAGTGACAACAATTTCGCCTAACTCAATAAATCTATTCGTTATATATATCCGAAATGACTTTTTATTAAACGTTTCATAATTGTCGGGAGTTTCCCGTTTATAACACAATTTTTATAATAATAATAATACGTTTAATAATATTACGCCACTTTCGTAGCCTAATATATATCTCATCGTATTATTTATAATATGACTCGTGATTATTATTATTATTAATATACGCGTTTATATAGTTATATATACGTTATTCACGTATATACTTTCGTATAAACGTTCATATTATTAATAATTATTATTACGAGTTTTATTATTCTCGTTTCACTTTTAATATTTATTGAGTTACACGAAATGGTCATATGTCCGAGTCATGACTCTCGGCTCATTGTCCAAGTCCAATAATAAACCAAAGTCATAAATAATAAATCTCCGTCCAAATCACAATCTCAACCACGGGCTACAACAATAAGGTCCGACTACGGTACCCGACTAACCTATCTCCGTCATCTAACGACCGTCTCATAACCGGTCCTCATATCACATTTACCAATCGCCAACAACTTCTCAATTACCAAAACCATAACCAATAACCAATCCAATTCGACCCAAAGTATTCGGCCGAGAAATAAATACCACAACAATATATACACAAGTTCACACTAGACAAATAATAACATTAACCAAGTTAATGTTTGGGTCGGTTTACCAAGCCAAACCCGAGCCCTCGACTCACTTGAGTCACGGCTCAAAACCACGAGTCGCGAGGACTCGAATCAACAACCTCAAGTCATCAAAATAAGCTCCAAGAGCCACACTTCAACTAGCCATTCGACCACTTGGGTCTCGGCTTCAATAACCATATATGGCCGAGAGGCCGCGACTCACAAGAGTCGATTCAAGATGGCATCGAGCCATCAAACTACACGACCCACATGGGTGGTCGGCCAAGAAACCATCGACAACCATGGTTAACCATGACCATCAATAATCGGTCAAATAACATAAATGAGGTTCCAAACACCTCATTCGAACACCAAGATCAACAAGCTCGAATAGCCGAAAGAACAAGCACAAACCGAGGGTTACACCCTCGGGTACACCTCGACCCGACGAAGATAAACCACACCCGGATACCAAACTATCAAGAAAACGTTTTTCAAATCAACAACCCATCAAGTATTACACGTTTTTAATTAAAACCCATTCGGATCTTAAATACTTCGTGACCAAGGGTCGCGTTTTTATTAACAATACGAGTGGAAACTCGCTCACCTTCGAACTAAAAGCTCAAAACCTTAATAACTCTTCAAGAATCAACGAAAAGTGGTGAATAAGATGGTGATTCGAAGTGAAATAACGGGTTTATAGGCGCGTGTTGTAGTGGATCTAAGAGTAGGGATGATGGAGGTTCGATTTATGGTAGTGTTTTAGTGTGGTGGCCGGCGGTGGCTGTGGTGTGGCCGGAATTTAAGGTGGCGGCTAGGGTTAGAGTAGTAGAGAGGATGAGTGAGATGAGAGAGAGGTGGTGAATGTTTGTGTTGTGTGTGAAATAACCGGACCAAAACACACTCTTTTATTAACTTCCTTTTTTTTTTTTTTTTTTTTTTTTTTTTTTATGTAATAATAATAATAATAATAAAAGTAATAATAATAATAATAATAATAATAGTAATAATAATACTATTATTACGATTGAGCGGGTAACGTGGGTAGATGTAAAAACACGTGGCCCGAACCCGAACTCATTTTAAAATTTCCATATTACACGAGAACCTCTCGTAATCAATTAAAATATATAACGGACTCGTTAAGACGAATCATAAGACTATCGTTAGGTAATCCTAGTGCCAAAGTCAACGTAGTACCAAGTGAGAATTCAATTATACATCACCGATCACATAATCAAAAATGAATTATGAACATAATTCACGAATACCATAACGTCATTAAATAAAATTTCCATAAAATAGGTCTTACAAGTTCGTTGTGAAATAAAAATTTCAAATAAAAATTATAAACGAACTTATATCGAAATGCGGATTTTTAAAATGGCTCCCTAAACTGCCGGTTGTCACATCCTCCCCGTCTCAGAAGGAAACCCGTCCCGGGTTTCACTCGGAAAAATTTTCATCTATGAAGTGAAAAGCTTCGGATATCTCTTCCTGAACTCGTCCTCACGTTCCCACGTAAATTCTGGTCCATGTCGGGAATTCCAACGAACCTTGACGAGCGGAATGCGACTTCTCTTGAGTCGTTTAACTTCACGATCTAAAATCTCGATCGGCTCCTCCACGAAATTCAGTTTCTCATCAACACGAATGTCCCTCATTGGAATGACGGGCATTTCATCAGAAAGACATTTCTTCAAATTACTCACGTGAAACACGTCGTGAACTTTGCTCAGTTCAGACAGTAATTCCAACCTATAAGCCACGGGCCCAATTCTTTCTAAGATCAAGAATGGTCCAATGTAGCGCGGGTTGAGTTTACCACGTTTCCCGAAACGTATTACACCTTTCCAAGGCGAGACTTTCAGCATCACTTTGTCTCCAACCTGGAATTCTAAAGGTTTACGTCTCTGATCGGCGTAGCTCTTCTGCCTATCTCTGGCGGCTTGCAACCGATCACGAATCTGAGTTACTTTCTCGGTAGTTTCCAAAATAAGCTCAGGGCCTGTAAGTTGACTATCTCCAACTTCTGCCCAACCAATAGGCGAACGACACTTTCTGCCATACAAAGCTTCGAATGGTGCAGCCTTAAGACTTGTGTGGTAGCTGTTATTATAGGAGAATTCCGCAAGGGGTAAATACTTCTCCCAGCCTTTACCAAAGTCTATGATGCATGCACGAAGCATATCCTCTAACGTCTAAATGGTCCTCTCACTTTGACCATCGGTTTGGAGATGATATGCAGTACTCATATCAAGCCTCGTCCCCAAAGCCGTTTGAAGTGATCGCCACAAAGCTGACGTAAAACGACTATCACGATCCGAAATAATAGATATCGGGACTCCATGCCGCGAAATAATTTCCTTCACATATAACCTTGCAAGCTTATCCACACTATCATCTTCACTAATAGCTAAGAAATGAGCAGACTTTGTCAGACGGTCCACAATTACCCAGATAGCGTCACAACCGCTAGCCGTCCTCGGTAATTTGGTAATGAAGTCCATAGTAATCCGCTCCCATTTCCAGACTGGAAGTTCTGGTTGCGTTAGCAGTCCTGACGGTCTCTGGTGTTCAGCCTTAACCTTGGCGCATGTCAAGCACTTACTAACGTACGACGCTATTTCTGCCTTCATATTTGGCCACCAATAGAACTTCTTAAGATCTTGGTACATTTTATCGGAACCAGGGTGAATGGAGTACTTTGACTTATGCGACTCATGCATAATCAATTCTCGAATTTCTCCATATAACGGTACCCAAATCCGATCTCCAAAACATAATAATCCATCCGAACGCTTAACAAATCCTTTCTCATTATCAGCCATCCCAAATATGTTCTCGGCAGAACTATTTTCTGCTTTCAACGCATCCGTTTGGGCTTCGAGTATTTGAGATGGTAATGGCGATACGATAGTCATTCCCAATGACCTAACTCGTAATGGTGGTACTCTTTCCTTTCGACTAAGAGCATCAGCAACAACGTTTGCTTTACCAGGATGGTAGCGAATTTCGCAATCATAATCGCTTAGCAACTCGATCCAACGTCGTTGTCTCATGTTGAGCTCTTTTTGATTCAAGATGTGTTGTAGACTTTTATGGTCAGTAAATACAACACACTTGGTTCCGTACAAGTAATGTCTCCATATTCTTAAAGCAAAAACCACAGCATCGAGCTCCAGATCATGGGTAGTGTAGTTTTTCTCATGCTTTTTGAGCTGTCGGGAAGCATAAGCTATCACCTTCTCTCGTTGCATTAACACGGCTCCTAAGCCTTTATGTGAGGCGTCACAATAGACGACGAAGTCCTCGTTACCTTCTGGTAACGCTAAGATAGGAGCACTACACAACATTTTCTTAAGCAATTGAAACGCTTCCTCTTCTTTATCTCCCCATTCATACGTAACACTCTTTTGAGTCAATTTGGTCAATGGTTTAGCTATCTTCGAAAATCCCTCGATGAATCTTCGGTAATAGCCAGCTAAACCCAGAAATTGACGAACTCCGGTTGGGGTTGTAGGTGCAGCCCAATCTTTTATTGCTTCAATTTTTGCAGGATCCACGTGGACTCCTTGTCTATCAATCACGTGACCCAAAAATTGTACAGTCGGAATCCAAAATTCACATTTCGAAAACTTGGCATAAAGTTTCTCCTTCCTGAGCAATTCCAAAATGAGTCTTAAATGCTCCTCATGTTCTTTCTCACTCTTTGAATAAATCAGAATGTCATCGATGAATACAATCACGAACTTATCCAAGTATGGCTTACACACACGATTCATGAGGTCCATGAATATTGCTGGTGCGTTAGTCAACCCAAACGGCATCACCTGAAACTCGTAATGCCCGTAACGGGTTCTGAAAGCCGTCTTCGGAATATCCTCCTCACGCACTCGAAGTTGATGATATCCCGATCTCAAATCGATCTTCGAATACACACTTGATCCTTGAAGTTGATCGAACAAATCATCGATCCTAGGTAATGGGTATCTATTCTCACCGTTAACTTGTTCAACTCTCGATAATCAATACACATACGAAACGATCCATCCTTCTTCTTCACAAATAAGACTGGGGCTCCCCAAGGTGAAGAACTTGGTCTTATGAATCCCTTTTCGGCTAACTCCGCCAATTGTTTCGACAACTCTTCCAGTTCGGTAGGTGCAAGACGATAAGGTGCTCGTGCTACAGGTGCAGCACCAGGTATCAACTCAATCTGAAACTCCACTTGCCTACTTGGTGGGATTCCCGGCAAATCATCGGGAAACACATCAGGAAAATCACGAACTATAGGCACATCTCCAATGCACCTTTCCTTTTTCTTCGTCTCTCCCTTCTCAGAAATTTGAGCTAAGAAAAGATAACATCCCTTCTCCATTAGCTTCGGTAGCTTAGTGCAAGAAATCACTGCCAATCGGGATGGGCTCCTAGAATCCTTTCGGTCTCCTAATATATTTAGGACCTCCTTTCCGTATGGTACACGCACGATCTTCTCGTCGCAAAGTATGTGAGCACAATACTTCGACAACCAATCCATACCAATAATTACATCAAAACTTCCTAACGTGACGGGTAGAAGATCTATGTTGAAAGGATGGTTCAATAAAGTTAATGTACAACCGCGAATGATGGTATTAATCCTTTCTAGGTTTCCATTAGCTAACTCAATATCATATCCAATTCCTAAGGCCATCGGGGGTTTATCTAGTAAGGGTGCAAATGTAGTGGACACAAAACTCCTATCGGCACCAGTATCAAACAGTATGGAAGCATAACGATTATTGAGAAGGAACGTACCAGTAACGACGTTCGGATCTTCTCCTCTCTCGTTCCCGAGTGCATACACTCTTCCTTGAGCAGCTCCAGCTTCCACACGTTGGTCCCCATTATCTTGTCGTCCACGATTTCCTCCAGCTCCACGGTTTCCATAATTGTACCCATTACCACCCGAGCCTTGATTTCCACGGTTCCGCGATTCTCTACACTCATTCCTATAGTGTCCCTTCTTTCCACACCCATAACAGGTAACATCTGCCTTGTTTCTCATCTCAGGAGCAGCTTGAACCATTGCAAGAGGTCGAGCTCTACAGTCCCTAGCTGTATGTCCTTTCTTTGAGCAATTCTGGCATTTCACACTACACCATCCAGTGTGATGCTGATGGCAACGATCACACTTGGGTGCATCACCGTTCTGATTCTTCTTATCTCCATTCCCAATAGCATAAGCCTTAGCTTGTCTCTTGCTTCGGTGATCATTACTCTTAGAGTGACGGTCTCTCTTTCTCTTTCCATTCTTCTCCTTATCAGCTTCTTCTAATTCCAACGAATCCATAAGTTGTTGAGCAATTGTGATTGCCTCATGGATGTTTGTATGCCTAGCAGAAATTACATCATTCCTCGTAGCTACAGGCAATCCATCAGTATACCTCTCAATCTTTTGAGTCTCGGTTTTCACCATATCAGGGCACAACAAGGCTAACTCCTGGTAACGACGATTGTAAGTCGCCATATCATTACCTTTCACCTTGTGGTTCCAAAACTCAATCTCTAGCTTCTTGACCTCATTCCTTGGGCAATAAGTCTGAATCAACATGGACTTAAATTGCTCCCAAGTCATAGCATATGCTACATCACTCCCGACTGCATTTCGGTAGTTGTTCCACCAAGTCAAAGCTTCATCCTTGAAAGTAAAAGAAGCAAACTTTACCTTCGCATTCTCCGCACAACCACTGACATTAAACACTGACTCCGTCTCCTTTATCCACCTGACCAAGTAGACCACTCCTTCGGCTCCACCAAACTCAATGGGTCCACAAATTTTTAAACTCCTTGTAGTTACGTTCATTAGTACGAACAGGTGGAAATGTTCCAACAGAATTTGTTGGAATGATTTGACTCAGCTAGTAGCTCAGCAACTCGTTGCTCCACAAGTTGATTGATCATTGCTTGATTCACAGTAGGTGCGCTAAGTGGAACATAATCAGTTGTCTCCCCGAACATCAACATTTTGATTCCTGTCGTTGCGATTAGTAGTGTCCAGGTTCTCAGGAGTAGGGGCTTCAACATTTCGAGTAGGACGGCGTCCTTGACGACTAGGGGTAGTCGTTGCAGGACCAGTTCTGGTAGCTCTAACAGGGTTTCGTCGTACAGCCATTAATATAACACTAACACAATATCAACCACGCAAATAAGACACAATTCTCCATGTACGCCAAAAATCGTAAAATATCATACGAGCTCACCATCGTCTATAAGTAGCGATCAATACATCGTTCCATACAAGACGGACGTACAATCCGAATATCATGACATAAGAGATATAATAACTAGCTCTCCTAACCAAATACTCCTTGGCTTATGTAGCAACACAACAACCTGATTCCAAATCGATCTAGCCACGATGCTGGTGTAGACTCCTCAACTCTGATCTCAATTTATCCAATTCTCTCCATAATGATTCCAACTCAACACTGTGAGTATCACTATCCCTCTTGAGGTCTGCAACCTCCTTTTCTAACACGGTGTTCCTCTGCCACAGCTTGCGATCTCCCTCGCGAGCCATGAGGAAACCTCTCTGCAGACTCTCTATCTGCTCATGTATCTCTATCATACATGTCTTAATCGCTGTCGTCCTGCCCACGACAGTTGTCTAATCAACTCTCAACTCAGTAACAAACTCAGCAATAAAACTCAGCAATAATCATCTCAGGTCGGTCAGACATCCGCGAGATCCTCTCGCCCTGTGCAGTAATCTAAGCCCACATCCTACCAGTCTCACCTAACTCTGCATGCTCAGCAGAAACCTCAAAAGGTGCATCCGACGCCACAGGACTACCAGGTGGTGTATCAAACAAAAACGGATGATCAGGTGAAACCGGTTCTAACGGATGTATCGAGGAATCGGGTTTCGCAGAGTGAACTGAATGTGCTAGCGACCCATCATCATCAGGCATATCCTCCTCCTGAGGATCATTCTCTTCCCAATCCTGAGGGTCATCATTCTCTTCCTCATCTTGAGGGTTATCATTCTGCTCACCCGCGTACTCCTCGTCGAAGGGGTACTCCATCACTCGTCATCTCCGAGCGGGCGAACCACGAGGCGATAAAGTCGGCGACTTAGGGCGACAATGGGATGATAAGTAGTAGTGGCTGAACGCATGACCATCACGTATGGGTCATCAGGGGCCATAGTGATCTACGATGGACGACGCGTACTCGCAATAACAATTCTTAACAACAACACGTGCAAGGAGGCTATTATTTGTGACAACGGCGTAGGGTAGGTGTAAGTGTTTCAAAACAACTAAAGCGCGAACTTAAAATATCGCATCAAAAATCATCATAAAATCCCAATTATATAGTCTCAGTAAAGAGTTTCAAATACCGCATTACTAAAATCATTCGTACAACAATTAAGCCATATAATTCCTCAAAACGTATATAATTCCTCAAAACGCCATCATATCACTAAATCAATAATTCTCAAATCCTCAAATCATCTCAAGAATCCCATATCTAATAATCATCTCCAAAGATCTCATTCCAAATCATTATCTCAATATACCTCAATAATAATAATGATGCTTCGGCTTGGCGGGCTGGCGGGCAATGGTCGAGGATCGTTTTCTATAAAAATCGGTTATAGTTTAGGTGTTTATTTACCTAGTTCTCTATAACCTTGGCTCTGATACCAATCTGTAACACCCCAAAAATTTGATACAGCGGAAGACTCAACAAGCTTTCGGGGTGCTACGGGGATTGGTATCCAACACAAGACAATATAGAACGAGATAAAGTAAACATAATAAAAACACAACCAAAACGGGGTTTTAAAGTTTACATTTATCCCACATCATTCAGAGTCAGGCCCAAAATAAAATAGCAATAGGTCCAAATTTAATTATCAGAGTTTAGAAAATATAGATCCATAACCGTGTGCCACAGCCGAGCCTTCCAATCCAAGCATGCACCTCAACACTTAATTACCTAAGAAAACGTGCTAAAAGTCAGCTTTCGCTGGTGAGATCATAGGTTTAAATTCAACTAATAATATAGTGGACATATACGCAAAACGCTTGCTAGCTAGACTAAGGATTCGCTAAAAGCCTGCGGATACCCTCCGCTCTCAACATAACACACGGATACCCTTCCGCAATAACCAAAACACACGGATACCCTTCCGTAACAACATAGATATTCGGGTAACCCCCGCAATACCAATAAATACTCGGATAACCTCCAAAGTATTAATAACCTATAGGTGCACGCTACAGTATCTAAGTAAGTCAACCTTGAATAGTACACACGAAACTATGTGACTAAAGCTGACAATCCACCAATAATCAAATAAGCCAACCTTGAATAGTACACACAACCGATATGTGACTAAAGCTGACAATCATCCAATAACCAAATAAGCCAACCTTGAATAGTGCACACCAAAGGTGTGACTAAAGCTGACAATTTATCATAATCCATACGCATAGCAAGTTTAGAAAGAATATAAAAGCGATAACAGTCCACGTAAAATGATTTGCACGTTTCTCACCCCAATCATTGAAAACATAGTTCAAGAGTAAAAAGTGGGGCTATGACTCACCTCAAGTCCAGAAATATAGCAAGACGAGGTAGGTAGCAATAAGATGTATGATAACTCACGAAACAGCAACTACGGACTTGGCACAACCTAACAATATTAACTCTTTCAGAAATCATTACCTCAAATATATAATATTCCCAAACCCGGACGAGAATCCGTTTTATTTCCAAAAGTCCATTTCGTATTAGTTTGGTGTATTTGCGTTTGGTATCCATACGGGTGGTGGGTCGACTCAAAACAAACCAACAAGATCACACGTAGAACATATAATAAACTATAGATCTAATATTAGCCCAATATATCATTTAAATAAATCGCCAAAGTTTACCAAATCCGTCGATTTGATAATCCTCATGTTTATTTACGTAATATACCGTTCCAAGATTACACCCAATCTAAAGCACATATAAAGCACATAGCACGTAATTACTATATAGTATATATCTCAGTTTAATAAATTCCTCGTATATATCGTCAAATTGGACAGATTTCCCGATATATACACTCGCAATCTATTACCCTTTACATATACTACAACCTATGGGCGTCGTAGGATACGATGCCCACTAATATATTCGTTTCATATAACCAAACAACTCGGCTCAACCTTACGGTTGAGTGGTTATTTACTTATAGAAAACGACCATATTAGTCGTCATATATCCGAGACAACACGAATGTCGAAATTAATAACTTACCTGGACCCGAGTGACAACAATTTCGCCTAACTCAATAAATCTATTCGTTATATATATCCGAAATGACTTTTTATTAAACGTTTCATAATTGTCGGGAGTTTCCCGTTTATAACACAATTTTTATAATAATAATACGTTTAATAATATTACGCCACTTTCGTAGCCTAATATATATCTCATCGTATTATTTATAATATGACTCGTGATTATTATTATTATTAATATACGCGTTTATATAGTTATATATACGTTATTCACGTATATACTTTCGTATAAACGTTCATATTATTAATAATTATTATTACGAGTTTTATTATTCTCGTTTCACTTTTAATATTTATTGAGTTACACAAAATGGTCATATGTCCGAGTCATGACCCTCGGCTCATTGTCCAAGTCCAATAATAAACCAAAGTCATAAATAATAAATCTCCGTCCAAATCACAATCTCAACCACGGGCTACAACAATAAGGTCCGACTACGGTACCCGACTAACCTATCTCCGTCATCTAACGACCGTCTCATAACCGGTCCTCATATCACATTTACCAATCGCCAACAACTTCTCAATTACCAAAACCATAACCAATAACCAATCCAATTCGACCCAAAGTATTCGGCCGAGAAATAAATACCACAACAATATATACACAAGTTCACACTAGACAAATAATAACATTAACCAAGTTAATGTTTGGGTCGGTTTACCAAGCCAAACCCGAGCCCTCGACTCACTTGAGTCACGGCTCAAAACCACGAGTCGCGAGGACTCGAATCAACAACCTCAAGTCATCAAAATAAGCTCCAAGAGCCACACTTCAACTAGCCATTCGACCACTTGGGTCTCGGCTTCAATAACCATATATGGCCGAGAGGCCGCGACTCACAAGAGTCGATTCAAGATGGCATCGAGCCATCAAACTACACGACCCACATGGGTGGTCGGCCAAGAAACCATCGACAACCATGGTTAACCATGACCATCAATAATCGGTCAAATAACATAAATGAGGTTCCAAACACCTCATTCGAACACCAAGATCAACAAGCTCGAATAGCCGAAAGAACAAGCACAAACCGAGGGTTACACCCTCGGGTACACCTCGACCCGACGAAGATAAACCACACCCGGATACCAAACTATCAAGAAAACGTTTTTCAAATCAACAACCCATCAAGTATTACACGTTTTTAATTAAAACCCATTCGGATCTTAAATACTTCGTGACCAAGGGTCGCGTTTTTATTAACAATACGAGTGGAAACTCGCTCACCTTCGAACTAAAAGCTCAAAACCTTAATAACTCTTCAAGAATCAACGAAAAGTGGTGAATAAGATGGTGATTCGAAGTGAAATAACGGGTTTATAGGCGCGTGTTGTAGTGGATCTAAGAGTAGGGATGATGGAGGTTCGATTTATGGTAGTGTTTTAGTGTGGTGGCCGGCGGTGGCTGTGGTGTGGCCGGAATTTAAGGTGGCGGCTAGGGTTAGAGTAGTAGAGAGGATGAGTGAGATGAGAGAGAGGTGGTGAATGTTTGTGTTGTGTGTGAAATAACCGGACCAAAACACACTCTTTTATTAACTTCCTTTTTTTTTTTTTTTTTTTTTTTTTTTTTTTTTTTTTTTTTTATGTAATAATAATAATAATAATAAAAGTAATAATAATAATAATAATAATAGTAATAATAATACTATTATTACGATTGAGCGGGTAACGTGGGTAGATGTAAAAACACGTGGCCCGAACCCGAACTCATTTTAAAATTTCCATATTACACGAGAACCTCTCGTAATCAATTAAAATATATAACGGACTCGTTAAGACGAATCATAAGACTATCGTTAGGTAATCCTAGTGCCAAAGTCAACGTAGTACCAAGTGAGAATTCAATTATACATCACCGATCACATAATCAAAAATGAATTATGAACATAATTCACGAATACCATAACGTCATTAAATAAAATTTCCATAAAATAGGTCTTACAAGTTCGTTGTGAAATAAAAATTTCAAATAAAAATTATAAACGAACTTATATCGAAATGCGGATTTTTAAAATGGCTCCCTAAACTGCCGGTTGTCACAAAACATTTCCATATGAGTATCAGTATTTCAGTCAAGTAATTCATCAGTAAAATATATATATCACATACCACAATATTTGAATGGAAAACATTAGCATCAGAGTATCAATATTTCAATTAAGTATTTTGTCATGTATTGTATATATCACATTTTAAATCACAAATCATATTAATAATTATCAATTAGGAAATTGATCTGAATTATATATTTTATTCATATACTTATCAAGTTATCAAAGTATATGTAAGCATGTATCTCCCCCAATGAGTTTAAAACAATTATTGGAAATGGGGCTATGACTCACCTAGATTGATTTGGAAATGATGAAAAGTAAGGTAGGATGAGATTTATGGGAACAATTATGGAAACGTCGTTGATACGGAACCTGATAAATAAATTTATCAGAGAATATAACCAAATACTATTTGGTAAATATGAACGAATAACGAATAATTATTATTCGTTATGACGAACAGATGAGGTGCAGTGTAAATATTATGTCATGCATGATATGATAAAATACTTTATTTAAAATATCCATCATAGTTTTACCTTTTTAATCGTAATTAAAAATATTAACTTTTTAGATATCGTTATATATATAATTAACGTAAAAATAAATAATATATATATATACAACGTAATAAAATGCATATGACGTGATGGTTGCCGAAAAATAGAAAATAAAATAAGAATGTCAAATAGATTAGGTGTAGTCTTTGTCCTTTTTCCAATTTTACACTTTTTATACTAACGGCGTTAGCGTTACACCGTTAGTCCTTTTCGTATCTATTTACATTTATAGTCCACTACTTGGCCAAAATTACAATCTAAGCTTAGAGATTAATAATAAATCATTTTCTACCTTAATAATTCTGTTTTTACAGTTTTAGTCCTTAGTTTTCACAATTTTGCATTTTTAGTCCTTTTAGGTGTCGTCGGGTTACATTTTTCGTCCTAATTTACAAAAATCATTATAAAAATTTTATAAAAATTTATGTAGCTTCTTTTATTAATTTCAAGCTTATTTCAACAGCTTATTTTATTAAAAGCTTAATTTTTATAGCTTATGGGCCTTAACAAAATAGATCAAAAGCCCATTTAAAAATTTAGAGGCGAGGGCATGAAAATTATTTTGGGCTTGAACTTGGGCTTCTTTTGTGATTCCAAAAATATATTTTATGGGCCCAGTGGGCTGTTAAATCGTAAAATCTTATTGGGCTTTAAATAAGCCCAATCGACACATATATAGTTTTTATATAAATTTTGAAATTGAAAACTTATGTTTTGCCGATTCAAAATAGATTGATTTGGGTGTCGAAACGTGAGTATTTTTGCATGTTATCTAAACGAAAATAATAGTCTTCTAGGTGGTCTATTAGATGGTGTATAAATATAGTATGATCGTTAAGTAAAATTTTGGGATACACGTCCATGTAGTGAGCGACTTGGCCATATGTTACTATAAAATTTTATGTTGAAATAAACTAAGTCTTTTTGGGCAGTTTTTATATATGATCGAACATGTTTAAAAATAAATTCGACGATGCATGTGACGTAAAATAAAAGTGAAAGATGTGTGCATGGTGACTCCTAGGCCTTCCAAGATAGAGGCTAGTCACGTTTAGTGTACTATATATAAATATGTATACGTAAACTATATATAAAAGTATATACGATCGAATAAAAATAAATATATTGCATGACTAATATTTAACGTATGATTTTGAATGAAAATGATTTGAAATAACTTACAACACCTTAGAGGTGGTAGAGAGTCGAGTAGGAATGAATGAAACACAAGAAAATCTCGTCTAATCGTATAACCCAAACGTTATACGTATACATTAAACCCGGATTCACTTTTCTTGTTTCCAAACAATAGTACAATCGATTCCTAGCTTGTAAGAATGATTTTTAGGAGGAAATGAATATGTAAGAGAGTTTGAGAATGAGAGAATATGGAAAGGAAATGGAGACGAAGTAATATTTTGTTCGTGATGTTTTATTTAGTGCATATATCTAAGTTTCACTTGCATGGTTTCTTCTTCTTTCTCTCGTACAACAGAAACAAAACAAGAGAAAGTATTTGTGGTTTGCATGTGGGTGTTGATATGTATGAAATGGAAGTGCATTTGTGGCTTTGGATGTCGACATATAAAGAAACGAGAAAAGAAAGAAAACAAATGTCAAGGGAACATGGAAACTATACATTGTCAGTGAATTGAACTTATAGAATGAGCTTATATCATATAATAATCAAATGTGAGAGCATGAAACAAGGAAAATGGTTTGGTGATTCATGCTTGATGTCGACCAATATATATCTTTGTATACGATTTACAAAATCGTATACTACTTGTACATACTTGATCATCTTCGACATTTGAACATAAAATCATCTCAGGAATATTATTAGGAACTATTAGAAACAAACCGGGATTAAAACGGTTAAGAAATGAATATATTATGAATCGATTGACATGAATATTCGTCAAACACTTTGCCATTTAAAAATGTATCAAACGTCGTCCAATGAACTTGGGATTTGACACACTAATATTTGGCTAGGTGGTGAACGAGATGGTGTAAAAAAATATATGTGTCGTGTGTACGAATTGAGAATAAACGAGGCGTTTTGGAGCTTGTTTAGTCGATTTATATGAATTATTAATAATGGAAATGGGTTTAATTTTTGGGCCGGTTGGGCTTATGAAAGATCAAGGGCCCGTTTGGTTTTGTAATTAGTGTTATTAATTAAGATTAGTAAATTATTAATATTTTGTTAATTGTGTCGAGAACTTGTTTCGTCGTTTAGTGAATTATGGGATGACGTGATTTCGTAAATATAATATAATAAGAAAAATTTTAAATTTCTCCGTAAAAATGGTGATTAAAAATAATGACGAAGATTAATATATAATTAAACGTTTTTAATTATATGGATTTTTGCGAGGTTTTACAGTACCCACATGTCATTCTGAATTTCGTCCCGAAATTCAAATTTAATGTAATTACTTGAGTAAAGAATTTTTGAACAGAGATTGTCGAGAGATTTTTATTCCTAAAATTAAGGAAACGTGATTCAGTTAAATTTACTTGTACCAAACAAGACAAGGTAACTGACGTATTTAAGGGTTGTGAATATTGAAAATAGTGGAAAAATAATGGCTAATAAATAGTGAATATTAACGGTCGTGAATAGTAACTTAACGGCTATATTTTTGGTCCTTACGGATAGATTTTTAGCCTATAAATACCTCATTTAATTTCCTATTTTTCCATCAACCATTTTCCTATCATTTCACATTTCCTATTCTTAACCTTTTTCTCTCATTAAATACTTCCGAAAATGCCGAGCCTAATTACTATTATTGCAATGGTATATATCGTTGTTGCCATCACCTATTTGACTTTTGTTCCAGATGAAGATTATGTAGTTTTGGTCGGGATTTTGGGGTTCCTAATTCCACTCACGGTTCTATCATTTGGTGTTGATAAGATATGGAGGCACTAGTCTCAAGCTAGGTTTATTTAAAATGTATCCTTGTTATGTTTCTATGTAATCCTCAATAAATATGAAATAATACTTATTTGTCTTTATGTTTAAGAACTAGGCTTGCTATTGTTTCTAATGGTGTACTTATACTTATCTTTTAGAATAATCGGTGTGATTCATCCTGTGGTGGTTCTTGCTATGGTACTGTTGATGGGAATCCTTATTGTTAAGCCGGGTCAGCCTATTGAAGATTCTACGCTTTTTATTGTAATCATTGTAATAATAGCACTTCCTATGCTAATTATATGCCTATGTATTAATTTTTGTGGTCTCTAATAAAATTTTCGCTATTGATGTTTTCCATAAGCCTTTGTTAACTCTTAGGTTTCTAATGTTTTTATTTTTTTTTTCGACTTACTATAATAAAAGTGATGGGTATTAAGTGTAAATATCTATTGGAGTTTATCAAAAATGAGGTTTATAAATAGTTTATTTAATTTAAAGATTTTTTTTACATGAAGATTGTTATTTAGAAAATCTGAAAACATAACTGTTCCATTTATGACATAATTCTTCCTAAATTATACATAGGTAGCTAGGCTATGTATAATTGAGGACCAAATGATGTGATGCTTGGCTCAGTAACAATGGTATTTATTTTTCTTTAAATTGTTTTAGATGGTTCAGTCTCAATGATTGATTGACATCTAATCATTTTCAAAATAATTTAGTAAATTTTTGTTCATAATATGGTGATGAGTCAGGAATTTCTAAGGAAATACTAGGATATTCTTGGTATAAACTTAAAGTTCATGAGACAATTCTTACAGGGTGGTAATAATATATCGTTCAGTCACTCTTATTGTTCTCTTAAGGTGAGTTGGTCTAAAATCGGTAAAACTTTCATGGTTATGCTTACAAGGTATGGCCATCTTATTGTTGCTAATCGGAGGAACTATGGTTACTTCAAGTATTACTGCAATGATATTGATTACTAACTTCTGGATATTCTTAGTACTTTGTTAGGCCCTTTAGTGAACGAATATGGAGCGAATTATTTCATTGATGATAGACTGAATTGAATCCCTACTGTAATCTAATTTCAAGATATGTCTGGGTAGTATCTTAGATAATTTATCAACTCTTGGTATAGGATTGCTAAGGAACAAACGGGTTTATCTACTAAAGCTAAAGTTCAATAACCTTCTCTCTATTTTTCTAGTTCTCTTCCAAAAATTTGTCTTATAAAATTCTATGGTTATAGCCTAATCATGGTAGGTATAAGGTATCATAATAATCATAGGTATTCTTAAGGTAAATTTGAATATATTCACTATAATCAACATTATATTAATAACTTGATTGATTGTTTTTGCAAAACAATCTATACAAGATCTTTTATTAATACTCCATTGATATGAGAGGAGTCATTTGTCTACCAAAGAGAGTAACAAATGGTGAGATTTTTCATGAAGGTATGTATGCAAAGCGTCATAATGGAAAAAATTTATTAACAACAGAGGGTTAAAACGAAAGGAGATTTTTATTAGAGGTCGGTTACAAGTTTTGAGAATTTCGGAATATTAGGAAATCTGTCATCACTAACCAAAAACTTTTTGGTTTAGTGGGTACAACTTTTTGTTCAGAGGAATTGAGTGAAGATACATCGTTTGAGATGTATTGTATCGAGAAATTTGGAGCGTCAGGAAAAATAAAGAATTTGGAAATATCTGGTATTGAGGAATATGAATTATAAGGTGACGGAGAATTTGGCTCAACGTTCTTCTACGGCTTCTCTTGGCTTGAACTTCGTCCAACTTCGAATGCTGCTTGACCACCAATCAAATCTTCATATGACTCGGTAGCTCTTCTGAGTTTTTGACGTAAAGGTGAAAAAAATAGGTGACGATGGAGGTGATCTCTGAGTGAGTTCTATATCAGACTGGGGTCGTGATATTTATACGTAAGGATCTTCAGTATTCGGAGAATTTTTATTGATAGATGAGGTATTAGTATTATGGATATTTGTTTTGACATTCACGGGTGTTCCTGAAGACATGCTACAGTAGTAACCGAGAATAATATTTTATGAGTATTTTGTATGTTAAAGATATAACAGTACAGATGAAATAACGATTGTATATGAGTAACTATTAAGCATGTAAGATAATCTCAACAAATAAAGTATGGAGCACGGCAGTCTGCAGACACGGAGGGCATAAAATGTTATGGTGTAAAATCATTATTTTGAAAATGTAGTTATAGTTTTAATGTTTGAAAACATTTAATTCTCTATAACTGTAGCTCTGATGCCAATCTGTAACACCCCCAAATTTAAGTTTGTCGTAGCGGAAAAGTAATTTGGGTGTTACGGTGAGGATCGAAGTTTTAACCACATAAAATGGTTTAAAAGAAACGTTTTGAAAGTTATTTGTCATTCAAATAATAATTTTGATAAAAGATGAATTATTTGATTTAAAATCTTATGAAAAGATATAAAGGCTTGTAAATATGACAAATTTGATTTTTACACCATTTTAATTTATCAGAGTAATAAATGCCCACTCCGTATCTTGTCCTGCTCCGTTAAATTACTTGAGATACACATGCTTAAAAGTGTCAACACAAAGGTTGGTGAGTTCATAGAGTTTTAGGAAAAACCCTTTATTTTGTTAGATTTCAGGAATATTTGGTATTAATAAAATACAAACAGTAATGAAACAAGTATCGAGTATATTCACAAATAAATCATATAGATATTCAATCACATTCAATAAAGAATCAATAATCTTAACATGAGCTGGAAACTCATGATACTAAATCAATCAGATATACAATTCACGTATGGTCAAACCTATACAGCTGTATCTAAATATATGTTGAAAACATACATTTTTCCTTAATAGATATTGCACCAAGCCTCATGACACCAAAGCTTAACCAGAAGGGGGTGTTCTATCAAATCAATGACAGATTTTGCCCTCTAATAATAGGTGATTTGCCAATTCCTATTTGTCTACGAATATAGTGTATCACGACTAATACGACTAACCAATTGCAATTGACATTCCGTCAAGTATTAGTGGGACAGGGGGTCAATCCTTAACAGGTTTCGAAGCTGTTCACTATATTCGCACTCACTTTACATGTGGTTAATGGCTCATGATTGAGGGGCTTCATGGCGATAGCTAACTTAGGCAATATCAAGGACTAATGGGCTCATTTAGCATAACATCATGAAATCAAGTATCGTATCACAGTAATCAATTTGAAAACAGTATCGTTTGAGTATCAGAAATTCAGTTTGAAAATATCATCGTTTGAGTATCAGAAAGTCAGTTTGAAAATATTATCGTTTGAGTATCAGAAATTCAGTTTGAAAATATTATCGTTTGAGTATCAGAAATCCAATTTAAGTATTTCGCCAGTAACACATGTATATCACATACCTCAATAATCGAATTGAAAACATTTTCATATGAGTATCAGTATTTCATTCAAGTAATTCATCAATAAAATATATATATCACATACCACAATATTTGAATGGAAAACATTATCATCAGAGTATCAATATTTCAATTAAGTATTTTGTTATGTATTGTATATATCACATTTTAAATCACAAATCATATTAATAATTATCAATTAGGAAATTGATCTGAATTATATATTTTATTCATATACTTATCAAGTTATCAAAGTATATGTAAGCATGTATCTCCCCCAAAGAATTTAAAACAATTATTGGAAATGGGGCTATGACTCACCTGGATTGATTTGGAAATGATGAAAAGTAAGGTAGGATGAGATTTATGGGAACAATTATGGAAACGTCGTTGATACGGAACCTGATAAATAAATTTATCAGAGAATATAACCAAATACTATTTGGTAAATACGAACGAATAACGAATAATTATTATTCGTTATGACGAACAGATGAGGTGCAGTGTAAATATTATGTCATGCATGATATGATAAAATACTTTATTTAAAATATCCATCATAGTTTTACCTTTTTAATCGTAAGTAAAAATATTAACTTTTTAGATATCGTTATATATATAATTAACGTAAAAATAAATAATATATATATATATATACAACGTAATAAAATGCATATGACGTGATGGTTGCCGAAAAATAGAAAATAAAATAAGAATATCAAATAGATTATGTGTAGTCCTTGTCATTTTTCAAATTTTACACTTTTTATACTAACGGCGTTAGCATTACACCGTTAGTCCTTTTCGTATCTATTTACATTTATAGTCCACTACTTGTCCAAAATTACAATCTAAGCTTGGAGATTAATAATAAATCATTTTCTACCTTAATAATTCTATTTTTACAGTTTTAGTCCTTAGTTTTCACAGTTTTGCATTTTTAGTCCTTTTAGGTGTCGTCGGGTTACATTTTTAGTCCTAATTTACAAAAATCATTATAAAAATTTCTGTAGCTTCTTTTATTAATTTCAAGCTTATTTCAACAGCTTATTTTATTAAAATCTTAATTTTTATAGCTTATGGGTCTTAACGAAATAGATCAAAAGCCCATTTAAAAATTTAGAGGCGAGGGCATGAAAATTATTTTGGGCTTGAACTTGGGCTTCTTTTGTGATTCCAAAAATATATTTTAAGGGCCCAGTGGGCTGTTAAATCGTAAAATCTTATTGGGCTTTAAATAAGCCCAATCGACACATATATAGTTTTTATATAAATTTTGAAATTGAAAACTTATGTTTTGCCGATTCAAAATAGATTGATTTGGGTGTCGAAACGTGAGTATTTTTGCATGTTATCTAAACGAAAATAATAGTCTTCTAGGTGGTCTATTAGATGGTGTATAAATATAGTATGATCGTTAAGTAAAATTTTGGGATACACGTCCATGTAGTGAGCGACTTGGCCATATGTTACTATAAAATTTTATGTTGAAATAAACTAAGTCTTTTTGGGCAGTTTTTATATATGATCGAACATGTTTAAAAATAAATTCGACGATGCATGTGACGTAAAATAAAAGTGAAAGATGTGTGCATGGTAACTCCTAGGCCTTCTAAGATAGAGGCTAGTCACGTTTAGTGTACTATATATAAATATGTATACGTAAACTATATATAAAAGTATATACGATCGAATAAAAATAAATATATTGCATGACTAATATTTAACGTATGATTTTGAATGAAAATGATTTGAAATAACTTACAACACCTTAGAGGTGGTATAGAGTCGAGTAGGAATGAATGAAACACAAGAAAATCTCGTCTAATCGTATAACCCAAACGTTATACGTATATATTAAACCCGATTTCCCTTTTCTTGTTTCCAAACAATAGTACAATCGATTCCTAGCTTGTAAGAATGATTTTTAGGAGGAAATGAATATGTAAGAGAGTTTGAGAATGAGAGAATATGGAAAGGAAATGGAGACGAAGTAATATTTTGTTCGTGATGTTTTATTTAGTGCATATATCTAAGGTTCACTTGCATGGTTTCTTCTTGTTTCTCTCGTACAACAGAAACAAAACAAGAGAAAGTATTTGTGGTTTGCATGTGGGTGTTGATATGTATGAAATGGAAGTGCATTTGTGGCTTTGGATGTCGACATATAAAGAAACGAGAAAAGAAAGAAAACAAATGTCAAGGGAACATGGAACCTATACATTGTCAGTGAATTGAACTTATAGAATGAGCTTATATCATATAATAATCAAATGTGAGAGCATGAAACAAGGAAAATGGTTTGGTGATTCATGCTTGATGTCGACCAATATATATCTTTGTATACGATTTAAAAAATCGTATACTACTTGTACATACTTGATCATCTTCGACATTTGAACATAAAATCATCTCAGGAATATTATTAGGAACAATTAGAAACAAACCGGGATTAAAACGGTTAAAAAATGAATATATTATGAATCGATTGACATGAATATTCGTCAAACACTTTGCCATTTAAAAATGTATCAAACGTCGTCCAATGAACTTGGGATTTGACACACTAATATTTGGCTAGGTGGTGAACGAGATGGTGTAAAAATATATATGTGTCGTGTGTACGAATTGAGAATAAACGAGGCGTTTTGGAGCTTGTTTAGTCGATTTATATGAATTATTAATAATGGAAATGGGTTTAATTTTTGGGCCGGTTGGGCTTATGAAAGATCAAGGGCCCGTTTGGTTTTGTAATTAGTGTTATTAATTAGGATTAGTAAATTATTAATATTTTATTAATTGTGTCGAGAACTTGTTTCGTCGTTTAGTGAATTATGGGATGACGTGATTTCGTAAATATAATATAATAAGAAAAATTTTAAATTTCCCCGTAAAAATGGTGATTAAAAATAATGACGAAGATTAATATATAATTAAACATTTTTAATTATATGGATTTTTGCGAGGTTTTACAGTAGACTCTTGGTCTCAAAACAAAAACTACGAAAGACATTTGTTTATAACAGCATTAGTATATATAAATAAGGCTAAACAAGTAAGAAGCTAGAAAAGTTGCAAACAAGATAAAATAGCATTACAAGGGTTACATATCCAATCAATCCACTTAATGGGGACTTTCTTTTGTCTACTAGAGCACCAAGTAAATGATGATAGTTTGATATTATCAAGGATCAGGCGCTTGTTGGGTCGTTTTGATGCGAAAATCATATCATTACAGAACCTCCATAAGGTCCATAGGGTAGCTTGAACAACCGTGTTAAAAAAACTTTGTTGTGACAGCTCGGAGGGGAACCATATCACCAAGATTGATTGCATCAGATAGACATGTGATTGTGCATGTATGGAAGTTCCACCGGTCTACGAAACCCTTCCAAATTTCCTTAGTGATACTACATGAGACGAAGATGTGTTCTTCAGTTTCAGTTACCTCATCACAAAGGGGGCATAGGAGACTATGAAGATCGATACCCCTGAAGTCTAGATTAGATCTTGTTGGGAGTCTTTGGTTTGCAGTTTTCCAAGTGAAAACATCCCCTTTCAATGGGATCAGGTTGTTCCATCTTGTGGGTGATGACATAGTTGGTGGAGGTGAAGATGTATTAATGATGTGAGATCTCATCCCATTAATTAAGGTTTGTGGTTTACAAAGAATGGTGTTGCTTATAGTGTTGCTTATAGGTTCCTGGTTTACAAAGAATAGTGTTGCTTATAGGTTCCTGGTTTACAAATCCGATATAGAGGACATAAGCAACAACACAATTATAGAATATGCTGAAGCAGAATTATTTGAGAATACCTTCTCTTTTAAGGATAAAGAGAAACAAATCTCAAATTCATGGAAAAGAGTATTAGATTATCAATTGTCTCAAGATCAAAGAGACAACAATTATGAGGTTCCACAAGAGAGTGATGAACCTAGAAGAAGTAAGCAAAAAGTCTCTAAAGACTTTGGACTTGATTATATGACCTATATTGTGAATGAAGAAAAACAAACATATAAGGCTACTATGGAGTCATCAGAAGCACCTTATTGGAAAGAGGCTATTCAAAGCAAAATAGACTCAATAGTTCATAACAATATATGGGAATTGGTTGATCTACCTTCAGGACATAAACCAATAATCCATAAGTGGATATTCAAAATGAAACTAAGACCTGATTGTACCATAGAAAAGTATAAGGCTCGTTTAGTAGCCAAAGGATACCATCAAAAGGAAGGTCAAGATTTCTTTGATACATATTCACCGGTTACAAGGATAACCTCTATAAGAATGTTAATGGCTATAGCAGCAATTCACAACCCGATTATACACCAAATGAATGTGAAGATTGCGTTCTTAAATGGTGAATTAGATGAAGAAACCTATATGAAACAACCCAAAGGGTTTGTTGTCAAAGGTCAAGAGCATAAGGTATGTAAATTGGTTAAATCTCTTTACGGCCTTAAACAAGATCCAAAGTAATGGCATGAGAAGTTTGATAACATTCTATTATCAAACGACTATCAAAAAAACGAATGTGATAAATGTATTTATGTTAAACAACACAAAAATGCATTTGTCATTATTTGTTTATATGTTGATAATATGTTGATTATGGGAACACATATGGATGTAATTAACCGAAGCAAGAAAATGCTTCATTATTCATTTGATATAAAAGATATGGGGGAAGCTGATGTCATTCTTGGTATAAGAATTCAAAAGAATTCCAGTGGATACATCCTTACCCAATCTCATTACATTGAGAAGACCCTTAAGAAATTTAGGCACTATGATGATAGGCCAGTTGTAACTCCCTTTGATCCTGAGGTTCAACTCAAGAAGAACAAAAGACAAAGTGTATCCCAGTTACAGTATACATAAGTACTAGGAAGCTTGATGTATCTAATGAACTGTACACGACCAGATTCAACATATAGTGTAAGTTGACTTAGTCAATACTCACATAACCCTGGGAGAGATCATTGGGATGCACTAGTTAGAGTGCTTCAATATCTTAAGCATACAATGGCTTATGTGTTACATTGCACTAAGTATCCTCCTATATATTATAAGGATTTTGTGATGCCGATTGGATTTCCAACCATAATGAAGGCAAGTCCACAAGTAGCTATGTATTTACACTTCGAGGGGCTAATGTATCATGGAAATCATCTAAGGAAACTGTAAATACCAGATCAACTATGGAAGCAGAATTTGTTGCCTTATACAAAGCTGCTGAAGAAGCAGAATGGCTTAGAAGCTTCCTAGAGGGTATTCCCTTGTGGCCAAAACTTGTGACTGCTGTGTGTATACGTTATGATAGTATTGCTGCTTTTACCAGAGCAAAGAATCATATCTATAATGGCAAGTCAAGAAATATAAGACGTTGCCACAATAAAATAAAGGACTTGTTAAGAAATGGAATCATTTCCATTGACTACGTAAAGTTAAAGGAAAATATTGCTGATCTTTTGACAAAAGGCCTTTGTAGAGAACAAGTCATATTTACATCGAGGGGTATGGGCTTAAAGCCAACATAATGAGTAATTACTCAATATGGAAACCTAACCTAGTAAATTGGAGATCCCATGGTCTAGGTTCAATAGGAAAACTAGTTGGGGAAAAATCAAAAGTACTAACACACAGGTATGCCCATTCCTAAGATGCTTTTTGTGTGTTTTTTTCGTTGATGATTGAGGGCTGAATTTTAATTGTTAATAATGCTAATGGCTTTTACAGTGGAATAATATGGAATCTTCTTGATTAGCATTACCTATGCGAGATTGATGTGGGGTCGCATCTTAAGGAACCAAATGGCTAAGTTCTCTAAAATTCTCATGAATTAGGATATGTTCACGGCCAAAATGAACACAATGGTAAGAATTTGATATTGCATAATATGATATGTGTGATACTTATTGTCTTGATTTACTATACAATGTTGCTAGTTCAAGATATATGTTCACTATCCACAAAGTAGATCCGGTAAACACTCACTAGGATAGGTTCAAGTACAAAAGACAACTAATCTGATGCATATCATATTACATTTAATGGAAATATAATAAAAAGTAATATATTATCTTATTTTCTATTCAAATGTGGGGGGTGTTTGAATAGAAAATATGGGGTATTGTTGGAACATCACAAACAAAAGTTTTGTTGTGTTTTTATAGTGACCTACGAAATGGCTATTAGTGACAGTTTTCTATCACAAAATCGTTGCTAATTAACCATCATTATGGTAAAGATGCGCCTAATCACAATGGTGATGATTATATCTATTATAAAGGCATCAATGAGCGAACCATCACAACTTTTTGAATCAGTTTCATTTAGCGACGGTTTTTCTGTCGCTAGGTCATCGCTAAAGAATCGCTAATGACAATTTTTTGTGAACCATTGTGACTGTTACGAATAAAAGTGTCTCTAAGGCCATTTGAAGGGGCATTGCTACTGTTATGAAGGGTCGCCATGTGCCTATATAAAGGGGACGAATTTACCACTTTGGAATCATCAAAATCACAAAAACCTCATCTATCTCCATCATGAAAACACATCAGATTCGCTAGATTCAAGTTTCCTACTTGATTTGAATGTTGTATTCTTTAAACATTTTGTACTAGATAAGATGAATTTCTATTTAAGGACAATGCTAATCACATGCCTCAATATGTTATTGTAATATTATGATTCTGTACAAAACAATTTGTATTTCATTTATAAATTTCCTGTCAATCTTAAACAGAAATTTTTCATGATGGATCAATTGATTCTGAAATCGCATATGGAAAAACCTGAAAAGTTTAAAGGGTCTGATTTTCGTCGTTGGAAACAGAAGATGTTGTTTTATTTGACAACACTGCATGTGTTAAATGTTCTCACAGATCCTGAACCAAAAGATCCGTATGTGGAAGGACAGAATCTTCCTATAAAGGCATAAGTGGCAGACTATAATAGGGCCGCCTCACTATGGAATCAAAACGAATATAATTGCAGTAATTATATTCTGAATGCTTTTGATGATTCCCTGTAGATAGATTATAATTAACGGTGATACTTTATGCGGGTTTGGTTAATTGTGATAGGATTAATTAGTTATAAACCTCGAGTTAGGGAGACGTACCACCTAGCTTTCATTAGAAAACCACCAACGAATGTAGTACAATTATTGCACGTGTAGACAAATTTGACATTTATTTGATTAACTTGGTTAATATGTTTTTCTTACATTTGTGCTTCACCTCTTATTTATCATTTGTTTATCTGCTTGTGTGTTTTATTAGTTTTATTTATCGCTTAATTAAACCCAAACTTGTGCCAGTCTCTTAGGCTGAAAACCCCCATATTGTGTTAGTTTAGGATTTAATTTAGTTAAGTTAGATAATTAAAATAATGATAGATATAGTGTTAACATCCATTCTAAGTGATCAGTACCCTATGATGAGGCGAAAAATGGTCCGTTTTTAGGGGGTCATTTAAGCCCGAATCCGAATTTATTTGATCAAATATTGCCCTAAATCGTTCCTTTTGTGATTTTAGGTACTTGGAGAGTGAATTCTGGAAAAGAAGCCATTTTGGACGTTTTTGGAGCATAAAAGTGAAGAAAACGGCAAAGTCTCAATTTTCCATGCTGGGAACAGTAGGTGACGGCGTCAACAGTACCATCCTGACGGCGTCAAACCTCAAGAATTAAAATCCGTAGTTCATGAAGGCGTCAAGAGTTTTCCTGACGGCGTCAAAACCCCAAGAATAAAAATCCGTAGTTGATGACGGCGTCACACACAGGGCGTCAAGAGTAATTTGTGTGACGGCCTAGGCCTTGACGGCGTCAGAAGTAGATCAAGGCCGTCCGAGGAAGTATTTGGCGGCGAGGTGACGGCGTCACATTGTTTGTCTTGACGTCGTCACCCCTATTTTCCTATATATAGTTTTCTAGTTTTTCACATAAAAAAAAAAAAAAAAAGGAGAAGTTTTGGGAGAAACCCTAAAGACGATTTTGGTGCAACTTTTTCAGGTTTTTCAAGGGTTCCAAACCCTTGATACCTTGCATTGTAATTGAGATAAGTGTTCTTCTAATTCAATCAATATGTCTATGTGTTGGTTGTCTATATCTTGTTCTTGTCTCAATTCCATTATGCTAGGCTAGATCTCCTTTGTGTTTGCTTAGATCTAATGAAACCTAGATATTGATTATGTGTTGATTGCTTGTTTATTCTTGTTTTGGATGAATGATTTATATGTTAGGCTTAAGAAAACTGGCAGATCTCCAAATGGTAACATGCTTGAACGTCTTAAGAAACATGAACCGAGGCGTACTAGGTCTTTATTGGTTGTATTTAATGCATGAGCCACTGTTTACAATCCCTATAGTTGTGTTGGGCATGGTGTAGGAGGAGATAAGAGCTCATAGAATTGGGGAGTTATGTATGCCACCCCATGAATGATATTAAGGAATACGATCCGTCATCCATGCAATTATAACAAGTAATTAACGTGTAAAAGATATCTAGGGAGTAATGAAATCTAAGTAAACACATTTTCTCTAATTACTGCTCACAACCTTAGTATAATTAGTTTATTTTCATTTTTAGTATTTTATTTTGATTACATCTTAGTTTTGGGTTAGTTGAATAGCAACTAATTCCACCCACTCTTTCAAAACCCGAGATTTTACTTGCTTTCATAAAAATATAAAAATACAAAAATAATCATCCCTCACCTTTAGAACTAGTAATTAGGCTTTCTAATCCTAGCGACACTATTCCTAAGCTGAACGATCAATCCCCCGGTACTTGTCACTATACTATACTACAACGATCAGGTACACTGCCTGGTGGGGGTTGTAAGCTTCTCGAGATCCCTCGAGAGGTAAAGCCTGTTGCGATTCCCACGCATCAAGTTTTTGGCGCCGCAGCCTGGGGAATAGTTATTGTCTAGGTTAGGATTTCTTTTTATTAGGTCTACTTGCTAGATTCCTTTCTAGTAAGATTTTATTTTTATTTTTAGGTCTTCTTTAGTCTATCTTATTTCTTTGTGCCTTTGTTCGTAACTCTTTACCATCCGACATCATGGAAGGTGGTAACATCTTTGAACCCGTCATCCCACCACAACAAAACCAACCACTAGAACCCCTTAGGCCCCGAACCTTAGGAGAGTATTCCCGACCTAGCCACCAAGGCTACCGAAACACCATTGAGCTCACCGGAGACAATGTGACCCCCTTGCGATCCGACACCATCCGGTTGGTGCAAAGCGGATGTGCATTCCATGGACTTCGTTCTGAAGATCCAAACCAACATCTTAAGGACTTTCTCAAAATCGTAGATTCCATAGACCTAGGTGTTGAAACTAGAGAGACTACCCGTTTACGCCTATTCCAATTCTCTCTACGGGATCAAGCTAGTCAATGGCTTGAGCGTTTACCCGCGGGATCCATCACCACATGGGATGATCTCACCACTCGTTTCCTTGCTCAATTCTTCCCACCGGGGAGAACTACTAAGCTTAGGAATGACATCTTGATGTTCCAACAACGTCAAAATGAATCTCTTTATGAAGCATGGACTCGTTTCAAGGACTTACTCCAAAAAGTCCCTCATCATGGCATAGATCTTTGGCTCCAAGTCCAAATTTTTTATGACCATATCGACATCTCCACGAGGCAAACCATTGACCAATCGGCCGGTGGTAAGCTACGTGATCTTAGTGCGGAACAATCATGGGAACTCATAGAAGATCTTGCTCTCTATGACAACGAAAGTTGGAACGATCCCCGTGACTTGAACAAAACGGTCAAGGCAATATCTTTGCCTTCGAACAATTCTAGCACTCCCGACCGTAGGATCATGGAACTTGAGGACCAAGTCAAGTTTCTCATGAAATCTTACGATGCTCCTAAACCTTCAAGCCAAGTGAACAAAATCACTTCTTCATGCGAATTATGTAGTGGTCCCCATGACACTCGTGATTGTGTGGAACTCCCCGGAACAGCTTTTGCGGACTACGCATCCACGCGTACCGACGAAGCGGGAGATAAGTGGTACACTTTCAAGCCCGAGCCAAACCCTTACGGTGATTCATACAACCCCTCATGGAAAAATCACCCAAACCTTAGGTGGAAACAAAATCAACCCAATTCTTCCAATCCGCCTAATCGTTACCAACCAAACGGTCCACCATCCAACCGTACTTTCAACAAAAATCCTTCTAACAACTATGGTAGTACCAACAATCTTGAAGGATTGATGTCAAAGTTCATGGCATCTCAAGAAGCTCGCATAGCTAGGTTCGAAACCGAATTCAACCAACAACAAACGGAGATGACCAACAAGATTGACAACTTGTTGAAAGCCCTCAACAACCAAGCATTAATCACACCTAGGAAGGACACTAGGGACACCAATAGTGGAATCCAAATTAAGGACCCCTCATCATCCAAACATGTTCACTTTGTCAATGTTGTCACCATTAAGCCGATAGATAAGGAGATAGAGGAGAGTGACAAGGATGAAGTTAGAGTAAAAGCCGATAGTAAGGATGAGAGTAGGGAAGTTGAGGTTAATAAGGATGAGGAATTAGAAGAGGTAGAACCTATAGAAGAATACTTTGATAAGTTGCCAACCAAGGAAGAACGGGAATACCATAAGGATTTATTCGATAGTCCCGAGAGAACATATATCTTTGGCGACCCCCTTATCAAAATGGGAGACCCCTCTAACATTAACATCCCATGTAATATCGGGCACATGCATATATGGAAAGCTTACATCGACCTTAGATCCCCCGTGAACATCATGACTAGGACTTATTACAATTGGGTGATGAAGAAGCAACTCAATTTTAGGATGATGCCCGGTAAGAATCTGATAAGTAATTTTGCAGGAAGAGTGAAGGGACTACATGTGATTATAGGGAATCTCACCTATGAAATCAATTTTATGATAGTGGAAGACATTCGTCCGGTGATAGATGCTTGCCTAAGTCAAATAGTATACGGAAAACCATTTGTTGAGGCCACTAGGATGAATTATGATCCGACTTTAGGGATAGTTAGATTTAAGGAAGAGAACGATGAGGTTGCCTATCAAATGCCCCACAAGATTGAACAATACCGCCTTCTCTCTAATTTCAAAAAGGAACATAAGCAAGCGGCTTATTATAGGAATGAGGAGGATAGACGTAGAGGGGTAGAGTATGTTAGAAATAGGATGCTTGGTTTCTACAAAGAGTGCTTGCAACTAGGTCCGGAATACAAAACTGGTTTAGAAGACGACCTAGAGAGTGGAACCAATGATGAGATCACGTAGTAACCCATGACCTTGAGTCTAGCTACAAGACTCGTAAATAAAGAAAAGCACTTCTTGGGAGGCAACCCATGTTTTGTGTGATTTTATTTGTTTGATTGTTATTTGCTTCCGTATGCATGCTTTATTTTTATTGTTGGTTGATCATATCTCTAAATTAAAATGTGGAAATACTTTACTATGTTGTTTGGCCTAGTCTTAACTCCAACCTAGAAGTATTTTTGCAAAAGATAAGTGTAAGGGGAAACCCCAAATATGTTTTTAAGAAACAAACCGATCATGATTCTCCACAATATTAAATGAACATGTATATTCGTATTTGTTAGAGTCAAATGCTTGTATTGAGTTATAATGAAGTTTTGCAGGATTTTCCAGGAAGTAGGACCAAGTTTTTCCAGAAATTTTCGGGAAACTTAACATAAGAATTTCTGCAGGTCCATTCTGACGGCGTCAGAGTTTTACTCTTGACGGCGTCAGGAGTTAAAAATCTGGAAATTTTACCGGTTTTGTTTTTCTAACGGAGTCTTATGGTTTTTGTGAATTATTAAGTTTTATAATCTCCAGGAAATCTGCAAACTTCATTCCACAAGCATTATATCTTATTTTGTTTTCTAGGATTTAGTAACTTATATAGGATGCCGCCGATTTTACGCGAGGTTGTCTTGTCTATTTCTGTCAGGATTTACAGGTTATGTTCGACAAGGAGATGATTTATATTCTGGAAGGGAAGCTTTGATTGTTCATTTTCTTGGAGGAAGATTTAACCTGGCCACCTTATTATCCATACCGAGCGAATCAGGGGAGTATTTGATTTCATTCTCTTTACTTTTTCACTTTTACATTCTTTACTTGAACATTGGGGACAATGTTCATCTTAAGTGTAAGGGGAGGGTAAAAAGATGATACCTTACATATGCACTTTCGCTTGAGTTTGTTTTGTTTGATAGTAGATGTGTAATAAAACTATGAGAAATACTTGTTAGTGTAATTTTAGCGCCAAATTTAAAATTTTTTACAACATTTAGGAGTGAAACTTTAGCCATAGCAAGCGTCTCATGGATAGGAGATTGTATGACTAGTACATAACCGTATATTCAGAAAAATTTTCCACCCAAATATGTTAGGTTCGCCTTTAGATTTGATAGGAAAAGCATTCACTATTAGTGCTTATGAGTGTACCGGTAGCATTTAGATTCTAGAACTTGCGTTAGTGTTGCATCCCGAGACCGCTAGTGAGACTACATTCGTGTGGTAGGATTTACTACATGATAAGAGGCATTAGGATCACCCTTGTGTTAAACCCGTATCATAATTACTTGACCATTTAAGTCATATTACTTGGCTAGTTAAGTCAACTAATTTTTCCCACACCCTTAGCGTTGTACTCATTTTTAGTACACGAAACCCCTAGTACACCCCTCCGAGCCTATCTTTTCGTTTCTAACTTTAAGCATTTTACTTAAAGGAAGAATTTGTTACACCCTACTTAAATGTACAACCAAATCGCCTTAGCCTTCCGTGTATGCGCTCATTTTTAGTGCATTATTGTTATTTGTTAAACCCTAAGTTAACTATCTAATTGATTACATGGTTGCTAAGTCGAGTCATATCCTTGTACATATTGTTTTGGGACGATTGGGACTCATGGGTAAGTACTTATTTTATGGAGTAATGGGGAAGAACATCACTTATTACCCCCATATGTACGTTAATCTTAAAAGTGCTCCAAGTGTTTTAATTTTCTTAATTCGAGTCATTAGAATAGTTGAATGTAAAGTATGTAAAGATTCAAGTGTAAGGGGGATTTTCATTCCCTATGATGTATTATTTTGGATGGTAGGGTAAGAGTGTATGCAAAAAAAAAAAAAAAAAAAATCGAAAAATCAAGAAAAAGAAAAAAAAATAGAAAAAGAAAAAGAGAAAAAAAAAACATACGGACTACCATCCCGTTTCATTTTATGTTTTTGTTATTTTTCATTTATTAGCTTAAGTCGAGTCTAGTCTTGGCTTAGCAACGCCATCTTGTACATGTAATTAACTAAGATTGTTAACTCGCCACCAGTAAAACTTCCTTTATCCAACAAAACCGTGTAATTCATATCCCTATACCTAACGTTACAACCCTTTAAAAGACCTCTTTGATAGTTTATCCTAGGTGCTTATGCCATGTGGTGGAGGTTTGATCCTTTCCCAAGCCTATGGTAATCTATTTTGCTATGACAGGTAGTGAGAGATATCTTCCATTTCCATAATGTTATATTACTTTATTACACACGAAAGATGTGAATATCTAAACACTATTTGTGAGGTGCTTGTGTATGACCTCCGTGCTTGTCTATTGGTCTTTAGTGGAACGATTATTTGTTGTAATTACTTTTATACTAGTGTTAAATGACCCCTAACTTGTCTTTTGAGTAGAATAAAAGCGCATTTGCTTGAGGACAAGCAAATCTCAAGTGTAAGGGTATATGATGAGGCGAAAAATGGTCCGTTTTTAGGGGGTCATTTAAGCCCGAATCCGAATTTATTTGATCAAATATTGCCCTAAATCGTTCCTTTTGTGATTTTAGGTACTTGGAGAGTGAATTCTGGAAAAGAAGCCATTTTGGACGTTTTTGGAGCATAAAAGTGAAGAAAACGGCAAAGTCTCAATTTTCCATGCTGGGAACAGTAGGTGACGGCGTCAACAGTACCATCCTGACGGCGTCAAACCTCAAGAATTAAAATCCGTAGTTCATGAAGGCGTCAAGAGTTTTCCTGACGGCGTCAAAACCCCAAGAATAAAAATCCGTAGTTGATGACGGCGTCACACACAGGGCGTCAAGAGTAATTTGTGTGACGGCCTAGGCCTTGACGGCGTCAGAAGTAGATCAAGGCCGTCCGAGGAAGTATTTGGCGGCGAGGTGACGGCGTCACATTGTTTGTCTTGACGTCGTCACCCCTATTTTCCTATATATAGTTTTCTAGTTTTTCACATAAAAAAAAAAAAAAAAAGGAGAAGTTTTGGGAGAAACCCTAAAGACGATTTTGGTGCAACTTTTTCAGGTTTTTCAAGGGTTCCAAACCCTTGATACCTTGCATTGTAATTGAGATAAGTGTTCTTCTAATTCAATCAATATGTCTATGTGTTGGTTGTCTATATCTTGTTCTTGTCTCAATTCCATTATGCTAGGCTAGATCTCCTTTGTGTTTGCTTAGATCTAATGAAACCTAGATATTGATTATGTGTTGATTGCTTGTTTATTCTTGTTTTGGATGAATGATTTATATGTTAGGCTTAAGAAAACTGGCAGATCTCCAAATGGTAACATGCTTGAACGTCTTAAGAAACATGAACCGAGGCGTACTAGGTCTTTATTGGTTGTATTTAATGCATGAGCCACTGTTTACAATCCCTATAGTTGTGTTGGGCATGGTGTAGGAGGAGATAAGAGCTCATAGAATTGGGGAGTTATGTATGCCACCCCATGAATGATATTAAGGAATACGATCCGTCATCCATGCAATTATAACAAGTAATTAACGTGTAAAAGATATCTAGGGAGTAATGAAATCTAAGTAAACACATTTTCTCCAATTACTGCTCACAACCTTAGTATAATTAGTTTATTTTCATTTTTAGTATTTTATTTTGATTACATCTTAGTTTTGGGTTAGTTGAATAGCAACTAATTCCGCCCACTCTTTCAAAACCCGAGATTTTACTTGCTTTCATAAAAATATAAAAATACAAAAATAATCATCCCTCACCTTTAGAACTATTAATTAGGCTTTCTAATCCTAGCGACACTATTCCTAAGCTGAACGATCAATCCCCCGGTACTTGTCACTATACTATACTACAACGATCAGGTACACTGCCTGGTGGGGGTTGTAAGCTTCTCGAGATCCCTCGAGAGGTAAAGCCTGTTGCGATTCCCACGCATCACCCTACTTAACAACGAACCTACAATTGATTGGGTACACTGACCGTTAATATTTGTTAATAAGTAAAGTCGGCAAAATATAAATAGCAAAACTTGATAAAAATTATACTTATACTAAACGACATATCAGTACTAAGGAGTGAGGAAGAAAACATTTGGTACTACTAGGTGGAGGGTTTAGGATACATTGGTCAATTGGAGCCTCTATGATGTTCTCTAACTTCATGAATTTCTTACTCATTTGAAGTCTTATGTTTGGGTAATTTTCTTATTTAATTTATAATGTTGAACCATTTACATTTGAATGAACTATTACGTTTGATAATGAAACTTGTTATGGAGTAGTTTTGTGATACTTGGTTTAGATGATGTAGACTATCGTGTGAAATGTTGAATGATTAGTATGGTTCAAAAAAGTGATTTTTCTCGTGAGTTTGTTTAAATATAAATCATGTTCTTAAACTTGTTGATTTAATATAATCGGATTTAAGGGTCGAAAGAACTTCTAATTATGCTTTAATTCCAAAAAGTTTGTGTACAAATGGATTGGTACTTGATAATTGACACCTATTAAGTATTCAAGTTTTAAATGAACTCGAGACCATTTAATCACGAGTATTGGCCGAAAGAGCTCGTATGAACAAATGTGACTAATCATCTTTTTCACACATATTGAGCATTAATGACTTGGTTTATTTTGGTAAGTATTGGCCGAAAGGGCTCATGAATTGAACTAGTTTAAACATGTAGTTTTCTTGATATTACCCACTTACTTGAAAACCGTGTGACTTTGATACGTGCATTCTACTACTGTTTTACCCAAACATGTTCAACATCACGATTGGTTACTAAATCCCATACAAGTATTGATTTTGATTAATTGGCATTTGATGCATATTTGTTTGTTTATTCTATTTCTTGGCGCATTATGTCACACCCCCAGAATAGGGTCCAGCGGAAGCATACAAGTAGCTGGGGTGTAACTCAATTGGTATTACAACACAAGTTCAAAAATGGTTTTCACTTGACTCATTTAGAATAAAATAGCTTAATCAAAAATGTTGAATTTACATTATTAAAAGTAGTGCGGAAGTAAGCCCTTTAAATAGTTTTAAAACGGTCCCCATAAGAATATCAGAGTCTTCTATGACCATGCCATGCCCTGCCAAAACCTCCAGTAGCGTGCCATTGCTTAAAACCTGAAAATACATGCTAAAACGTCAGCATAAAGCTGGTGAGTTCATAGTGTTTAGTAAACAAGTATTTCCCGTAAACAAGTGTTTCCAGTAATCAAGTATTTTTGGTAAACAAGTATTTTCCAGAAATCAAGTATTTTCGGTAAACAAGTATTTTCCAGAAATCAAGTATTTTCGGTAAACAAGTATTTTCCAGAAATCAAGTATTTTCCAGCAAAGGCATCGTAAATCCACTCAGTTACAAGTCCCGCCATAAGAGACTTGTGACCTGTGTGTTTACAACCCACTGCCAAAAGTAATATGTTTAAGTAAACAAGTCATTTGCGGAACACGAGATTTTCATTAGCAAGACAATATAACAAATACCATGTCACAGCTAAAAATAAGGTATACAGTGCCTAAAGCTCATGACCCCGAAGCTCGACGTAATCGTATGCAATCAAGCATAAAATGCCCCAATAAGTGTTTGCCAGACACTCGGAAATAATCCGAATGATATGCGTCCGTTTGACAGGTTGGCGCGACCAACTCGGACGGGGTGTCAACCCAAATAGATCTATCCACAGCATTCGCGCTCACACGCATGTAATTAACGGTTCATGATAAAGGGGACTTCAGTGGCAGTAATAGGTAACTCAGGCAAAGTACAGTTTTATATTTATATCCGCAAAAGCAAGAACTTGTTTTCATAAGAAAGTAATCAAGGATGGAATAAGTAATTCATAATGTATTCAAGTAATAAATCAAGTATTTCAACTATCCAGTAATGTTTGAGAAAATGAATCGCGTTCAAGTAAAACAAGCATTGAATTTAAATAGTAAGGAGCATGTATCTTCCCCCAAAACAGTTGTAAAACAAGTAAAAGTAGGGGTTATGAACTCACCTGGTGCGATAGCTACGATGACAACAATGAATACATAGAAATGAGGCACGATCTCTAACCGCAACCTAATATGAATGGTATGATCTAATGTAAGAAATGAAGTAATGCTACACATGCAAATACATATGTTATCGATACCACTCATTAGTTTTGAAAATAACGTTTATCGTCGACAAATACGTTTTTGACGTCTCGTTAGGTTAATAACCACTTTTCATGGAAATAGGTTGAAACGGTACTCCACGATCCTTGTTTGGTGATCTATCGGCAAATATAAGGTTTTCGTCGCAAAATATAATATTTTCATTACTTAAAAATATGCCCAAAATGGCCTCGCAAAACGAGTCGCAAAATATTGTACGTTAAGGGTTAGTGATGAAACTCGGCGTTTTTGAAAACCTTGTAACAATATCTTGAAGTCGTGTCATTTAACTTTTGGCGATACGGGTCTCGATCGATGAGAAAATTGACTCTTATTGTTGTTACTTGAAAGTAGTATGTTCAACACTTAGAAAATTTTATTATAGTAAAAGCTGTCAAAATATATAGTTTATCGGGTATATAGATGAGGTCGTAGTTTATTCGTTATAAGTCTATTTGACGAACGGCCAATTGATTTGGAAAGTAGGCTAGGAGTACTTGATTTTACTTAACTACGGCTCGGACTCAAACTAATCCGATCATAAAGAAAAATAGCCGTGAAAGTGGTGTCTCGCAAAGACAGTTTTGCGGCAAAAATGGTAACACAAAAGCTGATGGAAAAATATATGTATCGTCGGATTTCAAACACTTGTATCTTTTTCGTTATAAGCCCGTTTTCTATGTTCTTTATATCCCCGCGAAGGTAATCAAGTATACTAATATATTTTTGATAAGTCGGGATGGCTAGATCAAGTTTTAGGCCTCGAAACAGTCCACTAAAATCGTGGGACAGCAAGGTATTTTTCAGAAAATAGTTTTCGTCATTAAAATTGAAAATATCATAACTTCTTCGTCGTAACTCGGATTTTATCCCCGTTTTCGGCCATAGTTTCGTCTCGGAATGTATTTTCTAAATCTTTGGTCCAAAGTTACCCAAAACCCACTGATCTTTCCAGGTTTTACATTTTTGGACAGAACCTTTATATAGTTTGTAAAAATCAATTTTTCTAGTTCAAGACTTGTTTAGATCTTACCCAAACTATCTCAAATCAACTCCACAAGTACCCAATCCTACCATACACCTTCTTAGGGTGTCATGGGTTCCTAAACATCACCAATCTTAGTGGATCTAATGAGATTGCTAGTAAAAATTGTAGATCTATGTTTATAAACAAAAATAAACAATAAGTGGTATGGATCATAGTATATTTGCATGTTTTCTTACTAGATCATAAAAAGACATTAAGAAATAGTTTGAAAGATTAGAAAAATGATTAGTAACTTACTTGAAGGTTTGATGAGTTTTTGAGCAAGAAAACTTAATAATCTTGAGGTTTTTATTTCAAAACCTTAACAAGATCAATACTATGACTTGATTAAACACTTGATCTTGAAAAGTTGATGGATCCCTCCTTGTGTTCTTGGCTTGGCCGAATATGGAGCAAGAGAGGAAGGAATAAAGAATTTTTCTAGTTTGTTGGTGAAGTATATATGGAAGAATGAGAAAATGTTAAGGGTATGTGTATATATATTATTCTAGGGAGGCAAGATCCCCTTTTTAGGGAAATTAGGCAAGGGGGAGGCATGGGTGTGGTGATGGTTTGGTTGCTTATGTAAGTAAAATTTGACTTTAGGTGTTCTTTAGGTAGATATTGTGTAGTTTAGGTGATACCGGGTACCGAGTTAACTAAAAAAAATAAATCATGACGCGATGAAATAAAATATGACGAAGTTGTAAAAGTTGTAAAATATTATTCCTGATGATAATCGGGTGTTAAATAATTATCGAATTGAAATAACGTAAACCGACGGAGTAATAAGCTCCGACCGTGAAATATAGTAATTGATTTCAAAACACCGGGTAAATTAATAATATAATTTTTATATCATTATAATGAGTATGAAAATATATTAGGATCGTAGTCGGGAGTATTGGGTATACGTTCGTAGTAAAAACTGAGTGGTAACGTTAATTGCAAATTAAACATACGTATATAGAAATAATGCATATCCGTGTAGGGCCTAAAATGTGATGATGATGTGTAGACTATTCCAGTCTATATGAAGTGTCATTAATGAATGATGCATGAATTCACAGCGAAACCACATTGGTTACGCGAATTTAAAGACTCGTAAACTCAGTTTATGATGAAATGAACGGCAATCGTGAATAGTGATTTCCTTCCGGAAATGAATAGTGTCACATGAATAGTAAAATTTTTGAACGCTTCTCGGAATCACAAACTGACTCCGAAAACGATGAATAGTAAAATGATGAATAGTGATCGGTGAATAGTAAATGATGAATAGTAACTGATGAATAGTGAATAGGAGAAATGTCCTGAAAATGCGGGTTGTTACACATTAGGAGTTCGACAATCATATGTGCTTCTTTTAAATTCTTATATATATACTAGTAAAAGTCAAAGTCTCTTAGGACGATCTCTATTTACCACAAATCATACTACACGCGAACAAGTATACTGGCTCGTATGCGTTTTCTAATAATCGGTAAAGGAATTTAGAAATTTGAGTAGTTTCATACAACATATCTATTTTATAGACCCATAACACGCATCAATTCCCGCAAGGTGCACCTTGTTTATCACCCTTGAATTAGGCTTTATCGAAATACGCTTTCACATGTCTTGCGTCAATAGCATGGTACTCAAATTTTGCACCTTCATTTCATACTTTAGCACTCATACCACCATAATCACATGCTTACTACACCGGAGGTGATTCGCTGGTCTAACCCATGTGCTTCACTTAACATAGTGTTTTGGTATTTCTTACTTTCAGGTTACGAAGCAACTTGACATACAACACTCACCCTCTAATCATTCGCTCACCATCGGTAGGCTTGGTAGTATGGTTTATTGCACAATCAGCATTCTCTTCACAATTTGCGTGTCACTATTGTCGTAGCTAAGGTAACAGAGGCCATGTGCAAAAACTCGTACCGTAACTAGATACGATGATCAAAAATATATCATACTAACTATGGAAACAAAAAACATACTATTTTAAATATCTATCTTAAGTTTTACAAATATTTACAACATAAGATTGAACAGCGGTAACAATTTTTTGTTGGAAGTGAATTTTGAGGCCTCGAGTATATAACGGGGTATATAATTTGAGGCCCTATATGGTAGCACGCCTCCCACACCCTCATATACAGCTCTGCGTGTCACTAACATTAAACATTAAACTTAGAAAATATCAGCATCTTTTTGCTCGAAGCTTGTACCAGATATTTGTCTCAATATTAAAATATACGTAGTAATTCAGAAATTTGTGATAATCTTATTAGTTATTGTTTATAATAAACTTTTCGTTATTAAAATCTGTTCATTTTATTATAGTTAATATAAGTGTAGTCGTCCCTATTCCAAGTCTTCTTAAAAGTGGTATTGGCCAAGCTTTTAAAGAATTTGTGGATGATATAGACAATTGGTGAGGCCAGTCGTGCTACGTGGGTTGAATTATTGAATGTGAATTATTGAATGTTATAAGTCTTCCCTATCCCAAGTCTTCTTAAAAGTCTTCGGTGATTTGTTGATGGCATCCTCTTCACAATTTGCGTATCACCAACGTTAAACATTAAAGTTAGAAATATTAGAATCTTTGAGTTCAAAGCTTGCACTAAATATCTATCTCAACAACAAAATATATAGTTAACAAAATATATAGTTAAGGAATTTATGATGATTTTGTTATTGCTTATACTAAAATTTTCATTCTTATAATGCGTTCAGTTTTATTTGTAATATTGGTTCGTTTTATATATAAACGACTGTACACATATCTTTACCGCCAATCATGGCTGTAAAAACTTTGACTGGCTATTATATTCTCAATGAAATATCTTGGTCAAAGATGATAAGGAATTAGTGGAAGCCATTCATTTCACCAGTTGCATGTAACGACCATTAACATGCAAAAACAAAGTATAAAAAGCCAATGCTAGCTTGTTCTTATAATTTTAAGTAAGTTTTCAAAAATGAAGTTACCACAAGTAATAATTTACTTATCTTCCTCTCTTATTTCTTTTCTCTTTTACGGTCTCGCGATATTATGTCTAACTTCCGCCACCGTCTCTGCTTCCTATGGCGGTAATGAGACAGATTATCTCACGTTGTTGTCATTTAAGTCGATGATCACCCATGATCCATACAAAGTTCTAACCTCGTGGAACCATTCCTTTCATTTCTGTAACTGGAGTGGTATTTCATGTGGAGAGCAGCACAAACGAGTGACTGTTTTACGACTGAATTCGAAAGGCTTAGAAGGCTCCTTGTCTCCTCATGTAGGAAACCTCAGCTTCCTCCGTGAGCTTTCTCTCTGGAACAACAGCTTTCAAGGAACCATTCCTCATGAACTTGGTCGTCTATCTAGGTTACGCATTCTTTATCTTGATGAAAACAAGTTCAGTGGAGTCATTCCAACAAACTTGTCTGGTTGTTCTAACCTTGAAGTGCTTTCGCTCGCTCAAAATAATCTAGCTGGAAACATACCCAAGGAGATGAGTTTACTCTCGAAACTTACTAGTCTTGTAATTCAAGACAATAAGTTAACAGGTGGAATCCCACCTTTCTTGGGGAATATCACATCAATGGAAGTGTTTTCTGCTGTCAAGAACCCGTTGGGTGGGAGCATTCCTGATACCTTGGGTCTATGGAAAAGCTTGACTGCATTTTACTGTGGTGAGTGCAACTTATATGGAAGCATCCCTCATTCCATTTTCAACCTCTCACTCCTAGCAACTTTTTCTTTAGCAAGTAATCACCTCACTGGTAATCTTCCTTCACAAATTGGTAATCAGATCCCAAATCTTGAGTGGCTTCAGTTAAGGGATAACGAACTGACCGGAGTTCTTCCACCTTCTTTTTCTAATTGTTCTAAATTAAGATTTCTTGAAATGAGTCACAACAATTTCAGTGGGAAGTTGACTATCGACTTTTCAAAACTAAGAGATATTAAATCAGTTATGTTACAGTATAATAACTTCCATGGACGCGGAGAAGCTGATGACATGAGGTTTATTGATTCTTTTAAAAACTGCACCAGATTAGTATATTTGGGTCTTTCTAATTGCAACTTAATAGGAGTGCTTCCGATATCAATAGGTAATCTTTCAGATCAACTCAGCTCTTTAGTTTTAGGAGACAATCAATTATTTGGAAACCTCCCTTCAAGTGTAGGTAGTCTAGTTGGCTTGACCTATTTAGATTTACAATCTAATCGATTCAAAGGAAAAATCCCCACTACCATTGGTAAACTACAAAAGCTACAACGTCTTGGTCTAAATAGCAATCAATTTTCAGAGCCTATCCCTGATGCCATCGGGAACCTATCATTGTTGATTGAACTTTATTTACAATCCAACAAGTTAGAAGGTCATATTCCATCAAGCCTTGGGAATTGTAAAGAACTTAATGTCTTAAACCTTGCTGACAATAGACTCAGTGGAGAAATACCATCGCAACTTCTTCAACTTCCATCATTAACTATCTTATTAAATCTTTCTAAAAATAACCTGTTTGGTTCAATTCCATCAGAAATTAAAGACCTCAGGATGTTGAGCGGTCTTGATTTATCTTACAATAATTTCTCAGGTACCATTACTAGTAGCCTTGGTGAGTGCATTGGCCTTACAGTGTTATACCTTAGTGGCAACCTATTTCAAGGCATAATACCATATTCATTAAGTTCATTGGGAGGATTGCAGGTACTCGACATTTCTCAAAATAATTTATCTGGCAAAATTCCCCAATTCTTAGACAAATGGGTTTCCCTAGAAATTTTGAACCTGTCTTTTAATGACTTTGAGGGTGAAGTGCCAGTTGTAGGAGTATTCGTCAATGCAAGTGCATTTTCGGTTTTGGGGAACAATAGGCTCTGTGGTGGTTTGGTTACACTTGAGTTACCGAAATGCAAGGAGAATGATAGTAGGAAAAAGAAGTTTCCTTTCTTCTTATTATTCATATTATTCATAATGGGACAATGTTGAGTTGTGATTTTTAGCATATCAAACTCAAAGAAGAATGGTGAAACATGGAATTACCATGTTTCATAATTTCATATTTTTCCAACACATGTTTATGAAGTGATTGCATTTATGTACTCAAAATTTGTACTTCGAGGAAATATGAAATTTTGATTTTTATTTTCTTTAACCATGGTTTCTGATCTTTTGGCCGACTAATTCATGTGGTTTGAGCAAAAGTCATGTGTGGTAATTGCTGGGACATTACTAATAAAAGTTTTGTCGTGTTTTATAGTGACTCACGAAATCATTATTTCTGTCACAAAATCGTTGCAAATTAACCATCATTATGGTAAGAATGTACCTAATCAGAATGGTGACGGTTATATCTATTAAAAAGGCTTCTATAAGCTAACCATAGCGACTTTTTGAATTTGTTTCAGTAGCGACGGTTTATCTGTTGCTAAGTCGTCGCTAAAGAGTCGCTAATTGCAGTTTTTTTGAACCATTGTAACTGTTACGAATAGAAGTGTCTCTAAAGCCATTTGAAAGGGTATTGTGACTGTTTTGAAGGATCACGTACTATGTGCCTATACAAAGGGGACGAATTTTCCACTTCGGAATCAACAAACACTAAAACCTCATCTATCTCCGTCATGAAAACCTATTAGATTCGCTAGATTCAAGTTTCATAATTTGATTATTGTATCTTCTAAACAGTCCGTACTTATGGGACAAATTTTTGTTTAAGGATACAGCTAATGGCCTCAATCTGTTATTGTAGTCTTACGATTTTGTAAAAAATAAATTGTATTACATTTATAAATTCCTATCAATCTTAAATAGAAATTTTTCATGATGCATCCATCGATTCTGAAATCGCATGTGCAAAAACCTGAAAAGTGTAAAGGGTCTGATTTTCGTCGTTAGCAACAGAAGATGTTGTTTTATTTGACAACGCTGCATGTGTCAAATATTCTAACAAATCTTGAACCAACAGATCGGTATGTGGAAGGACAGAATGTTCCTATAGAGGAACAAGTGGCAGACTATAGTAGGGCTGCCTCACTATGGAATCATAACGAATCTAATTGCAGAAATTATCTTCTGAATGATTTGGATGATTCCCTGTAGATATTTATTCTTCGTTTACAAGTGCAATGGAAATTTGGGAATCAATGAAAAAGAAATACAGGACTGAAGTTGCATGTTCCAAGAAGTTAATTTGTTGTTGGCAAATTCTTGAACTTCAAGATGAATAATGCAAAGCCTGTTGTGAAACAATTGGAAGAACTTCAAATCATAGTTCACGAATTGGAAGTTGAAGGCATGGGTATTAACTCTAACTTTCTTGTTGGTTCCATTATTGAAAAATTACCCCATTCTAGAAAAAATTTAAGTTATATCTTAAACATTTGACTGACGGTATGAGTTTTGAGCAACTTGTTCTCAAAATTCGTGTTGAGGAAGATAACAAGATGCAGGAAAAGGATGATGCAAATTCAATAGAACCAAATAGAAACATGGTTCGAGAAAGCTCTTCCAAATCAAAGTCCAACCACAAAAACAAAGGCAAAAATGGTGTTGGGTCTGTGGGAAACCTGGGCATAAAGCCAAGGATTGTCGCCACAAGAAAGAACATGGATGCGGAAATTCTGAAGGAAATTCCAACCAAGCAGACCATGTGAAATCTCAAAAAGAATTTGTTGGAGTAATTGAAGCTTTCTTGACTATAAATGTTGTTGATTGGTGGCTTGATACTGGTGCCACAAAGCATATATGCTACTCAAGAAAGATGGTTGTATCTTACCAAAATGTGAATGATACAGAAACAATGGTCATGGGAATGGAACTTATTCAAAGATTGAACGAAAAAGGAAAGTCATATTGAAGTTGACTTCTGAAAAGGATCATGTACTCTCAAACGTGTTGCATGTACCAAACATCACCAAGAATCTAATTTTTGACCCTATTCTTAGTAATAATAGATTTAAACTTGTATTTGAATCACACAAATTTGTAATCACTAAGGGTAGTGTCTATGTTGGAAAGGGTTAGCTTGATGAGGGACTCTTCAAACTAAGTGTTGTAATTGATGACAATGTTATTAATAATAATAACGTGGGCACTAGCACCGCTTATGTGTACATGATTGATCCTTCTTTCTTATGGCCTTCAAGATTAGGCCATGTTAATTTATGTTCCTTGCAAAGAATGATAAACTTAGTCATGTTGCCGAAATGGCTCGTATGAACAAATATGACTAATCGTATTTTTCACACATATAGAGTGTAACACCCCCAAAATCTGATACAGCGGAAGACTCACAAGCTTTCGGGGTGCTACGGGGATTGGTATCCATTCAAAGTCATGAAAGAACGAGATAAAGTAAACAAAATAAAAATACAACCACGCTGGGTTTTAAAGTTTACATTTATCCCAAAATCATCCAAAGTCAGGCCCAAAAGAAATAAATATAGGTCCACAATAGTTATCAGAGTTTTAGAAATATAGATCCATAACCGGTGCCAATGCCAAGCCTCCAATCCCAAGCATCCATAGAGCATCACTTAATTACCTGAGAAAACGTGTTAAAAGTCAGCTTTCGCTGGTGAGATCATAGGTTTAAATTCATAATTCAATATAGTGGACATATACGCAAAACGCTTGCTAGCTAGACTAGGCCTCAATCATCCAACCAAAATAATCCATCCAATATAATCCAACCAAATCAAATCATCCCTATAGGTTCACGCTATAGCTCAAACCAATCCAATCAATAGCTTACCTAGCTCAAGTCTAGGCCTCGCTCTATAATCAATCCAATAGCTTACCTAGATCTAGTCTAGGCCTCGCTCAAATCAATCAAATCAATATGTATGCGTAAGGATACGACATACCCAACATTCGTAAGGATACGACATGTTCAACTTACCTAGATCTAGTCTAGGCCTCGTTGTTTAGCTTACCTAGCTCTAGGCTAGGCCTCGCTCTATAACCAATCCAATAGCTTACCTAGTTCGGGACTAGGCCTCGCTCAACAACCAAATCAATAGCTTACCTAGCTCATGTCTAGGCCTCGCTCTACCTAGTTCTAAGCATAGCAAGTTTTGAAATAAACGAAGCGATAATAGTCCACATAAAACAATTGCACGTTTCTCACCCCAAGTATTGAAAACAAAGTTCAACAGTAAAAGTGGGGCTATGACTCACCTCAAGTCCAGCAAATCCTCAAAAGAAACGATAGAAGAAAGACGTAAGTAATCTCAAGCAACTCACGTAACGGCAACTACAGACTCGGCACTTCCTAACAATATCAAACTCGTTCAGAAATCATTTCCTCAAAATCAAATATTCCCATTCCCGAACGTATTCCATTTTACTTTACAAAAATATCCATTTCTCGAATTAACTTCATATCAATTTGAAATTCGACGTTTGGTATCCATATGGGTGGAGGGTCGACACAACTCAAACCAAAAAGCCACAACAAGCAAAATAAAAAACCAATTATAGGTCTAATGTTAGCCCAACATATTATTTAAATAACTATCGAAGCTTATCAAATCCGTCGATTTGATAATCTCCCATATTTATTTACGTAATATATCGTTCCAAAATTATACCCAACCTAAAGCACATAGCACAAAGAATTCTATTTGGTATATATCGTAGTCCAATAAATTCTATATATATACCGTCGAATCGGCCAAATTCCACGAGATACGTAGTAATTTATTACCCTAAAACATATACCACAACCTACGGGCGTCGCGGGATACGATGTCCATTAATATACTCATTTTATATCGTCAAATAACTCGATCTAATCCGTCGATTAAATAAGTCACTTGATATATAAAATATTTATATTAATCGTCATTTATCCGTGACAACACAAAAGTCACAATATAAAGCCCACTTGGACTTTAAAGAACCACACTCGTATAACTCGATAAGTTTCTAAATTTATAAACAAAATTACGTTTTTAATTATTATTTACCCGACTTATTATTTCGCCAGAATATAAATAGTTATTATTTGTAACAATATTCTGACATTTATTACACTATTTGCATAGTATAATGACTATCGTTATATTATTATACGTTTACTCGTGATCGTTTTATTATTAATATACGCATTTATATATATATATATATATATATATATATATATATATATATATATATATATACGTTTAACACGTCTATATACGTATATAAACAATTATATTCTTAATAATAGTATTACGAGTATTATTTTCAATATTGACTTTTAAATATTTATCGAGTCATAGAATTTGGTCACATGTCCGAGTCATGACTCTCGGCTCATAGTCCAAGTCCAAATAATAAGAATCAAGTCACAATAATAAATCAACTCCGTCCAAATCAATCCCATAACCACGTGCTACAACATGAGGGTCCGACTGCGGCACCCAACTAACCTATCTCCGTCATCTAATCGACCGTCTCACAATCGGTCCCCAATTCCACATTCGACAACACATCTCCAATAATAACTCACAATCAAGAAATACCACTTCAAGTCCGAATAATATACCAATGTACCAAAGTCCAAACATCACAATCTCAACAAAACATAAATAATAAATCAACAAGTAATATAACATCCGAAACCAAACAATTTACGGGTTGAGTTACCAAGTCAACCCGGGTCAACATATGCTCAAAACATGAAACGGAAGCCACACCCGAGACCCATAGGTCTCGGCTAGCTCCTTGAGGTCAAACCGAACCAAAACAGCCCCTTGGGGGTGTCGGCTAAGAATCCACACGACCACAAGGTCGACCAACATCACAAATAATCACCAAGAATCCGAATAAACAACAAATGGTCAAGAATAACATCTCCGAAGACCCAAGCCGAGAGCCAATGCTCTCGGTTAGCCTCGACCCAACGAGCATAACACAAACCCGGATACCAAACCTCCTTTTAAACCATTTTTATTAAAAACCCACTTGATTCTTGTAACAAGAATCATAAAATCCGAAAAGATAATGAAATCCGTGACCCTAGGTCACGATTTGAACCCAAAACTCGAGTCAAAACTCGACCTACCTTCAATCCAAAGCCAAATCGAAGTGAACTCCAAAAATACGAAAAAGTGGTGATGAATTCGTGGTGATATTAATTCGAAATGGGTGTTAACGTGGGAGTTAGAGCGCGTATAGTATACCAATAGATAGATCGGGACGAGAGGGTTAAGATGGTGGTGTTGTTTTTAGTGTGAGAGTAGCGGTGGCGGCGTTATGGTGATGATAAGGGGCGGCGGTGGTGATGGTTTTCAAAGGGAGAGAGAGAGTGAATATTAAAGTTGGTGAGGGTGTTGTGTGAGGGTTGAGACCACAGGGACGATTTTGTGTAGTTTACTCTTTAAAAAAAAAAAAAAAAAAAAAAAAAAAAAAAAAAAAAAAAAAAAAACCTTTTAATATTAATAATAATAATAATAGTGGGTGTAGGGGATTTAGTAGCCCGATGTCAATACACGGACCAAACCCGAAACTTAAATAACCAAATGACTTTCTCAAACCAAACCCGTTCCAAAAATAATAATAACATCCGAACCCAAATTAAAATATAATTAAAATTGTTAGGTTAACCTAGTGCCGGAATCAATGTAGTGCCAAAATAATGATCTCAAAATAAATCATCACGAACGAATCAAACCAAACCATAAATAAATAATCAAATCTCATAAATATCGTACGATTAAAAATCATGTACCAACGTTCGTAAAAACATCTCGTCAAAATAAACTTTTCAAATATTCCAAATTTATAATTTTAGTGTAATGCGGGTTTTATAAACGGCTCTCTATTTTGCCAGTTGTCACATAGAGCATTAATGACTTGGTTTATTTTGACGAGTATTGGCCGAAAGGACTCATATGAACAAATGTGACTAAATGTCTTTTTCACACATATAGAGTGTTAATGACTTGGTTTATTTTGGTGAGTATTGGTCGCATGGGCTCATCAATTGAACTAGTTTAAACATGTGTTTTTCTTGATATTACCCATTGACTTGAAAACCGTATGACTTTGATACATGCATTCTATTATTGTTTTACCCAAACATGTTCAACACTCTATCACAATTGGTTAACAAATCCCATACAAGTATTGGTTTTAATTAATTGGCATTTGTTGCATATTTGTTTGTTGTTATATTTCTTGGCTCATTAGGAGTGTGACAATCCTATGTATTTATTTTATGTTCTTATATATGTACTAGAAAAAGTCAAAGTCTCTTGGGAAGATCTCTATTTACTACAAACCATACTACACACGAACAAGTATACTTGTTCGTATGCATTTTCTAATAAAAGGGTAAAAGAAATTAGAAATTTGAGTAATTTCATACGATATATCTATTTTATAGACCCGTAAGATGCATCAATTCCCGCAAGGTGAGCCTTGTTTATCACCCTTAGATTACGGTTTATTCAAATACGCTTTCAAGTGTCGTGCGTCAATAGCGTCAATAGCATGGTACTCATTCAGGTTTAAAAAAGTCCTTTTGCACCATCATTTCAAACTTTAGCACTCATACCACCATAATCACATACTTACTACGCCGGAGGTGATTCGCAGGTCCAATCCCTGCGCTTCACTTAACATAGTGTTTTGCTATTTCTTACTTTCAGGTTACGAAGCAACTTGACATACAACACTCACCCTCTAATCGGATCGATCACCATCGATAAACTTGGTAGTATGATTTATTGCAAAATCAACATTCTCTTGACAATTTGCGTGTCACTATTGTCGTAGCTGAGGTAACGGAGGCCTTGTGTGAAAACTCATACCGTAACTAAATACAATGATCACAAATATATCATACTAACTATGGAAACACAAAAACATACTATTTTAAAGATCTATCTTAAGTTTAACAAATATTTGCAACATAAGATTGTACGGCGGTAACAATTTTTTGTTGGCAATGAATTTTGAGGCCCCGAGTATATAACGGGGTATATAAGTTGAGGCCCTATATGGCAGCACGCCTCGTACACCCTCATATATGGCTCTGCGTGTCAATAACGTTAAACATTAAACTTAGAAAACATCAGCATCTTTGAGTTCGAAGCTTGTACTAGATATTTGTTTCAACAGTAAAATATATTTAAGGAATTTGAGACAATCTTACTATTAGTTATTGTTTATAATAAACTTTTCGTTATTAAAATTTGTTCATTTTATTAGTTACTATAAGTGTAGTCGTCCCTATTCCAAGTCTTCTTAAAAGTGGTGTTGGCCAAGCTTATAAAGAATTTGTGGATGATATAGACCATTGGTGATGCCAGTCGTGCTACGTGGGTTGAATTTTTGAATGTTATAAGTCTTCCCTATCCCAAGTCTTCTTAAAAGTCTTCGGTGATTTGTTGATGGCATCCTCTTCACAATTTGCGTATCACCAACGTTAAACATTAAAGTTAGAAAATATCAGAATCTTTGAGTTCAAAGCTTGCACTAAATATCTATCTCAACAACAAAATATATAGTTAAGGAATTTATGATGATTTTGTTATTGCTTATACTAATTAAATTTTCGTTATTATAATGCTTTCAGTTTTATTCGTAATATTGGTTCGTTTTATATATAAACGACTGTAGACAACTTTGGCTGGCTATTATATTCTAAATGAAATGTCTTGGTCAAAGATGATAAGGAATTTGTGGAATTCATTTCACCAATTGCATGTCACAACCATTAACATGCAAAAACTAATTAAGTATAAAAAGCCAATGCTTGTTCTTATAATTTTAAGTAAGTTTTCCAAAATGAAGTTACCACAAGCAATAATTTACTTATCACCTTCCTCTCTTTTTTCTTTTCTCTTTTACGGTCTTGGGATATTATGTCTAACTTCCGCCACCGTCTCTGCTTCCTATGGGGGTAATGAGACTGATTATCTCGCGTTGTTGTCATTTAAGTCAATGATCACCCATGATCCATACAAAGTTCTTACCTCGTGGAACCATTCCTTTCATTTCTGTGACTGGAGTGGTATTTCATGTGGAAAGCGGCACAAACGAGTGACTGCTTTACGATTGTATTCGAAAGGCTTAGAAGGCTCCTTGTCTCCTCATGTAGGAGACCTCAGCTTCCTCCGTGAGCTTGATCTTGGGAACAACAGCTTTCAAGGGACCATTCCTCATGAAATTGGTCGTCTATCTAGGCTACGTAATCTTTATCTTCATGCAAACAAATTCAGTGGAGTCATTCCAACAAATTTGTCTGGTTGTTCTAACCTTGAAGAGCTTTGGCTGGCTCAAAATAATCTATCTGGAAGCATACCCAAGGAGATGGGTTTGCTCTCGAAACTTGGTACTCTTGCAATTCATTACAATAAGTTAACAGGTGGAATCTCACCTTTCTTGGGGAATATCACATCAATGGAAAGGTTCTCTGCCGTCGGGAACCCGTTTGGCGGGAGCATTCCAGATACCTTGGGTCTTTGGAAAAGCTTGAAGGGATTTTACTGTGGTGAGTGCAACTTATATGGAAGCATCCCTGATTCCATTTTCAACCTCTCACTCCTAGTAACTTTTTCTTTAGCTGGTAATCACCTCACTGGTAGTCTTCCTTCAGAAATTGGTAATCAGCTCCCGAATATTGAGTTCCTTCAGTTAAGGGATAATGAACTGACCGGAATTCTTCCACCTTCTATTTCTAATTGTTCTAAATTAGGATTTCTTGAAATGAGTCAAAACAATTTTAGTGGGAAGTTGACTATCGACTTTTCAAAACTAAGAGATATTTATTATATTAACTTAGCTAAAAACAACTTCCATGGACGCGGAGAAGCAGATGACATGAGGTTTATTGATTCTTTGAAAAACTGCACGAGATTAAGAACTTTAAGTCTTTCAAATTGCAACTTAACAGGAGTGCTTCCGATATCAATAGGTAATCTTTCTGATCAACTCAGATTTCTAAGTTTAGTAGAGAATCAATTATTTGGAAGCCTCCCTTCAAGTATAGGCAGTCTAGTTGGCTTGAGCACTTTACGTTTAGGATTGAATCAATTCAAAGGGAAAATCCCCACTACCATTGGTAACCTACAAAAGCTACAAGTTCTTAGTCTATTTAGCAATCAATTTTCAGGGCCAATCCCAGATGTCATAGGGAACTTATCATTGTTGACACAACTTAATCTAGATTCCAACAAATTAGAAGGCTATATTCCATCGAGCCTTGGGAATTGTAAAGAACTTAATGTGTTAAACCTTGCTGACAATAGACTCAGTGGAAAAATACCCTCGCAACTTCTTCAACTTCCATCATTAACTATCTTATTAAATCTTTCTCGAAACAACCTGTTTGGTTCAATTCCATCAGAAATTAAAAACCTCAAGATGTTAAGCGAGCTCGATTTATCTTATAATAATTTGTCGGGCACCATTACTAGTAGCCTTGGTGAGTGCATTTGCCTTACAGTGTTAAACCTTAGTGGCAACCTATTTCAAGGCATAATACCATCTTCATTAAGTTCATTAGGAGGATTGCAGGTACTCGACATTTCTCAAAATAACGTATCTGGAAAAATTCCCCAATTCTTAGACAAATGGGTTTCCTTAAAATTTTTGAACCTATCTTTTAATGACTTTGAGGGTGAAGTGCCGGTCGTAGGAGTGTTTTCCAATGCAAGTGCATTTTCGGTTTTGGGGAACAATAGGCTCTGTGGTGGTTTGGTTACACTTGAGTTACCCAAATGCAAGGATGTGCTTCTAAATGTATAAGGTACTTTGTTCTCACTTTTGTAGAATCTGAATTTACATGAGTTGGTCAATAAATCATCACTAAAATGGTTTTATTCTCTCTTTTTTAACTCTTTCAGGTCTCTACCAAGCTTGCATTGTGAAGTTTATGTTAGATAATAAAGGCCCGGCATGTCGGGTTTGGCCCGTTTAGTTGCTAGGGTATTGAATAGTTTGTAGTCTATTTAATATCTTGTAAACTTCATTATTTAGTTAATCTGATAATACAATTTTTCAGTATTCCCTTTTGATTTCTACGGTCTAAAGTAACTGCAACAAGGATTTCATTTTTTTGGGTATAATAAAAATCCATAGAGTTTGGAGAGTTTATGAATGGTGTTGATTTAATTTGTGAAGTCAAACTTTGCAATGTGGTGTAAAGTCAAGATTGCCACCTTCAAACTTTAGTGATCATAGTTGGTAGTTGTGGTATCCAAAGTCTCACGTAAAATGTTCAATGTTTTTGTGCTTTAAGGAGCTTGATGGTTTTCACTTTTTATTATGGTAGATTTTGGATCTATTTGATAAACCATCTCGTTGTTAGTTGTGGTAACCATAGTTTCCTTTTGACTAACCAATCCACGTGGTTTGAACAAAAGTATTGTGTCGTAATGGTATCTCATTTTGTATGAGAAGTTTTTCAATTAAATATTGTTGTTAATTCAAATCATGTGAGACAAATTTGTGGTGTATAAACTATGAGATAATTTTCATTCAAAGAAAATCTTGTTAACGTCATCTATTCTCGGTTATAACCGAGGATTGATCTTTCTATTTAGTAATCAAGGCTTACTGATTATTCAATTAATTCTTGCTAGTTGGGACTGTAAAGTTAAAAGTTAGTCTTCTTTATTGGTGTTTGGATGCCAAGGAACCAGCGTAGTGTCTTATTTATCTCATACTAAAACACCTTGGATTTGTACATTTGATTTTGAAGTATTGGTAGAATGATGTTTATTTCAAGTTACAAGAACAATATTTGACTTGTGTAACATTGCAAATATAACTTGCACGACGCTTGGTGTATGAAATCTTAACTTGCACAAACGTAATTATATGTGTCGAAAGGAGTAGACTCTTGGTCTCAAAACAAAAACAAAAAAATTAAGCCGATTGTGTGTGATTATATGTTAGGATAAAGTCATAAAACTATATTGTGATTAGAAGAATACTACTACGTACGTTTGAATGAATAATTTATAGTTGACTAGGTCGATTGTATGTGATTATATGTTAGGAATTATAGTCGACTAAACTTTCGTCTTTTTTCTTTTTTTCCTTTTCTATAAGTCAGTTCTATATATCTATCATCACTAAATTTGAATAATGTGTAAACCCTATAATCAGGGACGGAACCAGAAGATAAAGTCACCGCATTTATGAGAAATCAAACAATACTACATGCACAACTTTTTTGGACAGGGTGCATTTACAGAAAAATAAAGGTTTTATAACAAAATTAACACTATGAGACATAAATTCATGGGTGTCCCGGGCCCCCCCCCCTCCCCCGGTTTCCGTCCCCGCCTATAATACCATTGATTAAAAATAGAAACAACATCAACTACTAAACATATATTTTAAATATTGTGTAATCCCTAAACGTTTATCATTTTTCGTTTATAATCCATAAACTATTTTTTCGCAATTACTATAAATTGGACTCGTAAGCGTTGTATCAAGAGTCACACCAGAACCACAATTTCGCAAATATAATTATTTGCCGCTATATACCGTCGTTTTGCGCGAGCAGTCAGTCTAGTTTTATTTATGATGTCATTATGACCCAAAAATTTCTCAATTTTGCCTAATCGAAGTCTGCTAATCGGGTTTTTTGATAATGTCATTGCCGTTTTGCTTTATTACTATCAAACCCATTTGCAAACTCAAAGTTAAAAAAAAATAAATAAATAAATAAATACACAAAATAGTGAAAATACATATTACTTAAGCTAGGTCGATAAAAGGGTGTACTGAGTCTAGTTTAAGCTCAATTTGTTAGATGTTTTGAGCTCTTTTAATTTTAGTGCTCGAGTGTTGGCTCAAGCTCTAAAAAATTTAAGCTAGACTCGTTTACACATTACAAGAAGCTCAAAATATGTCTGTAACAAACGCTTGGCTTGCCTTTGTTTAGCTTTAGTTGGTGTTAAAAAATAAATTCAACTGATATTTTTGCCCGTATTTTCAGATGCGTTTGGTTATCAAGTATGATTACCCTATTTTTTATTTTTATTTTTAGCTATTTGATAGCTCGTTCGTTAATAGTTAAATAAACTATAAACGAACGAGCTATCAAATAGCTAAAAAAATGAACGAGCTATCAAATATCTCGTTCATTTGTAGCTCGTTCATGATCTTTTTTAAACCGAACTTACAGATTCCTTTTATTAAAAGTTGGCTGAGCAATTTAAAGGAGCTTGATGCTCTAGGAAGTACTTTTGCTCGCGGCTTCACTACAACAAAATGAGGGTTTTAGGACGTTTCCATAGGACCCTTTACAATCGGGGGTCCTAATTAATAACTTGTTAGAGTGGAAAATGTTAACTTTCTGGTAGTAATCAACCAATACAAACGTGACAACTGAAAAGCTTAGCTATGACTTACGAATGGCCAACTTTGGTTGATCCTCCTAGATAGGGGTGAGCAGGAACCGCACCGCAAACCGCAAACCCGAAAAAAACCGCAAAACCCACATCGCAAAAATCGAAACCGCAACAAAAGCCACGGTGAGGTTCCTAAAAATAAAAAAAACCGCACCGCATATCATATATATATATATATATATATATATATATATATATATATATATATATATATATATATATATATATATATATACTAGAAGTCAAAATTTAAACAGACAATAATTCCATTCATAAATTCATATAGTTGGGGAGTTTGATTCTTTTAGTAGTGAAAAGGAGGGAGGTGGGGTGGTGGAAAGTGGTTGTTAAGGTGGTTATAAATTATTAGGGTGGTTGTTGGGGTGGTTGTTGGTTTGTTATAAATTGTTGGGTGGTTGTTGTGGTTGTTAGAAAAGTCACAAATGCTTTATAATATAGTTTAGAAGTAAGAAAAAAGTTTGTTAGAATAGTCCTAAATACATTATATAGTAGTATAGATATACCTCTGATTTTCCAACATTGTCTGTAACTGCAATTGCTTCTTCTTCAAATATTCTGGCGCTTAACTTTGTTCCAATAATTTTCTCCCTGTTGAAGAGATCCTTATACTTTCCCCCATACTTAGTTAAGATAGAATTTTTCAACCAACGAGTTTCTCTAAGATCACTATACGGGTATTCCCCCAATTCATACAAAGCCTCCCCATCATGCACCGCAATTAGATAAGAATATAATTTCCTGAATATCTGAAAACTTTTTCTTCATTACGCTTTATTACCACACGAATAAAATCTTGTTCTTGGTTTATTACGGTCTCTTTCACGAAGAGTCTTATAAAATCTGCCCAATTTGTGACACCAAATGTCTAATATATAATCTTCACACTATCATCGTCATTGACGTCCGTCAAATCCAGCGCTGCGTAATCATTCGAAGAAGCACTACGGTGGCGGTTGGGGCTGTAGAGACTATCTTTCATACAACCAAAAATCCAAGTTAGGGTTTGTTCTTTTGTGGTGTTGGTTACTGAGATCTGGTTTGTGCCGTGGGTTTGTCATAGCCGATCAAGGGGAACAACGTTCGGTTTTAGGGTTGTACATGTTTTGTGTTTTGTATGTATTACTATTAGTTTCGAATGAAGGGTGTTTATATGGCAACATATATTACTTGTACATCAAGTTATTCCTAGCACCTCCTTAAGTTTATCAAAACGACGACCACACCCCCTTATATAAATATTACACTAAGGGGAAATTGTGTGTGTAAACCATAAAGATGATTTATGTAATTAACTCTAACAAGCTTAAAAGTACACACTTATATAAATAGTAAACTACTTAGGAATATAAAATAAGTTATTGTAGAAAGAAATTTCGATTAAGATCAATATTATGAATTAATTTGATTAAGTCATATTGACAAACTAGTCTCTAGACTTTACATAAAAATGAATTGCTTCTATTTCTAACATAACCTGTACCTTTTTACTCTAGAGTTGAATGACAACTTTTGTATACATTATTGATTAATCATATATTAGTTATTGATGCCAAACAAGTCTTTTTAGGATAAAAGAAGCTTTGAATCATTTGTAAAAGATAAATTGGGCTAATCATAAAAGCAAAAATTGAATATTACAAAACTTTCTTATGTTCATCAAGTGAAAAAATTTATAAGCGGTAGGTTATAAAAACCTTTTTTTTTTTTTTTTTTTTCACAAAAGGTACCCCTCTCATTTTTTGTGTTTTCTTTTTTTTTTTTTTTTTTTTATAATCTTTTTTATATCAAAGAACTATAAACCTGAAAGTACGAAACAGAAAATATAAAATTTAATAAGTCAAAAGCTTACTGTCAGAAATACGAAATAAAAACTGATAAAAAAACTTTGTTATACTTTAAATAATATGGGACAAAAGGAATCTTTGACCAAAACCCCCTTATGTCACATCATAATGCGGTTCCTATAGTATGCCCCTTGAATGAAAAGGAGATTAGCTTATTATACTAAAAGCTCTCTCATTGTAATCTTCCAGATTGGTAGAAATGTTTATGACTTACAAAATAATCTAGAAGACCCTCCAAATATAACTCTAATTTTGTTTACATGACACAACAACAATAACAATACACAAAATGCTAGAAACGAAATACGAGAGTACGAGACAAATAGAATATAAAGAAATCATAAGCAAGTTTTGGCGTGAGCATTTTGAAGCAATTAATGTTTAGTATTTTTGATAAAAAGCTTGTTTGACAACACATAATTAAAGTAAACACTAAACTTAATGCTACTAAAACAAACATTAGAATTTGAACGCCACTTTTACTTCATTTCGCACTTTAAAATTTAACTGCAAGTAATTTACCAAACACGTTTATGAAACAAAACAACTAATATTAACTGGTATTACTCTTATTAAAGGGTGTTTGTTTCAGCTTATATAGTTGGCTTATGTTTTATTTGGTTTCGGGCTTATGTTTTATACTCACCTTTTGTGGTTTATTGGCTTATTGCCTTATTGCTTTATTGTGAAACTTTTTGACTTATATAAGTTTATTATAACATAATAAACTTATATAAACCGAAAAGTTTCAAAATAAGACAAAAAGGTGAGCTTATAAAATATAAGCTGAAAACGAAATAAGCTAAAAGCGGAAACAAACACTCCTAAAAAAGGGCTCAAACGGTACTTCCCACTAGTGGTGTTATAAAAGCCGATCGGACCCGAACCCGAATATGCCATTTTGGTTCTGGTCGATCGGATCAAAAATTATATTCAGGTCAACGCGAATTGACCCGAGTTCTAAACAAGGTTAGATTCGGATATGTTTTTATTAGACTTAACCCGAATTGACCTGACCTGAATTGACCCGAACTCGACTAACCCGGCTCAACTAACACTTTTACAATGCAAAAATACTCAGGGTGACCCGAACCTGAATTGACCCGACCCGAGTTATCCTGAACCCAAATAACCCGAGTTCTAAACAAGGTCAAGTTCAAATATGTTTTTCTTGTGTGTTAACCCGAATTGACCCGACCCGATTTACCCCGTCCACCCGAATAACACCCCTAGTTCCCACCATTTCAACGAAAAATCGTTACACTCTATCCAAACCAACTAACCACCACTTAAACCACCACAAAATGCTCCTCTCAATCACACCACACCACCACTAAAACCTCCTTCAGCACTTCAATCCAAATTCATTATCATCAACCGCCGTACACTGCAGTATCCGTACAGTAAGTATCAGTAACAACAATAACGGTGAATGAGATGACGTGGTGACGGTGAGTTCTGCGGCGGCAATAAGGAAGGCGTCGTCGAGTTCTCCTATTGAGTTTGTTGAGAGGATTGAGGAGGAGAAGATGGATAAGTTGCCGAGTTGTGATTTTTAGACGCTTTGTGTTGAGCAGTTGGATTTGTTTCGCAGGATCGTTCATCCCAATGCGAACTTATCGGTATAATTACAGATACAGCTACGTTATCAAATGCTTTTATATAATAGATAATGATGTTAAGAGAGGGCGAGGCTGTTACTTGTATCTATTGCTAGTTTTGGAATGTTTAGGCGCGTTTAGATTTTAGCGTCTAGAATATAATAATGCTTATTGTTTGGCAACTAGACGTGTTTACCTTTCGGATTTTGGTTAAACACTTGTATTTGAAACACGCTAAAAGACGACGGGTTTAGAATATAATGCTTATTGTTTGGCAACTAGACACGTTTACCTTTTTGGATAGATTTGTTTTTATAAAAGAGTTTGGTAATAGAGTTCTGTAACCGGAACTAAGTGTAAACACGAGTTGATTGTAAATGTTCTAGAAGTAGCGTTTTAGCATTAGCATTTAAACACAAATGTACCCCGCAGAAACCAAAATCACACACATACTCAGTCTTCACACTTGCACAACTCGGTCATTCCATCAACCAAGTTCTCCCTTTTCTTCATCACCGACGCGCGTGGGTCGAGGGTGGGTGTTATAGCACCAACGCGTCTATGGTGGCCTACCAGCACATAGTCTTAGGAGTGTTTAGCGCTTACAATGTAATGCTTGTGTGGCAAAGAATGTTTAGCTTTTGGATTTTGTTTTTGTTGGTTATTAAGTGTTTAACAAGTTTCCAGATTAGGGTTAGGATAATCAATAAGGTACCGGATATTCACTTGAAATCGTGGTATCACTTTCCAATAGAAACTATTCGACCCTATGCCTGGGTTACACGAATATCTCTATGGGATAAGACCAAGTGATGTTCTTGTTTTAGGCACAAACCAAGAACCAGATGCGTATTCAAGTGTTTAGGGTTTTGTGTTTTCGTCTATATATGCAGATGTGTGATGACCTCTATTTATAATAGAGAATATTCAAAACCCTAGCCCATGGAGTTATATATAATTAACGGCCCATTAATTATATCATAATATTTTCCATAATAGTATGAATCAGTGGTTAAAACCGAGCAGCAGAATTGCTGATGCTATCAGCAGATTCACACTAGCAGCAGAATGCTATCAGCAGCAGAATCAGCTAGCAGCAGAATCCTATCAGCAGGATCAGCTAGCAGCAGAATCCTAGCAGCAGATTCACAACACTAGCAGCATAATCAAATTCATGCATCAGCAGAATCAGATTCACACTAGCACAACCACTATTGAGTCAGGGTAATCAGGGACTTGATGGGTGTACACTCCATACCTCCAAACCCATTCCCAAGTATGATTTGATCCCTCAAGTGCACTAAATTTTCCAACAATCCTCCCCAAATTTAGTTCACTTCCTTTGCATGAAAAATTAAACACAAAACAAAACAAGTGCATAAATGAAAATATCCTGAGGATTGAATTTCCACATTAGTACATATATTTTCAAATATTCGAGAATCAGGGTGTTCTAAGAATTAAACCCTTCAACCCATTTGAATACCTGATGATAAATACACACAAGTTTCCAAACACTAAAATACTCCTGACACTATACAAGCCATGTGTCCATATCCGATTCATAAATGTTGTAAAAGCTAAAAGTTCAAAGCTTCCTGAAGCGGCAAAACTTCAACATTCACATAGGTCATAGGTGGTTCATCTTTATTTCATGCTCCTGCATAGCACTTTTTCAAAGAAAATTAACCATTAAGAAGTTATGACTTCATCCTCCTTTCCAGCAGGTAACAAGCACAACCTTGGGATGTTTGTGATACATGTGCTTCAGTCCACTAAATGATCAGCTTTCCACATTGAACTCAGCTTCCAAGTTTCCTTAGAAGGGAGTTGGGTATCCTTGCATTCAGTGACTAAGTTGGACTTAAACCCATCCCTTTAGCAGACTTCAAAACCAAGTCTCTAGCCAAACCCTTCGTCAAGTGATCAGCTAAGTTTTGTTGAGATTTAACAAACTCTATAGATATCACCCCATTCATGATAAGCTCACGAATCATGCTATGCCTAACACCGAAGTGTCTAGACTTTCCATTGTACATCTGGCTATAAGCCTTTGCCAATGTAGCAGCACTATCACAACGGATAGAAATAGGTGCTATAGGTTTAGGCCACAATGGAATCTCAAGAAGCAAGTTTTTCAACCATTCAGCTTCTTTGCCAGCAACAGATAAAGCCACAAATTCAGATTCCATGGTTGAACTGGTAATGCAAGTTTGTTTCTTGGATGCCCAAGAAATTGCACCTCACCAAGTAGGAAAACCCAGCCACTAGTAGACGAATTGTCTTCAGTGTTACTGATCTAACTTGCATCAGTATATCCTTCTAATACTGAAGGGTAACCAGTATATGAGAGACTATAATCCATAGTTCTCTTCAAATACTTAAAGACCCTCTGAATTGCTTGCCAATGATGAGCACTAGGATTACTAGTATACCTGCTCAGTTTACCCACAGCAAAAGCAATATCAGATCTTGTACAAGTCATGGCATACATCAAGCAGCCAATCACCCTAGAATACTCAAGTTGAGATACAGCTTTGCCAGTATTAGGCATTAGCTTCTCACTTGTATCCATAGGAGTACTCACTGGAGTACAATCAAAGTAATTAAATTTCTTTAACACCTTCTCAATGTAATGAGACTGAGATATAGAAATTTTGTTACTTTCATGTTTAATCCTAATACCAAGGATAACATCAGCCTCCCCCATATCCTTCATGGAGAACTTTGATGAAAAAAATTCTTTTGTAAGATAAACTTGATTTTGGTCAGTGCCAAAGATCAACATGTCATCAACATATAGACAAATGATGACTCCTTTACCAGATTCATCAAATTTGCTATATACACATTTGTCAGCTTGATTAAGTAAATAACCACTAGACAAAACCACTTTATCGAACTTTTGATGCCATTGCTTAGGTGCCTGTTTTAGTCCATAAAGAGACTTAATCAGTTTACACACCTTGTTTTCATTGCCAAGCATGATGAAGCCCTGAGGTTGGTTCATGTAAACCTCCTCATCTAAATCACCATTCAAGAAAGCTGTCTTCACATCCATCTGATGAATAATCAGATTGTGAATTGATGCCAAAGCAATTAGCAATCTTATGGTACTGATACGTGCCACTGGAGCATAAGTATCAAAGTAGTCTATTCCTGACTTTTGTTTAAAGCCTTGAATAACTAATCTTGCCTTGAACTTTTCAACAGCTCCATCTACCTTCATTTTCTTTTTGAAAATCCATTTGCAACCTAGAGGTTTGCAACCAAGTGGTAGATCAGTCAACACATAAGTGTTATTGCCCATAATGGAGTCCATCTCATCATTTATTGCTTCTTTCCAGAAAGCAACATCCTGGGACTTCATTGCTTCTTCAAATGTTTTGGGATCATCCTCCACAATGAAGCAATAGGAGTATTAGTCAGAGACCTCACTCCTTGTACCTTCAATTAAGTATAATTGAAACTCAGGTCCAAATGACTTTGGAGTCCTCACCCTATTGCTCCTTCTGAGCTCAGGTTCAGGTTGTTGTTCCACAACCTCAGCAGGAACCTCATCAGATGATTCTGAAACACCATTGTCATTGGTTCCATTTGGAATCCTTTGACTTGGTCTAGGGATAGATGAGAATCGGTTCTCATCAAAGAGTGCATCCCTTGATTCAATTATTGAGTTAATTGAAACAGACTCATTAGGTTCTATAACATAAAACCTATATGCCTTGGAATGCTCAGCATATCCAAAAAAGATGCATTAAATGCCTCTTTCTCCCAAAGTTTTCTGCTTTGGATCAGGGAGTCTTACAACAGCCCTACAACCCCATATCCTAAGATAATTAAGGTTAGGTTTCTTCTTAGTCCAAAGTTCATAAGGGGTAACTTTGTTCCTTTTATTGGGAACCCTATTTAATAAATAGCAAGCTGTTAACATAGCTTCACCCCAGAACCCTTGACTCAGCCCTGAATAGGACAACATGGAATTAACCATCTCCTTCAGCACCCTGTTTTTCCTTTCAGAAATACCATTTTACTGAGGAGTATAAGGGGCAGTCGTTTCATGGATTATACCAACAGACTGAAAATACAGAGTATCCATGTACTCACCTCCCCTATCAGTCCTTAATCTTTTGATCAGGGAACTTTGTTGCAATTCAACTTCAGTTTTAAATACTTTAAATTTATCTAATGCTTCATCTTTAGAATGTAATAAATAAACATGACAAAACCTAGAAGCATCATCAATAAAAGTCACAAAGTATTTCTTATTCCCCAAAGAGGGAGTAGCATGTAAATCACAAAGGTCACTCTGAATTAACTCCAAAACTTTAGTTTCACGTTTTACTCCTTGAAAAGATTTCTTAGTTATCTTGTTCAACATACAAGTTTTACACTTTTCAGTGTTCATATCAAAAGCTGGTATTACCCCATCCTTGGGCATATCTTGCATTCTTTTAAAATGTACATGGCCAAGTCTTGCATGCCATAGGTTTGAATCATAAAGTTTAGATGTAGATATAAAAGCAGAATCAATATTATCATGAACAATATTAACTCTGAACATTTGATTACACAAATAACCAAAACAAATAAACACACCATTTTTAGAAAAAACAAACTTATCAGATTCAATAACTTGTTTATAACCACAATTATTCAAAACACTACTAGAAACCAAATTCTTTCTAATATCAGGAACATGTAAAACATTAAATAAAGAAATAATCTTTTCAGAACTAAACTTCAAATCAACACATCCTTTTCCATGCACCAGGGCAGTTGACTCGTTTCCCATATGAAGAATAGAACCATCATTCATTGACTCATAGGTCTTGAACCAGCTTCTATCTTTAGACACATGAATTGTTGCTCCAAAGTCAACCCACCACGCAACATCATCATCCTGCACAAAGTAAATGTCAGATATATATGTAACATAATAAATCTTAAAAGACTTATTAAACACATTCTGACCTTTCAGAGAATTGGTACCATTCCCTCCACCTGTGCCTGATCCATTGGATTTGTTTCCAACTTTACCACCCTTGCAATCTTTCCTGAAGTGTCCAGGTTTCCCACACTTCCAACAAGTCACCTTAGGTTTCTTGTTAAGATCAGATTTGGTGTTATCTTGATGCTTACGCTTGCCCTTGTTGTCATTGTACTTGGTGGAGTTGTTATGCTCCACCATATTGACAACTGATGGACCAGTAGCAGTGCTACTCTTTGGCTTGTCAATGTCTTGAGCTTTGAGTGAATCCTCAATGCGCAAGTGACTGCCCAACTCAACAAGAGTTAACTCCTCCTTCTTATGCTTAAGCATATGCTTGAAATCCTTCCAAGAAGGAGGCAGTTTATCGATGATACAAGAGACTGAAATAGCCTCATCCATGTTCATCTTGTGTTGTGTGAATCGACCAAGTATACTAAGAAGTTCATTGTATTGTTCCATGACAGGTCTAGAATCAACCATTTTGTAATTGTTAAAATTACTTCCAAGGAACTTCTTACTTGATGCATCATCAGCCATATACTTGGCTTCCAAGGAATCTCATAGTTCTTGAGAAGTTTCAACATTCTGATAAATATCATATAGAGAATCAGACATACCATTGAGAATTAAACCTCTGCAAACATAATCATCATTCTCCCATTTGCTTCTTGCCCTCATCTGATCCATAGTAACATCTTCTCCAAAATCTTATCGAATCTCAGTTGTCAGAACATAAACCACATTCATACTTGACAACAAGAAGTGCATCTTCTTTTGCCATCTTCTGAAATCAGCACCTTCAAACTTTTCCAACTTGGAAAAGTTAGCAGCTATTTGTCTCATAGCAGCAGCCATTGATTATCACTAATAGTTTCTATTGATTGTTGGTTATTAAGTGTTTAACAAGTTTCCAGATTAGGGTTAAGATAATCAATAAGGTACCGGATATTTACTTGAAATCGTGGTATCACTTTCCAATAGAAACTATTCGACCCTATGCCTGGGTTACACGAATATCTCTATGGGATAAGACCAAGTGATGTTCTTGTTTTAGGCACAAACCAAGAACCAGATGCGTATTCAAGTGTTTAGGGTTTTGTGTTTTCGTCTATGTATGCAGATGTGTGATGACCTCTATTTATAATAGAGAATACTCAAAACCCTAGCCCATGGAATTATATATAATTAACGGCCCATTAATTATATCATAATACTTTCCATAATAGTAGGAATCAGTGGTTAAAACCGAGCAGCAGAATTGCTGATGCTATCAGCAGATTCACACTAGCAGCAGAATGCTATCAGCAGCAGAATCAGCTAGCAGCAGGATTAGCTGGCGGCAGAATCCTATCAGCAGGATCAGCTAGCAGCAGAATCCTAGCAGCAGATTCACAACACTAGCAGCAGAATCAAATTCATGCATCAGCAGAATCAGATTCACACTAGCACAACCACTATTGAGTCAGGGTAATCAGGGACTTGATGGGTGTACACTCCGTACCTCCAAACCCATTCCCAAGTATGATTTGATCCCTCAAGTGCACTAAATTTTCCAACAGTTTTAACTGCTCCTATTTGAAACACGGTAATAAAAGAAGCGTTTAGCTTTTCAATCTTTTATAAACACTACTATTTGAAATGCTTATAGAAGAAGCGATTAGAGATAAAACTAAGCTACCGGCACTGCCATTGCTAAGAACTATTGCTAGTTTTGCCAAACATAAAACAAGATAGTTTTGGAACATTTAGGAGTGTTTAGCTTTTAGTGTCTAGAATATAATACTTATTGTTTGGCAATGAGCATCAGCCTTTTGGATTTTGTTAAAATGCTGCTATTTGAAATCATAATAATAGAAGTGTTTATCTTTTATGTCATTTTACACTTTATAACAAGAGATACAACTAAGTTACGAAATGCTTTTTATATAACAAATAGCCTGCTGCTAAGAGGCTACTACTTGTTGCTACTGATAGTTGTCAAGCGTTTAGGAGCGTTTAGCTTTTAGTGTCTAGAATATAATGTTTGTTTTGAAACGAAGAGTTTTAGCTTTTATGTCATGATAGAACTTATGCATGCCATCTTCTATAAGTTCTAAGACCGTTTTGGACTCCATGTTGTTTAGACATTGATCTAGGATAAACTATAAGCACAATGATAATAATAAGCACAGCGGAATAACATAAAGATTATTATTATTATCAATAAGGTTCTTCTTCATCATCTCTAACATATATTAATAATTTACAGCCCCAATCCTACTTGATCAAGGTAGAACGACCTTGAGGCTATACTAAACTAATCAACTAAACCCTAGGCGTTTTCCCAAATCCCTACGCCTAGGTTCCCACACACACACACCTTTGATGTTTACATCTTGTACGTACTATGAAACTAATGACCCTATGTCTCTTTATATACTAGAGTCATCTAGGGTTTACAAGAGAAATCATAATACAATTAGGAAACTAAATATTATTCTAGAATCTTCCAAATCCTCCATCTTTTTGTAGTTTCCCTTCTTGTCACTTCAAGCCCTTCATGTTTCATTCTTCTTGTTTTGTATCATCAAATCAATAAATATAATTCCTAACAATCTTCCCCTATTTGATGATGACAAAACAAATACCTTCTTGTACGAACTTCCCTAGACGAAGTAGAAAAGTTGAGATAATTAAATCTCGCCATGAATGAAACAAATCTTGTCTTCCCCTTAATCCATGCCATGCCACTCCAAATCTCTTCTAACATCTCTTCCCCTTTTTGTTATCAACAAATAGGGAACATATAAGCAATAGAAACTTCCCCTTGAGTGGTGCATGTACATCAAATGATTAAACACATAATAAGATACTTTCCCTGAAACCAATGTGTTAATTATCTTCATGAATCTTCAATTCTGTAAGCTCCTTGTAATGATCACTGATGAAGAAAATCAAGTATAACAAATTTGATGAAGAAGTAGAATAACCCAAACTTGTGCCTTATATCTTGTACTAACCATGTGACTCCAAACTCATACCAAACCATAAATATAAGTAGATCACAACCTCTTGACAAAATCCTCAACTAATATGAGACACTGAGCACAATAACGTAACTCCTTCAAGTGATAGAAAATGTGACATTAAGCACCTTCAGTTTGTAGATAATACACCAATTTGCTAGATTCATCAAGTCTTTGTCACAAATTTAACGCACAAACAAGTTACCTCCTACTATAAGGTATGATAAGAACACTCATCCAAGAAACTCCACTTCACCTTCAAATAAGTGATAAACAATCTTCTTCGTAATCAAGTATTTCAATACGAACAAATACGAGCCTGTTAAAACTTTTAAGAACATAAACCAACTAACCATCTTGTGTGTGTGAACCAAATAATCTTCCTGTGTGTGTAAACTAATAAACTGCTCATAATTAACCGAGAGCCAAAGTAGAACCAATCTCATAAAAACCCATCTCGGCTTCCCCTCACTGCTCATAACACGCAACAGTACTTTGAATAGTCGAGCAGTACTTTGCAGATAGAAGTACTTTGAATCAGCAGAAGTACTTTGGAGAAGTACTTTATTTGATTCAGCAGAAGTACTTTGGAGATAGAAGTACTTTGAATCAGCAGAAGTACTTTGGAAAAGTACTTTGATTGAACAGAAGTACTTTGTAATAGCAGTACTTTGATGAAGAGAAGTACTTTGAAATAATGAACGATCAGCGGTACTTCAGTCGAGCAGCAGTACTTTGAATCAATGGAGAAGTACTTTGAGAAGAGCAGTACCTTGGAGCAGTACTTTGAAATAACTTCAAAGATATACCCACTTGTAGCATAAACATACTGATCAGTAACAATAGCCAAAGAATTTGAACCAAGAGATACCAATCTAGAGTTTTGAAAAACCCTAAACACCATCAGGTACTTGAACCACTAATCTCCATTAACAAAGCAATTAAATCCTGTCCAAACCAACTTTCGAACATGTATAATCGACACCAAGCAGCAAATAACCAACTTACACAATGATTTAACAAGAAAAGAACCAAATTCAAGAAGTTGAATCATGAAAACCCTAAAAAAATTTGAAACTTTCACCTGTTGCAGCAGCAAACTTCGACAATTTATATCTTTTTACTGAGAGTTCAGATCGAAGATCCCTCTGGTGGAACTCTTCCTTGATATGTTGAGAACCTCCAGTAAAAATTTCAGCCCGATCCAACGGTTAACGAAGGAGTTATCGTCGTTTGAAAACAGCCCTGCAGAAAAATACGAACATATGCACCAGACACGAATTTTCTTCTTTTTCTTCGAAAAACCTTGTAGATCCCTAGATCGAGAGCCCCCTTGCTCTGATACCACTTGATAGAACTTATGCGCGCCATCTTCTATAAGTTCTAAGACCGTTTTGGACTCCATGTTGTTTAGACATTGATCTAGGATAAACTATAAGCATAATGATAATAATAAGCACAACGGAATAACATAAAGATTATTATTATTGTTATCAATAAGGTTCTTCTTCATCATCTCTAACATATATTAATAATTTACAGCCCCAATCCTACTTGATCAAGGTAGAACGACCTTGAGGCTATACTAAACTAATCAACTAAACCCTAGGCGTTTTCCCAAATCCCTACGCCTAGGTTCCCACATACACACACACCTTTGATGTTTACATCTTGTATGTACGATGAAACTAATGACCCTATGTCTCTTTATATACTAGAGTCATCTAGGGTTTACAAGAGGAATCATAATACAATTAGGAAACTAAATATTCTTCTAGAATCTTCCAAATCCTCCATCTTTTTGTAGTTTCACTTCTTGTCACTTCAAGCCCTTCATGTTTCATTCTTCTTGTTTTGTATCATCAAATCAATAAATATAATTCCCAACATGTCATTTTTACACTTTAGAATTATAGATACAACTGCGTTACCGAGGGCTTTTATAAAACAAACAACTACTTGTACTATGTGTTTGGCGATGAGCTTTTTAGAGCATTTAGAATATGTACATGTATAGATAGATTTGTTATAATTGTGTTTATGAAGCACTAGCAAGAAGCAGTAGAAAAATCAATACTACAACTTATTAAGCTAAGTAGAAAAATCAACACTACAACTTATGTAATTAACTCCAACAAGCTTAAAAGTACTTATATAAATAGTACACTACTTAGGAATATAAAATAAGTTATTGTAGAAAGAAATTTCGATTAACATCAATATCATGAATTAATTTCGATTAAGTCATATTGACAAACTAGTCTCTAAACTTTACATAAAAATGAATTACTTCTATTTCTAACATAACCTATACTTTTGAATGACAATTTTTGTATGCATTATTGATTAGTATTTTACTCTTTAAATGAATTACTCTAGAATTGAATGATAATATATGTTAAATGACATCGTAAATCGAGTTTTTGGTATGTGGGTTAGCATGTTTGCTCAATATGGGGTGGTGTAACAAGATTTTTTTATTTATAGTTTGAAGGCGAAAAAGCTTGTGTAAAATGTCACACTATCATCAATCCAAACAACTTATTCATAATTGTGTTGGACCGTGTCATCAAATCCTATATTCGTTATTGATGCCAAACCATTCTTTGTAGGATAAAAGAAGCTTTGAATCATTTGTAAAAAGATAAATTGGGCTAATCATAAAAGCAAAAAATGAATATTAGAAAAGTTTCTTATGTTGATCAAGTGAAAATAATTTATAAATGAGAATGAGATTAGCTTATTTATACTAAAAGCTCTCTCATTGTAATCTTCTAGATTGGTAGAAATGTAAATGTTTATGGCATGCTTACAAAATAATCTAGAAAACTCTCTAAATACATCTCTAATTTTGTTTACATGATACAACAACAATAACAATACAAAAAATGCTAGAAACCAAATACGAGACAGATAGAATATAAGGAGTTCATAAGCAAGTTTTGGCGTGAAGCATTTTGAAACATTAATATTTATGTTTTTGATAAAAAGCTTTTCCAATGTTGGCTTTCTTTGTTTTTCTTCTAATCTTTCTTCTTCTAAAATTGATTTGTAGGAGCATGGGAAAGTAGATTTGGGAGAAGTTTGTTGCCCTTTTGATGAACTACGAACAACACTACTTATGAGTCTATTGCCCTTTGATGTTGTTAGTGTAGGTGAAGATCATGAAGAGTTAAAACATCTTTTTGAGGTGTTGACTGGCTATGGAATAGAACCAACATATTTGAGGTTGTCAATGAGTTAATGGAATACAATCATAGCTGATATTAAAGAGTTGAGTCTAAAGAATGATGCTGAAATTTGTTATGAAGATGACATGTGGGAGTTTTTAAGAGTAAAGGTCGAGGTAGAGTTTCAGGAGTTAGCGATGGAAATAGGACTTATGGAGATGGAAATACGACTTGAGCAAGAGCCTCTTGAAGACGAATAAAGTGAGTGATGAGTTTGTGATTAATGGATGTGATGAATTTGGGAAAATCACTTGCTCATCATCTAACATTTCAGCGAAACTTGCTGTTTTTTTGTCTTGGCTTTTTTCAGCAGATTCACTAGACAACACGACGGGATCTTGTTGAGATGTTATCCCGACTTCATTAGAATCTGCTTCTCCCTGCTCCTACAAATCAATTTTAGAAAAAGAAAAAATTAGAAGAAAAACAAAGAAAACGGAAAAACTTAAAAATACAAAAAGATTTGGAAAATTACATGAGATTCGTCCTTGATGAAACCATAAATTCGTCCCTTGGAAAGTGATTGAAAGCAGAAGAGATTCATCCATGATGAAACCCTAAATTCGTCCCTTGGAAAGTGACTGAAAGCAGCAGAGATTTGTCCTTGATGAAACCCTAAATTCGTCCTTCAAAGTTGTGGTAAAAAATGGTATCGTATAATGCAGATTTAGGGCTTGTATTTATAATTTCGATCTAACTATGGTGTAACCTTAAGTAATGGGTTACGCCGTAACCTTCGTATCTTTGACGATCTTATCTTTATAATAATTGTTAATACAAATATCGCCTAAAAACGTTATTTATATTTTACGATCTTCGCTAAGTTTTGTTAACGACAAAACGTAAACTTTAGTTTTAAGCAAAACATATTCTTAGTTTTTAAGACTTGCATAAACAAGACTTTTGCTACATTTTACATTTCATAAAACATAACACAAGTTTATTTCTTAAATTAGAAATAGTCACATCACATTTATGGCAAGTTTTGTCATTATGTATTTATGGCAAGTTATGTGTTTGACTTGCTTTCATGTTGCTTGCAAGTATCATGTTTGACTTACTTTAAGTGATGTGACATTGTTTGGTTGATAGAAGTTATGTGACAAGACCTTGTTTGGTTTGAAGAGTAATTGCAAAAACCTACTGCAGACCCGGCGGTACCCTGGGGGTACACGGGCGGAACCCATTTGAGGGTTCCGCCTGATCCGCCGAGCACACAGTTTGTTGTGCTATAAATACCAAGCCATAACTTGATTTTTGGCTAACCTCTAGAGATCATTTTTACACACACACTCATCTTTCTTTCTAACATCTTAACATTGTAAATGTGAAGTTTCCTTTTGTAGCAAAGAAGCTCACAAGGTCGTCTAAAGTTACAAGTTTCCAACACAACGTTGCAAGACTTGGTAGCTTAGTATTGTGTAAACTCGTGTTGTTTACGCGTCATTTGTTTGTGTATATTCTGAAGTGAGTGGTTAGTATTTTAGTCCTCAAAATACAAAGAGTGTTGGGAGTTGTTGTACCTTAGTAAAATAACTAAACGGGAGTGGTTGTGCCCTTGTAAAAGAACTCGACATTTAGCTTTGTGTCGGTAAAAGTATAAGCGACGTGTAAGGTTTTCTCCGCCGGTGAAAGGAGCTTGTTGACTAGTGAAAGAAACTCTCGAGTTGGATACTCGGGGCGTGGACGTAGGGCAAGGAAAAAGAGTCCTTGTAGCCGAACCACGATAAATACTCGTGTTGTGGTTTGATCGTTTCTTTCCTTTACTTGCATGTTATATATATTGTGTTTGTGCATATATCTTTGATCAAACGGAAAGTTTCAAAGCTAACTAAACAAGTTAAAAAGATTTTAAAACGCTAAAACTATTCAACCCCCCTTCTAGTTTTCCACAATTGGCATCAAGAGCTACGTTACTCAAGCTTTTAAAATATATTGTGTTTTAAAACTTGAAACGATCCATGGATTTTGAAAATTACAAAGAAGGGCAATCTATGCAAAGACCACCACTCTTTGAAGCAAATGGTTCTATATATTGGAAAAACCGTTTTGAAACTTACGTGAAATCTAAAGATATAGATTTATGGTATATAATTGTTGATGGTGATAATATAGTTACTAACATTAAAGATGATGATCAAAAGAAATTGATAGGTAAAAATAATGAAGCTAAAATGATGCTTTACAACGCTTTGCCTAAGAAAGAATATGAAAGAGTCTTTTTGTGTAAAACCGCCAAAGATATTTGGCAATCTTTAATTGTCACTCATCAAGGAAACTCACAAGTTAAAGATAACAAAATTGATCTTCTTGTTCAACAATATGAAAAATTTGTTATTTCCGAAGATGAGATTATTGATAATGCTTTTGCTAGGTTTAACACTATTATTACTTCACTTAAAGCACTTGATGAATCTTTTTGTAGTAAGAACTTTGTCAGGAAATTTCTTAGAGTACTCCATCCGAAGTGGAGAGCAAAAGTGACGGCAATTGAAGAATCCAAAGATCTTTCAAGCATGTCACTTGATGAGCTAATTGGAAACCTCAAAGTTCATGAAATGGTGATGGAAAAAGATTCGGAACTAGTTAGAGGCAAGAAAGAAAAAGTTAAGTCCATTGCCTTGAAAGCTAGAGTCCAATCAAGTGATGATGAAGAATCTACTTCGGATAGTGATGATGAGGAATATGCTATGGCTGTGAGAGACTTCAAGAAGTTCTTTCGTAGGCGAGGGAAGTTTGTAAGACAACCTAAAGATGACAAGAAAACCTTCCGAAAAGATCGTGATGATCGAAAAGGAAAAGTTGAACGAAAATGTTATAGGTGTGGAGACACAAGTCATCTTGTAGGAGAATATCCAAAACCACCCAAGGGCAAGCCTCAACAAGCTTTTGTGGGTGGTGCTTGGAGTGACTATGAAGGAGATGATGATGAGCCAAAGAACGATGACATTGCTCTCATGGCTCACAACTCAAATGAGGTACTCTCTGACTCATCTTACTCCTCTATTGATGATGACACTTTACAAAATGAATATAACAAACTTTGTGAGCTAAGCTTAAAAATCATAAACAAAAATAAATTTTTGAAAACTAAAAAGGATTTTTTAGAAAATGAAGTTTATGAGTTAAAAGAAAAAGCTAAGAGATTAGAAAGGAGTAAAGGTATTGACACCTCATGCAAATCATGTGAGGAACTTAAACTTGAAGTTGAGAAACTTAAAATAACTCAAAATGATCTAATCAAACAAACCACAAAGTTCAAAAAGTTCGATAAGAGCATTTCATGTGCGGATGAAATTATGAAACTCCAAAAGTCACCTTTTGATAAAAACAGGTCTAGGTTTCAGGAAAGAAGAAATCATTAAGGGTCAAACGAAACAAGAAACGAACACACATGAAACAAACAAAACTGCTACAGCATCCCGCGGACCAGACGGAACCCAAAATAGGGTTCCGCCCATTGGCCCCGAGGGTTCCGCCAGGACTGCTGCAGCAGTAACTCCATCCACATCGGATCGTTCTAAATTTGTTAAAGTTACATATAAAAATGGAACCAAACCTGCCTTTAAAACTGGAGTAGGACTTAGTAAAAATGAATTTAGAGCTAAGACTACTCAATCAAGACCTAAGACTCCAATTCCCAAACGCCCCTTTCCAAAGAGCAACTTCAATGCTCGACCAAACTACCAACATGTTTGGAACCAAAACACTCCTGGACATTACCAAACCTCAAATTACATGCCATGGAACCCTTATGCTCTATTTTCATATTTGGGACAAATTAATGGTATGCTTAACCAAAATGGACCCATGAGAAATTGGGGACCAAATGTTTGAGTGTTTTTCATAAAATAGGTGTGCCTCAAAGTTTGTTTGGATCCGGATGAATGGATCAAGGATAGCGGTTGTTCAAGGCACATGACGGGTAATAAAAGCCTCTTCTCAACATATCACAAATGTGATGGAGGTAATGTTACGTTTGGTAGTAATGCTAGGAGCAAAATCATCGGAAAAGGTACAATCTCTCATGACTCCCTTTCTATAGATGATGTTGCTCATGTTGATAACTTAGGATTTAATCTCCTTAGTATTAGTCAACTTTGTCGTAATAAGTATAATGTTCTTTTTAGTGAGAACGGTAGTAAAATACTTAAAGATGGTATAACCATAGCCAAAGGTGTCCTTAAGAACAACGTATACGTCATGAAGTTGGATTCTACATCTAGAGACAAACTTTGTCTTACCTCATTAGATGAATCTTCAACTTTATGGCATAGACGTTTAGGACATGCTAACATGAGACTTATCCAAAACCTCTCTTCCAAAGACTTAGTTCGAAACCTACCCAAGTTGAAATATGACCAACACTTTTGTGATGCTTGCAAAGTCGGTAAACAAGTCCATAGTAGCCATAAGGCTAAAAACTTGGTGTCTACGTCTAGGTGTCTAGAACTTTTACATATGGACTTATTTGGTCCATCCGCTATACAAAGTTATGGAGGCAACTTCTATACTTTGGTCATAGTTGATGATTACTCACGTTATACTTGGACTAAGTTTTTGAAAAATAAAAATGAAGCTTTTGATAAATTTGAGATTCTAAGTAAGAAAATTCAAAATCAAGTAGGATCTAATATTGTGTCTATTAGAACGGATCACGGTCGTGAATTTGATAATGAATTTCAATTTGGAAAATTTTGATATAATAATGGAATTACTCATAACTTTTCGGCTCCACGTACTCCTCAATCTAATGGTGTAGTAGAACGTAAAAACCGGACATTACAAGAGATGAGTAGAACAATGCTTAATGAACAAACTATTCCACAAAAGTTTTGGTGTAATGCCGTTGACACATCAACGTACATTTTAAATCGAGTCCTAATTAGACGATTTTTGAATAAAACACCTTATGAACTTTATAAAGGTAAAAAGCCTACATTAGGATACTTTAGAGTGTTTAGGAGTAAAAGCTTCATTCTTAACACCAAGGATTATCTCACCAAATTTGACCCAAAGTCTTATGAAGGTGTATTCCTTGGATATTCACAAAATAGTAAAGCTTACATTGTTTTAAACAAGGAAACCTTAAGAGTCGAGGAATCGTTGAATGTAACATTTGACGAAAGTCCACCTCCCTCTAAGACATCACCTTTGGTAGATGATGACTTAGTTGAAAGCCAAGCAATTGAAAGTCAAGAAATCTTAGATAATGACAAGGAAGATGAACTATTAAACAAAGAACTTGTTAATGTCAAAGAATCTAAAAGTCATCCATTAGATAGTGTCATAGGCAACATTAACGAAAGAACACTTAGATCAAAAGTCCAAAATGAAAGCAACTACTTTTGTTTCGTGTCAACCATTGAACCTAAAAACGTTAATGAAGCCATTAAAGATGAATCTTGGGTAATTGCAATGCAAGAAGAATTAAACCAATTTGTTAGGAATGATGTATGGACATTAGTTCCTCAACCAAAGAGTCAAACAATAATTGGAACGAAATGGGTCTTTCGAAATAAAATGGATGAAAATGGAATTGTGTCTAGAAACAAAGCTAGGCTAGTAGCACAAGGATATAATCAACAAGAAGGCATTGACTACGATGAAACTTTTGCTCCGGTAGCTAGGCTCGAGTCAATTAGGATATTACTTGCTTATGTGTGTGCACATAATTTTAAACTTTTTCAAATGGACGTCAAAAGTGCATTTCTAAACGGAGTCATTAATGAAGAAGTGTATGTTGCTCAACCACCGGGCTTCATCGACTTTGAAAAACCTAATTATGTTTACAAACTTAAAAAGGCTCTTTACGGACTTAAGCAAGCTCCAAAAGCATGGTATGATCGACTTAAAACCTTCTTAGTTGACCATAAGTACACCATGGGCTTAGTTGATAATACTCTCTTCACTAAGAAGAAAGATTCCCATATTATCATAGTCCAAATCTATGTTGATGACATTATATTCGGATCAACTTGTCAAGAACTATGTGTGGATTTCTCAAAAATCATGCATGACGAGTTTGAAATGAGTATGATGGGAGAACTCAACTTTTTCTTAGGACTCCAAATTAAACAACTTGAAGATGGTATCTTCTTTAACCAATCTAAATACATTAAGGACATGCTTAAGAAATTTGGATTAGAAGATTCGAAACCTATCAAAACTCCCATGTCCACGGAAACTAAACTTACCAAGGATGAGGAAAGTGAATCCGTAGATAGCACTAAATATAGAGGTATGATTGGTAGTCTACTTTACCTTACGGCTAGTAGACCCGACATTATGTTTAGTGTTTGTCTATGTGCTCGTTTTCAAGAAGATCCTAAAACTACCCATCTTGAAGCCGTTAAAAGGATATTTAGGTATATTAAGGGCACTACACATTTAGGTTTATGGTATCCCAAAGGAACGGGAATAGACACCATAGTGTATGCCGACTCAGATCATGCCGGTGACTATGTCGATAGAAAAAGCACAAGTGGTATTTGTACTTTTGTTGGACATTGTCTCACCTCATGGTTCTCGAAGAAGCAAATGGCTCTTGTTATCTCAACAACGGAAGCCGAGTACGTTTCGGCCGGAAAGGCATGTCAACAAGCTCTTTGGATGAAGCAAGCTCTTGTCGACTACGGAATTCAACTCAACGACATCACAATTCTTTGTGACAACAAAGGTGCCATTGATCTCAGCAAAAACCCGGTTCAACATGCTCGTACCAAACATATTGAAATCCGTCATCATTTCCCTCGCGACAACGTTCAAAAAGGAAATATCTCAATTGAGAAAGTTTCTTCCGAAGACAACATAGCCGACATTCTCACCAAACCTCTTAAACGTGAACCTTTTAACCTTCTTAGGCTAGGCTTAGGACTCATGGAACCTACATTGTAGTTCTGGACATTAGACAAAAATCACAAAAATCAAAACAAATCCATAACAATTTTTCTCAGCAGGGTCGGAGGAACCCTGAGCCATAACGGACGGAACCCATATTTGGGATCCGCCGTGTCCGTCGACCTGCAGAATCAATCCATTAGTTTATATTAAACCAAACACCCATTATTTCACACCACCACTTCCAAAACTGTTACTATTCACCATTCCTCTCAACCATACCCACGAAATTCTGGTTTTCCATTCAATCACATTACTAATCCATCATCATTATAAGTATTCTAACTTGATTACAATCCTGATCTGAGTCTAGGAATTCTATTTTTGCACAAAAAAAACAAAAACTTGGGGTTATGCATTAAACTTGTAAAATTCATGCATAAAATTAGGTGTTTAACAAAACTAATCATGTTCCCCATAGTTAGGAATTGCATTCTTACTTAGTGTAAACATGTTTGCTAAACCACCCCATGTCAAATTCTTGCAAAAATTTCTCACAAGTAGGACAAATTCTTTTTCGTCTCACATTGAGAATACAAAATCAAAACGTTATGTTCAAAACATCACTTGCATAATGTCTCTTGAATGCTAAAGGGAATACATAACCAATATGTATTTTCGGGTACATTCAAACGAAGCTACATTGACCTAGGAGTGTTTGGGTTATCTTTTGTTTTTATAACAAAACTTGCATTATAAAACACTTTTGATGCATCAAAAATGAGTCAAGATAACTGCACCTCCACATTGTTTTCATATAGACACACACTAGAACATCCACATTAAAATAGTAGTTTACTTAAACTAAAATGTGAAATTTTTGGTGTTCTAGGTATCATCATGCCTCCTCTAACCCATTACGACCATAAGGACACAATTAAGTACCTCCCAAAACACCACAAAACCAAAGGCCTTACCCCAAACCAAGTCAACATTTTCAAAGCCCTAGAAAAACGCTATATCCATGAGGGTAGAACCATTGACCCATCTTTCCTAGAAGGCACAACCTTTATGCCGAATTTGCCACAATCAACTTTGAGTGTCTTTTGACTTTAGACGAGCCTATTTGTCCTAGATTCATTCTTGAGTTCTATGCATCCGTCACTCTATCCACGGGTGATTATGATTATTTATCCGTCAACTTTAGGGTTAGTGGCAATCTATACTCCTTCACTCTTGAGGAGTTTGCTCAAATCCTAGGAATTCCAAACCAAGGTACTTGTATCTACTCCGATTTGCACTCCCTCTCAACCCTTGACACCCTAGATGACCGTTTCCATCCTTATGATACCCCACTTGTGTCAAAAGATGTACTCCGTAACCACCTCTTTGTTAGGACAACCACTACTAGGAGAACCCGAACGGGTAATGAGGTTGATAAAGATCCATATGGAATGGAACTTAATGAACTCTTGCCCCAATTCAAGAAATGGGAGGAAGTCCTTAGAGCCAATGTTATAAGCACCATAGGAAACCGAGACCATATCAACCTTTGCCTATGCTACATGCTCTACTCTTTGTCCACTAGGCAACCTTTCAATCTTGCTTACTACATGGCCAAGAGAATGGCCGACATTCCCGTGCATGGCACAACGGCTATGCCATATGGAATGTTCTTGACCCGTCTCTTTAGGTTCATTGCACCCATTCCTCCAACTCCTAACCGTCTTCAACTTGACTACTCTCTCATTCCACATACATTTGTCCCTCTAAGTGATAAGAGAATGTATAGAGCCCAAGGAAAACGTCCTCATCCTCCTACCTCATCATCTTCTTCCTCAATAAGTGAAGATGACAATTTGCCAAACTCTAGGCTCCCACCTCTAGAATACCTTTCCCAACTTCCGGATATTCCAAATGAGTCGTAGGAGTTCAAGCAAACAAAAGGGGTGTTCAAAAACATCGGGAGATTCCTCGGGAAGATGAAGAAGAAGATGCACCGTCAATGAGTGCGGGTGTGTTAGGAGTGTTTGGCACAAGGTGCTATTGGAACAATTTGGTAGTTTAAACAATCTTTGTGATGAATTTGTGTGTTAGTACAATGTTTGATACACTATGGAACATGTTTTAACTAACAATGTTGCAGGAAGACAACTTTTGGCAAGTTGTCAAATTTTCATGATTGTCAAATTTTCATTAAGTTTAGTGAATTTCGCTAGCCCCCGGTCAAAGTCTTATGATATGAGTCTCTACATGTCTAATTTTTGCATTTCCTAACCAGGTATGAATTATATTTTTAGTTCCAAGAGTTTTCGAAAATTTTGAAAATCGTTTCGCGGGTCAAAAACGCGGACTGTGAACTTTTTCGGTACTGGCGGATCAGGCGGATCCCAAAATTGGGTTCCGCCAGTGCAAAATCTGGGTAACCCAGGTTTGGCCCAACGGACCAGACGACACCCTATTTTGGGTTCCGCCTGTGTACTTCCAGGGTGCCGCCAGTGAACTGCAGAATTTTTATTTTTCTTCTCAACATTTCAACATCCAAACACCAAAATCCAATCCTCTTAGCAAGAAATCCATTACTTGCAATGTGTTTAGCTTACTAAGGTACTTAGCATTCCTTAGAACTCACCCAAACCCATTTCCCGCCAAAATTCAAAAATAGCCATAACCACCTCAAGTCTCCTTCACACATAAAGGAAGGACCCCTTTTAAAGGATCCTTGAAATCCCTGAGATCTTTCCATCAAACAAATTCACCAAAACCACTAAGCATTTAGTGCAAAACTTGTCTTCTTACTTCACCATTTTCATTGGATTGACTTCCATGACTTGACAACCCACAATTAAGTTTTCCAAATCATTAGGAACCACCATTTTTGTATGGACTAACATCAAATCCAAACACTCCTTCCCACAAATCTTCATCACTATAAATTAAACCATCCTAAACACTCTCAAACCACACCTTCTTCATCACAAATTCTGAAACTTTAAACCATATTAAACAATGACCAAGTCAACAAACACCTCTCAACCATCACGACCCATCCGTAGAACCGCCCGGATTAGTGTAAAACCACTATGGTCAAACCAATCCATCAACATTAGCTCCTCATCTTCAGATGAATTCACCTCACCCATCAAAAATGAACATTTTTTGAATCTTGCCTCTCCATCTCCATCACCCAAACAACCAAATGAGCACACTCCACCACCTACTAAATCACCTATTGACCCAACTCCACCTAGTGCTCCAACTCAACCATCAAAGACTTCATCACCATCAACATTACCAAAAATTGAACCGATGGAACTTTTTGGGTCTCCTCCAACATCACCACACCCATATGTCCAAGATTTAAATGATCTTCCACCAAGACATACCCAACCACCACCTTTTGCAAACCAATCACCAAGGTCAATTCTTGATCTTGATGATGATCTTGAACTTAATCAACCACCACAACAAGTGTACCAACCACCCAAACCGTTGTTGTTTCACCCAATTTACCATGAAATCCATGGTCCTCTTTATGGAGAACCAAATTTTGAACACCATGATCACCCAACTTCACCACCTTCTCAACCCCAAACCTATGAGTCTTTCTTTCCTTCTTATGAGGAAATACAAAGCATGGTTGAAAACCAACTCCATCAAGCAATGGAATTTCAAACCACATTGCTTGAATCAATACCAAATCCATCCTCCACCCAAGAACCAAAACCAAACCAACCCCTAAACCAAGAAACCAAAACCAACCCATTTTCACCCAACCATCCCCATGTTTGCTCAAATTGTGAGCAAATGGGTGAAAGCATAAAAACCTTGCTTCACCAATTCCAAAATGAAACCCGGTTTGCATTCCAACATGTCATTGAACGTTTGGATGCACTTTCCCACCCCAACAAATCCTAAACAACCCTTGGAGGCCGTTTGCCCCAACTTAGGAATGTAGGATTTTTTTTTTATTTTCTTGGTTATTTTTTTAGTTTTTGTTCACTAAGTAGAAGAATAGTTATCATTTCTTGTCTTTTGACTTTTATAAGTCAAAATTTTACTTGGAATGAAATTTATTTCTATTTACTTTTGTGCATTGTTGGTTGATCAATGTTGTGTTGTCATTGTGGTTGCAATGTGTGTGGTAACTACAAGCTTGACTATATATCACCAACTAACCATTTTTTTTGTAGGGTCCAAAATCCATGTTTCCTATATTGGTACTCCATTTAGGGGGAGTATCGACCAAGGGGGAGCATGGCGATTATTCCGCTTCGCTAACTCTACTTTTTGTTTCGACAAAAAGGGGGAGAAATATATTAAACCTTCAATACTTGATGTGCTTTTCATCTCTTAAGTAAAACAAGGTTAATATAATTTTTTTTAAGTCTTAAAAACCAAGATTTTGTGTGTTACTTAAAAACAAAGTTTATGTTTTGTCATCAACAAAAAGGGGGAGATTGTTAATACAAATATCGCCTAAAAACGTTATTTATATTTTACGATCTTCGCTAAGTTTTGTTAACGACAAAACGTAAACTTTAGTTTTAAGCAAAACATATTCTTAATTTTTAAGACTTGCATAAACAAGACTTTTGCTACATTTTACATTTCATAAAACATAACACAAGTTTATTTCTTAAATTAGAAATAGTCACATCACATTTATGGCAAGTTTTGTCATTATGTATTTATGGCAAGTTATGTGTTTGACTTGCTTTCATGTTGCTTGCAAGTATCATGTTTGACTTACTTTAAGTGATGTGACATTATTTGGTTGATAGAAGTTATGTGACAAGACCTTGTTTGGTTTGAAGAGTAATTGCAAAAACCTACTGCAGACCCGGCGGTACCCTGGGGGTACACGGGCGGAACCCATTTGAGGGTTCTGCCTGATCCGCCGAGCACACAGTTTGTTGTGCTATAAATACCAAGCCATAACTTGATTTTTGGCTAACCTCTAGAGATCATTTTTACACACACACTCATCTTTCTTTCTAACATCTTAACATTGTAAATGTGAAGTTTCCTTTTGTAGCAAAGAAGCTCACAAGGTCGTCTAAAGTTACAAGTTTCCAACACAACGTTGCAAGACTTGGTAGCTTAGTATTGTGTAAACTCGTGTTGTTTACGCGTCATTTGTTTGTGTATATTCTGAAGTGAGTGGTTAGTATTTTAGTCCTCAAAATACAAAGAGTGTTGGGAGTTGTTGTACCTTAGTAAAAGAACTAAACGGGAGTGGTTGTGCCCTTGTAAAAGAACTCGACATTTAGCTTTGTGTCGGTAAAAGTATAAGCGACGTGTAAGGTTTTCTCCGCCGGTGAAAGGAGCTTGTTGACTAGTGAAAGAAACTCTCGAGTTGGATACTCGGGGCGTGGACGTAGGGCAAGGAAAAAGAGTCCTTGTAGCCGAACCACGATAAATACTCGTGTTGTGGTTTGATCATTTCTTTCCTTTACTTGCATGTTATATATATTGTGTTTGTGCATATATCTTTGATCAAACGGAAAGTTTCAAAGCTAACTAAACAAGTTAAAAAGATTTTAAAACGCTAAAACTATTCAACCCCCCTTCTAGTTTTCCACAATAATGTCTACGGCGTAACCTCAAGAAGAGGTTACGACCATAGAATGCTCGTTAACATTTATGTCGTTTCTACGCCGTAACCTTATGAATGATGTTACGGCGTAACCTTCTTGATCTCAGAAATTCTCTAAGTCATTGGATATCTACGGCGTAACCATATCGATGGAGTTACGCCGAAACCTTCAGAATCGTTGACTTCGGTCTTTTAGTTATAAAATATGTTACGGTGTAGGTGATAAATTCCTTCTACACCGTAACTCTGGTATGATTTGTGAGTGTGTGTGCGTTATTTAGTGGGTATAACCACACCCCCTCATATAAATAGTTCACTAAGGTGAAATTGTGTGTAAAACCATAAAAGACGATTTATGTAATTAACTCTAACAAGCTTAAAAGTACACACTTATATAAATAGTATACTACTTAGGAATATAAAATAAGTTATTGTAGAAAAAAATTTAGATTAAGATCGATATCATGAATTAATTTCGATTAAGTCATATTGGCAAACTAGTCTCTAGACTTTACATAAATATGAATTACTTCTACTTCTAACATAACCTATACTTTTTTACTCTAGAATCGAATGACAATTTTTTTGTATGCATTATTGATTAGTAAATCGAGTTTTTGATATGTGGGTTAGCATGTTTGCTCAATATGGGGTGGTGTAACAAGATTTATTTATTCATTTATTTATAGTCCATAGTTTGAAGGCGAAAATGCTTGTGTAAAATGTCACACTATTATCAATCCAAACAACTTACTAATAATTGTGCTAGACCGTGTCATCAATCTATATTCGTTATTGATGCCAAACCGGTCTTTGCAGGATAAAAGAAGATTTGAATCATTTGTAAAAGATAAATTGGGCTAATCATAAAAGCAAAAAATGAATAGTAGAAAACTTTCTCATTTTGATCAAGTGAAAATAGTTTATAAATGAGAAGGAGATTAGCTTATTTATATTAAGAGAATATATTAGCTACAATTTATTGTAACTAATTGGCTACGATTTTATGTTAAAAATGTGGGTCTATGAATCTTTTTGTGGTCCCTAAATCTTATTATGTGGGTCCCTGTGTCATTTTGTATGTATTTTTTATGAAGATTGTAGTCAATTGGCTACATTAATTGTAGCCGATATATCCCCTTATATTAAAAGCTCTCTCATTGTAATCTTCTAGATTGATAGAAATGTAAATGTTTATGGCATACTTACAAAATAATCTAGAAAACTCTCTAAATATATATCTAATTTTGTTTACATGATACAACAACAATAACAATACACAAAATGCTAGAAACGAAATATGAGACAGATTGAATATAAAGAGATCATAAGCACGTTTTGGCGCGAAGCATTTTGAAGCATTTAATATTTAGTGTTTTTGATAAAAAGTTTATTTGAAAACTAAAAACGTACATTAAACTCAACACTACTTTTTCTAACGCTGCTAAAACAATTTAGAATTCTATCACAACTTTTACTTTATTTTACACTATAGAAATTAGAAAAAATTACATATTTCGCTTATGTGGTTTACCAAAAACCACACTTATTGTCCTTGTTCAATTTTAATTATACAAGTGATACCTAATTTTCAAACTAGTTGCATTGATAATCCTTATTTTAAAAAATAAGAATCAATTGTATAATAACTAGACGAGTACCCGTACATAGCAACGGGATTTTATAGCGACAGATGGTTTATTGATAAAAAAAAGTTTATAGGTTATAAACGAAAAATAATAAAAGTTTGAAGATTTGGGGATTAAACATAATGTTTTGAAATCCGGTTCGACCAGGGTGGTTCAACCGGTTGAACCGTTCCAATCGAGAAACAGGTCGATTTAAACCGGGTGAACTTGCCTGGTTGGGTCAAAAACGGGTCAAATTAACGGGTCAACCCTCCGGGTTTGAAGCATCCCGGGTCAACCCGGTTTTCGACTTGTATTAATAGTTTCCTTTTGAAATATATATTTTTAACATTTCCTTTTTTAGTTTCAACTTTTCACTTTTCAGTTTTTCCTTCGGGTACCCTTTGACGATTAACCAGAGAAATAGGTCTCGATGAGGCCTGATTCACCAGTTTGTATCTGTTTCAACGGGTCCTCTCTGGTTCGTTTTCGGATGGCTTTTATTGGTTAGCCGAATCGGTGGCGACATCGGTTCCCGGTTAAAGGTTGGTCTCGTCCGATTTTCAAAACTATATGTATCATCAACTTGTTAGGTTGTATGAAGCTTTGTGTGTTTATTAATTTGTATGACTAGATGAGTACCCGTGCATAGCAACGGGATTTTATAGCGACAGATAGTTTATTTATAAAAAAAATTTAGATGTTATAAACGAAAAATAATAAAATTATGAAGATTTGGGAATTAAACATAATGTTTTGAAACCCGGTTCGACCCGGGTGGTTCAACCGGTTGAACTGTTCCTGTCGAAAAATGGATCGATTTAAACCGGGTCAACTTGCTAGGTTGGGTCGAAAACGGGTTAAATTAAACCGGGTCACTCCGCCGGGTTTGAAGCGTCCCGGGTCAACCCGGTTTGTGTTTTTATTGGTTGTATTTAATTTGGTAAATATGTTTTTAATTGGTTCTACAATGTGAATAAATGATTATACTTTTAAATAATGAGCTGTTTTAATAAAACTATTAATTAAATAACGAGCATTTGACTTTCCATACTCATTTTTAAGACTACTTGTTTTCTAACAAAAGGTGTAAAGGACTGAGACCGTTACACTCTATCCAAACCAACTAACCACCACTTAAACCATGCTCCTCTCAATCACACCACACCACCACTACAATCTCCTCCACCACTTCAATCCAAAATCATCATCATCAACCGCCGTACACTGCAGTATCCGTACAGTAAGTATCAGCAACAACAATAACAATAACGGTGAAAGAGATGACGTGGTGACGGTGAGTTCTGCGGCGGCGGTGGCGGCGGCGATAAGGAAGGCGTCGTCGAGTTCGCCGGTGGAGTTTGTGGAGAGGATTGAGGAGGAGAAGATGGATAAGCTGCCGAGTTGTGATTTTCAGACGCTTTGTGTTGAGCAGTTGGATTTGTTTCGCAGGATCGTTCATCCCGATGCTAATTTATCGGTATAATTACGGATACAGCTACGCTACAAAACGCTTTTATATAATTGATAATAATAATGTTTAGCTTTTGGATTTTGTTTAAATGCTACTATTCAGGGACGGAACCTGGACATAAAACGACCAGGTGCATTTAGAATAAACTAAACAATATTACAAATAAAAGTTTTAGGGACCGGGTGCATTTAAGAAAAATCGAGGTTTTTTAACAAAATTAACACTACGCAACAAAAACCCATGGGTGTCCCGGGACACCCCCTGGTTCCGTCACTGCTACTATTTGAAACACGCTAATAAATGACGCCTTTTGTGTTTACGTCATTTTACACTACTACTTGTTGCTACTGCTAGTTTTGGAATGTTTAGGAGCGTTTAGCTTTTATGTCATTATATACTTGATAATGATAATTATAGATACAAACACCAAGAGCTTTTATAAAACAAACAACTGCTGCTACTGTGTTTTGGACTTTGGAGACGGGTTTTTTAGAGCATCTAACATTTAAAATATATACATGCATGGTAGCTTTTTTATAATTGAGTTTATTAAGTAGTAGCAACGAGAAGAAAGCAGTAGATGTTTGTTTTTATAAAAGCGTAACTATTAAGTGAAATGCTGGTTGTTGTAAATTGCAAATGCTAGTAAGCAATCTCACAAACCCTCTTGGACTCTTGGTTATAACACAAGCTAGCTGAGAATGGGGTGGTTAAAAGCTTCATTATCATAGGAGTAACTCATCAAAGAATGACTTGAACCATTTTGAGGAGGCTTAGGTCATTTTAGAAGTCGGTTCTTGGGTTATGGCTTATGAGTCACGGGGAACATAGTGACTTGTTAACTTGGAGTTGCTTTAGCATCCTTATAACTCATTATTTAGTGGTAGTGTCCTGAAGATGGAGGCTTGCAGTGAATCTGGTATGTGATGACAAGATGTATTAATCTCTCCTCATTAAGTTTGGAAAAACCATAGTACCATTTTATAGTTTCCGAAGCATAGTTTAATCGGCTTAAACCATTAACCATGGTGGGAAATCCTTAGAAGTTTGCCACACTGGACTTATAGTTTCCGAAGCATGGTTGGCCCATAATATGTTTAATCGGCTTAAACCATTAACCATAGTGGGAAATCTTTAGAAGTTTGCTACACCGGACTTATTAGAGCCGTGCTATAATGCTACTCACAGCTACACACAATGTGGAACAGGAGGTTTGAGAAGTGAATCAAGTGATGTAGGTTTTGTTAGTTCTAAGTAAAGAAAAATCCATCTTTTGTTGACGAAAACCGCATGCTCCGTTTATTTTGTAAAATAGTTGGTCTTAATTGTTATCGACTTATTTCATTCAAATTCGATAGATAAACCTTCCTCCTTGCTCTTTGTATCTAGCCGTTTTCTACCCTCATCCAAACAGGAAGTCTCACATCTGTTATAGATATTTCACTCTAACTAGTATTCATATGTCCCATGCCCAAGCTCTTTACCTTTTGCGATATACAAGACCTTTAACATGTAAATGAGGGAACCAGTGGCCTGCGGCTAACTGGTAATAACTGAACCTCTTGAACTAGTGTTTTTGAACTTGAGACTCGCTGCCAATGTGTGTTATCACCATTCAAAACACATTTTGATGAGGATGGTATTGTTCCTAGTAATTAGAAGATAGATTTAAATCTTAAGGATCATCATAGCATGTGTGCTTTTGATGTCTTCAACTGTGGTGAATCCTGATCAATATGCCATGATTTTTCAGGTGTATGTGAGGCCAGCTGGAAGTTATGTTATGGACAGACTAGAGTTGCGTAGAGTCACTATTTATCCAGGAAGGAATGTGTCTGATATCTTGATAGTAATCGGTAATTTTAGTATCCCGACAGGATTAAGGGTAGCAGAAGCCTCTCTTTTGAAACAGCAGGTATATAATTTATGCAATCTAATGTTCCTACAAAATAGGATATAGTATTTTCTTTTTTGCTTCTGATTGTTCTTTCTTCAATTTAGGATACATATTAATGTAAATTGTAGGCAGAAATTATTCCCGAGCACAGAGCGTTGGTTTTCCCTATGGTGAAGCATCCGTTTGTTGTGGGATTTTTGGTTGCTGAACTTCCAAAGTTGGAAATAAGGAAAGAAGAGGATGATGTAAGACCAGGCTCACCCTCTGAGGATTCTTATGCGGTTTACCCATACTCAATCCCAAAATCATGGGAAATCCAGAGCTTTGTAGATAAAACATTGGAAATGCACAATTTCTCCGCTGAACAGAGATTAAATGCAATAAACATCTCTCGCTCTGTCGCTATAGCGTATGTTATGGATCAGGTAAATGACCCATTTCTGTAATATTATTACTGAAAATTGTTGATTTGGTTTCTGATGTTAGAGACTGAATGTTCAAAAGACTGATATGATTGAAACTTAATTATTTTCTGTTTGTGTTTTACGACAGAAAGCAATGTTACTTCAGCAATCTTCATGGCAAAACAATGTTAGGATGAATAATTTGGTTGAGCAAGTAAGCATACTCAAAAATAGAATATAAAGAACCCCTTCTTCTTCCTTATAGTTATTCTAGACATATAAACTTCTTTGGCTTATGATCATCTGTTTGTCTATATGCAGATCCGTGGTCCACTTTCTAGCATTCGTACCTTAAGCAAAATGTTAGCAGTCACTATGAAGAAAAATGAGGTGCATTACCAAACCTGTAAAATATAATTTTAAGTTAATTGTTTCTAAGTTAACAGTGTGTTTATGTGCATTTGTTATTATAGATTCCATATGATATTGTTGAAGACATAATGGTATTAGGCGACCATATAAAAGATACTCTTCAACAACTCCAAGATGCTGTTCAAGTGACAAAGGTTTGCTCTTGCACGGGAACATATTATTAATGGTTTATTCACTGCATGGTTTTTTTGTTGGGCTTCAAGCAGTATACATGATAATAGTTTTTGATTTTCTTTTCAGACTAATATAGTTCGCTACAATGAAGAAAACCTAGTGAAAATAGACGAGTCAATGCATGAGTCATTGAGGAATCAGTTATCCAATGTCCTCTCAAAAGACACTTCCGTCACTACCGGGCATGAGTATGGTGGACCGTTCTCTCTCTCTTCTAAATCCAGGGATTTGGAAATGCCCATGCCACCTCTGACGCTTGCGCCTCTGTTATCACAGGACATCAGGTATACATTAGTTTTCTTTCTTTTGTCCTTCTTAGGATTTCCACGTTCTTACATTTGATCTAGTAAAATATTTTATCAAAGTCTGCCAAGCTAAACATTGCATATATAACAAAAGTTAACATATACTATTACTAATATGTGTCTTTCATGTCGATTAGGCCATGCAATGCTTCTGATGTACTCTCTGATCTTGTGGATGCACTTGAACCCCTGGCTCTTAAGCAACAGCGTGCCGTACAAATATCTGAACTTCCCCAGTCTTTGGAGGTTGCTGTTGAAGAACCTGCTCTGCGCCAGGCTTTAAGCAATTTGATCGAGGGCGCTTTATTGCGTACAAATGTAGGAGGAATGGTTGAGATCGTGTCCACTTCAGCTCCAGCTGGCGGTGCTCTTATCATAATTGACGACGATGGACCTGATATGCACTACATGGTGAGTTGAATCTCAACTTGTACTCTTAATAGATAGAGTTGGAGCTGGCACATGGGTGAGTCGGGCAGTTGGATAAAGGTTGTCTCAAAATAAGTAATCTTGGTGTGGGTTTGGTTGGATTGACCCGAATTTTTTCCCGAAAAATTTAAATTGTTTGTAAATAACGAGTGCGTCAGATATGATAAAATATAGCTACATAATGCCAATGTCTCTATTTTCAAGGGAGAAAGGTAACATGATCCTAAATTTGTCAATGTGCGGTATCCTGTATCCACTACTTGCTCACTCAATAAAAGATAATGCAAGTCTTTGTTTACCAAAAAGGAGCGAGTAAAATTGACAAATGTGTTGATCATTTTTTGACTTCCAAAAGTTTTCAGTTCTGGGAAAAATAAAAAATTTTCTTAGAAATTGAATCAACTGAATATTTTGGATTTTATGTCGCGTTACTTGGCAATTTCCCCTTATTTAAATTGTATGGTTCAGGAAGTTTTATGCATTACTATATTACACCCTTAGTGACTTTTGACTCACATTCTACAAGGTAGATGTTTTGTTTAACCATTTGACCCGAAACGACCCATTTATCAGTCAATGGGTCAAAAAATGTTACATCTACATAATACACAGTTATCTGTGTGCCCAAGGAATGAAGATTAGCCCACAAGGTGAAAATTGTGTAGAATACGAAAAAGATATCGGCAATTAACATTTAATTTATTGTTGCAGACACAAATGCATTCGTTGACGCCATTTGGAGCAGATATTCTATCAAAAGGTATGGTTGAAGACAACATGACATGGAACTTTGTAGCTGGGTTAACAGTTGCCCGAGAGATATTAGAAAGCTACGGTTGTGTCGTCAGAGTGATATCTCCTCGGTGCATGGAGGCCCCACTTGGAGCTGGAGGGACTCGTGTAGAAATATGGCTTCCCTCTTTCACTTCTTCGCCTGATGGTTTAGATGGCTCCCCTCAGGCTCCATAAAGCTCTAGATGTGGATTTCCCAATATACCCATGTAAACTGGTATCGCACATCTTAAACCTGCAACATTATTTTTGTATGCATATATACACTTGCTTATTGCGATATGTATAGATTATTGATGTTGGTACAATATGTAAATAGCAAGCTAGTATTTCAAGCAAAATTAATAGCTAAGGTGTATTACTACATTGTGTAAAATATGTAAAGATGTACCGGCCATAGGGTTACGGCATGAGGCTTGTTGTTTGTCACATTCACATCGGATATTTATAAACGATTAGCGAGTGGTTACTGTATTTTCACAAAATCCTTTATTTGTTGTGAATAACTGAGTTTGCTGATCTTTTTTTTTTTTTTTTTTTTTTTTTTTTTTTTTTTTTTTTTTTTCCTGCGAGTATAAAATCAACATTTTCCATTTCTATTTGGTATTACAAGCAAGTGATGTGATGCTATAAATACTACTAGTAACATTTAAAAGTTCTTAAGCTGAAAGTACAACTAATTAAAATAAAAATACTAACATTAAATACGATAAATAAATCATTATGTACATTAAATACAATTAATTAACTGTTTAATAAATACAATTAATACAGTTATCAAAACACCTTTTACATAAGAAATACAAATTATCAAGCATATTGTACAACTACTTAAACACAATTCTTACATTAAATGTCACTAATACAAATAATAAAGCACATTATACAAATATTCAAGCCCGAACGGGCACGGGCCAAACGGGCTTGAGCCCAAACGGACACGAGGCAACGAGCTCGTGCCAATATCCGTAAATTTATTGTAAGAAAAGAACATAATAAACTAAAATACATGATTCACCGGAAAATTTTATTTAAGGTACCGGCCGCCGCAACGCTCAGGGTATCCTGCGAGTATGTATGATATGTTCATCAATATAAAATGTTGATTATTATTTTTAAATTTTTTATTTTTTTAATTATTATTATTTTATTCATTGATACACAATGTCCATCAATATTCTGTGAGAATGTTCACTAGTAAAAAAAATGTTCGCTAATATAAAATGTTCATTAATACTCCGACTGTTTATTAATTCTTCGCCCAAAACAAGCAATAAGTGACGTATGTTTAACAACTAATGACTTTTTATACTTTTTTAGAAGGAACCAACTTTTTATTTGATATCTTGTGGTTAGTGTTGTTTTAGGGGCCGTTTAGTTGATGAAAAATTTCTCAATTTTTTTATCTCTAAATCCCTTGAGAAGATGATGGTTTTTCTTCTTTATAGAAGAGTTGAGAATTTTGAAAACGCGTTTAGTTGGAGTTATATTTTTCCATTTTTTAAAATGATAAGAAGATTACCTCAAATTGCGACTGTGGCGGCGGTGACGGGCTGTGGTGGCAACGGTCGGCGGTAGAGGATGACACGAGAGATTAAGAGTAGAATGGTGTATGTTTTTTTTTTAGAGTTAGAGAAAAAAATGAGAAAGAAAAAAGTGAGAATGGTTGAATGGTCTTTTCAATTTCTTAGTTAAAATTTAGAAAATGAGAATTTCATTTTTTTTGAAAATTGTTGGAAAAAAGTGCGACTAAACGCGTTTTCAGTTTTTTCATTTTCTTATGAAAAATTTCTTAGAAAAATAAAGAATTTCTCTCCAACTAAACGCACCCTTAGTTTTTCTAATTCGATAGAATATTGTTTACTTTGTGTGAAAATAAATATCGGAAAGTCGATGGAAATTTTGATAGACTATTTTAGTTTGTTCCCAAGAATATAAAGATGGGAAAGTCGATGGGAATGTTTACTTTTGTGTGAGAACCATCGAGTTAAGATTGTTTTCCTTCTTTATATATCTTCCTCTTAATATAAACCAAGATAGTAAAACCGTGGTCTTCTTTAAATGAATATCCTCTTAGGTTGTTATGATGTTGTTGTATAACTTTACAAAGCAACTGTTTTATATGACTTAAGAAAAACGATCAAGGATCAAATGAGAAGAAAACTTAAAATGAGAAGGATAATAAATAATTATAAGTTTATAACTACATATTTGAGATGTATCTACTTGAATTAGATGCATCACTAGTCTTTTAAATGCACCATAATATATTTTCTAGCAAAAAATTAGATGCATATACATATATTAGATGTGTTTCATCAAGTTAGACGAATCATATACATTTTTCGTCCTCTGAGGGTCAAATTTATTGTTAGTACTACTTTGCATCGTTTTCACTTCAAAATCACTTTCGAAACTAATTGGGATGTATATAAATGAATAGAGATGCATCTCAATCAAGTCGATGCATCTCAAATGTGTGGTTATAATTATTTCTCATCCTTCTTATTTTAAGTTTTCTTCTCACTAGATCCTTACCCTAACAGAAAGAGGGATCTACAAAAACTATCACGGAAATAATGGTTAATGGAGCACATCATAACCCAAAAAAGATGAGATTCCCATATAACTGGAATATAAATCTTGTTGTGTTTATTCACTCACTCCCCTCGTCCCAAATTAATTGTCTTACGACAAAAAACACACAGTTTAAGAAAAACGTAATTATTATTATTATTATTTTTTATTATTTTTTTTTTTTTCAAAACGACAGTTTGACCCTTGAATAGTTAATTATATCTTTCTTTAATGCTAGTAATATTTTTTGAAACAAGGTAATATGATAAACTTGATCAAAATTCTTTATCTATATTTAGTAGTCGATAATTCTAATACAACGTGAAGTATTAATTTAGAACAATACGAGAAAATTATTATAGCTAATCGTATCAGTTGTAACAATATTATTTACCAAAGTAAAAATAAATAAAAAATAAAAATAATAAAATTTAAATGACAAAACTCTTTGCTTGGAGGACGAGAAACACTAGTAAGCCCTCAAGGACAAAACCTGAAACACAGCTAAAATATAAGAGACTAGTATGGAAACATGAAAAATGTTCGGTACAACAAAATTTGTAACCCACATAATATTCAGACACATTCCATATTCACCCAACACACTATACACTGTGTTAAAAATAAAATAGTGTGTTTGAATATAGAAACAAAACTTAATAACTTTAAATTTATTTTTTTAAAATAAAATACTGTGTTTGAGTGAGTCATATTTTGCTTTAAAACTATTTTTTATTTATAATATAAAATAGTTTGAATTCGTATTTTATTTTTTATTTTAATGAATTTGTTTGATGTGTTGAACAAAGATTTATTATACAGTGTGTATTTATGTTTGTAGCAGTTTTTTTGAGTGTGTATATTTTAATTTTTTTTTTAAATAAAATGGTTAATGTGTTTGAACTGTTTGGAGTAAATTTATAAAACTATTTTTTATTTATTTAGAGTATAAAATTAGTTTGAGAAGATATTAAAAAAGTTAGATTCGTTATTTATTACTCTAGATGTTCGTGAGTTTGACAAGTTGGTATTTTATATTTTAATGAATCAAACTGTTTGTTGTGTGGCATGCTGTGATAGTACCAGTGCTGCATTGGGCTCGCTGCGTGATCAGGTTTCGAATTTCGTGGGAGATTTTAATCAAACTGTCTTTAGTGGTGGGTCTGTGGAAGAGCCTGATCTTGATCTGGAGAGGGGTGATCCTGCTCTAGAGACTGTGCGTAATAGGGTTGCGGATCTTGATATAGAGCATGTCCGTGATAGGGTTGCGGGTTACGTGGAAGATCTAGAGAGCGTACGTGATAGGGTTGCGGGTTTTGTAGGAGAGCGGCGTGGTCAAGAGATTGTGGGAGGTGTTAGCAGGGGTCATGCGTTGTTTCATGAAGTTTTGGCTTCCTTGGGAGATGATGTTACTCCTACTTTTGTGAATGATGCTGGTCTGCCACTGTGGACAAGTTTCTTTAGGATGGAAGATCACAGTGGCGCGATCCAGGTTTTCGAAGGCGTCCAACATCCATGTCCTCCCTTTGCTAATGGTAAACACTGAGACTACTTTTGCCATACAAAGCCTAATTAGTGTTTAGAATATAATGCTTATTTTTTGGCAACGAGACACGTTTAGCTGTTTAGACGCTCTTATCTGAAACACTAATAAAAGACACTTTTAGCTTATAGCTTTCAGAATATAATGCTTATTGTTTGGCAACGTTCGTTTAGCTTCTAGATTTTGCTTAAATGCCGATGCTTGTTTCGCAAAGAGAGTTTCGATTTTTTTTGTCTAAAATATAATGCTTGTTATAAAAGTTTAGCATGTTTAAGTAATTAATGAAGTGCAATTTAAAAGCAAATCAATCCAAACAACTTACTAATAATTGTGCTAGACCGTGTCATCAATCCTATATTCGTTATTGATGGCAAATAAGTCTTTTTAGGATAAAAGAAGCTTTGAATCATTTGTAAAAGATAAATTGGGCTAATCATAAAAGCAACAAATGAATATCACAAAACTTTCTTATGTTGATCAAATGAAAATTATTTATTAATGAGAAGGAGATTAACTTATTTATACTAAAAGCTCTCTCATTGTAATCTTCTAGATTGGTAGAAATGTTTATGACTTACAAAATAATCTAGAAGACTCTCCAAATATATCTCTAATTTTGTTTACATGATACAATAACAATACACAAAATGCTAGAAACGAAATACGAGAGTACGAAACATATAGAATATAAAGAGATCATAAGCAAGTTTTGGCGTGAAGCATTTATTATTATTATTATTATTACTATTATTATTATTATTATTGTTATTATTATTTTGAATTTATTATTGTAAGTAAGGCCGTTCATCGATTCAAAACCGGACCGGACCGAGAAAAACAGGACCGGACCGAGACCGAATCCGGCAAAAAACCTAGACCAAGACCGGACTGAATGTGGTCGGTCCGGTTTGGTCCGGTCCGGTCTCTGTCCCGGTCCAAATAGGCTAAATATCCTGTTTTTAAGCCGGACCGAACCGGACCGAGACTGAAATTATGAAAAACCCTAGACCGAGACCGGACCGAATGTGGTCGGTCCAGTCTCGGTCCGGTCCGGTCGATTTTGTCAGTCGGTCCGGTCCATCCAGTCCGTTTGCTCACCCCTAACTATAAGAAGGAGCTCTGTAAGTTAATGAAGATCATCAATTGAATGCAAAAGGAAGAAGGTAGCTTTGTGAGTTAATGAACATCACCTAACATCTAGCCAAAATGAGCTTTCAATTAAATACACAGTAACTCTTTTCTACTTGTTGGAAGAAGGTAGTTTTGTGAGTTAATGAACATCACCTAACATCTAGCCCAAATGAGCTTTCAATTAAATACATAGTAACTCCTTTGTACTTGTTTGACCATAATTCTTCATATCTTTTCACATCAAGGTTTTCAATATCAGGATCTTATCCAAGATCGTTTTTGTCTTTGCTAGATTGTGATCGTAAGATCGGATCGGGATCTTAAGATCCTACTCTAATGTTATTTCTTAATAGTTTTTGTAATAATATACAAATGTGTAAATTATTATATATAAACACAAAATATTATGAATATTTCATAGAAATATTGTCCTAAATTATGATTATGAAATGTTTAAAAAGATTAACATGATGTTTTTTTAATTCTAAAAAAAAAAAAAAAAAAACATAAATTTATAGTTTTTAATTTGTAATCCAGGAAAAGTAATATCGGATCGAATTAGATCTTAAGATCATTTGGTCAAGATCGATATCCTATGAGATCTTAAGCTTGCTTAGATCCTATGTAGGATTCGGATCATTTTTGCTTTGCAGTATCGTAAAATCTAAGATTCTAAGATCAAAATTGGGATGCTGACAACTATGTTTCACACACTTCTACATACACAAATTCACGGATACTTCTTTACATACACTTCTACATTGTATGCTCCCATTCACCCTCACCATACAAAGCTTCCATTGACAACCACTCTCTACAGAAACGCGTGTAAGTCACGCGCCTCCGTTTTTCTTTTTATTTCACATTTTGTTGTAGATGAACTTCAAATATTTCATTTGTTGTTTTTAAATAAGATACTGTGTTTTTAAATGTGACTGATGACGTATGTACCCTCCGGATACACACCATACAAGGATATACCCTCCGGATACGTATCAGGTAAAATGCACTCAGATGTGTTCAAATAATACGGGCCAATATCCGAAGGGTTACGAATGTCCGCATGACCTCAACCGTCCGGAGATAACAAACCCTTCGGACAAGCCCACAAGTACCTAGACCAAGGTACAAACAAGTACACCAAAGTATATGGTAATGGAGTTTAAACTAGCGAACATTATGGGCTAAGTACGAAACAGCCTGGCACTCCATGTAGAGAGTCTATAAATAGAGAGGAAATCTTCATTTAAGGTTAACTAATATTTCCCTACTCTCTAGTTTTATTTATACTTTCTCTCACTAAGAACATATACTCACTCTCACGCCGGAGGTTGGTCCTGGGATACATTCCCGGGGCGAGTCTAACGGACGTATTTGTTTTGCAGATATCCGAAGCAGTATACCATAAGCAAGAGTCACCTTGAATCCGAAGGACTCACTCTAGTCCGAAGGATTCACCTCGCTTGTCTGAAGTAGAAACGAACTTTTACTTCAACAAATTGGCGCCATCCGTGGGACCCGTCATTCACTCTACCTAAGCTAAGAGATGACAGGTCCTATCCCAGCAACACCTGAAGGAAGTGGAAGTCGCCCGGATAACAATACCCAAACCAGTAACATGGAACAAATTCAAAACCACATTGCCACCCTAAAAGCTCTCATCCAACAGTACAATACTTCGGGCGAAACGCCAATCGAACCTATCCATCTCGACTTCGAAGCCGCCCAATCTCATGACGTCGAAGCACAGAAAACAGAAGAGGAGGTGATGGACGATTTGTCCAAGCCTTTCAAAGCAGCATCCAAGAGCCCGTTCACCCGAAGGATAATTGATTTCACCGGACCTAAAAATGCAAAATATTCAATGCCCTCCCACATAAAATTATATGACGGATCCGCCGATCCGGATGATCACATCACAAGGTTCGAAGGGGCTGCCAACCAAGGTGCTTGGCCTATGCCCATATGGTGTATGATGTTTCAGCAAACTCTGGATGATGCGGCTAGAGGATGGTTCGACAACCTTCCCCGAGGAAGCATCGACAACTGGGACACTTTGTGTGAACAATTCGTGCATAGGTTTGCCCTGCGAAGAAAATGTATCCGAGACCCTATGGAAATAACTAAGATCGTCCAAAAAGCTAACGAAGCCCTGTCTGAGTTCAAGGAACGTTGGACCGATGAAGCTAGCCGCATTTCTGGAGTTCCGGAGGTGATGTAAATAGCTTCTTTCATGGACGGCTGCAAATGTCCAGAGCTGGCAAAGAGGTTCTCGGAGAAAATTCCCCGAACGGTAACCGAAATGATGATGAGGGTAGACGATTTCATTCGTTCCGAGAGAGCATACCGGTTGACCAAGGTGCCAAGGGGAGAACGAGCAGATAATTACAGAAAAGATTACAATTCCAACTCATACAACCGGAATGACCAGAATACGCAACGATCCTCATTCCGAGGTAATCGTAGGCGAGATACCCATCGGGAAGAATTCCGACCCCGGCGAAATGATCACTATGTACCTTATAGGCAAACCAGGAACGAAAATCCAAACAGGAATGAGTACGGAGCAGATTACCGCCGCAATGACCCAAATCGGAGAGAGGTCCGGCCCTTTGACTTAAACGTACTCTCGAAAGCTCCCAAAGAAATCCTTGCAACTGAACACCATCTTAGACTTCCGGCACCACCTCCGTTGAGAGGAAGACCTGCCAGATAAAACATGGACAAATATTGTGACTATCATGGGCAAAAGGGTCACCTCACTAACGACTGTCACAATCTAAAGGAACAACTCAAAAAAGCTATGGAGACGGGCAAACTAGACCACTTGATCAAAGATGTTCGGCAAAGGGAGAGAGCACCTCAGAGAAATAACAAAAACACCAACCAAGGACGAATTATCAACATGATTCGATATCCGGAAAGAAAGTATAAGCGGAAAAACATGGATCGGGAAGAGGATTGGATGAACACTCCCATAAGTTTCCCCCCCATACTCCCTGGGATGTTTCAGAAGAACCATTGATAGTGGAAGCAGAGATCGAAGGGTATACTGTACGTAGGATATACGTAGACCAAGGCGCTTCAATAGAAGTGATGTATGAGCATTGCTTTCTCAACCTTGATCCCTCTCTCCAGTCCCGAATGACAAAAACGAACACGCCGCTAGTCGAGTTTGCCGGAGAAGCAATAAGTCCGTTGGGGAAGTTAGAGCTGGAGGTGTGCTTCGGAAACGAAGGACTATATCGCCGGACGACTATGGTATTCGCAATAGTAAGATCCCCCTCACCCTATAATATAATACTGGGACGTTCAGGAATGAAGAAATTGAGAGCTATCCCTTCCACGATACATGCCATGATGAAATTCCCAACACCAAGAGGCATAGCCACTTTAGTCACCCGGTCCGTTATCATATCGGAATGCAGGAAGCTAGAAGAAAAATTCTTGATGGAAAAAGAAATGAAGTGTGAAGGCCTTCCGGAATCCGTGACAGAAGAAAGAATAACGGAGACAAAAGAAATACTGGTTCATCCGGCTTACCCGAAGCAGCTGGTGACAATAGGAAAAAATTTCTCAAAAGAAGGAAGAAGGCAGCTAATTACGTTGCTCAAAAATAGCCAAGACGTTTTTGCATGGGAACCTTCGGACATGACTAGTGTCCCCAGATGGGCAGCGGAACACAAACTCAATGTGAATATCCAAGACAAGCCTGTTGCTTAAAAGAAGAGGTTCTTTTCGGAAGAAAAGAACCAAGCTATAAATGAGGATATAGAAGAATGGTTAAAAGCAGGGATAATCAGACCCGTCCGATACCCGACCTGGATATCCAATCCTGTGTTAGTAAAAAAGTCGGACGGAAGTTGGAGGATGTGCATCGATTTCAAAAATCTCAATTCGTCGTGCCGAAAGGATTACTATCCGTTGCCGGAGATAGATTGGAAGATTGAATCAGTAATGGGTTTCCGATATAAGTGTTTCCTAGATGCCTACAAAGGCTATCACCAAGTACAAATGGCAAAGGAAGATGAAGAAAAAACAACCTTCTATACTAATCATGGGACATATTGCTACGTCAAAAATGCCGTTTGGATTGAAAAACGCCGGAGCCACCTATCAGAAGCTAGTAGACTCCGCCTTCCGGACGTAAATTGGCAGGAATTTGGAAGTATATGTAGATGACATGGTCATTAAAAGTCAATCGGAGAAAGAGCTCCTGGCCGACATCGCAGAAACGTTCAATAACCTCCGGGAAATTAATATGAAATTAAAACCCAAGAAATGTTCGTTCGGAGTGGAAGAAGATAAGTTTCTCGGATACATGATAACTTCTGAAGGAATTAGAGCAAATCCTAAAAAAACCCGAGCAATTGCCGATATGCAATCTCAAAAAACACTAAAGGAAATGCAAAGTTTAAGTGGCAAGTTAGCTGCACTAAACCGCTTCTTATCAAAATCCGCTGAAAGATCATTGCCCTTCTTTGAAACTTTGAAGAACATTACCAAGGAGAACAAAGAAAGATATCAATGGACGGAGGAAGCCGAAAAAGCTTTTCAAGAAATGAAGAAGATGATCCTAGAACTACCATGCCTAACAACACCAAAACCAAAGGAAGACATGTATCTATACTTATCGGCAGCAACGGAGGCAATAAGCGGAGTAATGATGGTTGAAAGAGAAGGACAACAAATTCCCGTTCACTACGTAAGTCGGACGCTGCATGATGCCGAAAGAAGATATGCTCCGGTTGAAAAACTAGCCTTAACGCTGCTACATCTGTCTAGAAGGCTAAGGCGATATTTCGAAGCTCACCCTATCAAGGTCATAACGGATTACCCTATCAAGCAAGTACTGAACAGAGCTGAATCTTCTGGACGATTGGCTAAATACACGGTGGAATTAGGAGCTTATAACATCACCTATGTGCCCAGAAATGCCGTCAAAGGACAAGTGTTGGCCGATTTCATCAATGAAATACCCATCGGAACCGTCCATTCGGATCCAAGAAGGAGGGGCAAGGAAATATGCAATATCTCCCAAACCGAAGAATGGATCTTGTATACCGATGGAGCTTCCAGTAAAAATGGTTCCGGAGCGGGGTTAGTACTGATCAACCCGGATAAAGAAGAATATACTTATGCCCTCCGAATGAATTTTAATGTCACCAACAACGGAGCAGAATACGAAGCACTCCTTGCCGGACTACGAATTGAAAAGAAAATGCACATAGAAGCGCTGGACGTAAGGGTAGACTCGAACTTGGTGGCAAGTCAAATTAACGGAGAGTTCACTGCATACACGGAGAGCATGACCAAATACCTAGCTAAGGCTAAAGAATACATTGCTTGCTTCAAACGTTTTAAAATAAAGAACATTCCAAGGGCACAGAACCAGAAAGCAGACGTACTAAGCAAATTAGCATCCGTAGCATTCAATCACTTAACGAAAGAAATTTTAGTGGAGGTATTCGAGAAACCGTCCACCGAGGAAGAGATAATCAGTACAATAGTAGAAGAAGAAGAAGAAGAAAATTGGATGTCACCCATACTCCGATGCTTAAAAGAAGGAATATGGCCGGAGGACCTAAATGAAGCACGAAACCTTCGTATGAAAATAAGCCACTACACACTGGTCGACGAAGTACTATTCAGGAAATCCTATCTAGGGCCAATGCTACGGTGTGTAGGACCTCTCCAGGCTAATTACGTCATCCGCGAGGTACACGAAGGGGCATGCGGCATGCATTCCGGACCACGATCTGTTGTAGCCAAACTAATGAGACAAGACTACTATTGGCCAACCATGCACTGGGACGCCAGGGAGGTTATCCAGAAATGTGACTCATGCCAGATACACGCTCCGGTTCCTAAGCTGCAAAAAACGGTATTAACCTCCGTCATGGCGCCATGGCCTTTCTTCCAATGGGCAATTGACATTTTGGGACCATTGCCCGAAGCTCCAGGAAAAGTTAAATATGTTATCGTGCCAATAGAATATTTTACAAAATGGATGGAAGCGAAACCATTGGCTAAAACAACCGGTAAGGAAGTCAAAAAATTTGTGTGGGATAACATTGTCTGTAGGTTCGGGTTACCCAAGATAATCGTCACGGACAACGGAAGTAACTTCGTGGGAGATCCGTTCAAAAGTTGGTGCGAGAGGTTGAATATTACATAAATCAACACGGCTGTAGCTCATCCTCAGGCCAACGGATTGGTCGAAAGAGCCAACAAAAGTCTGATGAAGGGATTTAAGTCCCGGCTTGGAAGAGAAAGAGCCGGATGGGTAGATGAATTACCAAACGTGTTATGGGCTTTCCGGACCACCTTAAAAACTAGCAACGGAGAAACTCCTTTCAGTCTAACCTACGGAAGTGAGGCAGTCATCCCGGCAGAAATCGGTATGCCTACCTTCCGGACCATGATGGCAAATCCGGAGAACAATGACGATGAAATTAATCTGAATCTAAATTTGTTAGAAGAACGGCGAGAAATGGCAGCCATAAGGGAAGCGAAATACAAAAAGAAAGTGGAGCAGTATTACAATCGAAGGGTCAAACCCGAAGCTTTCAAAGTGGGAGATTTCGTATACCGGAAGAACGAAGCTAGCAGGGTGGAAGATCAAGGAAAACTGGGACCTAATTGGGAAGGCCCGTACCGGATAACGGAGGCTTATCAGCACGACACGTACAAGCTCCAAACCATGGAAGACGTGGAAGTACCTCGAACCTGGCATGCAATTAACCTAAAGAAATGTTTTATGTAACCAATTATGTACTTTGTTATTTCAGAATTTATTGTAAGGCACGAGCCATTTTCACGACAATGAAACACCCGATGCATTCGAACCACATATATAATAAAAAAAAATGCTTCCATTAGGGCACAAGTTGTCCAAGGGAATAAAACCCCAAGTGGGTATAACTTTAGGCCAGGTGCCGAAGGGTACAGGTTACCCCGTCAAATAAAACCCCAAGTGGGTATAACTTTAGGCCAGGTGCCGAAGGGTACAGGTTACCCCGTCAAATAAAACCCCAAGTGGGTATAACTTTAGGCCAAATACCGAAGGGTACAGGTTACCCCGTCAAATAAAACCCCAAGTGGGTATAACTTTAGGCCAAATGCCGAAGGGTACAGGTTACCCCGTCAAATAAAACCCCAAGCGGGTATAACTTTAGGCCAAGAGCCGTAGGACACAAGTTGTCCAAAGACTAAGACCCCAAGAGGGTATTATCTAAGGCCAAGAGCCGTAGGACACAAGTCGTACAAAGAACAAAACCCCAGGAGGGTGTAATCTAAGGCCAAGAGCCGTAGGACACAAGTTGTCCAAAGACTAAGACCCCAAGAGGGTACAACCTAAGGCCAAGATCCGTAGGGCACAAGTTGTCCGGAGAAACAAAACCCCAAGTGGGTATAACCCAAGACCCAGATACGTAAGGCACAAGTTGCCCAGAAAATAAAACCCGAGGAGGGTATAAGCTATGGCCAAGAGCCGTAAGGCATATGTTGTCCGATGAAGTAAAACCCCACGAATATATAATTAAAGGCCAAGTTCCATAAGTTACATACTGTCCAGAAAAACACACATGTAGCTTAAAGACTAAGTATAAATAACAAAAGAAAGTGATATATTCATATGATCAAAAAATCGGTTACAACGAATGTTCCGGAATAACGGAATAACAAAAGATGAAATTTCGAACCTATTCTATTACATAGTTGTTCCGAGGAACCCATTCTACGGAATAACGGAACGTCAAAAACCTATTACATCAATTGATAAAAGCTTCACAGGGAATCCGGAATACCTGAATCCATAATCAAAATGGAGGTATCCGGACCCCAACATACACCTCTCAAACAAAGTAGATAAACAGCTTCAAAAAGAATTTGCAACACCTATACCCATAGTCAAAATGGAGGTATACAGACCCTTAAGACATCATTTCAAACAAAGACCGAAGTATCGGGGCCTGAAGACTGGTTGGCAGAAGGGTTTTCGACATGGTTTTCAACTTCTGGTGCTTCAGTTTCCGGAGCAGGATCAGGAACCAGGGCATTAAGTTCATCATATTTGCGGTAGACGGTCTGGCGAATCTTCTGGATGAATGGATAGTCCTGAGAGAGGGTCTGATCATATAACGGGCCATATTTAGCCCTGGCTTCCATGTCTATCCCCTCAACCTCCCCCAACAGCTTGGCCGCTTTCTCCGGCTCTTCGAACAAACCAGCCCCATCAATCAGCCGAGAAAGGTAAAATAAGTTGAATGGTTCTGCCAAGGCTGTCCGAAATTCATGACTTCCGAGAAAACGGTGGATAGCTTCTGGAATGAACTCATTTATGATACGGTTCCTCTCTACCTCGGCATTCCCAGCGGCTACAGCAATATCCACCTTCTCTTGATAAAGCTCTTTATAAGCTTTCTCTTCGTCATTCAGCTTCAACCTGGCATCAGACAACTCCCCCTCCAACAATTTGATCCGATTGTTCTGCTCAGCGGAAACTTTTCTCCATTCTTCTTTCTCTATTTCCAACTCAGAAACACGACCCTCCAAACTAACATTTTCAGCATGAAGCTTCCTCAACCCTTCCGGATTCACCTCCACACACTCTTTATGAGCATCCTTAAGTTTCTGAAACTCACCAGACATCTGCTGAAACATCTTCCAATTGTCGTCAAAAGTCTTGTCGCAGATCTTATGAGCCTCGGACAATTGTTTGTGCTCATCCAAAAGAGACTCAAAACGGAAGATAACGTCCGCTTGAGCTGTGACACATTTGCCCAGCAATAGCCACGACCTGCGGACAGCCTCTCCATCATCCTGGTCGTCCAGATATTTCTCTTCCTTGGGAGTTGCCAAATTCATCAACATGTCTCGGCAAGCAGTGGCAGTGTTCATACGAGTCCCCTTCGTCACAGTCCACGCAGGTACATAGGTGACATCATCCTCACCATCCCCCTCTATATCAACCTCCGTATCCTCCTCATCCACAAGAGTTTCTTTCCCCGGACGCCGGGATGCACCCTCTGAACCCCCTGACAGCAAAAGGATCTCCGTCAACAAATGATAAAAAATAATAAAAAAAGGGGGGGAGCAACCATAAAAAATCATCCGAACATACCAGATGTCAAATCTTCCGGGTGCACAGAACGGATAGGCTCTGGCCTCTCCAGTGTCCAAATCAATAACAGTATCACCAGCGGAAATCTTGCTTCTCTTATGAAGACGAGAAGAGACACTCCCTACTCCAGTTCTCTTCAACGGAGGTTTCTTCAAACCCGTCTTCACAGCTTGCTCCTTCTTCTTCTCCTTCGCAGCTATAACCTTGTCATCCGGGTCTTCAACGCTCTTTAGCTCATCGGTCTTCTCAGGCACCTCAGCATTAGAAGCCAGGGGGAGTAACGTGCATCTGGCGCGCCTGACCTTCCGGAATCGGGTCCCCTGGAATAATCTTCGTCGTCCTTCGCAGTGGAGGCTTCTTCAGATAGCTTGACATGGTTATACCTGCGGATAAACAAAATCCATTGTTAAAAACAAGAAAAGATGCACAATTTAAAAATGCACATTTATAACAAAGGCTATACACCTTCCCTGCTCATCCCTCAAAGCCGGACGAAAACCAGGAAACTCCCGGTGATCCGATAAACCCAAGGCATACAAGAATGCTTGCGGAATCTGGCAAGGTTCAACAATTGTCTCAGCAAGCCTTTCGGCATGAGTAACGTCACAGCTGCCTTAGGGAACGGATCTGACACATCTGAATCAGAATGCCTCCACGGCATAGCAAACGGGATAGCTTGTCTGTCGATCAAGAAAAAGTTCATCTTCCAACCCTTCAGACAGGAAGGAAAATCCCCAAAGCATATTTTCCTATCCCTATGAATACGTTTCTCGAAGGAAAACCAATCACCCTGTTTGCTAAGTTTATAAAAGACACGAAACAAGGGGTAGTGGGAGGAATGTGCATGTTGCGGCAATACACCTCAAAAAGAGTAGCACGATGCATACCCAACGGAACTAACTGAGAAATATGAACCTTAAAGTACCTAATAACGTCTAAAAGAAAGGTAGAAAAAGGAACAGCAAGACCACCTTCGAAGAAATATTCTGCGTATAAACCTATGGCATCCGCAGGTAATCGATCCATCGTCATGCCCACAGGAGGTACCCTCGGATGTAAATCCTCCGGTAACCCGAAAGCTTTTACCACAGCGTACACATCAGCCTCGTCCATCGCGGAAACTCTCACATGTACATCCTTCTTAACGTGAGAACCCTCCGGCATGGACACGTCTTCGTACTCAAACGAGGCGGTAGATTCCGACATAACGAATCCGAACAAGAAAGGGTATAGCCAAACAACAAAAATAACTTAACGGACTGAGACGTACCTTAAAGACGACGAAATTTATTGTTCGGAATACGGAAGGTATAAAACGTGTCAGAAGTATGTGTGTGCAGAGGAAAAATAACAGTGGAGTAAATGAGAAAAAAGAGACTATTTATAGGCGGTAAAAAATGGGCGGGAAAGGGACACGTCACCCGTAGGGCTAACGTGTCAGCCATCCACACCGTGTCTCTCACAAAGTACATACGTGTTCCAATCCAAGCGACGCGGTAAAAAACGACGGCACACCTTAAACGACACATTAATTACTTTTGGCATTTTATACGCAACACTAACAAACGACGAAGCTACAACATACCATCCGGAAAATCGCAAAAAATAAACTTAGTATCACACCATTGGCACAACCAATACTATGATACTGGGGGGGACATGATGACGTATGTACCCTCCGGATACACACCGTACAAGGATATACCCTCCGGATACGTATCAGGTAAAATGCACTCAGATGTGTTCAAATAATACGGGCCAATATCCGAAGGGTTACGAATGTCCGCATGACCTCAACCGTCCGGAGATAACAAACCCTTCGGACAAGCCCACAAGTACCTAGACCAAGGTACAAATAAGTACACCAAAGTATATGGTAATGGAGTTTAAACTAGCGAACATTATGGGCTAAGTACGAAACAGCCTGGCACTCCATGTAGAGAGTCTATAAATAGAGAGGAAATCTTCATTTAAGGTTAACTAATTTTTCCCTACTCTCTAGTTTTATTTATACTTTCTCTCACTAAGAACATATACTCACTCTCACGCCGGAGGTTGGTCCTGGGATACATTCCCGGGGCGAGTCTAACGAACGTATTTGTTTTGCAGATATCCGAAGCAGTATACCATAAGCAAGAGTCACCTTGAATCCGAAGGACTCACTCTAGTCCGAAGGATTCACCTCACTTGTCTGAAGTAGAAACGAACTTTTACTTCAATGGTCTAATCAATATGTTTTTGTTTTGTATTTTAATGTGAACGTATGGTGTTGTGTTGGGCTAAACGCGTGATCGGGTTTCGGGTTTCGTGGGAGATGTTACTCAGACTGTCTTTGGTGATGGGTCAGTGGAAGAGCCTGATCTAGAGAGGGGTGATGTTGATCTAGAGAGTGTGGGAGATCTTAATATGGGTGTTGCGTTACGTGATAGGGTTTTGGGTTTAAAGGGAGATGATGTTACTCATACTTTGAGGGTGATTCTGGTCTGCCGCTTTGGACAAATTACATCAAGATGGAAGATACTAGTGGCGCGATCCAAGTTTTCGAAGGTGTCCCGTATCAGTGTCCGCCTTTTGTTCCTGGTAAACATTTACAATATTTTAATTGCTCTTATACAATAAAGATAGATAGATATAAATACACGTGTGCTATTTTATTTATGCTAAAGACACATGTCCTTAAGACTTTAATAGTTTCAGAATTTAAACAGTCATATATATATATATATATATATATATATATATATATATATATATATATATATATGTATGCATGTATGTATCGAGCTTTTGAGTATTCAGTATCTATATGTGTAAAAGGGTTTCAAGACTTTTATTTCGTATCGAGCTTATGTGTATGTATCTACCACAACTAGTTTAATGTTAGAATTTGATATAGCTTTTACAGTAGTATATTAGAAAGAATATGGTAATAGCATAAATCATTTTCGATCTCTTGTTCATTTTATGTGGTCTAATATCAATTATAACGGTTGGTTGTGCAGTCGAGTATTGTATCCCTAGTAGTATAGTGATTCAATGGATCCGTCCAAGGACAAGACAGAGATCAGTCACTATCGAGGTACTTATTATTTGCATTTGCAAAACAACATTTTGTTTTCACAAAAGAAACATTTTTTTTATTGGAGCTTGGATATCCTTTACTAGACACCGATCCGTGTCCTGTCAAAGAGTAAAAACAAATGCCCTGTTTCATATAACACGTGCAATGAACCGCACACATAATATATTCTTTACAGCCCATTTCATCTTCGACAGACAGATCGGTGTCTAGCAAAGGATATTCAAGCTGCAATCAAAAAATATGTTTCTTTTGTGAAAACAAATGTTATTTTGCAAATGCAAATAATAACTACCTTGATAGTGACTGATCTTTGTCTTGTCCTATGACGGATCCTTTGAGTCACTGTGCTTCTAGGGATACCATACTCGACTACACAACCAACGGTTATAATTGATGTTAGACTACACAAAATGAACAAGAGAAAATGATTTATACTATTACCATATTCTTTCTAATATATTACTATAAAAGCTGTATCAAATTCTAACATTAAACTAGTTGTGGTAGATACGTATAGATAAGCTCGATATGAAATAAAAGTCTTGAAACCATTTTTGACACATTATTATATATATATACTAAACCTCAAGAGGTTACTGTAGCAAGCACTGTGCTTGCTACAGTAACTTTTTTTTTTTTTTTTTTTTTTTTTTTAACGATCGTTAGTTATTTAACGGCTGTTAACTAACGACTGTTATCTTTAACATTTTTTCAAAAAATGCTTTTAACGCAATTACCATAACCCAAAGCCGTTAAATATTTGCAACCACAAACAAAACTTAACCGACACCCAATAACTACTTAAAAAAATATATAAACTATTTCTCTCTTTTTTTTACAACCAACGCATAACACCAAACTACTATTTAAAAAACCCGCCGCAACGCGCGGGTCGTTTGTCACTAAAAGTATTCCATGCTATACATACCCATGGAAAAAATGTCAGTATAAGTAATACGTAGTAACTATCTGTGGGACAAGCTTGGAGCTTTTTAACAAGAATAGTCGTGTGAGTATAGTGACACATGAAATGTGGCACTCGCAGTCGGTAAATGTTAATGGTGTCATATGTCTGCAAGGCATCACTAAAGGACATAATTTTCTTTGGTGTTAGTATATTTTCTTTAAACATATTAGACTAATGCTAGTGGGTGTTGCTTGGCAACCACAACCCCACAAAGCAACGCACCCCCTCTCTTAGCAATGTTTTAAGTGACGCGTTGGATTGCAACTTTTGCCAAAAAGTGGTTGCCTCACCAACCGAAAGAATTGCACCAATTCTTCATAATTTTTTGAACATTGGGAGTAAATGGGTGGGGTTGCATTGTGTTCACCACTAGGTAATTGTGGTTGGGGTAGAGTTGTAGAAAGAGAAAGCTGAGTTGGCGCTGATGTGGCGGGGTTGCTTTTGTGAAAATGTGGTTACCACTAGCATTAGTGTTATTAAATGTATATTACTAAAGGACACTTAACTTGAATCAAAATTTCAAAACGAGAATAGATATTTTATTATTTCCGAATTCAAACCTAAGTTTGGCCTGTATACAAATTAATTATATATATATACTAAAAGTGGGGAGTTTGATGGTGCAGTATCGTGCTTCAAAGGATTGTACGACACAGTGGTTTCTACAGTAACCGGACCACTGTAGCATGTTGTACGCTACAGTGGTTTGTACAGTAATTTTTTGTTTTTTTTTTTTTTTTTTGTTTTTTTTTTTTTTTATATCCAACCAATACAAGATTTACATAACAAAATAAACAAAAAAAAATTATATAACTTAATAACAAATCATAAAAAGAAATAGCATAATTCCGGCAGCACAACGCGACCACAATTTCTTCCCCGGCGTCAGACTCGCCGTTACAACAGCAGCAAGCCGCGGCAAATGGCATCACTACAAAAAATAAAAAAAATAAAAAAAAACACGTTAGATCTAAAAAAATGTATGCATCTACAAAAAAATATATAGATAAAAAAAATATGGACCTATAAAATTTTAGATCGAAAATAGAAATTCAAATATACCAAGTTATGCCATCATCTTTTTTCACTCAAGAAAATCTGACGTGATTCATGTGCATTTAAATTTTATCAACAAATTAGAAATTTTATTAACACTAACACGATATAAAAAAATTCCGCAATACACCCAAAATCAGACAAATATGAAAATCTAGAAAAAAATGTATAGACCTATGAAATAAAGTATAGATATACGAAAAAAATATATACACATCAAGAAAAAAAAACAATAGATCTATGAAAAAAAACTACATATCTAAAAAAATGTAAGGCGCGTGAGAGGTTTTATCGAGAAGGAATGAAGGTGAGAGGTGGTGGTAGTGTCTCGGTGGTGGTGACAGCGGCGGTCGTCGCGCGTAGGTGGTGTTGTGGTGGGAGCCGAGGGCTCAAAGTTTCCACAAATGATAAGGGTTAACCGATCTATCGAATCGGCAAGAAAAAAAAACGCCGGAAAATATTCCGGCGAAGGCGACGCCGGAAACTGCTATTGTTGCCGAACATGATGAAGATTCCGGCGAGGATGTAGAGAGAGAAGAGATTTTGTGTGTGTGTGTTTTAATTTTAATGAAATAAAATAAATAAAAAAGGTTTATATAAGGGAGGGACCAAAGTGAAAATTGAAAATGTGGGGGTGTGAAACGAAACTTAGGGGTGGAGGGACCAATTCTGCCACTTTGCCAATTCTTTTCACGAAAACACCGCTAGGCTCATTCGACATAGCAAACGGGTTCAAAAAATTACAAAACCTTCGCTATTGTTCACGAAATAATTTTTCCCATAAAAACAACAATAAATACGTATAACTTTTTCGAAGTTAATTTATTTCGCATTATTAGAAAATCAACGAGCTTTTAAAACCGTAAAACCTATTATTCGCAAAACACAAAACATACAACATAAAACACATATTTAAACACTCCCGCCGCAACGCGCGGGTTTCCCCACTCGTTAAAGACTAAGAGGTGTTTCCCCTCTAACTTTTTGCTTAATTACTCCGTATTTTATTTTCTAAGCCATGCCACTTGTATATATACTAAAACCCAAGAGGTTACTGTAGCAAGCACTGTGCTTGCTACAGTGCTTGCTACAGTAACTTCTAACGACTGTTATCTTTAACATTTTTTCAAAAAATGCTTTTAACGCAATTACCATAACACAAAGCCGTTAAATATTTGCAACCACAAACAAAAGTTAACCGACACCCAATAACTACTTAAAAAAATATATAAACTATTTCTCTCTTTTTTTTACAACCAACGCATAACACCAAACTACTATTTAAAAAACCCGCCGCAACGCGCGGGTTACTAAACTCGTAGATACTATATATTCAAAAAATATATATATATATACAGTTACAAATTACAACTCTTAACAAGTTAACATAACTGTTTAAATTCAGAAACTATTAAAATCTTAAGGACTTGTGTTTTAGCATAAATAAAATAGCACACGCACACGCATATGTATATCTATCTATCTTTCTTGTATATGAACAATTAAACTACCGTAAATGTTTACCAGTAACAAAGGGCGGACACTCATACGGGACACCTTCGAAAACTTGGATCGCGCAACTGTTATCTTCCATCTTGAAGTAATTTGTCCAAGGCCGCAGACCAGAATCAACCCTGAGAGTCTGAGTAACATCATCTCCCATTAATCCGGTGTTATGGAGGATAATTTATCTCTTGCGCATTACAATGTTGGTGGCGATGATTATATGCTTTTTCTCTATAGAAGATAGTGTTACCCGTCGCTCTTTCACAGGAGTCCAAATGGCATAATAACTTGATTTTGTGACTTTGAACATGAGTGTGAAATTCGGTTAAGTTTCAGGTAGTTATTATCAAATCTTAATATATTGAGTTACAATTGTTTGTGAGGATTATGCAAACTCTTTTGGTTTATTGCATGTACATTAATCTATTGAGAAACTTATGTCAAACTCTTTTGATACTATATGCTTTGCTGGGTGTAATTGCGTAGGTACTTAGTAACATTAGTGAAAAACAAATGTTATGGGCCAAGTAGACTTACGTACGGATCTTTATCTTAATGTAATTGATATGACATAATACACTCAAAAAGTAATGACGATTGTCTGTGGATCTTCAAAGTATCATGATTTCGATTTCTTCAAAGTACCATGATTTCGAGTTTCTTTGAGAAAAAAACTCAAAATGAGAATGATGAGAAATAAATATAATCACATATTTGAGATGTATCGACTTAAATTATATGCATCTCTAACCCAACGCCACATAAAAACACTTTTTCAAATCAAGATTGTTTCGTCTACAACGATACTTTCAAAAACTAAAACTAAGTATTAGTTTGACTTAATCTCTTTACGAAAGTACCACTACACTTCCATCTAAGTTTGATTAATTCAAACTTTGAGCAATCTTAGTCACTACTTGTAGTTTAATGCTTGAATTTTAAGATGTTGCCGTTTTCCAGTACCCGTACCCATCCTCGTCTCCGTCCCCCGTGCAACTTAGTGAGTGCGTCAATTATGTAGTTCCACTATGATTGTTCCAGGCTTCGTCAAAACATACCGGCCGGTTTGGTCACAAAGTGGATTAGAGGTAAGTTGTTGCTACTATAAAGATTTATGTTGTGCAAAAAGTTAAATATAGTAAAGGATTTTTCATATTCCAAACTAGTTATAATACCCGCGCACGCGCGGTTTTTTTTTTTTTTTTAATTTTTTAAAATAATTATTCAAAAATTTTAATCCTATTGTTATTTGCATCTTATCTATATTTTTTGTATTTATCTTTTACTTGTGTTGTGGATAAATATAAAATAAATAATCTTTATTTTTTAAATATCTTATCTATATTTTTTGTATTTATCTTCTACTTGTGTTATGAATAAATATAAAATATTACCTAATAAGAAAATAATTTTTTTAATAAAATTATTACTAAATCAGGTATGAATTGATTTTTTTTGAAATGCAAAATTCTTAATAGAGGTTTTATTTTATTATATAAAAGATTAGAAAAAAATAAAAATAAAATAAAAAAAATTCTTGGACCCGAAACTATTGGGCTTGAGTTGGTTGCTTAATATTGGATGAACAAGCAAAACACAAAATTATCATCACGGATTAGGGTTTGGTTTTGGTTCGTTGAACAGCACAGCAGCACCTATATCTCTCTCTCTCGTTAATTTATTTGGTACATTCAAGCCTTTATGATCTACACATGACTAATACAAATATGTCAAGGCAATCCTCACTTGTCTACCAAAGGCTTCAAGAGGTACTTGAAGGCTTCTTTAGCGGAGTTCCAGTGTCTTGTTTGTCTTTGTTAGTGAGAGATTACCAGAATAAGTATTACAAATCACTGGACTACAAGTCCATAGGTGTGAAAGATATTCAGGAGCTTGTTTATGACATGGGCAACAAAGAGATGGTGGTGTTTTTTAAAGTGGGACCAAACAAGAAGGAATTCGTGATGACTGCTCGTAGCACAGAAGTGAGACGACAAGTCATTTTGAAGCATAAGGTTGAAAAATTACTCTTAGAGCATAATGGTAAAATCGCGTTTGATTCTTTTGAGGATTTTTACAAGGATAAGTTTAAGTGTAACATTTTTTATGGTAACTATGCTTTGAACGATCTTGATCATCTTTGTGATGTCTTGAAAGATATTCTAGAGGTGGAAGTAGCAAATCCTTCAGGAGCGAAGGTGATAAAGGCGGCGGTCAAGATCTACAATTTAAGAAAAAGGAAGTTTTGCATGACATGATAGAGGGTTGCCGGACATATGAAGAAGATTATGATGATATTTTACTCTCTTTCGGTAAAAGTATTTTTGTTGGATCGTTTAAGGAGCATGCTTCTATCTTAGTTTTATCGGTTCAAATGGTTATTATATTATACTTCCATGTCAAAGTTATTATCTGTTTATGTTTTCAAACCTTGTTGGATCGTTTTAGACTCCTTGTTTTGTTGAGTCAATTGTAAGTTTTATTTGGAAAAAAAAATTATCATCACGTTTTTTTAAGGTAAAAACATTTAAACCTACCGAGTTTGATTCATTTTTTTGGTGATTGTTTAGGACTAATAAATATGTTATGATGAATTATTAGGATGCATGATATTGTGTTGCTCAAGTGTTTCTTTTGGTTATTAACCAAATCGAATCGAATTCTTTTTGGGTATAACTTTGTCAAAAGTAAACTGATTTTTTGGTACAAGGTAAAATTCATTATTTTATCATTCGATATTGTTATCTATTATGCTTTAGAATAAAAAACCTATTCAAATGATGAGTTTAACATGGAGTTGATTCATATAATTTTGATGTTTGTGATTGTGTGTAGATCATAACCAATATATCTGTTATTGTTAATATTCAAGTGGTCCACTATTACTGACTAGTATTTTGTTTACAAAAAGCACACAAATATTAGAGCATTAGGTGTAGTCGAAGAGGAAGGCTTCGCCGTCCGACGTGGAGCCATCAACGGCGAGCCGTTCCTCTTCACTACACCAAGAGGGGCTCGCCGTTCCTCCCCGTTGCCAAACTCCCCGTCGTGACGACGAGATGAATCGTCTGACATTATGTACTTTTGTTTTCTTTTTTCTTTTTTTTCTTTTTTTTTTTTTTTGACTTTGAATATTGAGATTGTAAAATGTATATGTATATGTATGTTTTTATTTGTGAAGGTAAAATGTATATGTATGTTTTTAAGAATGTAATGTGTAAATGCTAATGCAACTATATTAAACATAAGATTAAAATAACTTGAAACAACATACAATTATTTTACAAATACGATAACAACATTAAACTAAGAAACGGAAATTAAAAACCATAAACTACCATACGATAATAAAAACTATGATTCAATAAAATGAATCATCCGACACATATCCCTCCTGACTCGAGTAGGAGGCACTTGAGTCGTCCTCACTCGATGGCACAGGTGGAAGTCCCTGAGCCCAACGCCATTCTGCTCTTCTGTTCCTGCGATCTTGTTTTCCTTTGAGGTACGCCTCATGCTCCCTTTCCTGACGGGCTTGGTCAGCTTGATACTCCCGTAGCACTTCCATATCCAGCTCATACTGTTCTTCCTCAGTCAATTGACGAATGATGGGCTGGTTTTCAGGTTGATTGTTTGGTTGTTGGTTGTTTGGTGGTTGGTTGTTTGGCGGTGGAAACATAACTTCTGGTGGAGTTGGAGGTGGTGGGTTGTCGTACTGAAACACCGGAAATATATCTTCCGGCGGTGTGTTTTGTTGGGAATTGTCTTCTGGTGATGCGTTGTGAGACATTTTGCTGGAAGAAGAAAGGAGAATTCTTTGATGATTGTGGGAATTGTGTGTGTATTCAGATTTTGAATATGTATTTATAGAATGATTTTTGGAACTATCCCGCTCTCTGGTTTGAATTCAGATTTTGAAATAATCCCGCTCTATGGTTTGAATTCAAATTTTGAAATAATCCCGCTCTCTGGTTTGAATTCAGATTTTGCAATTAGCCCGCTTTCAATTTGAATTCAAATTTTGAAATAATCCCGCTTTCAATTTGAATTCAAATTTTGAAATTATCCCGCTTTCAATTTGAATTCAAATTTTGAAATTATCCCGCTTTCAAAAAACCCCTATTAATACCATATTATACCATTCAGTTTTCGACACACTTCAATATTTACCATTCAGTTTTACAATGGCTAATCGTTGGTCAGTGGAAGAAGAACGGTTGCTAGCAACTGTATGGCTTGAAGTTCACGATTCTGAAGAACTTGTGAATGAACGTTCTTTTTGGAATGCAGTTACACAAAGGTTCAACAATCAGACAGAAGGTCAGGACCGTAATAAAAATAGTATTACGGCTCAATGGAATAGAATGAACCTTGAATGTCGTAACTATAATTCAATTTACAAAGAGTTGGAGCGTACAAGTGCAGACCCTAATCGTCTCAGCAATGCAAACCGTATTTATTATGAACGATATGGGAAAGGGATTAAATATCAACATGTGTGGTTTGCTCTGAGAAACATGTTCGCATGGGACAGATTCAATGAGTAATGGTGTATTTCTTTAATGTATTTTATGTTAACTAATTATGTATCATGTGTATTTCTTTTCTGTATTTTAAACGTTTAACTGCCCATTTATTTGAATTTGAATTCAACAAGTTTGAATATTACATGTTTATTGCACACGTTTTAATTGTTTTTTTTTTTTTTTTTTTTTGAAATTTTGAAATTTGAATATTATCCCGCTCAGGTTGTGAATCTTAAACGTTTATAGACTCCTATATAAACCATACATCATCATACAACTTTGCACACACTTCACTTTCAAAAAAATTCACAATGGCAACTCGTTGGTCTATTGATGAAGAATGCTGGCTAGCCGAGATGTGGCAAAACGTTCACGAATTCCATGCCAGCGAATGACCTTTTTTATTTGATGAGATAAAATTAGTATGTTTTGTTATTTTTAAGTATTTGTGAAATGAATTTAATTTAATTAATGAAATGAATAAAAAAATAAATGTGTAAGAGGTGGGGCACTTATGGGGAAGTTGAGGTTTGTTGTTTGGTGAGGGGGGGTTTGTTGTGGATAGTTGAAGTTGAGGTGTTGGGTGATGTGGCAGGGATGGGACCCGAATGAAGAGGCTTTGCCTCTTCAGTACACCTAGTGCTCTTAGTAACATAAAAGTTCTTGCACAAGTTAAGGAACGGATTACCAAAAATGTATGTTTGATATATAGCACAACCCCTATTGGTTAATAGATCAGTTTGGTACCCCTAAGCTTGTAAGTGTCGATGATTTATTATGTGTCCCTTAGACAAATAATCTATGTGCGCATGTGCTTTGTATCTATTCAAAGTTTTTGTGTCCTAATGATATCTCTCATATTATGTGAAAAGCTCCTTAACTAATGGTCGTGTTTAAGACTCATGAGATAGATATGTGGTGTATATAAAGTATAAGTTATGATATGTTCTATATGCAGGGTAACTAGTTAGTACTACTATACGTTGCGTAATGTTTTCAAAAATATTTAACAATGGGAGGGTTCGTTATAAGTTTACTCAAGAGGTACAAGTTAGTCGAAAACTTTATGAAATCGTGAAGAGCTAGACACCCAATGATGATGATTTTCTTATTATTTCCGATAACGATATGCCCCTAAGTGATGATCATTCTAAGCTTATCTTTGATGATGAGTTCTTGGCTCAACATTCAGTAAACTTTTTAAGTTAGTTTTGCTACTTTTGTAAACTAAAAATTATTCGACAAAATATTCAATGTAATATTCGATTGGTCATTGCCTTGAATGACAGGGAGATGTTCGTGTTAGTATAACTATACCAACAGACGCTGTGAGATATCCTTACGTGTCAATACCGACTATAATAGTGGAAATAAATGTCCAATGTCTATCTGAAACGGCGAGCAGTTTGAAAATAGGATTGCTCAAAAGATTCATGTTCCAGCAAAGAAACAGAAACACATCAGTCTAAAATCCGGTGTTATGGAGGATAATTTATCTCTTGCGCATTACAATGTTGGAGGCGATGATTATAATAAGCTTTTTCTCTCTGTTGAAGATAGTGTTGCCCGTCGCTCTCTCACTTGAGTACGTTCAAATGGCGTAAAAACTTGATTTTTGCGCATACACACCATACAACACTGTAATGCACAGGATGTGGTGAAATAATAAAAAAATGTGGTGTGCAAATCAACCACTACCAAATACCTATAAAGCTAGCATGTAATACTTAATAGTTAATAACAAACATACATAAAATATGAAAAGTTCTATATCAATGACATGATAAGTTTATAAGACATATAATACAATACAAAATACATACAAATTCAACGAGAATACAAGTTTTAAACTAGATTCTTATTGCATTTAGTAACGGTTCATATTGACCCGTTTTTTCCGACAAAAAATGGTTTAACCGACTGGGTCAAACTGGGTTTCAAAACATTGGAAAAAACAGTGGTCTAAATGTTATGGGCCAAGTAGACTCAGGAATCTTTATTTTTATAATAATTGATATGACATAATACACTCAAAAAGTAATGACGATTGTCATCTTCATAGTACAATGATTTCGATTTTCTTTAATGTGTAGGGTACAATGAGAAAAAAACTCAAAATAAGAATAATGAAAAATAACTATAACCAAAGAAATATAAAAACGCTTTTTCAAATCAAGAGAAACATAGAAAAACATAAAAACGCTTATTCAAATCAAGATTGTTTCAATATGAAAAAAGCATGGTATTGATATTTTTGATTTTATGCGCTTTAAGCTGGGTAATGGAGATAAGGTTGCATTCTGGGAGGATAAGTGGATCGGAGATCATGTGCTTAAAGAGCTTTACCCGCGTATATACGCTCTTGAAACTTGTAAATTGGTAAATGTTGGTTCGAAGTTGGCTCATACTAGCTTGGATTCTTCATTCCGCCGTAAACCACGGGGTGGGACTGAACAGGTTCAATATGAAGCTTTATCAAGTCAAGTCTATGATGTTACATTAGCACCGATGTCTGACAGATGGACGTGGTCTTTGGAAGGCTCCGGCGAGTTCTCGGTTGCTTCTATAAGGAAGGTTATTGATGATAAAAGACTTCCTGAGGTTACAACCAAGACGAGATGGATAAAATCTGTTCCTATTAAGGTGAATGTGCATGCTTGGAAAATTAAGACCAATTCACTTCCGACAAGATTTAATATTTCTCGTCGCGGGATTGACATTGAATCTATTATGTGTCCGATATGTGTGAATGGGGCGGAGTCTGTCGATCATTTGTTCTTTACATGTAGCTTGGTTCGACAGATTGCAAATAAAATTACTCGCTGGTGGGATGTTTCATTCGTTGAGTGCTCAACATATGAAGATTGGAAGAATTTGGCTTGTGAATCTGCATCTCCCGGCCAAGCATAAACAGATTCTTGAAAGTGTCTTTTATGTAATGTGGTGGCCTTTATGGTTGTATCGTAATAAGGTCATTTTTGAGTCAAAGGTTCCTTCGAAGGCGTTGTTATTTGAAGATGTAGTTTCTAAGTCTTTCATTTGGTCTCGATATAGATGTAAAGCCTCGTTTAGTTGGGATGACTGGCTTAAAAACCCTCATCTTGTCTCTTTGTAATAGCTGGCTTCTTGCTAGTTTTGTTTTTTCAATAAAATAGCCGTTTAAAAAAAAATCAAGATTGTTTCGTCTACAACGATACTTTCAAAAACTAAAACAAAGTATTAGTTTGATTTAATCTATTTGCGAAAGTACCACTACACTTCCATGTAGGTTTGATGCATTCAAATTTTACGAGCAAATCTTAATCACTACTTGTAGTATAATGCTTGTTCTCTTGTATTTAACATAGATATCATGCGTTTTTGAAATTGTCAATGGGTTGATTTTTAGTTGAAAGCAAGTTGTTGATACTTGAGTGGATAGTTTTTTGGCTATAACTTTCAAGTCGTTGTTTGGTTCTTAATGATTGTGTTATTTGGTTGATGTATTCTAGTTTGTTGCTCTAGCTTTTTTTATTCGATAGAATAAAATGATTAGGAGAATACTAACATTTGACTATTGGCCTTAAAAACTCTACTAACGTAATGTACCAAAACATAGCACACACTTGACTATATCAAGCATTCTTTTGACTATATTTTACTCTTTCTGTATCATAATAACAAGTAGACCGACCGAACCGGACCGGCCGGACCAGACCGAAAAGGCGAAAATATTTCAGTCACGTCCTTGGTTTACTTTTTTCCTCATATTCGATCTTCGGAACGGTCTACGCAAAACCGACAATATTGCTTCGTTGGGCCTCACCAGATCGACGAACGAACTAGACCGAACTAACCCGAACATGAACCGAACATTTCGGTTCGGTCCTCGGTCCAGTGTTTTGGATCAAATAAGTCCGGTCGGATCTTGGTTGGTCTGGTTTGGTTTTCAGATCGTGATCAACCTAACAAGTGTCGATTGTTGACTTCACACGGTTTTGTGAGAATGAATTATTTTAATTTTATCCAATAATATCTCACATTTTCTTTTAGAAGTGTTTTGATATATTGAAATTTAGAAGTTTACACTCAAATTAAAATCGTTAAGTTGACACTCAAAATGATATATGGATTAACTTATTTGTATCAATATAGTGTGAAAAAAATAAAAAAATAAAAATAAAATAAAAAAAGTGGAACGAGCTTTTGGTGTGTTGAAGAAGTGAAAAATGCTTAAAGTTCCGGCTCGAGGGCTGTATAAACAGGATCTCTAAGATATTATGTATACAGTATCATATTACATAATATGATCATTCAACACAAAGAGCGGGCAATATGTCCTACATGGTTCGAAAATGAGGGTCACCATGATCATGATCCCTTAAGATCGCATGAAGAATCATTAGTAGTTACTTAGGAGTTAATGGACTCTGTTGATATAAATAATGTCTAAAAACGTCATTCATATCTTTCGATATCTCTATGTTTTGATAATCACAAAACGAAAACTCATCAAACCAAAGATTATGACGTAAACAAGTATTTAGTAGTAAATGCTCACTTTTACCATCTAATCACTTAAGGTATGAATAAACAAAATGTCTAATGCATTATAAGATCAAATGAACATTTTTCTTTATTACTAGATTTTTATAAAATGTCACAAAACATTTTATATATTTTATAAAACATCTTTGGAGTTAAAAGAATATGTTTAAATCATTGTAAATATATGATTTCAAATTTCCAACCAAAAATGGCAAATATAATCCAGAAAAACCTTCCTCACAAAAGGACAAACAAATCCAACATTCTGGAGGGGCGGCCCCCTTAATTATACTAGGCGGCCCCCTTAATGATTAAGGGGACAGACAACGCTCGAGAACAGTAATTTGTTTGCCTATAAATACTGGTTCATTTCACAACTTTTCTTACCTTTTTGCACTCTAAACTTTCTGATTCAAACCTCCATTTTTATCCTCTAAAATCTTTTGATCATATAAACATTAATCTTTGTTTCAAAGTGATTCAAGCCTCAACACTCAAATGCAAAGAGAAGACATTGAAGCCTAGAAGGTGTGAAGACGTAGAAGCTTTGAAGTGGCAAAGACATAGAAGCTTGTAAAATAGAAGAACCCTTGGAGAAGTACATAGATAAAAGTCTTCAAGTAGTAACATAGAAGTAGTGAAGTTTTGAAGACATAGAAGCCTAGAAGTTGTGAAGAAGTAAATGTCTTGAAGTGGTGAATAGATCGAAGTTGTGAAGGCGTGAAGAAACAAGTGGTGTGAAAAAGTGTAGAAGGCGTGAAAGAGTGTAAAGAAGTTGTGTTGTGATTGTAGTTGTGAGATTGGTTCTAGCTACGATTAGAACCCGACATTTAGCTTTGTGTCGTTAAATTGGTGTAAGCTAAGGTGTGTACGGTTTTCCCCGCCATAAGGGAGGTTATTGACTTAGTGAAGAAAACTTTCGAGTTCGGTGCTCAGGGAGTGGAGTACGGCAAGGAATGTGTCCTTGTAGCCGAACCACTATAAATCATTGTCTCTCGGTTTGATCTTTCCATCTCTCACTCTTTGCTTACTTACTTTCTTACATTTCGTATATAGTTATAATAGCTTGTGTTGTGCATATATTGATTTCACATAAAGATCAAACTAGGTTCCATTCACAATATTAATTTCATATAAACAAACTAAAAGGATATATATATATATATATATATATATATATATATATATATATATATATATATATGTGTATATATATGTATATATATACACACACACATATACATATATATATAAGAGTGAATTAAATAACATTGTAGTTTTTGCTCAACAATCAAATTAAGTAGTGTTCATACAACAATTTTGAACAAACTCATATCAATATTTTTGCATCAAAGTTTTTATAATTTTTATCTATTCTTTAGAAGCAAACTTTGATAAAACAAAAAAAAAGGGACGTAAAACTATTCAACCCCCTCCCCCCCCCCCCTCCCCCCTTCTAGTTTTCCACAGACTCATCAACTCATCTACACTTTAAAAATCTGATTTGATCGAACATATTTGAAAAAATCTTAGAAATCAAGTCAATCAAGAGAATGAAGACGAAGACAGTAGTGGCGATGAGGAAGATGATGAAGAAATTTTGTAATATTTTTAATGTTATTTGAATAATTTGCGTAATGTTTTTAATATTTATTTAAATAATTTATGTAATGTTGTTGTTTTTAATGAATTTTAAATTTGTTGTTTAAAATATTTGAGTTAAAAAAAAAAAAAAAAAAAAAAAAAAAAAAAAAAAAAACCTCGGTCAACGACTGTGGCAATTTGATCATGTCTGGTAATCGGAAAGAGAAAGATGATGTGACAAGGTCTTGTTAAGTCACGACTGTGTCCAGACTTACAGACTAACATGGCTAAAAGCGGAAAGAATCAGTTTTATTCCATGACCCTCTTCTTTTTTCTTGTGTTCTTGCCAAAACCTGTAATGCAAAACATAAAAAGTCAAACTTTCACCTTACAAAAGCTTACACAAAACACAAAACATCAAACAAACCTAAACCCATATTAAGAATCTTTTTAAAAAGAACAAAATGGGCAAATACATATGACTTGTCTAGTGCTGACGGCGCGACACTCTATAATGCTGAATGGGGTGTCGTGCGGAGCCATAGGGCCACAAAGTGCCTTATGGGTTACCATATCTTGTGCTCTTATCATAATGGTCATTTTTGTGTTTTTTTAGCATTTTCCGAAAAACAGTAAATCGATGTGCAATAGAAGTTATACAAAGATGTAAAAACCTACCACTTTTTCCCAATCGTACAACCACATTTAAAATATAACTTTATTCTTGATGTTAGCATTTGCTGTAGTTGGTTTCAAAAAATCACCACCAAAGTTTGTTTGGTGATGTCTATAACCGAACCACATAGAAAAATTACCCACCCCTCGTGGAGGTGGTCATCGTGTTAACTACTGTTAAGGACCATCTCCCGTGATGGGCACGTTAACGCGTCAAAAACTTAGCCATAACGTAAGGATTGCAATTTCACATGTTCTTTATCCAACATTACTGTTTACGAATATATTTGGTTACAATTTACAAATGAACGTAAATCAAAGAAACAAGTGAAAAAAGGATGGAAGAGAAACATGAATAGTTGAGCATTTTGTGTCCCCTGATTAATAAACACGATGGAACAGTTTGGTCCATACGATACAAAGTTTGACAAATTAAAAGTAATAAGATACAAAAAAATATGAATAGAAAACTATAAAAAAATAATGTTTTATCCTGTTAATAAAGTGGATAAAATTGCGAAACATAAAATATAAAGTTTTACAAGTTAAAAGTAGTAAAACTTAAAATCTTAAAAATTGTTTTGTCTTCTAAATAAAGTGAGTAAATGAAGGGTTTGAATGGTATAAGATTGGCTACCAATTAATAACACCATTGTTTGAAAAATCATGTAACACTGATTTTCATAACGCAGAAGCAGATAACCACGTAAATGTATAACAAAAAACATTGTTTCATATGAATTCTTAAAAAAAGTATAAACAAATGAACTTTTTAAATTCTATTAATGAATTTCATGTAACACAATTCGTAAACAAAGCCTTTGCTCGTTTTTTTGATAGACGAGGACAAAATTCTTCTTTCATTGTAAGAAAAGATACCATTTCTATTCCCTTCTCCTTGTAAAAGAAAGTTAATCAAAGTCCAAACACTTGCTCAATAAATCGTACGTAGTACATCTTAAAAGTACTCGTAATTAATAATCAATAAATTTTGAGAAGTAAATAGTCCGTAATAAATATCTGTACGAAGGTTTTCCCTGGTAACCAAAAAAAAAAATCTTGAGATTTATTCTCGCGTGGCTTGCCCAAATCATCAATAAAATACTACGTAAAAAAATTACATGTTTATACTTTTTAAAGTTTAATATTACGTAAATATCCTTCTCATTTACATAAATATCCTTCCCACTTTTATAATTACATTAATGTTCTTCTCAAATTTTTGTAATTAAATCAATATTTTTCCCGAATTTTTAAATTCTCATATATATCCCAAAATCAATTGAATTATAATTACATTGATTTTATATTCAAAAACTATTATTTATCACTTATTTATCTTTGATATTCATCATAATTAGATTGTTTATGTATATTTTCTGCCATCGATTGATGAAAGAACACGATTACGTAATTACAAAAGTTTGGATATATATATATGATAGAACATATTGTTTTTATTTATTTATTTGTTCATATATACTTTTTAGCCTCGAGTGATTAAAGAATAAGTTTATTTTGGTATATACGAGAATTTAAAAGTTTGAGAAGGATATTGATGTAATTACAAAATCTTTTGAAGGATATTAACATAATTACAAAACTGGGAATGCCATCAATGAATATTGAACTTTAGTAAGGATATAAATGTAGTTGCCCGTAAAATAAAATAAAGGGAGTGATGACATCATCGTGCGTGAACTCCACATGCCACAATACACGCGTTTAGCTAAAATGAAAATAAAAATTATCCTCTCTTTTGCTCCTATTCAGCCGGCACACAAGGGATATAACCAATCATGTAATGACACGTGGCGTAGTACAAATATCAATATTTATATGAGAGAACACGTGAACTAACATAAGGTTGCTTTTATCGAGCAGGTGAGGCTCTCACGATTACTCCCGTGAGGCAATGCTCACGCGTGAGGCCCCCTAAAACCACCCGAAGTCACGCACCAACACAAGCTAAAATAAGTCACGAAAGTGAGCCGATGAGTTTTGGGACAATGTGAAATTGTGGGCCCCCTTTGCATCGTAACGACATTAATTTAAAAAAAATGAATAAACACAATCCAACTACCATTTTATTTACCTATAAATACTTTTAAACTTCAAAAATTTTAATCACAACTTCATATTATATACTCTCTACTCTTCATTCCTTACACAACTTCAAACTTAATCTCACACAACTCAAACAAAACCTATTATGGATACAAATTACTAACCAACAATGCTCCCAGTCTTTGAAGATTTACATGCGGAAAGAGTAGAAAAATTCCGACGTGACTTGAGTTTTTTGGTTTGTCCAACGGGCAAAAGAAAAATCATGTGTATAAACTATAAAGGACGGGTTAGAGGTAATCAAGATCGGTAAAATAAAAGTATGATATTGTCTTTGTTTAGTTAAATGGCTGGTAGACAAGAGACTAAAGTTTTACGTGTATGTACTGATGTACATGAAAGTAGAGTTCTTGGTAACATCAATTATACTTTATCCATCTCAAAATTATTGTCAGGTGACAAAAATCTTATAATCTGAGCGGCATATCATTTTGAAAAGTTTTGAAATCAACAAGTTCAAAATTATTGATAATATGAATGTTACTTATTGGTAGCAAGCATGCACTTCTAACTTAATTTGATTATTGAAACTAAAAACCCGTTTGATAGAACAAACGGCACAACAAACTGAGTGCTTGGTGAGGGGTTAAGTGGGGGTGGGGAATGGGTAAAGGAATAATGATGGGCCCACATCAAACAATGTTTGTGCTTGGTTAATAAGGGGAAAGGTATTGATTACCCCGTAGTGGGTAATCAACCATTATAGAGTAAATTGGGAGGTAAGGTATTGATTACCCACCTCACTCATTCCTTTGCATTCATTTCCCTGTCCCCACTTTAAACCAAGCGGACCCTAATTTTATCAAATCTGAGTGACACCCATAAATCTAAAACCATAATTTTTAAGGTTCGTATTTGTTTTTATACCAGTGAATTTGAGATGACAAAAAATTTTAAAAAATAATAATAATAAAAAATAAAATAAAAAGCCGGATGCCATGAAAGTGATGACCGCAGCGATTTAGAGATAAGAAAACGTAGTTACCCTTAAGACTTGAAAAAAAATAATACCGTAGGTAAAATAATTTAGAGGGTATAGATAATAGATGTAAATTTACATACAGTTGTGAATGCACCAAATAATGTGGACCAACGTAAATCCTTTTTTTATTTTGTTTTTTCCCTTTAAAAAAATAAGAGCACCGGAAATCATGAGATCAGATAACACGTTATTTGTATGCTACATCAGCGTCACCTTATCCACTCCCAATAATACACCAATCACTCAAACACCCTATTTCTCATAACACATCACTAACACGTTATTAGATCTCATTTTTTACATTTTATTTTCTTTAAAAATTAACAAAAATCATTAAAAATAAATTAAAATTACAATATATAAATTAAAATACATTACATTTTAGGTTACATTTCGCTATATATAACACATTTCTTGAGGACGTTCTTAAAATAATAATTAATGAACCAGCCCAATAGGAAGGCCCATATCTTGCTATCGACAGACCATGAAGGCCCAAGTTTAGCCCTTTTTTAGTTTAAGAGTAAACCGTTTTGTCACAGCTTTATGTTTTTGTCTCAACATCTTCATTGGTGTAAAAAAAAAAAAAAAAAAAAAAAAAAAGGCCCAAACGGAAGAAGAAAATGAATAGCTTGAGCCCGTCCATCAACTCAAAACCTATTGGCTCACGGATGGCGTGATGCTCGGTACCACATTTGGCGCGTTATTGGTTTGCAAAGTGATGAATGGCGTGTAAACAAAGACGATACCGAGTGCTCTAATTGCTTTTTTTTTTTTTTTTTTTTTTTTTTTAGTTAGTGCTTTTTATTTGGTTTCCGGTTAGCGAGACGAAGTGCCATTGTCCCACCGAATGTCAATCTGCTACAGCAAATAAAAAGAAAAGAAAAAAATGGCACATGGTTTAACAATTACCTTGTTTCGTTTTCTATTGCCTTTTACGAGGATCATTGCTACTTGCTAGTTAAGATTTTTTGGTCAATTCTATTACTCCATATGTTGTTATTATCTTTTTCTTTTATTACTCAAATAATTAAATATTTGGTACTCTAGAAATAATTTAGTGAAATCAGCTAAATACATGGAATAAAACTATTTAACAACAACAACAACAACAACAACAACAAACCCAATCCCGCCGGGGGCGGGGTATGGGGGAGGTAAACAGTAGACAGATCCTACCCCTACCCCAAGGTAAACCCGGGAGTAGAGAGACTGCTTCCAACGAGACCTCCGGCAAGTGCAGGTGTGCGGGTGAGGAGAACATAAAAGCGAGCATAAAAAATAAAAAAAAAAAATAAAAAAAAAAAAAAAAAAAAAAAAACAGGGGAACAACCAAGGCAACCGCAGACAGGCAGAGGCAAGGGGGCACAAACAAAACACAAACAAAAGAGCACAAAACAAAAACAAACAGACAAAGCACCCAGAAAAAAAAAACAAAAAAAAAGAAAAAAAAAAAAAAAAACAAAGCAGAGCAAAGCAACGCAAGGAGCCTAAAGCTAAGGCCAAGCAAAAAAAAGGGCACTAAAACCTAAAGCAAAGCAACGCACAGGCCTAAAGCAAAAGCAAGGCAAAGCAACGCACGGGCAAAAACACAAAGCAAAAGCAAGGCACCTAGCCGAAACTACCCGCAAATCCTAATTCTATCTCTCCACACCTTCCTATCTGAGGTCATGTCCTCGGTCAAGAGAAGCTCCTTCATGTCGAGCTTAACTCTATCCTCCCATCTGAGTTTGGGTCTACCCCTCCTTCTCACACCTTCAACTACTAGCGCCTCGACTCTTCTTACCGGCGCTGCTTGTGACCTCCTTCTGACATGACCGAACCACCTTAACCTACCTTCTCTCATCTTCGAGATAATATTCTCGACCTCGAGCTTTGCTCTGAAAACTCCGTTCGGGATCATGTCAAGCAAGGTTTTACCACAAGTCCATCTTAGCATTCTCAGTTCTGCTACCTCTACCCTGTTAGCAAGGGCCTTGGATAAGGGCCAACACTCAGACCCGTACATCATAGCCGGTCTAATCGCCACCCTATAAAATTTTCCCTTTAACTTTAAGGGGACGTTCCTGTCGCAGAGAACTCCCGACGCCGCCCTCCATTTTGTCCAACCTGCTCTAATCCGATGTGGGAGGGGTAGGCGAGGTGGGAGGGGAGGTAGGAGTCAAAAACTATTTAACAATAACCAAAAAAGTAAAGTAAAGTAAAGTAACTCCCAATACCGTCTTCCACGGGTTATGGGTCCCAATACCGTCTTCCACGGTGTATGGGGGAGGTTGAGACGTAGACAACCATACCCCTACCTAAGGTAGAGAGGTTGCTTCTGGTTCTACTTAAAGTAGAAAAGGACCTCCGGCCTTTTGTAGGGAGTGAGGATCGAACCCTTGACCTCTAGATTAAGAGGCAAGAGATTTTCCAACTGATCCAACCCTACTTGTTTTAACAATAACCAAAATTTAACAATAACCAAAATTTATAAATATTAATATATTACTTAGTGAATTTTGTTACGCGTCATTTAGTGTGTATCCGTGAAGTGTTTGATGTTAAAACTAAAGTGATAATATAGTTTTTATACCTCCAAGAAAAGCTATCAAGCCAAAACCATCCACACTATGTTCAAAAAAAAAAAAAAAAAAAAAAAAAAAAAAAAAAAAAAAAACAAAAAACCATCCATACTAAACCAACAAAACACGCCTTAAATAATAAAATATCAACGCAAAAACACAACCAAAACCATCTCAAATTAAACTAACCAAACTCCCATTCCGTAGTTACAAAATCGATACTAGATTATCACCAAACATCCCTAAAACAACGATATCAAATCTGTTTTCGTAACTTAACCATTAACTCTGCAACTGACCATCCATGCTGCACCCTCATGCAAACCCACACTGACCAACGCGCCATCCTGCAAACACACACTGACCAACGCGTCATCGCGTCATCCTGCAAACACACACTAACCAACACACCCTCTTCCAAACCTACACCCACCAACTCGCCATCTCCCACCAACGCGCCGTCGTCCCCTTTGAGCTTCGCTTATTCTATAACATTAAAATAAAAATAAATATATAATACAATAAAATATAAATAAACAAAAAGCGAGCTGTACCAGACAAACGACGACATGTCTGTCGACGGATCCATTACACCTCTAAAACTCAAGAACAAATCGCATAGATCCATTACAAAAACCCTTATCTCCAAACAGAGCCTGGAACAAAACAACATTTAAAACCTCACTTCAAAATTCTAACTGGCTGAACAAAGATGACATGAAAAGCTAGATCTATGATGATAGGTAACAATAACCTTTAAAACTTAATTAAAAAAAAATACCTCAGTTTCGGTCGTTGGCCTTGTCGTGCAAGCATCACACGACAGAGATCATCCTTAGCTCGACAGGTTGTCACCATGCTCAACATTTTCGACATTGTTTAATTTTCTTTTGGGTGCAAGGAGAACAGTAACAAAGAGTGTGTGAGAATGAGTCAACTTTTTGGAGGTTATTTATTGTGGGGATGAAATGTATCAATGGTTGAGATTTAATGTGATCAATTTGATCTTAACGGTTTTGGATTGTTTGTCACACGGATCGGTGACGTGGATTTAATGCCACTTTTTCTTGTACACAAAAATAATATGTTTTATAGGCCCAATTTGAAAACAATAAATTATGCTTCAAGATGGATAATATAATGTGCTAGTATTGATTTATGCAAGGTTTTGAACCCCGGGTCGACCCGGCCGGGTTAACCGGTTCAACCGTTTTCGGCCGAAAAAACGGGTCAAAACAACCCGGGTTTCTAAAACCAGGTTAACCGGTTTGACCCGCCGGGTTTTGAGTGACCCGGGTCAACCCGGTTCTCGAAACCCGGCCGGGTTTCATTTTTTCAAAATATTTTAATAAAAATCCGGGTTGACCCGTGTTGACCCGGTGGTCGACCCGGTTGACCCGGTCAAAAAAATAAAAAAAATAATAAATTGAAAACCGGGTTGACCTGGCGGTCCAACCGGTTGACCCGGTGCCCGGTGACTCGACCGGGTCGATTTCGAACCCGGTTTTCAAAACATTGGATTTATGTATCAAAAATCCTACTGTCTGTTTTGTTAAAAGTGTATACTTTGTCATTGAAGGAGATAATCGAGTCACAACACCTAAAGTACGACTTCATGTATTCTATTTATAATCTAGACTCTATCTTATTTTTCCATAAGGGAGTTGTTGGTCATGTCAATCTCGGTCTGCTGCCATCGAGTGAGGGTAGCTGATAAACTGTTGTAAGAGCAGTAAGTTAGTTTAGAAGTCGGTTCTCGGGTTATGGCTTATGAGTCACGGGGAACATAGTGACTTGTTAACTTGAATTGAGTTGCTTTAGCATCCTTCTAACTCATAATTTAGTAGTAGTGTCCTGCAGATAGAGGCATGCAGTGAATCTGGTATGCGACGACAAGATGTATTACTCTCCCCTCATTAAGTTTGGAAAAAACATAGTACCATTTATAGTTTACGAAGCATGGGTTGGACCATAATATGCTTAATCGGCTTAAACCATTAACCATGGTAGGAAATCCTTAGAAGATTGCTACACCGGACTTATTAGGGCCGTGCTATAATGCTAGTCACAGCTACACTACTCACAATGTGGTATAGAAGGTTTGAGAATTGAATCAAGTGATGTAGGTTTTGTTAGTTCTAAGTAAATAAAAAGCCATCTTTTGTAATAAATCTTCCTCCTTGCTCTTTGTATCTAACCGTTTTCTACCCTCATGCAAGCAGGAAGTCTCACATCTCTCTTCCAAATCCCGGGATTTGGAAATGCCCATGCAATGCTACTGATGTACTCTCTGATCTAGTGGATGCACTTGAACCCTGGCTCTTAAGCAACAGCGTGCCGTATAAATATCTGAACTTCCCCATATCTTTGGAGGTTGCTGTTGAAGAATCTGCTTTAAGCAATTTGATGTAGGAGGAATGGTTGAGATCGTGTCTACCTCAGTTCCAGCTGGCGGTGCTCTTAACATACTTGACGACGATGGACCTGATATGCACTACTTGGTGAGTTGACTCTCAACTTGTACTCTTAATAGATAAAGTTGGAGGTGTCAAAATAGGTGGTTTTGGTGTGGGTCTGGTTTAAATGGCTTATAAGACTAGTAGTGTAAATATGATAGATAGAGTTATATAATGTCATCTTTCTATTTTTGAAGTGAAACTTGTGATGAAAGGTAATACAAGCCTTTCTACCTATTAGGATTTAGGAGTGTAAAAATATTGACACAAACACTTTTTTTTTTTTTTCAAATGATATGGTCCAGGAAGTTCTATGCATTTAAGATTTTTTACAATATGGTGACTTTTGACTCATTTGTTACAAAATAGATTTTATGTATTACTTGTTTGACCTGAAATGAGCCATTCGTCAGTCAATGGGTCAACATTGCTACCTATGCATTATACGTAGTTATCCATGTCTAAGGAATAAAGGTGGAATACGAAAAAGATACAAGCTTTTGACATTTAATGTATTTTTGCAATTCATTGACATGGAACTTTGTAGCTGGGTTATAAACAGTTGCCCGAGAGATATTAGAAAGCTACGGTTGTGTCCTCAGAGTGATATCTCCTCGGTGCACGGAGGCCCCACTTGTAGCTGGAGGGACTCGTGTAGAAATTTGGCTTCCCTCTTTCACTTTGTCGCCTGATGGTTCAGATGGCCCCTCTCAGGCCGCATAAAGCTCTAGATGTGGATTTCCCAGTATACTCGTGTAAACTGATATCGCACATCTTAAACCCACAACATTATTTTGTATGCATATATATAGTTGCTAATTGCGGTACGTATAGAATATTGATAGCGGTACATTAGGTTTGTAAATAGCAAGCTAGGATTTCAAGCAAAATTACTAGCTAACGTGTATTAATATATTATGTAAAATATGTAAAGATCTACCGGCCATAGGGCTATGGCATGAGGCTTTTTATTTGTCACATTCACATCGGATATTTATACTGTAAAAGATTAGCGAGTGGTTACTGTATTTTCATGTGATCCTTTATTTGTTGTGAATGACTGAGTTTGCTGATCTTTTTTATCTTGGTTCCACGAGCAAGTCAGATAGCAGAACAATGTTATTCAGGAAATGATTTCTAAAGATATGTGTTCTGCAAAGTTCGCATAGTGACTGAAGATTTTGAATTGTTTATTTAAGAATGGGTTGTTTTGTGCAATTTTCAGTGTTTATTTTTGATGGGTCAAATTAGTTCTGTGCTTCAGGCCGAAAGAGGTCCAGGGTTGTATTCTCTTGTCTGTCTATTAAATCCAGTTTTAATACTTATTTCAACACTACACTTTTAGTTTTACTTAATATATTTTGATTATTTTTTATAAACGCAAGAAAGTTTGCAGGTTATCTCAGCTTGACAATGATGTGTGACGTGCAAGTGTTGTACATATATGCGGGTAACCCAGAGAAACCTAAAAACGCTTATTCAAATCAAGATTGTTTCGTCTACAACGATACTTTAAAAAACTAAAACTAAGTATTAGTTTGACTTCATCTCTTTACGAAAGTACCACTACACTCCCATCTAGGTTTGATTCATTCAAACTTTATGAGCAATCTTAATCACTGCTTATAGTTTAATGCGTGTTATCTTGTATTTATATAGATATCATCAGTTTTTGAAATTGTCAATGGGGTTGATTTTTAGTTGAAAGCAAGTTGTTGATGCTTGAGTGGATAATTTTTTAGCTATAACTTTCAAGTCGTTGTTTGGTTCTTAATGATTGTGTTATTTGGTTGATGTATTCTAGTTTGTTGCTCTAGCTTTTTTTATTCGATAGTGTATTGAATGATTAGGAGAACCTTAACATTTGACTATTGGCTTTAAAAACTCTACTACTTGCATAATGTGCCAAAACATAGGCATAGCACACACTTCACTATATCATTCTTTGACTATATATTTTACTCTTTCCGTATCATAACAAGCAGACCGAACCGGACCGGACAGAACCGGCAGGACCAGACCGAACATATTTCGGTCCGGTCCTCAATCCAGTGTTTTGGATCAAATCGGTTTTAGGTTCGGTCCAATCTTGATCTGTCTGATCCGGTTTTCGGACCATGATCAGCCCTAACAAGTGTCAAACTGTTAACTTGTCACACATTTTTGTGAAAGTGATTTATTTTATCTTTATCTAATAAATATCTCACATTTTCTTTTAGAAGTGTTTTGATTTATTATAATTTAAAAGTTGACAATTATTATGAAACAAGCCGAAATAATAAGCCGGTCACTTTTTATTTTAGATATGGATTAACTATTTGTATTACTCCACAAAAGGTGTAAACTAACGGGAACACTCTGACCTCGGATGTCTTTTGCCACCAGCCATTGTTCACTGCATAAGGAATAGCTCTGGCAACTCTCCTGGCCTAGTGAGGCACCAACTGGAGTGAGCACGAGCCAAGACTCAGACCCCTTAGCTCTTATTCCACAAAGTCTCTCCAGTATGCCCATAGATTTTGCAGAAGTGAGTATCTATATGAAGCAGATGCTAAGGATGTGACTTGAACCTGAGTGTACTGACTCAAGCACAAGTTTGTGGAAATATTTGTATCACTATAATGTATAGAAAAAGGTGAAATAATAAAGAATCATTACAAATAATAATTTCATTGACAAAGTGCATGTAAGAATGAATCAAAGCATGCTTGATTGAATATTAGCATAAGACTAGAGTGTCATCCTTGACTATGTAAAAAAAATAAAAATCTTGTTGCTTTTATACTATTGGTATCTCAAAACTTTACATTTGATTTAACCAAAAGGACAAACATGTCAATATCCAAGATTCCATAATGCCTTGAAGAATAAACTTAACCAGCTGCAACAAGAATTTCAATTATTTCTAAGACATGCCAACACATACTAATCAGATTCTTTAATCTTCACATAATTCTCTATCAACTCCCTAAGAATCATCTTGTCATCAAACTTTTTTTTTTATGTTATCTTCTTGATTCTTTATGTCGTAAACTCTACTCGAAATGCTTATAAAAACAGCTTCTGAAATGAGCTGTTTTAGATAAGCAGATCAGCAGTTTGGACGAGTTGATTCCAACACGATAAAAACTGCTGATATGTCGTATAAAAACACATAACAGATGCAGAGTTTTGATAAGCAAATCATAAACAACCCGCAAAAGGTCAAACCGAAACTACAAAAGAGAAATGAATTGAATAAAGATGTGAAATATACTAGTCTCGATTCAAAAAATCTCCTAATATACATTAGCAAGGCGCGCGACAATAACCCGCACAGCCTCCCCAAACTAACAAACAAATGGTATGAGTCAACAAGTCAACGAAAAATTATATACATAAATCAAATACCACCTCCACAAACTCGTCCGCCTCTATAGCCATTTTGAGTACTAGTACTCGTATAAACCTTAAAAGTCACAAACTTTATAATCGTTCTGATACGGGTTTTAGCCACTTTCTCTTATACAGTTCCCAGGTAATAGATATCTATAATCTTTAGCATTTTCAAGTAGATGCCCAGGGAGATGAACAGCCGAATACGAATGTGGAATGGGTCCCATCTTTCCGATTATTTCCTTGAACGTGTACTCTTCGGGTATCATATCAAAAAGATCCGACCCTTTGCATATCACTTTTTGAACTCTTTCCGGGTTCAAAAACTTCTTAAACCTCACTCTATCAGAGTGACTGTACGCTTTCATTTTAAAAATAAAATCATTTATTCTTCTAAAACAAAAGCTGCAATGCCAACCCGCATCAGCCAATATCACATCCGACTGACGGAAGTGAGCGTAAGTAGTTGTCCCCGATCTGTACCGATGAACTGAAGCTCTCCAAGAATGATTATCCAATAAAAACTCAAACGAATACAAATAGTTTTTTAGGCGAAGATGAAGTACTTCTGGTATATCGTCACACCATCTCAAAAGATTGATCGTGTGTCTACTCGGGATCTCATCAACATCCGACATTATTAGTAAATCATCATCTTCAATTCCCGCTTTTCTTATCAAATAATCCAATGCTAGTCTTTGATACGCCTCTTCCACAAACGGGTTTTCACCCTTCTTAAAACGACCCGGAATTACCCCGTAAGTCAACCTCGAGTCCACAAATTTGAACTCATCACGGTGACCAGAAAAGACTAATGGTTTCGGGACTCCAGTGAACGTTGAGTTTGATTCCAGAAGTATAAATTCTGTAACGTAAGGGTATAACTCGTGCCATCTTATTTTCAAAAGGTCAACTTCGTTACTAAACAAAACGGCGTCAAAAACCCGTCTTGGAAACTCACGGGTTTTCCATCCGTGAAGGCTACAAAGGTTTTGCATTGAAACGTTTTCGTGATAGTAATGTGGGATTTCGTTGAAGGGTTTTGGTGGTTTTTCCCATAATGGGCGTAGGAAGTATGAGATTTTTTGACCGTGCATGTATAAGCCGAAGATGACAGTCGGGACTAATACGAATATGAATATCAAGGTTTTCAAGTCTAACCCGCGTAGAATACATTTTACTCGTGTTATAGCTGATACTTTCCCTGAATCCTGTAAATCAAACGTTTACATTTCATTAATCATCCGCAAAAAAATAGATACAAAAGGTTTATACAATTTACAAAAACATAAAAAGTTCCGATTTATACAATTTACAAAAGTATGATACTTAATCAAGTGGTATTTGGGATTGCTTATTTCTAAGTGCTTATTTGTCTTAAGGAAAGCTTATAAGCAGGATTACTTATCTGCTTTAAAACCAATAGCATAAGCCGAAAACCACTCAAACATGAAAGTCTTAAACTCCCAATAAAACTGCTTATTCGCTATTGCTTTTTTGAAATAAGCTGTTTTCCAAACTAGCTTAGCTCACCCCAAATGCTTATTATCTAACATCAAGCAACTTTAAAAGTTCTTTAGATGACTTATCCAAACTATCATCTTATCATTTACGAAATAGCTGATTTCAAATAAGCAATCTGAGGGGGTGTTTGGATAAGCTTATTTCGCGGGCTTATCGCCTTATTAAGATCATGAAAAGCCCATAAAGCTCAATTTTTTCGGCTTATGAGTTTATCATCTTGAGCTTATAGCTTATAAGCTCAAGTCAATAAGCCCAAAAAAATAAGCTTTATTGGCTTTTCATAATCTTAATAAGGTGATAAGCCCACAAAATAAGCTAATCCAAACACCCCCTAATACCCCTAATCACAATCTTTAAATTCTGGGCCAAAAAAAAAAAGTTTTTTATAAAAATCTAATCTTTATCATAAATAACAAAAAACCCAATAAAAATTTACAATCTTTTTTACAATGCAATAAACACATCAATAATTTTATAAAATCTTGAAATTAAATTATATAAAAAATTTTATAAAAAATACCTGATCATCACAAATATCACCACAAATATCATCTGATTTCTTGGAACAATAACGAGATCCACCTTCTTCAGCCATTAAATATATTCTATCCATTAATTTATTTAAATTCATAATAATAAAACCCATTTTTTTTAATTAATTAATTAACCCTTAATTTTCACAAATTCAATCAAAATTAATTAAGGGTTAATTTTATCAAGTCTCAAAAACCCTGAAATTAAAATCTTTATATGAAAAAAATGAATGAAAAAATATGGGTTTTTTTTGTTTGTATTTTTATTTTGAGTGTTGATGAATGATAATGGAATTGTGGGCATATATATACGCAAAGAATTATAATATGATAAGGAGTATATTTGTTGGAATTTACGGTTTTGTCCTTGCTATTTTGGTTTACTTATTCTTCTTATGTTGGGTATTTTAAATTTATTAAATTCCATATATAGAAAAAGTATCATGTTCGGGTTTCCTGGAAGAGTCCGAGCTTTATAAAACATAAACGAACCGAGCTCGAGCTCTAGCAGCCTTGAGCTCGACTCAATTCATTGGGAAGAGTCGAGCTTTTTGTTTTTTCCTTCCTTGTGACGTAGATAACTTAACCGATATTTTTGCAACTATTGTCAGATTATTGACCGAGTATCTCGAGAAATTATTTAGTTAGTACGGGTGGCAATGAGATGAGCAGCTCGTGAAAAGTTTGAGATCGGATTGATAAGAAGCTCGAACAAACCGAGCCTAAGACGCTGCTCATTTATTAATCGAGCTCGAGCATTACATACATAGCTCGATTGGGCATGCGAGCCTAAACGACGCTAGGATATTTTAAGTATTAAACGTATATAGAACATTATGAATTTATCTCAAATAGAGTCGAGCTCGAGCTTTATAAAACATAATCGAGCAGAGTTCAAGCTCTGATAGGCTCGGGTTCGACTCGATTCGTTTCCACCATGTTAGCGAGGTTTGAATTCGGATGTTCTTTGAAATTTTTTATCTGTTTTGCCATTGAAGATGATTTTTTAATTGGATCAACTATTGTTTGACAACGTCTTTCTTTCTATTTATATGTGTTTATGGGTTTTTTTTTAAGATTTGCAAGTAGGGTAGGATATTTGGTGTTAACCAAATGATTATGTATATTTTTAAAGGTTATGATTAGTTCTTGAGTTTTTTTTTAGTGATTAAAATGTGTTGACACTGCCTTATTTAACAAGTTGAGCTTTTTCTTTTTTGAACTTAGAACAAGTTGAGCATAAAGAACGAGTTTACCACAACATATGAAATCTATAAAAGAAAGTAGAACGTAGTCAATGCGATGCATATTGTTTTCGTTGTCAAAAACACGACTTCTTCCATAGTAGCAAGTTGATTTTAAGCGTCACGTTTTAATTTGTTTAGGGTTTCATAGAACTCATAGTGGATAAGTTGACCTCGACAAGTTGTATTAACTTATTTCACTGTCTAATGCATTCAGAAAGAATCAATATCGTTTGTTAATGTCTAAAATCGTACGAGCTCATTCTGTCTCACGTACAGTGTCGTAGCTGAGATTTCGAAAGCCATGTGCAAAAATTTATGTCGTAACTGAATATGTGATCAAATGTATCTCAAATGAATCAATTCTTATAAATATACAAACCATAAAATCATATATCGTTAACTCATTTTTGTCAGAAGTAAATTTTGACTCCCTGAGTATATTAGGAGGTTTACATTTTGAAGCCTCTTAATTTTTGAGACGCTGTACGATTGCATGCCTCGCACACCTTCATATACGGCGGCTTTACTGACTTATCAAGCATGTATACACAATCGTAGTCTAGTTGTTGTTTAGTATTGTTCGATGGCATCTTCTATTCACAATATAGCAAGTTACGATAAGTGAAAAAGTCAAAACGAATGTAAACTACTATGTGATATCGTACTATAGTTACTCGAATTGACACGACATGTGTGAGGGGTAGTTTCGTCAAATCGTAAAAAGGAAATTGTCTCATGAAAGGTTAATTTGGTAAAATGACAAGTCGTGCAATGGACTTTGTCTCATAAACGCGCTTTGTTGGATTGACCTAGCTATAAAGTAACCTATTGGTGACCCAAAAATTGTATGGACCTACCCAAAACTACCCCTACGCCACGTAACACCCAAATTATTAACACATCACAGAAACCTTCAAGTTTTAACGAGTGAATTCTAGTGTTAAGGTCGCCAGGTCGGTACCAAGTTGACTAAGTGTCACTATGTATTCATAAACACGGCTAAGGTTTATTTTCAGTTACAAAACAATTACGAAATTTTGTTTTGTGATACTAGTTTAATAGTTTTTGTAAAAAATAAAAATCCATAAATCTTTAAACTTGTCAAAAGCATGTGTGTTTTTAGTAATTGTTTAGTTAGTTCTTTAACAGGTGAAAACTAATCATTTAGAGCAAAGGGTATGTTGACATAAGATTAAACTTTGACTCAGTGTCACGTTAGCGTCACATCAATTTTAACGTTTTATCCTTAACTCACCCATTTACACCTCTTATCATAACTCAACTATTTACAAATTCAACCCCTAAACTAAAACTAATACGTCATTTAATAAATATCATAATATTAAAATTTAAACATTTTACAATACGCTACGAACTACGATACGAAAATAAAAGCATAAGAACTAAAATACACTACGATATGAAATACATAAACTTAATTTAATCTGAGTGCACCCCGCAAAAGAATCATATGAAGGAGACTGATACGCAGGAAATTCCTTAATGAACGCGTTATGTTCTGCTTCTTCCATCCTCAGTTTCACATCCCACTCTTGTTGAAGCTTTGCTTGCTCTGCTTCAAATTCTCTGAACGTCTGTTCGACAACACTCATGTTATACAGCTGTGTTGCAGTTAAGCCAAAAGGATTATCTGCCTCGTTGGCATAACCCGTAAATGAGGGAGACTTTTGTTGCTCAACAAATCTAGGTGCATCAGTTGAAGTTGAGCCATGCTCATAACCAGGAAATGGGGGAGGCACTTGTTGTAATACATAACCAACAACTTTGTTTTCCTGAAAGCTCCACCGGATTTTGTTGCTGATGTTGGATTGTATCTGTGAAACACAACCCCACAACGTTTCCTCAATTGCCAAGTCTTTATGGGCTTTCTCGTTAAAAAAATTGTCAATCACAGCTTTTCTTTCCTTAGAAATGTATGTGCATTTCGCTTATCGTTGTCTCATACGTTATTTTTTTGCTTTTGCAAGCCGAAACAGATTGATAACGTCAATAATAGCCTTTTGTCGATCAACATCTTCTTTTTAAATTTAAAAAAAATAATAATAAATAAATAAATTAGTGTATGGAAAGTGTGTGAAAATTCCTTGTAAACATTGGTATTTATAAAGGTTTTTGAATTTGAAAATTCAAACTAGCCGTTAAGGGGGTGTTTTGAAAGTTTTATAACCTAAACTAGCCGGTACAAAATCAATGGAGTGTTTTGGATTTTTTTTATTTTTTTTTTTATTTTTTTATTATATATATATATTTTTTTTTTTTGAATTCAAATTATGCTAGACGTTTTTTTGTTTTTTTTTTTGTTTTTTGTTTTTTTTTCTTTTTTTTAATTTAAATATGGTTTAACGCACGTTAGGCTGGTAACGCATGCCCTAACGCGCACCTTTAACTCACCAAGCTGCAATCATAACGCGGCCCTAACGTGCCTTGCGTTAAGGTTTAACATGGGTATGTGGTCAACATACCGCTTGCTCTTATAGTATGGTTTTGCCACTTTTTGTTCTTGAGTTCATAGCTTATCTTTTTGTGTTTATTGTTAGGGACGGAGCTAAGGGGTTCTCGCGGTTGCCCGGGAACCCCATAGATTTTTTCGATGTAGTGTAAATTTTTGAAAAAAACACTGATTTTTCTAAATGCATCTTAAATGCACCCGATCTTTCGAAATGTGTTTTCAATATTACGGTTCAAGATTTTGTGCACCCGTTCATATTTGGTCCTGGTTCCGTCCCTGTTCATTGTATATTCATTTGCAGGGCCTTTATCTTCAATAAGAGGTGGTTGTATAAATTTTATACGTGTCGTCACGTCAACATGTATCTTATAACACTTCTAAAACATTAACACGTTCCCAAATAAAATTTCTATTACTCGCCTAAGGAGAAAGTTTCGATGCTTGCATACTGCTCAATTGGATGTCACTGTTTGCTCGAATCACTAACTACTAAATCGCCGTTCAAAAAAAACAAAAAAAAAATCAAAAAAAAAAAAAAAAAAAAAAAAAAAAAAAAAAAAAAAAAAACTAAAAAGAAAAAACAAAAAGATCTATAACGCACTATCAAAAATACGCACTCACTAATAATAATAATAATAATAATAATAATAATAATAATAATAATAATAATAATAATAACAACGGTTTCCTCTCCCTCTCTAGGGGCGATCAAGGCCGGTTTCCATCATCCTGGGATCATCTTGATCTTTATCCATCACCCTTCATTCAACACCTTCCGTTGAATATCATTTATCACAGGTTCCTTTTTGGTTTATCTCGCTTTGGTTTTTTTTTTTATTATTAGGGTTTCGATTGGTCCTCAGTTCTATCCCTAGTTTCGTTTTGGAAACCTTTTGTAACTGATCCTTGGCTTCCTAGTCGCTTGTGGTGGATCTTTTGCAACCTTAGTTTGCTTGTGGTTCGGCTATCAAGCTTCTTTGTGGACTGGTGGACTGTTTCGAGTAGGGTTTGTTGGGCTGTGTGGACTGTTTTGTATAGGGTTTTGATTTTCTTGCTTCCTTCAAGGTTCCATGTATGGTTTCTGCACTCAGTTAGGTTTTGGGTGGTTTGTGCATGATAATTCTTAAGCAGTGTGAGCAATGGGTTGGTTTTTGCGAATTGGTTTGCTGCTATAGTAACAGTATAGTGTGGTATTCAGTTTGTGAACTGCCTTGGTTTGCTTCTTGTGCTGCTACTATTTCCTACTTGTTTGCTATGCCTACTGTTTCCTACTTGGTTTGCTTCTTGTGCTACTACTGTTTCCTACTGGTTTGCTGCTACAGTAACGCTATACAGTTTTGGTGAAGCAAGGTTTCTGTTTGGTATTTTCGTTTGGAGTTTATTTTTAGTTTTTACTTTTGGTGTTTAGTTGGTGCTATTTTCCTATGCCTATTGTGAGGTTCCATTGTCCTTTCGCGGGTCTTAGTGGGTGTCGTGATGGGGGCGGAAATGGGCTTACCAAGAATTATTTGATCACACATCTTCGCGATCGACACTTCAATGGGGAGGCGCGGGCTATCACTAGACATGCTCTTGTGTCGGATTTGGTTGTTTTTGAAAGGGCTGAGGTTACTCTTAAGCGTATGGGATTGTGGTTATGTGGTGGTTGTTTCAAAACGCATACTTTCCGGGCTAAGTGTCGACATGGTGGGGGGTCTGATTTTGTGTCACCTCCTAATTGTGGTGATGGTGTTGTTCGGTTCGTATTGCATGATGTCACCAAACCTCATGTAACACCCCAACCCGAGAAGGGCTAAAGTGCAACATTATGGAGTCAATTCAGAACACAAGTGAAACGGAGATACAATACTAATTCAAAACTTACAAAGTAACAAAAGAAAACTAATCAAAATACAAGGTACAAAAGGGCAACAATAATCTAAGCCCAACATAGATGCTTCTAATCATCTCTAAGTCCAGCAAGTATCTAACAGGATGAAGTCTTCTAAGCCCAAAAGCAAAACCTTCGTCCATAACTCAGCTTCCTACTAAACCTGCCGCAAGAAAAGAAATGCGGCTGAGCTTACAAGCTCAGTGAACAGATATCAAACAAATAACAATACAATACAAAAGAGATATGATAAGCAAAGGAATACGAAGATAGTTTACATATGGTGTCAATGGATAATCAAAGGTTGTCAAAGGTTAAGTATAAAGGTTAAGTGTAAGATGTAAGATGTAATGTATGTGGAATTCAGTATTTTCCCCAGGCCCAATCAATCAATCAATACAATACAATAGTAGCCCAATATGGAGTAGCTAGCTCCCAATATGTGAGGGGTTGCAATGCACGCACACCCAGTCACCAATCAATGTAGCAATAATCGATGTAGTCAATATCATAATCAATCAATCAATCAAATCTAGGATGCATCCATACGCCCCTGTAGGCCAATAACAATCATAGCAGTAGTCGATAACAATATCAGGGACGGTGTGGTACATCTCTCCAACCACACTAGAGTACATAACATTGGTGCATCAATGCTATGGTTGTGGCTACTCCACAACAAGTAATACCTGGGTAAATACTGAAGGGTCATGTAGTCAAGATTCAATATCAAAGCATAAGTGCCAAGTCAATTTCAAAGGTTCAATGTCAAAGGTTCAATATCAAAGGTCAATGTCAAAGGGATCAATCAAAGATGTAATATCAATGGGTCAAAATGGAGAGGTCAAAGCCAAAGATCCCAATCCACAAGGTTCACAATTCCAAGTTCCAAATTCCCACAGTTCATAAATCAAAGGGTCATAATGAGAGTTTAAAACAAAAGTTCAATTTAACAGGTTCCCATCACTTGTTTAAAAAAAGTTCGTAGTACAATCCCATTTAAAAGTTTATAACAAGGTTCATTTAGAAAATATCTTCCAAAAGATGACATTTATAAAAGTGATCTTTAATAAAGTTTTTCATTAGATATTCTTCAAAAGTGGTCTTTAAGAATTTATATAATCCCATAGATAAGTGGTCTTAAATCATATTAAAAGTGATGTTATAAAATAGTTTCTCCTTTAAATGTTTCCATGTCATAATTAAGAAAAGGAATTTCACCTCCCGTTATATTATCCCAAAAGAACATTCAAAGTCTCACAAGGGTTTCACCTCCCGTTACAATATCCCAAAGAGTATCCAAAGTCTCACAAAGGTTCAAAGGTTAAGGTCAAAAAAGGTTATCGAACGGATCATAAGGGTTCAAACGAATAACAATAGGATAGCAAATACTAGTGAAACACATCAATCATAGAGCCAAGTACGAAGGGTCATAATCAAGATCAAAAGAAATCACAATACGATAACAAATCAAAGACAAAGTCAAGAGAGAGGAAGTGTGCACTCTTACTGAAAGAGTACGGAATATCTGTACCTTAGTCCAGCACAAGCAATGTCACAAGACAATCAAGAGAGAAATGGATCGCTCCCGCTTCACCGAACCCTAGTGATATCGGCTGGAAAGAAGCAAGTAGCCAGGACCAAAGACACCACCCTTCGAATCGAGATATCCCACGATCAACACCACCACTTCGAGCCAAAAGAACCACAATCAACACCACTCTACAGCCTCGGAAATCGCGCCTACCATAGATCGAAGGTGTGACAGAATCATGGAGTCGCCACTTTGGTTGTCTAGGGTTTCTTGTGTGTGAATGTTGTTTTCGGTGTGTGAAAAGAGAAGGAAGGAAACAAACCGTGTAATATAGATTTCAGGAATAGCGTGTGACTATATTTTTGGTAAAAAGTAAAACGCATCAATCACTTTTGTGATTGTCGAGTGAAATATGGGTTGACAGAAGGAAATTGACATCTCATTTGATTTAGGATATATATCACTAATTATATTAATTCGGATATCAAAGGTTTAAGAGTTTCTATAGTTATGTATGGGAACAATGTGTATTGTCGTGTGATAAGAATGACTCAAGGCAAAATAAACGCATATAGATAGGTACAGAAGAAAAGCAAGTTGTGTAAAAACTTAGAACCAAAATTAGAAAAGTTACAAACCTTAGTTATTTATTCACTTAAATTAATATTTACAATATAGTTTAACTTATCATATAACATAAGTTTTTTATATTCCTGTTAATGTCCATAATACTTAGGTTAAAATATATTGTGATGTCTCGCATTATTATTTGTCTTTTCGTAAATTCAAAATTAGAGGGTATTTTGGGTATTTTACATGTTTCAGAATTTCGGGTTTTACAATTCTTCCCCTCTAAAAAGAAAATTTTCGTCCGCGAAAATTGAAGTTGCAAGATTGGACGGAGTCGTAGCAAATTTCAAAAGAACGTCACAATCTACCTCACGCTCGGGGAGGCTCTTCCAAAAAGGATCTTCAAAACAAAATAGTTTCTCATGACTCAATCAAAACAAGGTGGGTACAGATTCCTTAGAAGAAGACTAACTCATAACCGATCATCATGAAATGGATCCACTGAATAAGAAGCATACACATAGTTAGGCATAGGTGTAGCTCTTCATAGTAACGAATCAATAGGCGGAAGATAAGTTGATCGATAACATCTAATGGCACGAAGCTCTACGACGAACTTAAGATTTAATCAAAACATAGAAGTCAAACAGTCGCGTGTCGAGCAAACAAACGTATCAAAACGTGCGGCGATAAGGTAGATCAAACGTACAGATCAAGAGAATCCTAAAGTCTCACTATTCGCAGATCGTCGCAAACGAAAACAGAATTCTAAGTCTCCACTAAGGTACTTCTCAAGACATCCTATGAACACAACAAGTGCATGTTATATGATGTAAGTATTATCACGCTGGCCAGACATCATAATACTAGCATCATATAAATATGCCCTCATGATGGTCATACTTTGTCTCAATTAGTGCAACAATTCTACAAATCCACCTAACAGTCCAACTAACTCCTGAGTTGGTCCTATTCAAGATCAATAACAAACAAAGCCGGCAAAACAAAAGAAGCTCGAAAAGACGTAACAAAGTCAAACAATCGTCATCAGAAAGAAACATGTCACCAAATCATCAATTCTTCCATCATAAAGTTCTTTAAGAAATCTTACCCTCAAGATTTTCTTATGTCCAAATAATCAGTCTTCGTTCGTCTTCTAATCTGAGAGGAAAACGAAATCATTAACTTGAGTTTGATTTCCTCAAGCCTTCTGCAGTTCTTCTTGGAATGTGACTGAGAAATGTGAATCTCTGGTACGATCTGTAATCTCCTCATCATCCAGTCTGCTTCCACTCTCAATTCATCTTAGTACAACCAAAATGAATAAGGAAGTAAGACTGTATGTTCTTCATCAGCTCTAGGTTCGCCGTCTTGACCAGGTTCCTACGTTTTGCTCGTCCACTCTTCCGCCTTGCAAGGAATGTCTCCAATTCTTCAGGGTAGTCACCGTTGTTTGTCATCTTTAGGTTCTATCCAACTCCGTCTTCTGCTAGAAACCTTGGTGGTTCAATAGGAACCATATCCGGGAAGGTTCAGGGTGCCAAAATAATTCTCAAGATACGGTTCATTCCTCGATGTACACAATAGGTGTAAGAGAACTTCATAACCGCGAAAGTAACATACGAGTCTCCAGAATAAAAGTGATGTCAAAGTTTTAACAATCGGTAATCGTAGTAGGGAGTTCAAAATAGTTCAAAACACCAAAGGTAAGACATAGTAGAACAGTCGTCAGCATCTCGAATGCTTAAGCAACCAAATCATATCAACATCAAATCGAAGTTGACTATCCAAGGAAAATCGAATTTACATAGCAACCCTTTTATTGTTCAAAGTGAGAGTAAATACTCTTGTACTCATGGTTAAACACCACCAAACTTCTCATGGGAACAAAAATGGACAAAACAAAATCAAATAACGTCGGAAAAACTTACAGATGATTACCAAAAGCAAAAGGCGATCATAGAGTGCATCAAATACATCATCGCCATGGAAATCCTCGGAGTGTCCGAAGTGATATCAAAACAATTAGGTCAGAGATCAAGGATAAAATTAAAATAGTGTTTGCATTGCCATGCAATCTTCAATGCCTTCAAAATACCGGTGGTAAACTTAGGTGGTGCAAAATTTCTAACTCCAAAAGGATGATTCCGAAAGGGTATAGCTAAACGTAAGGCACGAATCAGAGTAATGCGAGAGCAAAGATACATAAGCAAAATCTAAAAGTCTACCCATTCCTTACTTGTCAAAACTTAAGTTCATATAGGGGATCCCTAAAGCAAGTTCTCAAGGCGGTTTCCCTATGTTCCTACAGTAAAAGCCTAATGGTCCAAAACTCACAGGTCAAAGCCTAAGCTCCACGGATGTTGCGTCCGCCGATCCAAATCTGTCTCTGATACCATAATTGTAACACCCCAACCCGAGAAGGGATAAAGTGCAACATTATGGAGTCAATTCAGAACACAAGTGAAACGGAGATACAATACTAATTCAAAACTTACAAAGTAACAAAAGAAAACTAATCAAAATACAAGGTACAAAAGGGCAACAATAATCTAAGCCAAACATAGATGCTTCTAATCATCTCTAAGTCCAGCAAGTATCTAACAGGATGAAGTCTTCTAAGCCCAAAAGCAAAACCTTCGTCCATAACTCAGCTTCCTACTAAACCTGCCGCAGGAAAAGAAATGCGGCTGAGCTTACAAGCTCAGTGAACAGATATCAAACAAATAACAATACAATACAAAAGAGATATGATAAGCAAAGGAACACGAAGATAGTTTACATATGGTGTCAATGGATAATCAAAGGTTGTCAAAGGTTAAGTATAAAGGTTAAGTGTAAGATGTAAGATGTAATGTATGTGGAATTCAGTATTTTCCCCAGGCCCAATCAATCAATCAATACAATACAATAGTAGCCCAATATGGAGTAGCTAGCTCCCAATATGTGAGGGGTTGCAATGCACGCACACCCAGTCACCAATCAATGTAGCAATAATCGATGTAGTCAATATCACAATCAATCAATCAATCAAATCTAGGATGCATCCATACGCCCCTGTAGGCCAATAACAATCATAGCAGTAGTCGATAACAATATCAGGGACGGTGTGGTACATCTCTCCAACCACACTAGAGTACATAACACTGGTGCATCAATGCTATGGTTGTGGCTACTCCACAACAAGTAATACCTGGGTAAATACTGAAGGGTCATGTAGTCAAGATTCAATATCAAAGCATAAGTGCCAAGTCAATTTCAAAGGTTCAATATCAAAGGTCAATGTCAAAGGGATCAATCAAAGATGTAATATCAATGGGTCAAAATGGAGAGGTCAAAGCCAAAGATCCCAATCCACAAGGTTCACAATTCCAAGTTCCAAATTCCCACAGTTCATAAATCAAAGGGTTATAATGAGAGTTTAAAACAAAAGTTCAATTTAACAGGTTCCCATCACTTGTTTAAAAAAAGTTCGTAGTACAATCCCATTTAAAAGTTTATAACAAGGTTCATTTAGAAAATATCTTCCAAAATATGACATTTATAAAAGTGATCTTTAATAAAGTTTTTCATTAGATATTCTTCAAAAGTGGTCTTTAAGAATTTATATAATCCCATAGATAAGTGGTCTTAAATCATATTAAAAGTGATGTTATAAAATAGTTTCTCCTTTAAATGTTTCCATGTCATAATTAAGAAAAGGAATTTCACCTCCCGTTATATTATCCCAAAAGAACATTCAAAGTCTCACAAGGGTTTCACCTCCCGTTACAATATCCCAAAGAGTATCCAAAGTCTCACAAAGGTTCAAAGGTTAAGGTCAAAAAAGGTTAGCGAACGGATCATAAGGGTTCAAACGAATAACAATAGGATAGCAAATACTAGTGAAACACATCAATCATAGAGCCAAGTACGAAGGGTCATAATCAAGATCAAAAGAAATCACAATACGATAACAAATCAAAGACAAAGTCAAGAGAGAGGAAGTGTGCACTCTTACTGAAAGAGTACGGAATATCTGTACCTTAGTCCAGCACAAGCAATGTCACAAGACAATCAAGAGAGAAATGGATCGCTCCCGCTTCACCGAACCCTAGTGATATCGGCTGGAAAGAAGCAAGTAGCCAGGACCAAAGACACCACCCTTCGAATTGAGATATCCCACGATCAACACCACCACTTCGAGCCAAAAGAACCACAATCAACACCACTCTACAGCCTCGGAAATCGCGCCTACCATAGATCGAAGGTGTGACAGAATCATGGAGTCGCCACTTTGGTTGTCTAGGGTTTCTTGTGTGTGAATGTTGTTTCGGTGTGTGAAAAGAGAAGGAAGGAAACAAACCGTGTAATATAGATTTCAGGAATAGCGTGTGACTATATTTTTGGTAAAAAGTAAAACGCATCAATCACTTTTGTGATTGTCGAGTGAAATATGGGTTGACAGAAGGAAATTGACATCTCATTTGATTTAGGATATATATCACTAATTATATTAATTCGGATATCAAAGGTTTAAGAGTTTCTATAGTTATGTATGGGAACAATGTGTATTGTCGTGTGATAAGAATGACTCAAGGCAAAATAAACGCATATAGATAGGTACAGAAGAAAAGCAAGTTGTGTAAAAACTTAGAACCAAAATTAGAAAAATTACAAACCTTAGTTATTTATTCACTTAAATTAATATTTACAATATAGTTTAACTTATCATATAACATAAGTTTTTTATATTCCTGTTAATGTCCATAATACTTAGGTTAAAATATATTGTGATGTCTCGCATTATTATTTGTCTTTTCGTAAATTCAAAATTAGAGGGTATTTTGGGTATTTTACATGTTTCAGAATTTCGGGTTTTACACCTCATGCCCCTTCTCATGTTGCTCTTGTTGAGGATTTGGTTCCTGATGAGTTTGCTGGTTTTGATTTACATCTCCTTGACACTCTACTTTCTAAGGGGTTGCGTACTGTCAAATCTACTCCTCCTAAATGTCGTTTGGGGTTTTCTCGGGTTTTGAAAGGAGCCCTTGATAAGGTGGTTTGTTCGCCTGATGACATTTCTTGTTGGGTTGGTTTGTTAGTCTTGCCTCTTTGTTTGCTTAAAACCTTTTGCCCAAGGAGTAATCAAGAGTGTAGGTCTGTTACTAAACGTCAGCGACAGGAAGAGTATATTGTTAATGCCATTTCTTCTTGGAGCACACCTGGTGGTAGTTTACAAGTTGTGCGTGAGGTTTTAGCCGAACCCCCCCCCCCCCCTTGTGGTCTAATATTGATGAGGAAAACCTGGACTTGGGTGACCGTAATATCAAGCAGTGTAAGAGGAAGATTTGTGATGGCCATTATACTGCTGCTGTTAGAGTTCTTTCTTCTTCGGGTATTGCGGCTTATGATGATACTACTCTCGCGGATCTAAAAGCTAAGCACCCTTTTCAATCTGCTCCCCTTTTACCAGATATACCTATTGATCATCATCACCTTTTGGCATCTCCTGCTATGGTTCTTGATATGATTAAGAGTTTCCCTCGTGGTACTTCTTGTGGAAGGGATGGTTTGCGTGCTCAACACCTTTTGGATTGCTTAAACGGTGCTGCTGTTGCCGTCTCTGATGAGTTAGTCGCTTCTATCACCCAGGTGGTGAACCTTTTTCTTGAGGGTAAATGCCCAAGGGAGTTGGGAGAGTATGTTGCTAGTGCTCCTCTCACGCCCTTGGTTAAACCAGGATGGGGGATCCGTCCTATCGCTGTTGGGACTGTTTGGAAGCGATTAGTCTCCAAGGTTTGTGCTTCTACGATTGGCCATTCTTTGGATGGTTATTTTGACGGTTTGCAATTTGGTGTGGGTATTTCGGGAGGTGGGGAGGCAATCCTTCATGCTGTGAATCGGTTGATTGAAGACCGTGGGGGTGATGTGGGTTTATCTATGTTGTTGGTGGACTTTAGGAATGCTTTCAATATGGTGGATCGTGCTGCTATGTTACGAGAAGTTCGCCTTCGTGTTCCGGCTATTTCACGTTGGGTGGAATTCTGTTACTCCAGTCCTGCTAGATTATATTATGGTGAGCATACTTTATGGTCGCACCAAGGGGTGCAACAGGGTGATCCGCTTGGGCCTCTTCTTTTTGCTTTAGTGTTACATCCCTTGGCATGTAAGATTCGAGACTCTTTTACTCTTTCTCTTCAAGCTTGGTATCTTGATGATGGTACTATTATTGGGGATACTTTGGTTGTGGGGAAGGTTTTGGAGTTGATTATGATGGATGGACCTAGTTGTGGTTTACACCTCAATGTTGATAAAACTGAGGTCTTTTGGCCGAAGGAAGACCCAAGGAGCAGGTATGTTGGTGTTTTTCCCCCTAATATTTCTCGACCTTCGCATGGTGTTAAATTATTAGGGGGCCCCGCCAGTGTGGATTTTGAGTTTAGTAGTAAGCTTGTTATGAAAAGGGTTGCTAAAACTATCGAGCTTATGGATGCTGTTGCTAAGCTTAATGATCCTCAGTGTGAGTTGTTGCTACTGCGTGCATGTGTCGGTATTTTCAAGTTGTATTTTGCTATGCGCACATGTCCTCCTCGGGTCTTTGAGAGTGCTCAGGTTTCTTTTGATGCCGCACTTCGCTCTTCTTTGGAACGTATTGTCACTGCTTCTGGACCTGGGTTTGGTGATTGGCAATGGAGACTCGCTACCCTGCCGTTTGCTCTCGAAGGACTTGGTGTGTATTCTGCAGGTGATGTCTTGAACTATGCCTTCCTTGCTTCTAGGCTTCAATCTGCTAGCCTACAGACTAAGCTTCTCCGTAGTTCTGGTATTGTATCGACTGGTCCCTCTTTTGATGATGCATTGTGTACTTTTAATGTGAATATGGATATTGACCTTATGAGTAACCTTAGTGAGATCGCTGCCCCCAAACTTATGAAGAAATTGGCAGATATACATTTCGCACGTGTTGCCCAAACGGTTGAATCCACTTTCCATTTATCTTCTAAACATATGGCTTTATGGAACTCATTAAAAGAGGATTATACGTCAGATTGGCTTAGGGTGGCACCGATATCCGGATTGGGACAGACTATGAATGCCAGGACTTACCGATGTGTTTTGTGTTACCGGTTGGGTGTTCCTCTTTTTACTATCCAGATGCCATATTCAGCTTGTTCTAAGGTTTTTCCTGGAGATATTTTTGGAGATCATGTTGTATCGTGCGCAGGCTTACTTGGTTTTAAACATCGGCACAATGTTGTGCGTGATGTTCTTGTTGATATTTGTTCTCGGTCTGGAGTTTCAGTTCGTAAGGAGGTGGATATTGGGCTTCGTGGAGAGAGGGACAAAACCTTACATCCGGCTGATATGTTACTTTACTCTTGGGATGGTGGCCGTGATGTTTGTGTTGATCTTACAGGATCGTCACCTTTGACACGTTCGTGTATGGCTGATTTTATGCCTGGTCGGGCGGTTATTGAAGCCGCACAACGTAAATGTGTCAAGTATGCAGCTAAATGTGCTGATATCGGATATGGGTTCCTCCCTTTTTCATTCTCTTCTTTTGGAGAACTTGAAAAGGAAGCAGTGACCTTATTAAAGCGCATTAGACGATTCTCTATGACCCAAGACATTGGAGCACGTGCGGCTCCACATATTTTTAGTAGGATTGGTTTTGCTGTTGCTAGAGGTGTGGGGGCTCAGTTAGTATCTCGGCTCCCCACTAATTTCTTGTAAAATCCAATTTATTTTTTAATAAAATGATGTTATAATAATATTATAATAATAATAATAATAATAATACTCCCTCCGTCCCAAATTAATAGTCCATGTTTCCTTTTTAAGATGTCCCAATTTAATTGTCCACTACTAAATATAGATAGGAAAGTTTGAACGAGTTTACCATATTGCCCTTGATTGAAATTATTATTACAAACTTTAAAGAATAACTTAATTAATTAGTTAAGGGTAAAAGTGTCATTCTGTCAAAAAGTAAGAAAGAGAGAGCTGTAATAAATGCACTTTTCTTAAACTGTGTGTTTTTTGTCGGGGGACAATAATTTTGGGACGGAGGGAGTAATAATAATAACGGCCGTTATGGCCTTAGCTTTGAGACGTACAACATGGCTATGACACCAGGGGGTTAAGTTTGGTTGTGTCATTGGTACAAAAAACACCCTATTGCATGCAGTCGAGCACTCAAACTGGAATAAATCTTACAAGCAATGTTTTGTAAAATTATAATTTGTTCCATCACTTTGCGGTTATACTACTTTATGTTTTGGATCAAAGCCTAATAGGTACAGTAATATGCAATTTTGAACCAAGCAATTTATGATGCATAGCGAAAATAAATGTTCATTTCTTAGGACCATGCACACGCTTTGCTTTGGAAACAAACATAGACAACGATGATGTCGATTACAATTTTAGCGTCGTTTTGTTTCCATTTGTAGCAAGCCTCGTCTCGAAATGAGCTTTATTTTATACGAATTCTGGATATTGCGATTGTTGTTTTTCTATAGTCAAGGACATGTCTTAACTTGTCGCTCTTGGGATTTTCCCCTCCAAAATGAATGTAAAGTATATTTAAAACACCAGTTGTAAAAAACTGGTGTTACAACTAAGAATACGACACAATGTAACACTATATTGATATGGACAACAAGTTTCAAGCCTCGAATTCTCCTAAACAATGTAATTTTATCATTTGTATCTTCTTATCTGGCGTCATCGTACCATCATGTGTACGTTGATACTAAGTTTTTGTTTTGGTTCAAACAATAAAAGCGATAACATAGTTGGCACATGAGCTTCTGATCGATCATCTTCCTAGCAATTTCGTTATGCACTGAGTATCACGCCTACTAGAGTGCAAAGGGATACGACACAACACTCATGAACGCTCGTACAAGGATTTATACTTATCGTACGTACTTCTGCTTATAGTTTTATACAACTTATGTAATAACCAATTAAAAATGTCCGATACATTCAAATTTCTCATGTGTTACTGTTTTTTTTTTCTTAAATTTGACAAATGAAATACGGAGTAGTAAATATGTAACAATAACACGTAATATAATAAAAAATTTCAAGATACAAAACGAGTCTTAAAATAATTACTCTCTTCGACTGGAACTAATTATCCTCTTTCGAAATGCGCAGTTTTAAAAAATTATAATATTCACTTTTAAAAAACTTTTTCATTTTTAACAACCATCAATAACAATGTGGTTTAATATTTAATTTGGAGAGAACTACAAAATACATCCATGTGGTTTACAGGTTTTGACATATTACATCCCTGTCAGAAACTTTTGGCAAGATACACCACTCGTTAGTCAAACGTTTGCCACCCTACATCCCTCGTTTACAATGAGGACTAACGGTGCAAATTTTTTCTCCGTTATCTCTTAACGAGACAGAAAATATTACACCGTTAGCCTTCGTTAGCCAAACGTTTGCACCGTTAGTCCTCATTTTAAGGTTTTTTCAGTTTTGTACGTTTTATCCGTTTTTTGTTAGTTTTTTTTCCGTTTTTATATGTTTTATCAGGTTTTACGTTTTTATCCGTTTTTTGTACGTCTTTATCCGTTTTTTGTACGTTTTATCCATTTTGCCCTTTTTTTTACGTTTTATCCATTTGTTGTATGTTTTATCCATTTTTTGTCAGTTTTCCTTTTTTTTCACGTTTTATCAGTTTTTTTACGTTTTTTTTGTACAAATAAAAACGTAAAAAACTGACCAGATATGGATTAAAACATAAAAAAAAACTGATAAAAAATGGATGAAACGTACAAAAAATGGATAAAAACGTATAAAAAAATAATAAAAAATAAAATAAAAAAAAAAGCTGACAAAACGTACAAAAAATGAAAAACAACTGACAAAAAATGGATAAAACGTATAAAAACGGATAAAACGTTAAAAGACTGATAAAACGTACAAAAAACGTAAAAAAACTGACAAAAAACGGATAAAACGTAAAAAAAGAATAAAAACTGATAAAACGTAAAAAAAACGAAAAAAGTGACAAAAAACGGATAAAACACAAAAAAAATTGACAAAAACAGATAAAACGTACAGAAAAATGAATAAAAACGTAAAAAAAACTGATAAAACGTACAAAAAACGGGAAAAAAACTGACAAAAAACGGATAACATGTAAAAAACGGAAAAAAAACTAAAAAAAGGACTAACGGTGCAAATGTTTGGCTAACGAAGGCTAACGGTGTAATATTTTCAGTCTCGTTAAGAGATAACGGAGAAAAAAATTGCACCGTTAGTCCTCATTGTAAACGAGGGATGTATGGTGGCAAACTTTTGACTAACGAGTGATGTATTTTGCCAAAAGTTTCTGACAGGGATGTAAGATGTCAAAACCTGTAAACCACAGGGATGTATTTTGCAGTTCTCTCTTTAATTTGAGATAGAATGAATACCAGAACAATGTTTAAGTATAATATTGGAACTTTAAAGCTAGAGTGGTATAGTTGTGTGTAGGGTTGTCAATTCGGGTCGGGTTCGGGTTGACAGGTTGGCGGGTCAGAAATCCTAACTCAAACCTGACTCAATTACATTATCGGGTCAATTATGTCAACCCTATTTAAGAAGAAAAAAAAAATCTTAAATGGGTTGGTAGGTCGACCCGCTTAATTTATTTCCAACCTGAAACTGACTTGTTTAATAAATGAGTTAGATGGGTCGACCCAAACCCGACCCGAAATCTATTTATACTTAACTCGAACCTGCTAATTTTTGTGTCAGTTTCAGATCAAGTTTCGTGTTGTGTAATTGACACCTTAGTTGTATGTATTTGTGGAATTTGAAACTCTAATAAGGACAAGAAGTTTGTTTTCTAAATATCCAAAAGTATTCTCTTTTGTACATATTAGCTAGCTATAACAAGAAAGATTTGACATTAATATCCACAAGTAACATAGTTCAACTCCTCAAGATGTCCTTATTTTTTGAAGACATATTGGCATCTCATTTTTCTCTTTATAACGACAGATATGTAATTATCATTCGGGGGCCTATATCATATCGTTTTAAGAAAATCTCTGACAAATATTGCAATATTAATCACTTATCAATTTTTTGATATGATTCTTTAAATATACACTTTATTTGTTTTACAAATATTCTAAACTTGAAGAGGCGAGAAGTATGATAAGTGAGAAATGCAAAAATATAAAAAAGAAAAAAGGAAGTAATTTACAAAGAACACACCGTTAAAATGCAAAATTACTTTGTTAACAAAAAGGACGCGCTTTGAGTTTTTGGGTAAGATTTGAACTTTGGACCACTTTATGAAAGAGAGCCAACCTTACCAATAAACCAAAGACACCCTCAAGTTATATGTTTCATTTTCAATTACATAAATGATAAGAAAATATATTCTTACAAATTCCTAGAAATTTATTTGTTCACTTTCAAGAAAGAGTTTTACAAAAAGGGTTTTCTTCTTCCCAAATTTGAACCAAACCCCATCAAAATCTTGAGAAACAATAGCGTTTGCCGTACCGCCACCGTCATTGGCGGCGGCAAAGAAAAGGAAAAAATAGATTACATGAAATCTATTAATTTACTTTAAAGCCCTCAGTTAGTTTGTGTTTATCCTTACGCCCAAAACTTTAAATTTTATTTTTTGAATTGGGCTTTTTAATCTTTTTAGCGAAGTACGAGATGTTGTGTCCACGTGATGCTGCGGGTGCAAAAACATTCATTTTATTAGTTACGAACCAATACTTTGACTAACATTAATATGTTTTCAATAATAAGAAAAATGATGTTAAATATGAAATGTATAGTGTTTAATAGATATAAGGGTTAATTTAATCAAAGCATAATTTGAAGGGGCATTAAAATATTAAGCTTGATAGTTTAGGAGTGGTTTTGATTATTAAGATACATTATTGTTTATCTACAGTAAATTTATCTTGATAAATGTTATATATAAGAGAAATGATTTGGACACTCAACTTTTTGATTGAGACACTCTTATTTATGCATTATATTGTTGTACTGTAAACTGCTTATACATATGAGTGTGCCAATCAATACTTAATGTGTGCAAATCACCTCCCTATATATAACTTATGTCATGCATGAAGTAATATTTGAATTTTTGATGTAATTGTTTGGAGTTTAATATATATTCAGAGTTTTACTAAATTAGAACACTTATTAAGGTACATTGCTATTCTACAATTTAAAAAAAGTACACATATCAAAATATAATACTTTGAAAAGTACATTGCTATTCTATGACTTTCCTTTGAAAAATGAGATAGTAAGTATGTAATAATAAGTAATGACAAGTAATATTATAGAAATTTCGAGATACAAAACGAGTCTTAAAATAATTATTAATTTATTATGTTCGACTGGAACTAATTATCCGCTTTCAAAATGCAGACAGTTTTAAAAAATTATAGTATTCACTTTTAAAAAACTTTATGTATAATAATTTGAGATAGAATGAATAGCGGAACAATAATATTGGAACTTTGAAGCTAGAGTTGTATACTCGTATGCATGCAAAGCCGTCTCATGAATTTATAAATTTTTTGAGGGCTTCGGACAAAATTAAATAATGAGACATTTCGTAAAAAAATATTATGCATAAAGTGTCATCTTTAATAATATATAATGCAATTAGTTATTTAAACGTTCTAGCATATTACTCATTTAAGATATTTTTTCATCTAAATATTTTTTTCTTCGTGAAAAATATGTCTACACATGCATATAATTAATAAACGTACAAATTTTGGACCTTTAAAAATTTTGAGGTCCTTAGTGGTCAGTGGTCACTCTCACTTTGCAAGCCCTGCTTGTATGTATTTGTGGAATGTGAAACTCTTATAAGGACAAGTTTGTTTTTTAAATCTCAAAAAGTATTCTCTTTTGTACATATTAGCTAGCTATAACAAGATTTGACATTAATATCCACAAGTAAACATAGTTCAACTCTTCAAGTTGTCCTTATTTTTTGAAGACATATTCACATCTCTTTTTTTTTTCTCGTTATAACGACAGATATATGTAATTATCATTCGGGGCCTATATGATATCGATTTAAGAAAATCTTTGACAAATATTGCAAAATTAATCACTTATCAATGACCATAAAATGATGAATTTTTTGATATGATTCTTTAAATTTACACTTTATTTGTTTTACAAATATTCTAGACTAGAAGAGGCGAGAAGTAGATAAGTGAGAAATGCAAAAATATAAAATATAAAAAATAAAAAGGAAGTAATTTACAAAGAACACACCGTTAAAATGCAGTGTTACTTTGTTAACATAAAAAAGATATCTTTTGCTCAGTTGATAAGATTTGAACTTTGGACCTCTTTATTAGAGAGAGCCAACCTTACCAACTAAACCAAAAACACCCTCAAGTTATATGTTTCATTTTCAATTACATAAACTTACAAATTTAGAAATATATTGGGTTTAAGGGTTTTGGTCGTTAACATACTTTTTCAGATGTGTATATTATCTATCGTTTCATTTAGAAATATATTATCTATCGTTTCATTTAATTTTGTGCACTTTTATGTTTTGTTTCAATTTGCACATTTTAATGACGTGTCACATTATAAATGGTGACACATGTCAGACTTTCAGGTATGACACATCATCAAAATGTGCAAATTGAAACAAAACATGAAAGTACACAACATTAAGTAGAACGATAAATAGTGCTCATATCAAATTGATACATTCAAAAAAGTACGTTGCTATTTTACGACCAAAGCCCAAATTTCACTTTCAAGAAAGAGTTTTACAAAAGGGGTTTTCTTCTTCTCAAATTTGAACCAAACCCAATAAAATCTTGAGAAACAATAGCGACCGTAGTACTGCCACTGATGGTGGCGGCCGCGAAGAAGCTGAAAAAAATAGATTACATGAAATCTAGTAATCTACTTTTGAATCCTTAAGTCGGTTTGTATTTATCCTTATGCCCAAAACTTAAGAAAATAATAATTAAAAAAAAATGTTCTTTTTTTTTTTTAGTTGAAGTATGAGATGTTGTGTTTGCCCGTTGCTGCGGGTGCAAAAACAGTCATTTTATTAGTTACGAACCAAAACTTTGACTAACATTAATATGTTTTCAATAATAAGAAAAATGATGTAAAAGATGAAATATACAATGTTTAATAGATTTAAGTGTTAATTTATATCAAAACTTAATCTGAAGGGGCAATAAAATATTAAGCTTGTTAGTATAGGGGTGGCTTTGACATTTATTAAGATAAATTATTGTTTATCTACGGTAAATTTATCTCGACAAATTTTGAATATAAGGTATGTTTGGTAAAAGTAACTGTTGTTGGAACTGCAGATGAAGATAGAAATTATAAGAAGAGATTATTTTTAAACATGATTTTCAAAGATTATGAAATATTATTTTTCTTATAATTTTTTATAAGTTCTGTCTGCCAAATAAAGTTAGTATTTTAAGCAGCTTATTTTTTCAAAAAATAAAAAATAATCTTGTATATCAAACATATTCATGAATTACAACCCTTTGTTAACAATATCAAAGAATTACAACGCTTTGTTGCATCAAGTGATAACTCATAAAACCACCATCAAACCACAATCAGGGACGGACCCAGATTTTTCAAAAGACATTGTACAGTACATAAACTTTTGAAATGATCTTGCATGAATTTTCTTTTATCAGGCTTCTAGCAGTGTATTGGAATAAATCGATCAAGTGGATCGAGCGATCGATTTCCAATATCGATCATCCCACTGTGGATTTAAGGCAATATCGATCGCCGGTCAATGTGAAACCACAAATCGTTCGTGTAGACAACCGATTTTGAAGCAATACTGTTAGGATTGTATTTTTATTTATAAAAAGTGTCGGTCATTAATGTGAAGTAATAGGTTGCTTTAGATTATCATTATGATGAAGTTTATGTTTAGTTTTCATGATTTTATAGAGTCTAAGGGCTAGTTATGTAATAAAGTTAAAGATAAGAGATGCCCTAGACTACAACTATAAATACTCTTGTAAACCTCATTTGAGAGGTTGGTTCTCTTAGTTATATCAAGGTTATTATTTCACACACTAGAGTTCCCACTCTCTTTCTCTCTCTACTTATTTTCTCTCTCTAGGTTTAAGCATGATTCAATAGTGATTAAGGTTGTTATATGGTCCTACAAGTGGTATCAATCGCCTAGGGATAATTTTAGGTTGTTTTAGATCGTTTTTTTGGTGAAAAAATCGGTTTTTTTTTAGAAACACTTACTGTTCATCGCTTTATTAGCGAGTTAGGGAAATTTCTGCGAGTTAGGTTAGTTTCTGCGAGTTTGGAATTTTCTATCGAGTTAGGATTACTAGTCTTACCGAGTTTGGGTTATGATTTAGCGAGTTAGGTAATATTAAACTTGCGAGTTAGGTAATATTAAACTAGCGAGTTTGGAATTTTCAAATATTATTGGCGAATTAGCCTTTTGCCTTATCGTACATCGAGTAAGGTTATTTGTGGCAACTTACTAGGGGAAACTTTGCTCAAATCATCCCAACTTACCGAGTTTGACAGCTTATTTAAGAATTACCGAGTTTGAAAGTTATAAGACATACCGAGTTTGAAAGTTCTTAAGACATACCGAGTTTGAAATTTTTTTAAGACATACCGAGTTTGAAAGTTTTAAGGACATACCGAGTTAGACAGATTTAAGCATTACCGAGTTAGACATATTCACAAACTTATCGAGTTATAGTATCAAGAATTTACCGAGTTTCAAAAAAAAAAAAAAAAAATTGGCGGGAAAAGTTGAGTAAAATTTATTTTTTACAGGAGATTAAACGTTCAATTTTTACGCGAGATTTAAATTTTGGTATAAGGTTGAAAATTTTGGCCCGAAATTCAAATTTTTAGGCCAAAATTCAAATTTTTTCGGTAAAATTTGGCGTCAAAATTCTTAAAACTCAAATTTTTCTGGTAACCTTAGAATTGCATTTTATAGTGATTTTCAAATTTTGGGCGAGAAAATTTTCAAATATTATTTTTGGAGGAAAAATACGAAATCACTGAGATCAACCGAGAACGAACTTTCAACTTCACCAAAACATCTAATCTACAACAACAACCTTTGTTATCTTTCAAAAGATCCTCAGAACAACGTTTCACTTTGAATTCAAATCATGGCAACTCAACAAGACATTCATGCTACCGGTGCCGATAACCGACCTCCAATGCTTGAAAAAGGTGGATATCTTCCATGGACAAGCTGCATGCTTCGTTACATCAAAACAAAGACTGACGGTACCCTAACGATCAAATCCATTGAAAAAGGTCCATTCAAGCCAAGACAAGTTCAAATTGAAGGTAATCCAAATACAACACCTCATACTCAACCATTCGTGCGTGAACAAACAGAAGCAGATTACACAGATGAAGACAAGAAGCAGATCGCCGCTGATGATATGGCAATGCATTTAATCCAACTTGGATTACCAGTTTACCACGCGAGATCTTTGCAAAAGCTGTGAAACTGCTCATGATATGTGGGAACGCGTTAGAAGGATATGTCATGGAACAGAGATTGGGCAACAAGATGTTGAGAACAAACTTCTAACTGAATGGGAGAATTTCACATCCACTAAAGGTGAACAGATTGAATCCTACTACACAAGGTTTTGCACTTTAATGAATGAGTTAATCAGAAACAAGTTGACACCACGCACAATTGCAACAAACATCAAATTCCTCAACAACCTTCCAGATGAATGGGGTCGTTATGTTACAATTTTCAATCAAACAAAGGATTTACATAAGGTGAATTATGATCAACTCTATGATTTTCTGAAACAAAACCAAGCTGAGGCTAATGAAGTAAGGAAAGAAATATTGGCAAAGAATCATGATCCTCTCGCATTAATTGCTAATACACCAACACCTATACCAGTGAACACACAACAACCATCATCATCATCATCTTCCACTCACAACTAAATGCAACCATCATGTATTCAACAACGAACACCGGTCTACAGCCAACAGTTCTACCCGCAGCAACAACAACATGTTATTCCACAACAGCAATACCCACAATTCCAAGAACCAGAATTCACTGAAAATGATGAAGCTTCTGCAACATTGACCCAAGCGTTTGCTTTTCTGTCAAAGGCATTCCAAGGACGCTATTCTACACCAACAAACAACAACCAAACGATTTCATCGAATACTCGCAACAGGCAGATTGCTCAGCCGAGTTTCAATATGGGCAACAGAGGCCAAATGGTTGGAGTTTATGGGAATCAGTAAGGATATGCTACTGAAATTAACATGGGTAATCAGAATATGCAGAATGCAGGGAATCAGAATGCAGGAAATCAGTATGGTCAGTATGCATGGAATCAGAAGGGTCAGTTTGTTGGAAATCAGAGGGGTCAGAATGTTGGTAATCAGGCCATGGGTAATCAGAATAGGAATGTTGTAGCTCCAGTTGTTGGGAATCTGGGAAATGTGAATCAAGGTAATCCAGTAAAGTGTTTCAACTGCCAAGGTGTAGGTCATATGGCAATGAACTGTCCTACTAAGCCGAACAAAAGAGACCCAGCGTACTTGCAGAAAGCATTGCTGTTGGCACAAAAGAATGAGGCAGGGTTTCAGTTGAACGCAGAGGAGAATGATTTTATGGCTCTTATGGATGACATGGAAGACAGAGAGGATATCGATGCCGCGATGCGAACTGCATATTCATGGCGAATCTTCAGGAAGCTAAGTATGACACGGATTCTAACACACTTCCTGTTTATGACACCAATGCACCATCTGAGGTATCAAACTTCAACACATGTCACAATAATGATATTTTTGATATGTCTCCTCATGAGGAACAGCATTCTGAGAAGCAAGCATACAATTATGATACATATCTAGACACGCCAAGTAGTAGCAATACTCCTTCAGCAACTCCAGATGTGAATCATAATGGAGGCTTCGTTTCACAGCATGCTGAGAATGATGAGGAAACACGTGCTTTGTTTGAATCATTATTGAATAATTGTCGTATTGAAATTGAGAATGTGAAAAAGGTCAATCGCGATGTTAAGGCCACGAATGTTAAACTGACCGCTGAGCTTGAGAGTTACAAGGAAAACGTTAAAGCTTTTGAATTTCATAACAAAAGATTGTCTGAATTAGAAACTGGTTATCAAAATTCCGTTTCAAGGGAAAAACAATTACAACTCAAGTTTGATACACTTGATGTTAATTCTTTCAAAAAGATAAAATCTTTAAACGCGGAAATTTATGAATTACAAAACCAACTTTCTAAACAAAAAATAGCTTATACCAATCTTGAAAAAGAAAGGGATGAGTTGAAAAAGGACTTTGCAAAGAAAGTAGACAAACTTTTGGAAGAAATCGTAGAGTCTGAACACATGATTGCACATTAGTGGTTAAGTCGGGTCAATCAAGTCAAACAATGAAAATGATTTCAAATCAAACTAATCCGATTTACCATACGAAACATAAAATGGCTCTTGGTAACAACACCCCTTGTAATCTCAAGAAAGCTCAGCAAGAACAGAATGTTTTGTATAATGGTAATGTGATTTACATCAAACATGATCCTCCCGTCGTTCGGGATTCTGTGGAAACAATGGAACTTGTCGAAGAGAGCATAACTAAAATGAAACAAAAGGATTTGAAACCCATTGATTACAACAAATTGAACAAACTTTCGGGAATTACTTTTGTTCCACAAACAGAACCATCTGCGTTTTCCATAAAACGACCATTTGCGAAATTCTTGTCAAAAAAGAAAGTTGTTTCCAAATCTCTTTCAAAAATGGAACAAATGTCCTCTAACAACACTTTTAATACAAGTGAGGCTAGAAACATTCTTGATGACCTAAAAAGAGAATTCAAGAACTTCAAAATATTGTTGAATCTAAAACTACCATCAATATTAACAACTGGCATTCCAGTTTTCATATCGTACAGAAAAAGGTGTTTGAAAACGAAATTACTATCCCACTGAATAACATCAGTGCGAGGGTAATCCATTTTGAACAAGCTTTCTTAAAAGAAACGGCCGACTTTGTCAAGGACCACAAATCCCTGGTAAACGAAGCTAATGCTACTCGTGAAAACATGAATGTTTTGGAAAACATAAATGATTCTCTCTTCAAAGCTGTTATGACCACTGATATTATGTCCATCATTTTACAAACATACTCTGTTCAAGACGATGAAAGACTGAGAGCTGAGACCTCCGCAGTTGTTTCCAAATATGAAAATGCTCTTATAAAGCTTGAAAACGAAAATGTGTCATGTTTTAAACAACTTGATCGGAAAAAAGAAGAATGCAAGTATGAAAAATTGTCGTATGAGCGTGCCTTCAAGAACATGAAAGAGCAAAATGATCTTTTGAGGGCTCATCTTGAAAGTCAAAAAGGGAAGGGTGAGGAAACTAAGATTGCAAAACCATCGACTTTGGAGAAACCAAATGTTTCAAACACGGTTCAAAAACCAAAAATGTCAATTTCACGGTTTGCTCCAAAAGTCGATGAGAAAAAGGATTTGACAAAACCAGTCACTCCAACACCCTTGCCCCAGCAAAGTGAAAATGAAAAGATTGTTGATAAAGGAAAAGCGGTTGTCGAAACACCAAAAGTGATAGCACCTGGCCTTTTTAGGATTAGTCCCACTAATGCGTCTGCCTCCACATCTGACTTATGAGGGCAAAAAGGATAATTCTAAAGAGTCTAGTGATGCTAAAAAGGACAACAATATAAATCCTAATGCGTGTGCCTCAATTTCTACAGGATTAGAAAGCACCTCTAGGAGCAGCAGACTAAAGCCTAGGAGCAATACAAGGAACAATAGAGTCTCGCATGCCTCTAAGAGTAGTTGCAAGAATAAAGTTGAAGAAGTAGAAGAACACCCTAGGAATTTATCGCTTTCTAATAAGAGACAGGTCCGGACACGCGCATATCGGTAAGCAATTACAGGATTTCGAATTCCATTCAGCAACGTTTCCCACAAGCGACCAACGCTTGACGACGCTCTCGCCTAGCTCTTTCACGATTTGGGTCTCTTCGGGTCATCGTCGCTTTCTCGTTAGGCTACAGCATCAAAGGCTTGAATTTCTATCAAGCCCCACCGGTGCGTGCAAGCCCACACCGATTAGGAGAGCATATTTGCCTTCGATGTAATGCACGGAGCACACAACGGTGGTTCCATAGGCCGACCGGTGCCCGCGCATCCTTGCCTCCAAATACTCCACCCCCCCTATATATACTTATTGGACAAAACTTAAGTGACAGGAACAGACATTGATTTTTTGAGGAATCATACTTTTCCTCCAAGTCGCTACGACGGGCCGAGAAACCATCGGGGCAGGTTTACGTCGGTCCGAGAAACCTTCCCCGAAGGTCTACGACGAGCCGAGGAACCTTGGTCGCTTCGGGGGATCCTTCGTCGGTCTACGACGTGCCTAGGAACCATCGGGGAAGGTCTACGACGGCCGAGAAACCTTGGTCGAAGGTCTACGACGTCGACGAACCTTGATCGCTTCGGGACAGGTCTACTTCGGGTCCTAGAACGTTGGTCACTTCAAGGGCTGCTTCGGAGGAGCCATGGTCGGTCTAAGTCGGGTCGACGAATATTGATCGCTTCCGAGGTCGCTCTAGTAACCTCGTATCGTCTAGGCTCCCCTCCCCCTTCTCGGGCACCAAGGTAAACGAGTCACCAGGCTCACCAGGGTACCCCCTATATATACTTATTGGACAAAAACTTAAGTGACAGGAACAGACATTGATTTTCTGAGGAATCATACTTTTTCACCAAGATCGCTACGACGGCCTAGGAACCGTCGGGGAAGGTTTACATCGGGCCTAGGAACATTGATCGAAGGTCTAAGATGGCCGAGGAACCTTGGTCACTTCGTAATAGGCCTCGTCGTTCAACGTCGGCCTGGGAATCGTCGGGGCAGAGTTACGTCGGCCTAGGAAAGTCGGTCTACGACGTCGAGGAATATTTCATCTGAATGTAATGTCGAGAGTACTGGTTCTAATGCATGTAATGACACTGTTTGTTTAATATCCAAGAAATGACTAATTAATGATGTTCATGATGAATGTGTTTCTAAGAATGTGAATGTTAAGCCTGAACAGAAGAGCGTTTCGAAAGGTCCTAGTGCAAAATCTAGATTTGTTGGAAACCTAATTAAAAGAATTAGGAACACCACTAATAGTGACACACCTAGGAACTATCTTAAGCATTGTGTTTAGATTCCAACGGGTAGAGAATTTGTACTCAAGGATGGCAAATTAGAAATAGTTCAAGCTAAACAAGTAGCAACTGTCTATGAGTGTGATTTTGATTGTACCCCTAACCCCATGGAACCAAATTCAAAACGGTTTCCAAATACAAACTCTTCTATTATTGGCAGGTTATCGAAATATGTCTTTGGATCGTCGACTCGGGTTGCTCCAAGCACATGACCGCGAATTTAAAGCTGCTGATCAATTTCATATTGAAATTCATGGGAACTGTACGCTTTAGAAATGATCATGTAGCAGCTATTCAGGGTTATGGAGATCTTCAGTTTGGGAATTTTTTAATCACTCGAGTTTACTACGTCGAAGGGTCGGGACACAACTTGTTTTTAGTTGGGCAGTTTTGTGATGCAGATTTAAAAGTTGCATTCAGGAGAAACACAGTTTTTATTAGAAATTTGGTTGGTGATGATCGCTTAACTGGTAATCGTAGTACAAACTTATATGCTATCGACATCAACCAAATGGCTTCTACATCACCAATTTGTCTTATGACAAGGGCAACCGAAATTAAGTCCTGGCTGTGGCATAGATGTTTATCCCATCTCAATTTCGACACCATCAACAAGTTAGCCAAAGACAACATCGTCAACGGTCTTCCTAAGTTCAAATACACCAAGGATCATCTATGTCCATCATGCGAACAAGGAAAAAGCAAAAGAGCATCATATAAACCTAAAACCGTACTTAGTTCGGAAGCAAGGTTACATTTGTTGCACATGGACTTATGTAGCCCAATGAGAGTTGAAAGCATTAATGGGAAAAAGTATATTCTTGTTATCATTGATGATTATTCAAGATATACATGGGTAAAGTTTTTGAGATCAAAAGACGAAGCACCAGGCATCATCATCACCTTTCTGAAGCGTATTCAAGTTCTACTTCAAGCTCCAACAGAATTCACTAATCAGGAGTTAAGAACCTATTTTGAAGATGTTGGAATCACTCACCAAACGTCAGTTGTTAGAACTCCACAACAGAATGGGGTAGTTGAAAGAAGAAATCGAACTCTTGTGGAAGCTGCTCGCACAATGCTAATTTATTCTAGTGCACCACTATTTTTATGGGCTGATGCTGTAGCCACTGCTTGTTTTACTCAAAACTGATCCCTAATCCATCCAAGATTCAATAAAACCCCATATGAGCTTGTGAACAACAGGAAACCAGACATCTCTTACCTTTACGTATTTGGCGCTTTGTGCTATCTGACAAATGACATAGAAGATCTAGGAAAGTTGAAAGCTAAAGGTGATATTGGTATCTTCATTGGATATTCAGAAAACTCAAGTGCAAATTTCTTAAAAATCCATGAGCACATGTGAAGGGGGAGTCCTCCAAAAGTTGCAAAACTCTCAAAGTGTCAACAAAAATGTGTTTATATTCATAAACACTTTGAGAGATTTTCAATCAAAGGTTTCATGGCAATTATAGGATAGTCATGGAGTTATAAGGTGACTAAGGTTAGGGAAAACCGTCCTATGATCCGCCAGAGCCGGAGGGATCTACCTAAGGACAATTCCAATAGATTAGAATTAGAAGTCCTTAGGTATGATACGAAAAAAGGAGAGTATAATGAAAGGGGAAAGAAGGAGTTGAAGAATTAAAAAGAAAAGTTAAGAAAAAGGTGAAAAGAAATAGCCCTCCATATGTTCAACCTTAGGGCAGACACCGGGTTCAATTCGTATGCTACTGGTTGTTGCTAAGGTGACACCGGTATTGAAAATAAAGATGTCATGGACCCAGTGACGCACTGCACTAAACCTTCTAGCCACTCAAGTTCTCTTAAAAGAGCTTGTTTCATTCTCATGGGGAACCAGTGTAATCTATCGATCTGTCTCTTAGAGATGGTTGATATTGAAACAGGAGACCTCTCTCTAATCTCCGCATAGGAAACCTAAGTGTGCACTTATCGAGTCTAGAGCCATGAGATACATTAAAGATCTCTTAGGAATACTTAGTATTTCTACAACTGGTGCTCTACATCAATGGACACCAACTGAAAATTATCGAGTCCTTCGCAGATCTTAGCAATCTGCCGAGAACGTTTATAAGAGAATTTACAAATGTATTTCTCAATGATTGAATGGAAATTCCTGCCAGGGTCAACATCAAACAGCCCTGACAGCAGGTCACTTCGGTAATTCTTTATGGGTTACGCTTAGTGTTCGCGGTGGTTTCAAACGGTCTACAGTCGTGGAGTGATCCCCAACGACTCACCCAGTCATTGAGCTACTTAGTAGGTCTTGTAAGCTCCTTCGAGGGTATCTGACATGGGAACGGCCTTGGTAAGGGTTAGAAGGAGTCTTCACACTATGCTGTTGACGATCTCTAATTCCTTATCTGTAAGTACCGGTTGTTTATTGCTAACTGTTTACCTGCAGCTATACATCATCTCCATGGCGAAAGATTCCACATGCTCATACATGCATCACAAAGTCAAAGGAAAGTTCTCACAAAGATCAAAGGATAGCAACAGTCAAAGAAAGATTCTACGCCAAAAAGAAGAATTTACAAAGTAAAGTGACAAAGATCAAAGTTAAAGAACGGGAATAACAAATGTATGTATGACAAAGAATTAAGACGTGTGAGCATGTTGGAATGGCAGACAACCACCACAAACACAGAAGTGACGAAAGGTAGATGACATCATTGGATCACTTCAACAACAATGAAGCATGATGAACTGGAACTATGATTCATCTAATGATTCTTAAAGACGTCAAGAGCTATGAATGTTAAAGTTTAAAGACAAAGATGATGACGTCTCGCAACCTTCAATGACCAACACTTAGGGGGAGATTGTTAGGATTGTATTTTTATTTATAAAAAGTGTCGGTCATTAATGTGAGGTAATAGATTGCTTTAGAATATCATTATGATGAAGTTTATGTTTAGTTTTCATGATTTTATAAAGTCTAAGGGCTAGTTATGTAATAAGGTCAAAGATAAGAGATGCCCTAGACTACAACTATAAATACTCTTGTAAACCTCATTTGAGAGGTTGGTTCTCTTAGTTATATCAAGGTTATTATTTCACACACTAGAGTTCCCACTCTCTCTCTCTCTCTATACTTACTTTCTCTCTCTAGGTTTAAACATGATTCAATAGTGATTAAGTTGTTCTATGGTCCTACAAATACTTTCCAACACAATTACCACTTTTCAAAAAATCAAACCGTTGTTTCCAAAAAAAAAAAAAAAAAAAAAAAAAAAAAAAAAAAAACTTTTTTTTCCAAAATATTTACTATTTTTTATCCTATAAATACCCACTTTCAAACACACAATTTCAAAAACAATTAATCCAAATTCTCATCAATATTCACAATATCAAAGAAAAACACTCCACAATCAAAAAATCGACGATCCCGACTAACCCAAAATGCACCGGATATAAATTTCTCTTCGCAAAACACCTTTGAACTAACCGACATAACACCACCACAACAAGGGAACATACGCTTTCGTCCACAATCTTTTGAATATCAAACACAATTACCACAAATCAATTAAAGAGAAAACTTGTTTTCCGTTCATCGTCCTTTTGTCCTACCACAACGTGTTGATTATAACCAAGAACCAAGTGAGTCGTCTTATCGTCCTAACATGGATTTCTTGCATTTTTCCCAACCGTATCAAGAACATTCTCCGATTCGGTCTACTAATCTTGATATGAATTTGGATGATTGGGCAGACTATCATAACTATGGCTATTCGACCCAACACTATCCAAGCCAAGACCACCCGAGTCAAGATGTTTCGATAGGGCAAGGTTCGGGTCACGGTTCCTACCACGGTTCTTTCCACGGTTCTATGCCCGTTGATGACGATGAGTATGGGGAAATCGAAGAGACATCACCCGTCAAGCCAAAGAAGCCTTCGCGTGCTACAAAGGCGAAAGGCAAAGCCAAAGCCAAAGAACCCGAACCGGCCAAAAAAGCTGAACCATGGTCTAGCAGAGAAGAGGTCATTCTTTGTAAAGCTTTCATCTTTGTTTCGGAAAATGAAAAAAAAAGGAAACTCTATGAATCGGCACAAATTTTGGGATAAAGTGGTAGCCTACTTTCGAAGAGAAACTGGTTCAAACCGAACATACAATTCGATCATTTCCAAATGGAAGACTAGAATTCGTTGTCAAGTTGCGAATTTTGGTGCTATTGTTGATAATGTCAAGGGGACGCATGGAAGTGGTTAGAATGACCTTGACGATATGTCCAAAGCTCTTATGGAGTATCGTGCGCGTTATGGTCAAGATTTCATTATGGTGGAGTGTTGGAAAGTTTTGAGGGGGCATGATGCTTGGAAGGAAGAGATGCCCCTTTTCCAATCGGGCAGTCGAAAGAAAGTGAATGGTTCAACAACTACATCGGGGTCAACACAAGGCCCCCGAATTTTCAAGACTTGGATGATGACGATGATGAAACGGAGGATGGTACTAGAGAATCACAACCACAAGGTCGTGACAGAGCAAGGAGGAAATCATCCACCTCCTCCTCTCGTGAAACATCAAAATCATTCATGAGTGGGCTACTAGCGGACTTATGGAAATCAAGACCGGCAAAGAAGGAAAACGGTAAAGAGCGTGATGAGTCGTGGAGACAATTCAAAGAACGAGAGCTAGCACTCAAAGAACGAAAATTGGAATATCAACGAAAGCTCTTGAAATGCCAGGAGGAACAAAAGGAACTCCTGAGAAATACCAAACGGGAGCAAGACTTGATTTTCTACAATTCGGCAATCGACCCAAATTTGCCCGAACGACAACGAGAGGAACTTATGCGAATTAAGGCGAAAATCAAGGAACGCCACAAGCTAAATTATTAGTTTTTAAATAAGTGTTGTCGTCTTTAATTTTTAGTTGTTTAAGTTTTTTATTTAGTTGTAATGGTTTTCATTTCGTATCGTTTCGTTTATGTAATATTTACGTTTTATTAATAAAATTTGTGTTTGTGTTAAAAAATGTTAAAAAAAAAAAAAAAAAAAAAAAAAGATGATGCAATATGGGTTGCCACTGTGATTAGAGATGTGAATATGGGTTGAGGAGAGATAATGCTGAGGTGGCAACCAGAAAGATGATCCAATATAGGTCACCACTGCTAGTAGCCTTACAAGTAATAAAAATTGCACTATAAATTTTTTATTTTTTATTATTTTTTTATTATTTATTTATTTTTTTATTTTTTGGTTAAACTAAACTTGCACCATAAAGAATAAATAACGAAAGTAGCACAAATATTATTGGAGATTGCACGTATAAAAAAGAAAACGATACTTTTCAAACAAATTTACACTTCGTGATTCAAAATCTGGAGTGACTCATGTCACACCTGACTCTCATATAGATCCGTTTCTGACCACCTAAACTAATCTATTGGTAAGGTGTTCAAATGTCCTCACAATAATTTTTGGTCTTAAACTTCCTTATTTAAACATTTTAGAGGTAATCACGAAAATGGTTCGGTCACAAAACACCACATTAAAGTAGTATGTATCTAACCTCATCCGTTTGCCCATTTTGATAACTCTATGACATTTGTTATCGTTAAATGATACAACTGTTAGAATATGAGAATCATGACAATCATAAATAGGTAAACACATTTGCGGAAGCGTAGGAACATCTATAACACATAAGAGATTAACATAAATTAAATAGGAACGTACCGTGATGATTCTAGCCCGAACAAGAATCAAAAGCAATTGTCTTTAACAATATGAAGAACCCTAATTAGGGTTTATATGGATCAATGATTAACCCCTTACCGTTTTGTTAATCGATCCCTTGATAACAACAAAAGTATGTTGTTACCTCGTTCTTGTACACACAAACTACCAACGAATAAAGGTTTGATGCAAGTAAACAAAACACTTATTTTTAGCTTATGGAAAATCGATCCAAACACCCTTGGGAGGGGTTGTACGATCGGCCAAGAAAGAAACCACAAGGAGGAAAGATTTAGGGTTAGTGTGTGTGCACAAAAGATGTGAAACCCTAATCCTTGGCCTTGTATATATACTAGAGTAAACTTGGAGGACAAGACAAGCATGGGTTGGGCTTCCCCTCACCATGATCGACCGGCCTAGGCACCCACAAGGGTGTTCTAGATCCTTCTTGACTCCCAAGTTACATTCTAGTCCTTATCTTTCGTTACTAATGATAGTTAGTCCATACGGTTAATAACTAACGACCATTTAGTCCATTAAGTGTTTATAAATATATATATACGATACGTTTAACATATATATATTTATTATTCATTATTCTTGTTTGTAAAGTGTGCAATCCCGAGGTCTCGGGTTCGATACTAGACATTTACATATTAATATTTATCCATATATTTAACAGCTCCCACTTGGATATATATTAATAGTAAAATGACATTGGTTAGCGTCTTGCAACACTCCAATGCCCCTAGTTCAATCCGAGCTAGGTTTCCTGAAAAACCTTTAATGATTCATCATTATAATTATCCTTTCATTCCTAATACCACATTAATAAAGATGTGAGGTTCTTTATTAAATTTCTGTTTCTCGTCTCTTTATGATTTAACAAAATTAACAAAACATCTGAACGTATTCCAGATAGACTTTGGGCGTGGCCACGCAAACATTTTGTCAACCCTACGAGGGGCCCAACAGTATTAAACTTCTGAACAAATCAGAAGGAACAAATTCTCTCTTGACTACAAGAATAACCCAGGAACTTTGCAACACTTCTGAAAACAACCCTTATGACTCCCTGTTACGGTGAGCGGTAGATTGCATCACAAAAATGCACTACATCCATGACACTTATCTGGTATCTCAAGTCTGAGGATAACTTTAAATATGATTCTCACATTAAATTTTAAATCATATTATTGGGATAAGTCCAATATTCAATTCATCGAATATCATGTGAAATTGGTATGTCAATGCATCAATATACTTTCAAGTATATTCTTAACCAATACTCAGATTTGTCTTAGTTTAATGATATTCTCATATCATTAATCGACAATGGACAATTTAGAATAATATTAGTTATTCACGGATTTTAAACATGCAAATATAAGATACAATATATTATTAATAAAAACAAACGTACTAAGTACTTTTAATTCATTATAAATAATAATTGCTTAATGTTCTTTATCCAAATACCAAAATAGATCAATGCATGATTATACTAGTTAATGAATTTTCCTCAAGTAATAACTTGAAGACAATTATGCCTCAAGTAATGACAATCATACTTGTTGACAAGGCATTATTTCATCCAACTATGATCTATCCGAATTTTGAGAATACTTCTTTCAAGAATTCAATAATTAAAATTCTTGTATGTGTAAATCCAACTATCTTGATATAGCCACATAATTTTTCATAAATGGTGTGATATCCTCAATCACCAACTTATGACAATCAAACTTTCAAACCTTTTAAAGTTTAAAGTATTCTAATTCTTTTAATGTTTAATGCAACTATGCTCTTAGTTGAGCACAACTAGTTCTCATGAAATCCTTCATGACTAGTTATTGAGTGTCATCTCAATTAAACCAACATCATTGTATATTAAACACAATATGCTCTTTAAAATTTTCGTAAACTTAATATCCATAGTGTAATGTTTAGGAGCTATTCCAGGTTGAAGATCATTATTCTAATTTCAAACATTTTCCATTAGAATATCTATTACACAAGTTATATAATAACCTTTAATTGGATATCAAATATTGTCAAATCATTTAAGCACTTAAGCATGATACAACAATAATACAATGCACATGAAAATCCTTCAGTCAAACTTAGATTTTATTCATGTACTATCTTTACAAATATGTATATCCATTTTCTAAATGATATATCATATTCTATTAGAATCATTTACCGCACATGTTTATTAAATAATAAACTTTTGTTCCAAGGTTGTATGTTTTATTTTCTAAATCTTTCACTTACAGTTTCATTCCAAACTAAGTCTTAACACTTCACTTATATGGAATGTAACTTCTTATATGTTATACGACATATATGATTTAGTAAATCAAACATAATACTCCCACTAGCTTTCAGGAATACTTAGAAATTACCTTATTTTAATTATAAACCTAAACATAGATTTAATAATTTATCATAAGAATAATTTTCTAGATGCATGCATTTATCCATTCATGGATTATTGCACTTTGTACACTTCCAAAGATTTTCTTGAATTCATAAACTCCTTTTGATTACTTATCGTCCTCGCTCAAGTAATTATTCAAGAAGGGTTTTTGATATTCATTGTCAAATTTCATATTCATATAAATATGACAATTTACCATCTTTGTATCTTTAATGTGCTTAGGAAAGAGTATTCAATCATAGTTAATTGCTTAAGTATGATTAATAATCTTGTCATAAGACATGCATTAAGATATGTGTACAATTTTGTCCATATGATTATTTCACAAGGATTTAAACCACTAGGGTTACATTATCTTTGAATAAACTCATCATCATTCTCTAACTATTAAGAATTAAGATAAACCAAATTTTTTAAATTTGAATATCTTTATGAACAGCATCTATAACATTCATATTATGAGCAATTTACCCAATTCATTATTTTGGTAATACTACATCATATAATCGTCAGTATATTCATTAAATATATGAGATATCCAAGTGGATCTATGAATGATAATTCCATCATCTTGAGGTTTATCATTTACATGGTAAGCCTCATCATGATTTTAACTAGTGTAGTTTTAGAAGATTATGTATCTTGTAATTCTATCTTTTCAAGATAAAATACTCCCACTTGCCTTTAGCATTATATAAAATATAAGTACTTAGCAATTAGATCAACAATCCAATTTTCTCTTTTAGGACTTTACAAATACGCATTGATAGCTCTTTGTTAATAACCTTCACATAAGTAACTTAACAAATTTAGAACTTCAATTGTAAGACTTAATGTGATTCATCACATTTCATAATTCAATATCGTCTTATTAATCTTCTAGGAGTCTAATTGAGTATATTCAAGCCATACTCAATTTCCAACCTTGATAATTTTTAGAAGAATAGAAATCATAGTTATTTTCAATCAAACAATCTAACAAGAGTTTGATTCCCTAACTGAACATACCATCTTTATGTGGTATTTCAATTAGAGTTAATATTGTAAGAAGATCTAACAATATATATAAGATAACCATATTCCTGTTGGCATACCTATTTACCAACTAAATCAACTTAATGGTATAATAGTATTTTCAAGCCAATTGCATGCTTTATAACCCAAGTACTTATTAATCAAGTCACTTCATGTTTATGTCTTATAAAACATAAACTTGTTATAATCCCACTATACGTTATTAATCATTGATCAACTCAATGACTTCTTGTATATGTCTTAATTAAAAGACCATAACAAGCTAACGTCTTACTTAATTATAAGTCTTGTAATACTTAGAAGACTTCATATTTATAACTATACAATAAAGTATAAACATGTATAATTAAAGTAATCATGAACACCATCATTTGGTTTCAATAATATTTTCAAGTTAACACACTACTTTATTTATTTATGTCATTCTAAGAATACATAATTATTGAAGTAGTATTATATTACTTCATGCATTTATGTCATTCCAATAATACATAAATATTAAAGCTGAAGTAGTATTTTTATTTGACACATATGTTCTAATAGATGTCTAATTTAGAAACAGTAAATTATCCATGTTGGTCTCACACATACATGGAAATTCACCTTGTTGTTAATATTTAGTCTGCGTCTCACGTTTACTAAATTTTAACACCAAGTGTTTCTCAGATTAGATGTATTAATCTAATTAGAATTATAATCTCTTACTTTGCAGTTAAGAGAGTCTTTTAAATCATATTCTTATGTGTTGTACTTTGCACATAATGAAGATTTCTCCCACTTGTGCATGGTACAACACCATGTATCATATAAACAACACGCACGCGTTTGTTAATGTGAACAATATGATTTGTGTCATTAACATAACTTAGTAGATATAGAGTTTACTCAATCAATCAAGGAAACGTACATGACTATCCTTGAAAATATTAGTGTCTATATTTGGAAAGTAATTACCTTGAGATATTCAAAAGATAATCTAAGTTATAATCAAGACAATAAGTCTTGTAACTCCCACTGAATTAGAGAATATTATAATAATCCCTTATTCAGCCATAAGAACACAATACTCCCACTGAATTTGACAACATTGTAAATGTTTCATTAATCAGTGAAAGGAAATAGTGTACTTGTTTACTTTCCTACATCTTTTAAGAAAACCCATTCAAACAATTATATAGGTTATAAAAGGATGTAATCTACTACATAAATGTGATTCATCACATTCCAAATTATTAACTTGAAAAGGCTCGGGCATGCAATTTCTTCCTGTATAGATCTACCATTCCAACGATTGTATGTAATATCTTTAAATGGTCAAATCAAAACAACTAGATAAAATAATCTAATTTGTCTTTTACCATTATGCAGTAATCAGTCTAGCTTCTAATTTAATAACTCATAAGGTGCATATACTCTTACTATTAAAGTTTGCTATGAGTTATGTATTTAGAATTTAGACAATTCTAATCATCCTATTATACCTTTCTCATTCATGAAAAGGAATAGGATTTAAGTCTCACACTTCTCATAATGGAAAGAAGACTATATTTATTCTTTTTGTAAATATTGACTCTAACCAAAAAACCCAAACGGGTGTTGATCAATTAAAAGAATAACTTACGCTTACGGTTTTGAGTTGCATTAATACATTTAAAGAATTTACAAAATTCAATTTTAGTATTTTCGATAATTTATATTTCCAAGAAAATATAATACCCAAGGATATATTCATATAACCAACATATTTTCTTGAAAATCTAGGATCCAACTTTACATAGATTCCACCACATCAGTTGATCTGCTAGTGGTGAAAGTATAAAAGATGGTAATCTGTCGAACAATAATTGGCAAACACTTTTCCAATTCCTAGATCATTATGGGATTTACATCAAATTGATTCATCAATTTGTCATGTAAGCATGTTTCATCCCATCTCATGCCTTAAGCTCTAGGTCTCACGCATCAACTTAATTAAGTCATCTAACTTAGAAACTGCAAATTCTCCATGTGTGGTCTCACGCACACTCGAAAATTTACCTTGTCATTAAAATTTAGCCTGCGTCTCACGTTTACTAAATAATAACTTCAAGTGTTTCATATAGTTAGATGGCATGTAACTTAAATTTTTAGGGTATAAATTTTTGATATGAAAATCAAAACATGTATAAAGATGCATGCACTCATCTTTATAACATAAGTTTTCAAAACTTTTTTATTACCAATTCGTGAAATTAATACACAAAGTTTTACTTGAGGTTTAATAAACCCTAAGATGACTTTCTACAATTATGATTTTAAAAGTAATTCGTTTAAGACATATTCAAGATTGTGATAACCAAGGCAGACTCTAAGGCTCTTTTCTAAGCCTTCAAATCACGGTTATGAATATCGTCTTAAAGGACTTAATTTTAAAATCATATTTGTACAAAACATCAATCAAGCAAAAGTTTATGGATTCAATCTCAAAATCATGTAATAAAGTATGAATTTTGCTAGTCTCGCCTGGGAGCTGATTACCGTGCGAATCGGACCACTAGCGGTACTTAAGACCTTGCAAGATTCTTACTTTATCACTTAGGGTTTCACCATTATTAGTCCGTATTATTTTCATTCTGAAAAAATTACCCTTTTATTGCTTACAAACGTGTCCAACAATCAAACAATAAAACAAGTAATAAAGACAAATAAAAAACAACTAATAACATAACAATTATAAAGGTGAAACAATTAGCCACATGCAATCTTTTTAGAAAAAAATCCTAACAAAATTAATTCTAGGTTTTTATATGCATATAATTAACTAGGGCCTTCACCTCTTAATGGAAGTGAGCCACATACATTGACAAGTCAATTGCGTAGGCCAAAGCTAATCACATACCACATAACACATAATTGATTTTAATAATTATGGGGTCTTCCCCATTATTAGATCTATCTAAACATGCGAAAAGCTTAACAATTAATAAACAATTAATAACCCATGACTAACATGCATGTTTCGTCACGGATCAAAGCATAACAATTACCAATTAGGTCAAGGATACGCCCAAATAACACATAAACATGTAGGCAACCTAGGGTTTCTAATCCAATTAATTAATAAAACCACAAACCCTAATTAGGGTTAATGGAATAAATCGACCCCCCCCCAAAAAAAAATTAGGGTTAGGGTAAAAAAAACAAAACCCTAGATCCAAAACATGTATCTAAAACAATCAAAATTCGTTTTTTTATGTGTTTTATGTAATCAATTACATGTTATAGCAAGCTCGTGATACCACTGTTAGAATATGAGAATCATGACAATCATAAATAGGTAAACACATTTGCGGAAGCGTAGGAACATCTATAACGCATAAGAGATTAACATAAATTAAATAGGAACGTACCGTGATGATTCTAGCCCGAACAAGAATCAAAAGCAATTGTCTTTAACAATATGAAGAACCCTAATTAGGGTTTATATGGATCAATGATTAACCCCTTACCGTTTTGTTAATCGATCCCTTGATAACAACAAAAGTATATTGTTACCTTATTCTTGTACACACAAACTACCAACGAATAAAGGTTTGATGCAAGTAAACAAAACACTTATTTTTAGCTTATGGAAAATCGATCCAAACACCCTTGGGAGGGGTTGTACGATCGGCCAAGAAAGAAACCACAAGGAGGAAAGATTTAGGGTTAGTGTGTGTGCACAAAAGATGTGAAACCCTAATCCTTGGCCTTGTATATATACTAGAGTAAACTTGGAGGACAAGACAAGCATGGGTTGGGCTTCCCCTCACCATGATCGACTGGCCTAGGCACCCACAAGGGTGTTCTAGATCCTTCTTGACTCCCAAGTTACATTCTAGTCCTTATCTTTCGTTACTAATGATAATTAGTCCATACGGTTAATAACTAACGACCATTTAGTCCATTAAGTGTTTATAAATATATATATACGATACGTTTAACATATATATATATTTATTATTCTTTATTCTTGTTTGTAAAGTGTGCAATCCCGAGGTCTCGGGTTCGATACTAGACATTTACATATTAATATTTATCCATATATTTAACAACAACCACGTTATATACAATACATTCGCTTAGTCTACCAATAATGCCACACTATCTAGCTTTATTACGAAACGAAAAAGTTACACTACACGAAGAGTCCTAGATTACTACGTTTTCTAGCTTTATCGAGCGAAAGATCTGGTTATCTTCATACGTAGACAACTAAGTCTTGTTTTCTCTCCATTAGAAATAGGATAATGCCAAGATTCCATGTTCCATTTTGGAACTTGTGGTTGTGGTTTTGGTCCTCAATGGTGTTGTAGTGCTTTTGATATTTTTCAATTGTGACTGTTTTAATGTGATGGATAGCTAGGTGAGTGGTCTCACTACCAACATGATCCATTATTGCACATGTAGATATCACACAAGTTGGCTTTAAAAGATTGACTAGAATTTAATTTCATGTGTACTATTTACTCACTAGATTGGGTGACCCATCATCCAAGAAGTTATTGGTTCAAATCCGTTAATTGTTGATTTTCAAAACAAAATGTGATGAGTACGCGTTCGTTATATGACATGAAATCGACAACCAAAACAAGTTCAAACGATCATGATAAAAGATAACTATCTAAGTTATAAGTTGCAAATGTCAAAATGGATGTCACAACTTCAAGTGAGTAGGCATACCAATTGATACTTTTACTAAAAGTAGTAAAGTTGTATCATGGTAGTTAAGTTGGGTGAGATTGGAATGTATCAGACGAAACAATAATCTATACTACACTAGAGAAAACCCATTTTCTACAGATGATTAAGACAGTCTTATTTCTAAAAAAATACAAATTAGTATTTGATACGTTAAACAATAACTTTTTTACATATAATTATTTAAAACATTCATTAATGTAAGTTTGATGTCAATTTTTTGTTTGGTTATGGATATTTAAATATGAAATATCCATATAGGTAAAGTAATTTTTTGTGATGCACATATACTTGACATTTTAATATGAAATAGTGTATGATAAAGTTATTCCTTAAAATTTTCGCCATATGTAAAGTCATTATCACGAAAGCCATGTGATTAAAAAATCTTGTTCACTGATATTTATTATAGGATATCCACAGCCGCAACGCGCGACTACCTTGTTAGTATGTTTAATGCAGTGAATGAGCATGCCATTTTAGTTTTGAAAAGCTTTTTAGAGGATAATATTCTTACTTTGATGTTCAATACAAGTAACTTGAATCAATCATACATTGAATTGAAATGATTAAGACACAAAATACAGTAGAAACTCTATGATATAATACACTTGGGATCACCAAAATTTATTAATTAAAAGAGTTACTAGTATTAATTAATCGATAAATTAATAATTATTAATTTATATATTAATTAATATCTTATTAATTTATAATAGAATACTTAGTTTACAAACAGCTTTCAAGCTTCTATTTAATTATTGTATACAATGCATGTATATCAAATGAACGGCCCAATTTGAAAGAAACCTTCAATCTCCCACCTTATTATGCTTCTTGCGTTCAATGTATCACTTTATGTACATTAAAAATATTTTCTATATAAATACAAGATCAAAATAGGTTAACACAAACAAATCATACACACAACATGGCTTCCCATCTTAAAGGTGTGAAAAAAACAATAATGACAGACGAGATTCGAAGAGCATTATGCAAGCACAACAAGGATAATCCAAGTTTCACTCAAAAGCAATTGCAAGAATTGAGTCATTTTTCAATAAACATTCATAAATCATTCATGTAATATGCTATATATAAGGAATTATTAATTTATATTTTATATGGGGTCTAAAGAAATTATCAAAAATGTATTATCTTATGATTTTAGCGAATTATTAATTTAGCACCCTATTCTCGAGTCGGGACCGGCAAAAAATATTATTTTAGAAAGTTTATTAAATAATCGAGTATTAATTTATCGAGTTTCTACTGTATGCAATAAGCATATTTGAGATTTCAGAGTCCAACATGCATGTTACTTGTCACACTTACGAATAAACGATGGTCCTCGACGACGGCGACATAAAACGAGTGACCTAATTAGCCAACCTAAATGATTATAAACGAACTTGGCCTTGTTCTTTATTTTTACACAGTAAACATATATATACAGTTTTGTTAAGGTCTACAAATGAAGAAGCAACTTAGATAAGTTGCTATTATGTACATAATGATATTGAAATCTTATTGTAATCAACCTAGCTTAGTTTTGATTTACTTAAAAAACTTACATATCTTTACCCTAACACTAGTTATAATACCTGTGCACGCACATGGTTTTTAAAATTTCGTTTTCATTATTTATTATTATCGATTAAGAAATGAACCACTTAACATGTTTCAAATAGTTTTATTTAGTGGACTAAAAATAAAAAATCATATGTATATATGTTATAATCTACCGATTATTTTAGGAGAATGGTTTTGGATTAAAAATTATATTTTATTATTCAAGCAAAATCACATGATGATACTTGACTTGCATGAGATGTTAGTGATATATGCTTTTAGTTTTGCAAACCCGTGCTATTAATTTACGATGTGTTTTGTAATTCTGGTATTTCTTTTACTTATATTTTTGTTAATATATGTAGCATATTTAGATAGCTTTGAAGATTAATTCGTTTCCTTGAATATAAATAACCATCATACCATGTTTACTAATGTACCTTTTTGTTTGAAATTTTGTATTTTCATAAGTTTGTGTTATTTACTTCTCATGTTTGATCATAAAATTAACAAATTAACATAGATGCTTACACTATAGCTTCTTTATTATATAAAGAGAAACAAAAAAAAAATGTAATAGGTAGAACTCAAATTTAATCTTACGTTTATTTATAATGTATAAGAATAATTTTTCTCTAAACCCGAACTATATAAGGAAATTATTATTACTTGTATAAGTAAATTATAAATGCATAAAAAGTGACAGAGTACATCTGCAAGTCTTTTAGGATTGTTTGAATCCTTACCGACCTTTCACTTTAATGCAACTTTTTTCACAATTGGCCTAAATCATCAAGGTAAAACACACCCATATTTTAAACCGTTGGTTGACACCCATAGTGTTATCAATGACAAAAAACACTTGCTAAGTTTTATTAATTCATTCAAAGACAAATTACACTCCGAAAAGAATTCCTACCATAAAATTTCCCATATAGGCACTAAAACACATCTTTAGTACGTTAACCTTCCATGACAATCATTTGTTGATGCTTAATCCTCCTCTAAAAAGCGCACACAACAAATTGCATTACACTTTAGTGTGTGCGATAAGATCATAAAACTGCAAAAGCCACTAACATGTTGCATTATAGTGAGGATAACAATAAAGTTAGTCAAAACATCAAATCAGAAATCTTCAGATTAGAATTAAAGGGGTGTTTGGTTATGCTTATTAAAGGTGCTTATTGGCTTATTCAATTACGATAACACAATAAGTTTATGATAAAACTATAAGCTTTTCTGAGAAGCTTAGTAAAAAACCTCTGAACTCCCAATTAATTCTATCATGGCTTAGTGTGTTTATAGTAAAAACACAAATATTAAGTGTAGAAATTTTCAATAAAACATTAAAAAAAATTACTAAAAGTTGGTATGTATAACAAAAAAGTTAAACTATAAAAAATTTACTAAAAATTATCAGCTAGATAAGGCATAAGCCAAAGTGCTGTTGATGTCTCTTTCAGATTCTATTCATAAGCAAAAAGGGGTTTACACATAAATCATAAGTATAGAATAATGATTGTATCTCACATCCGTGATTACCAAGTCAATAACATTATCGCAGTATAGTAACGTAATAACCTAATTAAAAACTATATATTCTTGCTGAATAATTCTCATGTACATACTTTTAATTCCTTTACAACAACCAACTATTATTATTTATTTTTTTATTTTATTATTATTATTATTATTATTTTGAAACATCAAGTCAATAAATAAAGTTAGGTTATCACCTGCGTAGTTTTTCTTTTCTTGATTTAGGAGGTGATTCTTATCAAATAAGGATTATGATGCATGCATTTTTTTTATAATTTAAGGAAAACACCTTCTATATTAAAGAATGACTATCTAGCCGATGTTTTTTTTTTTTTTTTTTTTTTTTTTTTAATTAGCTTTGTATAACATTTTTAACTGACAAAGATGTTGAGTTTGAGGTTAATGTTGTTGTTTAACTATTGATATCATGTTGTACAAAATGTGCGAGATTAGTGGCACATAATGAGCGTTGATAAAGTTAAAATATGTTCCGTAAAGTTTTTAAAATATTTTTATGGATATCCATATATAAATTTTAAATAACAATTTCATAAGTCGTTGTTATAAATTTTTATGGATATCACAGTAACTCACGCTTACCGCCATTTGATATTTATATTCCCGTTACTAATAATTTAACCATATTTCAAACACGTGTACGCATAAATTAAACTTTTAAATAGTAACATGAGTCCTTATTTAAAAAAAATATTCTAATGGATGAAAGTTTAAAACTAACGTTAGTTTAAAAAATATTTAACGTATATTAAAACTAATAAGCATATTTACCAAATTTATTTTAATAGATGAAAGTCAAAAAAACTAATATTATTACTCATGTAATTTTAAACAACGTTAACATTATAAAGTATAGGGGGTATGAAGTGTAAGGGGTTATTTGTTTATTATCTAAAGTTATTAAAAAACATGAAGACTTATAATTTTACACTTAACCACTAAGGTTTTATTAATTACCTCCTCTTTTCTTAAGTTTTTATTTTCACAAATTTGGCACCTACATTTTTATGTGTTTTTTTTTATCAATCAAATTCTCCACCAAATTTATTAAAGTTTGACCAAAATCAATTCAATTTTGACTTTTTATTGGCCAATCATATTGCTTGATTTTGCTTATGTGTCAAAATCGAGCTCTCCTATTGGTCCAATTTTTTTTTCAATGAGAAGGGTTTTGCAAAAACACTCCGAAATGATGTAATTCTTGTATTATATAAAAGATTATGCGAGTAATTTATCAACTAAAAGTTTGAGGATTTAAGTGCTTAAATGTAGAGGAGTGATTTGCACACTCCTACAATTGATTGGTACACTCAAATTATGAGTGCCTTGACATTTATACCCTCATATTATTTTTAGTTATTTTCACCTTGTAAGGGTATAAATGTCAAAACACTCATAATTTGAGTGTGTCAATCAATTGTGTGAGTGTGCAAATCACCTCCCTTAAATGTATGATGTATTATTGTCAGGGACTGACCCACTTGAGAGCCGTGTCACACCTGATTTTGAGTCACGAAGTGTATTTTGTTTTCTAAAAGTGCCAGTTTTTAATGTGTGCAATCCCGACAATAATTATTGCTACTCATTTCTCTATAGCGCAACTTGAGTTTAGCTCAAAAAAATTTTATGGTGTAAATTTTAGTACTTCTAATGAAATTTTTTTGTGCAAAACCCTTTCTAGAAAAATTATGCAATACTGTCACAACTCGTAAATTCTGGTCTTTTCCCGAACTTTCACATTTACTATTCATTGGTTACTATTCATCGATCACTATTCATCATTTCACTATTCATGTTTTTCGGAGTCGGTTTGTGATTCTGAGAAGCGTTTTAAAATTTTACTTTTCATAAAACACTATTCACCTCCGGAGAAAATTTGTCATTTATACGTTAGTTGCGTCATTTCTGTACACGTACGATTATCAACCTAATAAACGTTATCCTATAAACTATTACTATGAATAATTGATCCGATAATCCCAACTATGGTCCTAACACATTTTTATACTCATATTAATGATATAAAAATTATAATATTAATTTACCCGGTGTTTTGGAAATTTATTTAATTGATATCATACGTTTAATATAATTACGACGGTTTTCGTAAAAACTAAACAATAATCATCCAAACACTCAATACTTGTACCCAACATATTTTTACAATTTTTATAACTTTATCATGTCCCGGTTAACTCCGTTAAAATTTATTTTTAGTTAACTCGGTACCCGGTATTTCCTAAAACTATTAATATATACATACTAATACTAATAATGCACCAACCATCTTACACTACACCATTTTTCTTTCTTTTTTTTTTCACCAAATGCAGCCCCCCCCCCCTATTATTTTCCTTGATTGGTGGATCTTGTCTACCAAGACAATAATACATAGCTTATACACATTCATTCTCATCCTCATTTCACAAAAACAACTAGTAAACTTTCTCTCCTTTCTTTCCTTTGGTGTGGTGATCGGCCAAGAAGAGAAGAACAACAAGAATCCATGGTTTTTCAAGAATCAAGTGTTTAATCAAGTCCTAATCATGATCTAGTTGGGGTTTTGTGGTAAAAACCCTAGGTTATTAATCAACTTCTCATCAAATCACCTCAAATCTTTCTAAGTAAGTTGTCAAACTCTTTTCCATAATTTCTTCATGTTATTTTTATGATCATATGATTTCCATTCAAGATCTACATGCATATGTTATTTATACCACTCCATTTTATACATATCTAACTTTTGAGCCATAGAAGTAAATTATAGTTAGATCCTTGTTAGATCCACTTGATTTATGATGTTTAGGAACCCATGACACCCTAAGAAGGTGTATGGTAAGATTAGACTAGATTTGTGGTGATTGAAAGTGGTTTGGTTGAAGTTGAAACAAGTTTGAAACTAGGAAAATGATTTTTGAAACTATATAAATACCTACTGTCCTTATTTTGAAAACGTGGGAAACTCAGTAACTCATGGGATATTTTTGAACAAAGATTTAGAAAATACTTTCAAAAACGAAGCCGTGGGCGAAAGAACGGATTAAAACGAGTTAATAACGAAGGAGATATGATTTTCCGAATTTAACGACTAAAACTATTTTCTGAAAAACTGCATGCTGTTGGACGATTTTCGTTGGACAAATAGAGGCGTTAGATGTAACCTAGAGGAGCCGAGCTATCGAAAATATATTAGTATATACTAAAACGAATCCGTGGATATAAAGAACGAGGAAAATGAACTTAAAACGACCAAGTTATACACGTTTTAAAATCGTCACAACTATATATATATATTTAGTCACTACTAGAAAATAATATAACTACGTACTAAATGACATATTTTCTAGATTTCTTATTCAAGGAGTTTGTTTTTAACTAATGAAATACGTACGACCCAAGGTTTATTTATGCGACTACTAGACGATACCTTAAGGTTTTCAAAACGAGAAATATAACACTAACGTTTTTATATACGATATATTACGACAAGTTTTTATTATTCTAGTTGGACTTATTTTTCTTAAGTATGGAAAATACTTTACTTTAACAATAACTAGTATTTCAAGTTACGAGTGGTATAGATATCATGTGCATGCATATTCTCTTCATCATTCCATGATCTAAGTCGATCACTATCATTCATATTAGGTTGCGGTTTGACATCGAACCTCATTTCTGTGTATCCACTTTATCATCGTAGCTATCGCACTAGGTGAGTCATAGCCCCTACTCTTTTAAATTGTTTTGTTAAATTTTTGGGGGAGAATACATGCTCGTTTTTACATAAATTACTACTTGACTCTTTGAACTCATTTGACCTTATAACTTGTTTTGAACTATTGAACTTGACTTGAACTTTTGAACTTAATGTACTGTACTTGCTATGACCTAAAGTCTCACCTTATTGGTGGAGCGTTCTTAACCCTAAAGTCTCACCTTATTGGTGGAGCGTGCTAAGTCTCCCATGTTTGGAGCGTTCTTAATCATATATAATAGTTGTATGATGTACTGTTCGTACATTCGCATTGTTCGACACCTATTAGTAGTATGGATAGCGCTATTAGAGGTCGGCCAACCTCTCGTCCACTATGTTACGGGACGCATATTATTTAATTAGGGGCTTTGCATGGCATACATTATTATATATGTGGTGCTTATATTGTGACTTATTATTGACCTCATGTGCTTGACTACCAGACATAAACTATTTTAGCAGTGGGTTGTAAACACACAGGTTGCAAGTCTCTTATGGCGGGACTTGCAACTGAGTGGATTTACGATGCCTTTGCTGTGTGATCATTTTCTATATACTTTACTTGTTAAACAAACTCTATGAACTCACCAACCTCGTGTTGACACTTTAGCATGTATTTTCAGGTTTTAACTTATGGCACGCTACAGGAGGTTTTGGCAGGGCATGACATGGTCATAGAAGACTCTGATTATTTATATGGGAACCGTTTTAAACTATTTTAAGGGCCTACTTCCGCACTACTTTTAACGATGTAAATTCAATATTTTTGATTTAACTATTTTATTCTAAATGATTGAAGTGAAAACCATTTTTGAACTAGTGTTGTAATACCAATTGAGTTACACCCCAGCTACACGTATGCTTCCGCTGGACCCGATTTTGGGGGTGTGACAGATTGGTATCAGAGCTTTGGCTATAGCGAACTAAGTGTTTTTAAAACCTAGATTATAGCTACTTTTATGAAAAACTTAACCCTATGACCGTTACGTGCCTGCCTGCCAAGCTGAAGCCTCATTGTGGTTTGTTGCTGACTTAGGTGATGAGATTTGTGTCTCATTATCTGGTATATTATATTCACTTATTCTAGTTGATTACTATCATTGTCTTTCATAAGCATGTTCACGTATCATATATGTCACCCTGTTATGTTTCTCCTTGCATAGTTTCATCATTTGACCTCGAGTTTGGTCACCTGCATTAGTCTTTCTGAACGTCTTGGTATTTGTGAAGGACATAGTATTAGTATAACTGAGCTGAGTATTTCAAAATTCATGGAACCTCGGTGGAATATAGACTAGTCACCTATATTCAACCCGGGATAGTGGGACATAGGCTGACTACCTATATCCGACTCAGAAATGAATTTTGCAACACTGAGAATGGTTATAATAAAATTCTGTCTGGATTGAATCCTCAACTCAATTTCCAAATGCTTCATTTATGTGTGTGTATACCCTCGTTGTCAGAACGCTTATACTTTTCCTCACCTCGTGAACCGCCGCCTGGAAGCACGCCAACTGGTCATTTCATCTCATGAATCTTCACCTTTATAACACTTCGGAGACCGACGTTAACTGAACTTCGGGACGAAGTTCCCTTAAGGGGTAGAGACTGTCACAACTCGTAAATTCTGGTCTTTTCCCGAACTTTCACATTTACTATTCATCGATCACTATTCATCATTTCACTATTCATGTTTTTCGGAGTCGGTTTGTGATTCTGAGAAGCGTTTTAAAATTTTACTTTTCATAAAACACTATTCACCTCCGGAGAAAATTTGTCATTTATACGTTAGTTGCGTCATTTCTGTACACGTACGATTATCAACCTAATAAACGTTATCCTATAAACTATTACTATGAATAATTGATCCGATAATCCCAACTATGGTCCTAACACATTTTTATACTCATATTAATGATATAAAAATTATAATATTAATTTACCCGGTGTTTTGGAAATTTATTTAATTGATATCATACGTTTAATATAATTACGACGGTTTTCGTAAAAACTAAACAATAATCATCCAAACACTCAATACTTGTACCCAACATATTTTTACAATTTTTATAACTTTATCATGTCCCGGTTAACTCCGTTAAAATTTATTTTTAGTTAACTCGGTACCCGGTATTTCCTAAAACTATTAATATATACATACTAATACTAATAATGCACCAACTATCTTACACTACACCATTTTTCTTTCTTTTTTTTTTCACCAAATGCAGCCCCCCCCCCCCCCTATTATTTTCCTTGATTGGTGGATCTTGTCTACCAAGACAATAATACATAGCTTATACACATTCATTCTCATCCTCATTTCACAAAAACAACTAGTAAACTTTCTCTCCTTTCTTTCCTTTGGTGTGGTGATCGGCCAAGAAGAGAAGAACAACAAGAATCCATGGTTTTTTAAGAATCAAGTGTTTAATCAAGTCCTAATCATGATCTAGTTGGGGTTTTGTGGTAAAAACCTTAGGTTATTAATCAACTTCTCATCAAATCATCTCAAATCTTTCTAAGTAAGTTGTCAAACTCTTTTCCATAATTTCTTCATGTTATTTTTATGATCATATGATTTCCATTCAAGATCTACATGCATATGTTATTTATACCACTCCATTTTATACATATCTAACTTTTGAGCCATAGAAGTAAATTATAGTTAGATCCTTGTTAGATCCACTTGATTTATGATGTTTAGGAACCCATGACACCCTAAGAAGGTGTATGGTAAGATTAGACTAGATTTGTGGTGATTGAAAGTGGTTTGGTTGAAGTTGAAACAAGTTTGAAACTAGGAAAATGATTTTTGAAACTATATAAATACCTACTCTCCTTATTTTGAAAACGTGGGAAACTCAGTAACTCATGGGATATTTTTGAACAAAGATTTAGAAAATACTTTCAAAAACCAAGCCGTGGGCGAAAGAACGGATTAAAACGAGTTAATAACGAAGGAGATATGATTTTCCGAATTTAACGACGAAAACTATTTTCTGAAAAACTGCATGCTGTTGGACGATTTTCGTTGGACAAATAGAGGCGTTAGACGTAACCTAGAGGAGCCGAGCTATCGAAAATATATTAGTATATACTAAAACGAATCCGTGGATATAAAGAACGAGGAAAATGAACTTAAAACGACCAAGTTATACACGTTTTAAAATCGTCACAACTATATATATATCTATTTAGTCACTACTAGAAAATAATATAACTACGTACTAAATGACATATTTTATAGATTTCTTATTCAAGGAGTTTATTTTTAACTAATGAAATACGTACGACCCAAGGTTTATTTATGCGACTACTAGACGATACCTTAAGGTTTTCAAAACGAGGAATATAACACTAACATTTTTATATACGATATATTACGACAAGTTTTTATTATTCTAGTTGGACTTATTTTTCTTAAGTATGAAAAATACTTTACTTTGACAATAACTAGTATTTCAAGTTACGAGTGGTATAGGTATCATGTGCATGCATATTCTCTTCATCATTCCATGATCTAAGTCGATCACTATCATTCATATTAGGTTGCGGTTTGACATCGAACCTCATTTCTGTGTATCCACTTTATCATCGTAGCTATCGCACCAGGTGAGTCATAGCCCTTACTCTTTTAAATTGTTTTGTTAAATTTTTGGGGGAGAATACATGCTCGTTTTTACATAAATTACTACTTGACTCTTTGAACTCATTTGACCTTATAACTTGTTTTGAACTATTGAACTTGACTTGAACTTTTGAACTTAATGTACTGTACTTGCTATGACCTAAAGTCTCACCTTATTGGTGGAGCGTTCTTAACCCTAAAGTCTCACCTTATTGGTGGAGCGTGCTAAGTCTCCCATGTTTGGAGCGTTCTTAATCGTATATAATAGTTGTATGATGTACTGTTCGTACATTCGCATTGTTCGACACCTATTAGTAGTATGGATAGCGCTATTAGAGGTCGGCCAACCTCTCGTCCACTATGTTACGGGACGCATATTATTTAATTAGGGGCTTTGCATGGCATACATTATTATATATGTGGTGCTTATATTGTGACTTATTATTGACCTCATGTGCTTGACTACCAGACATAAACTATTTTAGCAGTGGGTTGTAAAAACACAGGTTGCAAGTCTCTTATGGCGGGACTTGCAACTGAGTGGATTTACGATACTTTTGCTGTGTGATCATTTTCTATATACTTTACTTGTTAAACAAACTCTATGAACTCACCAACCTCGTGTTGACACTTTAGCATGTATTTTCAGGTTTTAACCTATGGCACGCTACAGGAGGTTTTGGCAGGGCATGACATGGTCATAGAAGACTCTGATTATTTATATGGGAACCGTTTTAAACTATTTTAAGGGCCTACTTCCGCACTACTTTTAACGATGTAAATTCAATATTTTTGATTTAACTATTTTATTCTAAATGATTGAAGTGAAAACCATTTTTGAACTAGTGTTGTAATACCAATTGAGTTACACCCCAGCTACACGTATGCTTCCGCTGGACCCGATTTTGGGGGTGTGACAAATACCACCTCAAAATCATAAGTCCATCCCTGTTTAATATAAGGTGTCTTATTGAAAGAAACTTTTTTCATACAAAATGAAAGTTGCAACATTGGTGGATTGTGGATCCTCATAATGGGTTTATAAGTCATTAAATATGCCATATTTGATATGGGCCTTGTTAAGTTGTATTTTTGATATGGGCCTGATCCAAGATTGTGTTGTCTTCATAGAAGAACTGATGACATAAACGAAGTTATAGCATGTTAGATTTGAGTTTGTAACCCCTATGGCCCTATTTGTGATGGCTCAATCAACGTATTACAAAGTAGAACTTTCTTTAATCATCAGTATAAATTAACAGGTTAATATGTAAATTGCATATAGATTTATGTATACGTAGATGATATTTTCCGTCATCCGTCTATTAGTGATTTACTCTTTTTGGTCTTTATACAGTTCCGTAAGTGATAACATCATAAAGATGATGTAATTTGATCCCCATACACTCCTTAATATGCATCGTGACCCTGTTTTTAGAAATCATTGAGTTTCGACTACGAGTGTAGTTCTTAGCCTTGAATTAGATGATTTAATTATTTTGCGCTAGACCGACCCATTTTTATGTGATTCCATATTAGAAGCACGTACTTGGTATCTTGTAACCATACCCCTTTCTTCTTTTCTTTCTTGGACACAAGCAATATAGAATGTTAGTTGGAAAGAATAAAAAGATTTGATGATAAAAAATAACTATAGCTTTAAGCCTTTTTAGCACATTAAGCCCATTCCAATAATAGAAAGGGGTTGTTGATGATGATATGGGACAAAACACAATCTTAAATGTGTGTGTATATATGTTTGATAAAGATATAACATCATAAATTAAGATGATGTAATTTGATCCTCATTCACCCCTTAATATGCATTGTGACCCTGTTTTTCGAAACCATTGAGTTTCGACTACGAGTGTTGTCATTAACCTTGAATAAGATGATTTAATGATTATGCGCCGTGTTCTAATAATTTCTAGACTGACCCATTTTTATGTGATTCCATACTAAAAGTACGCGCTTTGTATCTTGTAGCTATAACAATACCCTTTCTTCTTTTCTTTCTTGAACCTAAATATTGCGACGACTCTTCCAATGTATACGATAACTCTAGACTGTATTTGAGATCATTGCCCTAATCATACTTTATGCACAAGCAATATAGAATGTTAGTTGGAAAGAATAAAAAGATTTGATGATAAAAAATAACTATAGCTTTAAGCCTTTTTAGCACATTAAGCCCATTCCAATAATAGAAAGGGCTAGTTGGTGATGATATGGGACAAAACACAATCTTAAATGTTTGTGTATATGTTTGGAACATATCGAATTTGTAAGGATATGGTGTCATACAATTTGGGAAATGAGTTGGTTCCACTAGTTCACACCATGTGCACATTAATGCCCTCAACATTGTCCCTCTACTCGTGTGCAATGTTTTATACGGTTTCATATTGCAGACGTAGTCCTTGACTTTTCGAAAATGCAGCGATCGTCCTTGTGGAGAACTTTGGGTTGCAAATTCAGTCCTGGTCGAATTTAAATGACTAAAATACCCTTTGGTCAAAGTTAAAGAAGACAAGGGTATTTTAGTTGTTTCATTTTAACTAGTGATGAAATTTGCAACTAAAATTTTTTACAGGAACGGTGCATGCACTTTCAAAAATGTAAAGATTGCGTCTTCAATTTAGCCAAACCATAGGGACGATTCTTGCAATTTACTCTATAAACTATTTTGTCAGTTATGACAAGTAGTAAAATGATTGAATTTAATAGGTCATTTTTTCTAGGTCAACTATGTGTTTGCTATTTTACCGGGTTAATCCCTTAAAAAAACGTGTTTGCGCTATAAGAAGATACTTCAAAGGCAAAAATCGACAAAAATCGAACACTTTATAATAGGTACACAAGTCAAAAAACAAATGAATCTCATCTTGTGTATATTCCATAACTTAATAATACTAAGAATCCTTCATGAATGAGAAAGAACTATGATGACAAGGCAAAGCATGAAAAAATATGTACCTTAACGTAATCGGAAAAAAAAATATATAGACATGAATGATTCATTTGCAGGCTTCTAATCATCAATGTTTAATATTAAGAATCATAACTTAAAAGCTTCACGTTTAGTTATTGCATTACAAGTGGTATCTCATGTCAGTCAAAAAGTTTATTAACACAAGGTGTGGATTGAGATATTCTTGTCTCTCCATTAATTTAGAAGAAAGAATTATTCCACCTTTTGATAAAAACACATATTTGTAGTGGAGGTATATATAAGTACGTAGGTGAAAGTAAACATAATTTATAATCGTATCTATATATAGCAAAAGAACTTGTAAAGTTTATATAGGAATATATTGTAGCTTAAACCACCCTAATTAAGTTCAAACTCTCGTTAAATTGTTATAAAATTGTTTTAGTAGGCATAGTTTGATAGCACGGTGCAGTGCACCAAAAACTAGGGGTGAGCACCAGGTCAAATCCGACCCGACCTGATAAACCTGAAAACCGAAATCGCCCAAAACCTAACCCGAGACCGAACCGAATTCCACTCGGGTCGGTTTTGGTCAGCTCGGTTCGGTTTGTCAGGTTTCGGGCAGGTTTGTCGGGTTTCAACCCGACTCGAGATTCTTGAAAAATCATAAACCGACACAAAACCAAGTGTGGGTCGAATCAGGTCAGGTTTTCGGGTCGGGTTTTTGGGTCAAATGCTCACCCCTGCCAATAACGGTTAAGGTGCTTAAATGACACCTATGGCACCACTATAACATGGCCATTGTTGGCGATAGTTACTGAGTTTTTTTTTTTTTTTTTTTTTTTTTTTTTTTTTTTTTTTTTTTTTAGTAAGTGAGGCATTTTTATTGGTGTGTTATATAAATTTTAGTTGAGAAAGTGTTTATATTATAAGAGTGTTATAAGTTACGGGAGACTTTCTTACGAGAACCATCTTATCTGCGAGAACTGAGAGAACCACAAAAAACATGCATGCACGCCTTTTAAAATACATGCAAATCATCAATAATCGTAATTATCCACCTATGTTCTTCAATATCATCATAAACTCATCCTCTTTTTTCAGAAAAACCTTACACACGGCCGCAATATTGTCGTTGCACGCCTTATAAGAACATACATGCACACCTTCAAAGAAAAATTTTGTATTTCCAGTTTCTTATCAAATTCTTTAGAACAACTATGTTTTTTTTAAAACATATGTGTTGTTTTTAGAACATATGTGCAAAAATATAATTACTGAAGGCGTGCATGTATGTTTTTAGTGGTTCTCTCAGTTCTCGCAAGAAAGCCTTACTATAAGTTACATGTTGACGTAACGACACTAATATATAAAATTTGTAAGTGCTCACTATAACTTGCTCTCTATATGAAATATGAACTTGATATTGATATGTTAACAACTTACTTATGAAAACTCGCATTCAATCATTTTACGTACCTAATTTTCACAGCATTCATCTAACTTACTTGACTATATGTTAAGAGTGAGGATCTTTTATGTGATAAGAGAAAAATGTTTTCTGACAATTCATCATTTTATTAATTAATAGCATAGCTCAATTGTAAAATCGAACCCTCTTATTGATTCACAAAAGTCAAATTAAATTAGTTTGATTAAACTTTTGATAAATTTTGATGGAGATATTTTATGACAATTTATTTATTTATTTATTATTTTTTTTTTCTAAATTTCAGGCATAAATGTAAATAAATATTATATTTTGATTGGTTAATAGAATTTACAACAAACCTTAAACTTTTAAAAAGATATTAACCTTGAATCTAATTTTATGGACTTAAGTGTAACATCTTTAATTTTTATAATTTTTTAAAAAAATATTCATTTTACAAAAATTCCATATACTTTGAACTTTTTCTTCATAAACAGCAACTACTACTATTATTATTATCGGTGTTTAATAGCCCGGATGTACACGGGTCAAAAATTAGGTACGGATAACGATAATTTAATTTAATTGTAATAAAAAAAATCTGTAGATACACGAGATTATAAGTATCAAAATGAAAGCATAACTCATAAGTACACACCAACCAATTTGGTTAAAATAAAATTATTAGTCGTATTTATAGCATGAACCCCACGCATGCAATATCACATTTACAAAACATTAAACACTGTCAAATTCTTATATTTTTGTATATTAAACAAAAATTTTAAAATATATTTGATTAATGTGTAAACTGTGTGCGTATACGAGACTTATAACTACAACAAACAAGTTTTTTTTTTTTTTTTTTTTTTTTTTTTTTTTTTTTTTTTTTTTTTTTTTGGGATAACAAGCCAAAATATGTAGCTTATAGATGTTTTCCAACGATTGAAGTTGGATACATTAAACAAAAAAACGAGCTTTAACATACTTGTTTATGATAGTAAATGATTGACCTTTTAGCCATGCTAGCTTTTGCTAGACCGAAAGACTTACATTATGGTGATCAAGCTAGGGCAGCCTCTTATGATTCTAACTTGGTACCAATGATGAAAGACAATGCATTTCCCTTTCAATAATACCTTTATTTTGCCTTTCCAGTTACATATACTGTTTTTAATTCACATATATATGGTTTTAAAAACCTTAAAAATCTTTACAGTTGCATCTTGTTAATGATCAGTACATGCAATTCTTTTCAGATTTTTGAAGTTGTTATTGTAAAAGTAATGTTATTGGTTTTAATTATGTTATCGTTTCTTTTTAATGGTGTTACACAATTTACCTGTCTCACACCGATCATAATTAGAGGAGTCATACGTTATACATATATACGTACGTACATACGTTCGATTAAAAATTAATTAGCGTGCTTTAAGGTTATTAGCAAACAATCAAACACCTAATGCTTGATGGTGTACATTCATCATCATACTGTCTAATGTTTTTGCACGCGAATCTTTGACCCCAAACGGGAATAAGCATAAATATATGTTTTCACCCCAAATATTATATTCATGCCAACTATGTTAATCATGGTATGATGAATTTAGTGATGATCATAAAAATTTAATAGGAATATAATGATTTATGACAACAATAGTAATGATTGAATAATTGCTTACATTTTCTTAGTTTTTCAGTTTCTTAAACATAATGATTTAAATATCATGTTCTTACCAAGACACAGAGGCGAGAGCTGGATTAATTGAAAAAACCCTCTTCTTTAGAGACAGAGAGGCGAAGGTTCGATCCTCTAGAAGCAGCCTCTTTATTTTCGGATAAGGATAAGACTGTCTACATCACACCTCTTTCATAGCTCGTGAAAGACAAAATTGAGTACCGTTGAATTTTAGTTCAACCAAGACTATTCAATTTTCAAAAAAGAACTGGCTCGATACCATTTTTATAGTTATGATAACTTATAGTTAATCGATGTCCAATTAAACGATATTGTCTATAATTCATTTAAAGTATTTTGGCCGGGTTAATTTCATTCTTTGTCTTGATTTGTCCCTAGATCATGAAATGAGCTAGCTCCGTTGAATAAACTGAAAAAATGAACATTCTCCGTTAAAACATTGTAAACCCCGTAAGTGTATTGTATTATTAGCTAATATATCTGTTGAGTACGCATATTGTGAAACTCTAATGGACCCAAACTCATAATCAAACTTGGACCATATTTATCGTCTATAGTTACCACACATGTTTTTTTATGTTGTATTGGAACGACACAAGTATCTTTCTCATCAAGGAAAATGTACCCTAGACAGATCGATAAAACGAAAGACATTTATCATTTGAGGGTGAAACATTTGGAATGAAAATGAAAACACGAAAGAGAGTAAATGATAAAAACAAATTAGTGGGGCTAAATTTTTACAAAGAAAAAGTAGAAGGTGACTCATCAAGGTGCACACACTTGCCCAAGATATGAATCTAGGCATCTAGCTATCAAATAATCCTACAAAGGTAGCTTCCAAAATCCATCTCATAAAGAAGATTTATATATGTCCCCATGTTCATCTTAATACTTACAAATTTTAACAACTCCAAACTCAAGATTATTAGCTACACACCCACTTCAATGTTCAAACACTATATATTGCCTTTTTTATTGGCAAGTTGGACTAGTTTTTATATGACATAAGAAAATAAACGAGCAATATGCATGTTAACCCACCTAGCAGACCTACCTAGCCATCGTAAATTGGGAGCACAACTCGCTGCAAGGATAAGTAAAACGGGTGACGAAGCTTTTGGCGATGACAACATGTCTTCGTAAAAAGTTGCTAAAACAAGAAAATTTTCGAGTCCCAGACTTTGACTTTGTCAAAAAAAAAAAAATAAATAAATAAAAATAAGATTTGACTAAAATTTTTGACGAGTACATGTCCTCACCAATAATTTTTGACGAGTGCATGTACTCACCAAAAAGTCATTTTTTTACTATAGAGTAAACCAAAGACTTCAAATGTTACAATCTATCATGTATTAATAAAGTGCTAATTACTAGATAGAAAACTTGTGTTTGTCGATGAGGATTGGTTACCACTAAAACCAAATGTTGATAATGATCCAAGTCCTGTGAAGTGACAATGCTAAAACCCCTACTAGTGCGAGCACATTGAAATGAACGTATGATTGTGTCTCGCTTACGAATCAAACAAATTCGGTTCCAGGGAATAAGGCGTTGAATTCTAAGATGCCTAAGGTGGTACCTTTCGAGGTTAATAAGGGTGTAAGAGGGGTAGAAGAGCTGGTTTTTCCTGCCCAAGTTTCATTTGCAAGTAAGGTTGGTGCTAGTACTACCACTCGAAAGGCTAATTTTCACACGCTTGATACGGGAAAACCTCTTAACGAAAAGGCTGAGGTACATATTCCTTTGTCTTCAGTCTTGTATGCTAATTCTAGGTTTGAAAACAGCTTATTCGGGTATTTTATTGGTAAGAGAGTTGCACTTCCTGTTTTGGAGAACTACGTTAAGAATTCATGGAAGAAGTATGGTTTAATTTATGCTATGATGAACTCAAGGGCTCATTTTCTTTAAATTTTCATTAGTTTACGGATTTAATGGTATGTTCAAGAATGGACCTTGGTTTATTCACTTAATTCCCATTATTTTGAAGAAGTGGTCTCCTATGACAAGTTTGGTAACAGAGTATTTGGGTTCTATTCCTGTTTAGGTTAAACTTCATGGTATACCTATTGCTGCGTTTATTGAGGATGGGTTGAGTGTCATGGCTACTAATCTAGGTACTCCTATCATGCTTGATGCGTACACAAGTGCTATGTGTATGTAATCATGGGGTCGTTTTGATTATGCTTGTGCCTTGATTGACATAAGGCTGATCGGGAACTCAATGACAAGATGGTCATTGTTATTTCGTGTTGGGAGGGTAATGGGGAAGTGTTGCATACTGTTCGTGTAGAGTATGTGTGGAAACCACCTAGGTGTGGTTTTTGTATGGTGTTTAGCCATGATAAAAACCTATGTCTTAAACATGTAATTTCTGATTTAAAAAAGCAAGCAGTCAAGAATAATGTTGGTTTTCAAGCTCATTCGAGAAAGGTGTTTCATGGCATTGAAGTTGGTAATGGGTCGAAATAAGCCAAAGAAACAGGTTTACAAACCTGTGTCGAAGAGTCGGATACTACCAATGTTTGTAAGGCTAAGATATCAGAAGTGGCTAGTTCGAGCAGGGTGAATATTGTGACACCGAATCCCTTTGATGTTTTTAGGGAGATGATCCTAGTGTTATAGGTAGTTCACATAATGATGGGGCTGATTTGATTACAAGTTGCAATAAGGAAGCTAAATTGGCTAGAGATGAAAGTGATTGTGAGGTGTAGGGCTGAGCATCGGGCCGATCCTGACCCGCCCGACCCGATCCCGACTCATCCCGAAACTGCAAGCCGAAAAATCCTAACCGAATCCCGACCCGAGTCTAGTTCGGGTAATCCCGAATCCCGTCCTGACTCCCGAAACGAAACCGGTTTGTATGTTTTTCTTTGTAATCTCGAGTCTGTCCCGACTCCCGACCCGACCCGAGTCCCGACAAGCTGAAAAACCCAAACTGAGTCCCGACCTAAGTATGGTCGGTTCGGGATTTGGGACGATTCGGGATGTCGTGATCGGGACGATTTTCGGGTGTCGGTCGGGATTGCTCAGCCCTAGTGAGGTGATTGAAGATGTGAATGAAACGGCTAGATTTTAGGCATCTAAAAAGTCTATGGTTGCTAGTTCTTCTAAGAGATGAGGTGGAAGTGGAAGTGGGGAAAAAGCTTATATGAGTGTTAGAAGGAGAGTTACGGTAATGATCCCTATGATGATGAAGAACGTGATGAGCTTTACGAAGCTCAACTGACATTCTATGATGTGTTTGATATAAAGATTCGTTATAAATCTAGACGTTCATTGGTTTATATTTGGTTATTGAGTCAAATGTATTCTAGTATGTAGTTGACTTTTCTTTTTGTGAGATAGAAGTGTCTTGTTATTTTAGCTTTATCGTCTATATAATGGCTAAAATGTAAGATTTTACTCACATTATTTGTAACTAAATGTTTTTTTTTTTTGAGTAATCTAATATGTGGTTTACTTTTAAGTCTTTTCATGTAAAAAGAGACAAAATCAAGCCACATATTGACAGCCGCCGCCTATAGAAAAATAAAACAAGACCAAAAATATAGACACTACAAGGAAAGGGAACACTGGCTACGAATTTTAGCGAACACCACTACGGCACTACACGACAAAATTAACACCAAAAAAAGTTGACCTTGACTAGCTTTAATTTGGCTGTTACTGTTCACACTCATTTGGCGAGGACATGTCCTCTCCAAAGACATTCCTCATAGTTTGACCATGCCACGCTGGATAATCACGTTTTCACTAGGCGCGGAATTTTCCCGGGTAATCAAACGGCGAGGACATGTCCTCGCCAGTTAGTTGACCGCATATTTGACCTTGATTAGAACTATAATCACCGGATTAACATTTTTTGCTTTGGGTCATTAGGGAGGACACGTCCTCGCCAAAGACAAAGGTCAAAGTGAAAGCCAAAATTTTGACTTTTTGGTTTAACGTTTTTGGCTCTAAAATTTCCGGCTAATCTTTTGGCTCAAAATTTCCCACTCTCAGTTTTTACTATAACATGTTAAATGGATGAGTCGAGTTGCTATAGATATGCGTAACATGTTAAACGGATGAGTCGAGTTGCTATGGATATGCATAGCATGTTAAACGGATGAGTCGAGTTGCTATGGATATGCATAGCATGTTAAACGGATGAGTCGAGTTGCTATGAATATGCATAACATGTTAAACTGATGAGTCGAAGTGTTATTGATATACATAACATGTTAAACGGATTAGTCGAGTTGTTATGGATATGCATAACATGTTAAACGGTTGAGACGAGTTGCTATAGATATGCATAACATGTTAAATGGATGAGTCGAGTTGCTATAGATATGCGTAACATGGTAAACGGATGAGTCGAGTTGCTATGGATATGCATAGCATGTTAAACGGATGAGTCGAGTTGCTATGGATGTGCATAGCATGTTAAACGGATGAGTCGAGTTGCTATGGATATGCATAACATGTTAAACGGATGAGTCGAAGTGTTATGGATATACATAACATGTTAAACGGATTAGTCGAGTTGTTATGGATATGCATAAGATGTTAAACGGATGAGTCGAGTTGCTATAGATATGCATAACATGTTAAATCACTAGTACAAAGACAACCTCCGGCGTCGACTTTTTTTTAACCGTGCCGACGTAATGACGTCGGCAACATACCTTCTCAACGTCATGTCGTCGGCAGAAACTAGTAGGCAACGTCCCTACCGACGAATAACGCCGACAACAGTGTGGGACCCACAAGATTTTTGGTCAAACGAATGGGGGTGTCCGACATTTTGTTACCGACGTCAGGTCGTCGGGAATGTAATAATTATTTAACGCATTAATTAGATTAACTTAATTTAGTCAACGAAAGTCAAATTTTTTTGTAAATGGTGCCGACGACATATAGTCGGTAGAGTTTGAAATTAGTCAACACGTGCGTTATTATGCCGACGACTGGTAGTCGGCACTGTTTGAAAATAGTTAATATGTGTATTATATTTCCGACAACATATAGTCGGTACCGTTTGAAATTAGTTACCATGTGCGTTATTATGCCGACGATCTGTAGTCGGCAACGTTTGAAAATAGTTAATATGTGTATTATATTTCCGACGACATGTAGTCGGCAAGAAGTTATACTGCAGCTGCACAGCAGCCTGCGCAGCTGCCCTGCCCAGATTTTTGCCGCAAAATTGTGCAGCAAAAATATACCAATTCCAGTTTCATGTCCTGCTCTCATAACAACACATTCCAACACAAAACAATAGCTAAAACAACTATAAAGTTTATAACGGCTAAAACGGTTATATATAACCACTAAACAATTAATAAACTTTACAAAACGGCCATAAACTTTATAACACCCTCAAAATACATCATAAAGTTTACAAAACGGGTGTTATAATCGCTAAACGTAGCTACTATATCTACAAATGTTGCAATATCCTAAGTGTTCAAAGATAATAAGATTGGGGTCGTCCGGACATAGTTCCAAAGACAAAACAACACAAAATAATACCTCTACAGCCCATCGTCGTCATACAGCCCCTCGTCGTCATCCTGATCATCATCAGAACTCCCGCTGCGAGAGCCACTCCCGCTGCCAGAGCCACTCTCGCAGCCTGAGCCCTTCGCGGGAGCGCCTGCGCCGCCTCCAGCTGCATGACGAGAACCACTCTGGCTAATAAACGCCTCCCATGTTGGGTTTGTCGAGACAGAACGTGTCAACAACTCAAGCTGCTTCTCAGTTTTCTTGGCTTTCTTTCTTTCTTTCTCCTTCTCTTTCTTAGCTTCATCCACTATCGTTTTAAATTCATCAATCTTCTCCTGAGCTTCAGCAAGCTTCCTGTCAAGCTCGGACGTACCTATAAACGAAATAATCAAAATTAAAAAACGGTCATTTCAATACATAAGATTATCCAACATTAAATACCTATAAACGAAATAATCAAAATTTAAAAACGGTCATTTCAATACATAAGATTATCCAACTTTAAATACCTGGTGGAGCTGGAGGCGGCAAGTCTACCCGTGGCCTCTTCAAGAAGGGTACCACCTTGCCGACGCCGGGTATATGGCCACGCTGCTTGCCCCCGATTACCCGAGCAAATATCTCCTCCTCCGTGAGGCACGGCTCGTCTGCCGGCATATCGGATCTAGGCTCCCGTAGTCGGACCATCTCTTCCTGTGTAGTTGAAAAAAAATGAGAAAATTAATATATTAGTCGGGTTAATTACTAGATTATGTTTCAATAAATCACTAAGTGCGTGTTTGAAAAAAAAAATAAATAAATAAATAACGATACTTACAAACCGAGCACGAGCCTCGTCCTGCAACCAAACACCATTCTTGAAGTGGGTGTCAAGATAGGTATCGAACATGGACGGATACCGGTGGTCCTCGCTGTTCTCGAACTGTATAAATATATACACATGCATATAGGATGAAACAAATTAAAATGACTAATCAAACACCATATATATTTTATTTAGTATAAATACTTTTAATTAATATATTATTAAAATTAAATAATCTTATAAAAATAAAATGTGTCTTACATATTCGTGTCGAGATGCGGCAAATGATTTCGAACCGTGGCGGCTGAGAATCTTGTTCTTCTTTCTATTCTCTTTGTTCACAGCCGATCGTGTCTGGGCCTTCTCCGTCATGTACTTGTTGACATACCTGTTCCACTCAGCCGGCTCCAAGTTCGGAGGAGGATTTCTTCTGATCTCGTCCACTCTCGCAGCCCCACCCTTTCTCGTAAAGTAATCACGTTTCAGATCATGTTTATTGTCACGGTATCGGGTGGCGAAATATGCTGTGAGCGCCGACCGAATGGTCTCACACTCCGGTCTGGTCTTGTGGCGCTCCAAATTGAACATACGCTGCAATCAAATATAGTTAAAATTAATATAAAGATATAAATAAATAAAAAAATGTTAATAAATGTACACATTCAAATAATTAAATATAGAGATATAAATAAATAAACAAATTTAAATAAATATGCACATTTAAATAAATAAACACGGTAACATAACAATATATATAAAAAGAAAATGAAATAACTGACCCCGACGCTTGGAAGGAAGTTAGCCGTCAGCTCCGGTTCTATATCGTACCAGGAGTCATAGTGTAGCGGCAGCTGTCGAATGAGCTCGCCGACGTAATTGCCAAACCATGCTTGGTTCGGGCCCACATGAGTGTAAGTCCCCTTATCACCAATCTCAAAGTCAATAGACTGTAGGCCACGAAGTCTCACGGCAGCCTTGAGCTTCACATTCTTATTTTCTTCGCGTGGTCGTTGCCTACCGCCATTCTGACCTCCCCTACCCCTGCCTCCCCCCCTGGCCCGACCTCCTCGGCGGGGTCGCCCTGATCCTGCAATTGGAGTGAGTGAAAACGTCATAAAGTAACTTATATAGATATATGTATATATATATATACACATATATCTATATATATACATAATATGTGTGTATATATATATATATATATATATATATATATATATATATATATATATATATATATATATATATATATATATATATATATATATATATATATATATATATATATAATCTAGAAATTCTTACCACTAGCACGGTGTCCGCCCTCAATCTGACGGGTAGGGGAAGGTGGTGGATCATCGGCACCGTCACCACCATGACTCCGTGCAACTGCTGCTGCCATCTGTAAAAGTACAAGTTGAGTAACATATAGAAATTCGGGAACAGATTAACATAAGCATGCACACATTCAAATACATACACATTCAAAAGAAATATACACTTTTAAACAATCCATAACAATTTCATTAAAATAAGTGTCGTTTTACAAGTTACATTTTAAGATCAATCTGCACAATCAAAATCACTATCATAAACAACATTAGTCGCAACTTCAACTTCATCATCAGAATTGTTTGCGACTTCATTATCAGAATATGCTAAATCATAAGGATCGTCGTCTTCATCATCAATAAAATCATCGTCGTCATCAACAGGAATGATTTGTGGTGGTGGTGCCTCAACTAACGTTGATTCACCATCGATATTTAAGGTTCCAGGTTCCAAATCATTCAAATTAGCAGACAGTTGGAGATCGGATGAGTTGTTGCCATGTATCACATCATCATCGTCTTCTACCACGATGACATCCCAGATTGTGTTGTGATTTACTTCTTGGACGACCTTCCAATGGAGTGGTCGTCTGGCAGGATCTTCAAGGTAGAAGACTTGTTTTGCTTGTGTTGCGAGAATGTAAGGTTGATCTTCGAACGCATAGCTACATGCCAAAATTTGTGTCATGTTGTTTCTAGTGGTAAAACGTTGGACTCTACGGTTTTTGTTGCTTAAGTCGAACCACTTAACTCGAAACAACACAACTTTGAACTGGGAATATGCGAACTCCAGAATTTCTTCTAGTTGACCATAATACATTTCTCCCTCCTTCTCACCAGGTGAACAAATTCCGCTGTTCTGAGTTGTACGTTTTATATCGCGGCTGTGTACGACAAACCTCACACCGTTGACTACGCAAGAGTTGACTGAGATTGGGGTCGGTGATGGTCCACAAGCCAAAGCGAATAAGTCGGGAGTACAGCTTGGGTCATCGGCTATGTAAAGTTTACGGATCTATGAAAAAAGATAAGAATAGATGGAGATGAGTAATAGTCGTTATTTATACATGGAAATACATACAATAAGTTTACCTTCGTCTCAAACCAGCTCGGAAATGCTTGTTGCATGTCGATATTAGGAAATTCGCTGAAAATGTTCATGATATTAGAATAAATCGAAAAGATAACTTAGGAAACAGAAATTTCAAAATATAAACGCATACCTCTCGAACTCGTCCATGTACTTGTCGATCTCAGGACTGTTGTGAAGTACATACCATATCACTCTCTTCATTTCTGGGAGACCTAACTTAATCAATGTCTCTTTACCAGAATTGGTACATAGTGATCGGAACACCTGGAAATCACTGGTTGGGCGAGGACGGTACTGAGATGCAGCGGGATGATTAAATTTTGTCCCAACACCACGAAAATAACGAGAACAGAAAGTTAATGCTTCATCTGCAACATAACCCTCCGCTATTGAACCCTCCGGCTTAGCTTTATTTCGGACATAGTTTTTAAGCTTCTTCATGTATCTTTCAAATGGATACATCCACCGGAATGAAACAGGACCGCCTTGAATAGCCTCTTCAGGTAAATGCATAACCAAGTGAATCATAATGTCAAAAAAAGCAGGAGGATATATTTGCTCGAGACTGCATAAAATACTGATCAACTGGTCTTTAGCTTTCTCAATGTCTTTCACCATCAAAGTTCGGGCGCAAATTTGCTTAAAGAAGAAACAAAGCTCGATCAATGGTGTATAAGTCTGTGCGTCCAAGTATTGCTGAAGTCCATAAGGAAGTAACCGTTGCATTATTATATGACAGTCATGAGACTTCATGCCCGTTATATTGTTATCATCTTTGGTCACTTTTGACTTGAACTTGGATCCGAACCCATCCGGTAGCTTAACTGTTTTGATGTATTGACAGAAGAGTTTTCTTTTATCGGGTGTGAGGGAGTACTTTGCATGAGAATTCGAGCACTTCCTGTTTTTTTTGTTTCCGAGCCACAACTCCTGTCGAATGCCCAGAGCTTCCAAATCTTGTCTTGCCTTCGCGGTGTCTTTAGATTTGTCATTCATTAACAAGGTGTTCAAGATACTCTCCAGCACATTTTTTTCGATATGCATGACATCTAAATTGTGTGGTAGAGAAAGAAAAGACCAATATTTAAGATCGTAGAAGATAGACCGTTTAGTCCAGTTCAGCTCGTCATCATGATTACGTTTTATCTTCCCACCCCCATAATCCGGATGTTTCCCCGGCACACGTGTGGGCAATTTCGCAAGTTGAGTCAAGATATCAACTCTGGTATCTTTTCTAGGAGGCTCTCTATGATCGGGTTCACCACTGAATGTAGTATCGTCCCTCCTCCATTTATGGTTTTTTTTAAAGAATCTTCTATGACCAACATAAGCTGTTTTGCTTATCACACGCGTAGCCGGAGTGTCTACTTTGCATGTAGGGCAAGCGAAGTAACCTTGCCCTTGCCAACCAGACAAACTACTTCGAGCAGGAAAATCATTGATGGTCCATAAAAACATCGCTCTCACGTGGAATTGAGTGCCTGTAGCAACGTCCATAGTCAGGATACCTGGTTTTTTCCATAATTTCACAAGGTCATCAATCAAGGGCCTCAAGTAAACATCGATGTCCTTCGCCGGTGATTTAGGGCCAGGAATCAACAACGTCAACATCAAAGAAGTCTCTTTCATGCATAACCACGGAGGCAAGTTGTATGCTGTTAATATAACCGGCCACATGCTGTAAGTCTGACTAAGGTTTCCGAACGGATTGAAACCATCAGCAGCCAACCCTAATCGAACGTTTCGTGGTTCTATAGCAAAATCTGAATATTTATTGTCAAACTTCTGCCATGCTTCACCATCAACCGGGTGTTGCATCTTACCGTCCGTAGACTTTCCAGTAGCATGCCAAGTCATATGTTTTGCAGTGTGAATAGACTTGTACAAACGTTGTAGTCTAGGAATGATAGGAAAGTAACGCAACACCTTGTTAGGAACTTTCTTCCCCGTTGTTTTATTGTCTTTCCATCTACTCGTTTTGCAAACCGGACAATACTCCAAATCTTCGTAATCAACCCCCCGATATAGAAAGCAATCATTTTCACAAGCATGTATCGACTCGTACCCTAACCCGACCTTTTTAAATGTCTTCTTTATATGATAGTATGACGGTGGGAGATTGTAACCTAACCTGGGCGGAAATACCTCCTGGAGAAATTTTAGCGTTTTGTTAAATGAAGTATCACTCCATTTACCGCTGACTTTGAGATGTGTAAACTTTGCCATAAAATCCTATGTTGTCATAAAGTCACAACCCGGGTACAGAGGCTGGTTGAAACTTGCAAGTAACTCTTCATACTCGTTACGCAGAGGAGGTGTCGCTGCTTGAGTAGGCTCGTTACTTGTCTCGCCAATATTTCCGTGAGTCGGCTCATTATTCGAAGGAATATCAAGAATAGCATTTTGATCATTATTCGGAGGAATATCAAGAATATCATTTAGGCACGCACCCATGTCACTCATCTCACGTTGTGTTGTGTTATCAAGAATAGCATTTTGATCATTATTCGGAGGATCCGGTTCACCGTGATCCTTCCATTGTGTATAAGTTGGGTCCCACCCATTTTGATCTATGTGGTTTTTAAGACCTTCGAGAGATACCCATGGAACATTACAACAACGACGACACGGACATTTTATTTTTCCGGAATTATTCAATAACGGTTTGCAATGATGGAGGAAGGCGGCAAGACCATCAAGAAATTCTTTTGAACCACGATGATCTATACGGGTCCAACTCTTATCAATTATCATAACTGCATTTTTATGATGCAATCGGTTATTATATGCACTTAATTAATGATTACGAGTTGTTTTGTTCACCTAGCGTAACTATGGAAGGCAATCCTAACCCACTCTTTGAATGATTCGTCCCATATATGAATCTGTATAACTGATTTACTATTTGAGAAAATTTTGGCAGCATTTCCCCTCAACTCCCCAAATATGTGCATTAAGATGGACATATTCGTAGGAGTAAAGGAGAAACACTGTCGAAATAATCTCAAATAGTAAATCAGTTATACCCATCCATATCCTAAATGAGACAAAACATTCAAAAAGCAGTCCCAAACAGGGGATTTTCCGAAATTAATTTCTAATAAATTAATTCCGGACAGGTTTTCTATAGGATGATTAACTTCGGACGGGGACTTTCTGAAATTAATCACTAAAATCCTAAAACATTCACAAAAGTCTAACAATAGCATATATTTTAAGTTAAACAATTAAAATATAAACAATTATGAAATATAAGCCGAAAACAAGACAATATAAGCCGAAAACCAAACAATTAAAGTTAAACAATTATATAGTTACTAACAAGCACACTCTAAAATCACACTATTTTTTTTCTTTCTTTTACTAGTTTAATATTTGCAACCTTCGGAATATCCTACTTAATACATACCTTGGTTGTGTCGTTAAAACCAACCAAAAAACTAACCAAACGCAATATCCTACTTAATACTTAATCCGTAAACTAATACTTAATCACATTTCACAATCCGCAACAATTAATCCCTTTTATATCAAAACCTAATATACTAAACTACAACAAAGCATAAAAATGAAAAAAAAAAAAAAAAAAGGAATACATACTGTCTCGGCTGTGGCTCGGCTGTGGTATCGGTTGTGGCTCGGCTGTGGTATCGGGCTATAATAAAAGAGAGCAACAATTAATATATATCAAAAGTTTAAACAAAAAACTGTTGTCGGCGACATGTCGTCGGGATACCAAAAGTTAATAAAAAAAAATAAAACGAGGTACATTACCTGCTGTCTTGGCTCTCACCCTCGGCTCTCGCTCTCGGCTCTCACCCTCTTTACCTGCTGTCTTGGATAATAACAAAAAATAAACAAAAATTAAAAAATTAATAAACAAAAAATAAATTAACAATAATAATAAAAAAAAAAATTAACAACAATAATAACAATTAAATTAATAATAATAACAAAAATTAGAAAAAAAATTTACCTGCTGTGTGGTGTTGAAGAAAGGAGGGTTGGGGAAGAAGAAGAATTAAACAAAGGAGGGGTTGGGGAAGAATTAAACGAATGAGGAGGAGGAGGAGGTGCACAGTGGTGCTATTGTGTGGAGCTGCGGTGAGGTGTGGTGTGGTGTGGTGTGGTGGTGTACGTGGTGTTGATAATCGCCGGAGGAGGAGGAGGAGGAGGAGGTGGTGTGGTGTGGTGGTGTTGATTATCCCCGAAGGAGGAGGTGGTAGTGGTGTCGGAGGAGGAGGTGGTAGTGGTGTTGATTATCGCCGGCGGATCGGAGGAGAAAAAAAGTTATAAGTTTTTTTTTTTCTAAGTGTTGACCCCAGATCTATTTTGTTATATCCTTTAATATTACCGACGACATGTCGTCGGTAAAGTAAATATATTTGTCGTTTCTAGTTTGGCGGGATGTACGAAATTTTGGTGAAAATTTTGGCGGTTATATTACCGACGACAAGTCGACAGTAATATTATAAATACTTTTTATAAAATTAAAAAAAAATTAAAAATAGTTTTATAAAATAAAAAAATAAGTAGTTAAATTTTTTATTTATTATAAATACTTTTAGAAAATTAAAATAAAAATAGTTTTATAAAATAAAAAATAAGTAGTTAAATTTTTTATTTATTATAAATACTTTTATAAAATAAAAAAAAAATTAAAAATAGTTTTATAAAATAAAAAAATAAGTAGTTAAATTTTTTATTTATTATAAATACTTTTAGAAAATTAAAATAAAAATAGTTTTATAAAATAAAAAATAAGTAGTTAAATTTTTTATTTATTATAAATACTTTTATAAAATTAAAAAAATAAAATAAAAATAGTTTTATAAAATTAAAAAATAAGTAGTTAAATTTTTTATGGTTATACACTAGATGATTAGCGAACGAGCCGAGATGTTATGGTTCTACACTAGATGATTAACGAACGAGCCGAGATGTTACGGTTCTACACTAGATGTTTAACGAACGAGCCGAGATGTTATGGTTATACACGAGATGTTTAACGAACGAGCCGAAATGTTATGGTTATACACTAGATGTTTAACGAACGAGTCAAGATGCAATGGTTATACATGAGATGTTAAACGAACGAGTCGTGATGCAATGGTTATACATGAGATGTTAAACGAACGAGTCGAGATGCAATGGTTATACATGAGATGTTAAACGAACGAGTCGAGATGCAATGGTTATACATAAGATGTTAAACGAGGAGTCGAGATGCTATGGTTATACATGAGATGTTAAACAAACGAGTCGAGATGCAATGGTTATACATGATATGTAAAACGAACGAGTCGAGATGCAATGGTTATACATGAGATGTTAAACGAACGAGTCGAGATGCAATGGTTATACATGAGATGTTAAACGAACGAGTCGAGATGCAATGGTTATACATGAGATGTTAAACGAACGAGTCGATATGCTATGGTTATACATGAGATGTTAAACGAACGAGTCGAGATGCAATGGTTATACATGATATGTCTCATCTCACTATATATCTCTCTCTACCTAACACCTTATCCTCACAATATAAACACACACACACACACACACACATACTCATCTCACTATATATCTCTCTCTCTATCTCTTTCTAGCAGTTTCTGTTTTCTGGCGACACCAGTATTTTCCGGCCGCCGGAATCTTTTTCTGGCCACCACCTTTTATCACCTCAACTTGTAGATCGGGCCACACCGGTCACGATTCAACCACTCAACCTCACAACCACAAACATACACTGTTATCATGGTGAAGAAGATGGCAGAATTTGAAGCTTTTCCTTGTCCTTGTGAACGAGGAGACGTGGTTCTGCGAGAATCGTGTAAATCTTATTCCCGTGGTAAACTATACTATGCGTGTCCTTTCTCGCAGGTGAACAATTACATATTTTTTTCTTTAAATAATTTGGTTAGTTGTTAAAAATAATAGTTTTTACTCTTTAACAGCCTGGGACAGACGACCATGGATGTAATTTTTTTTATGGAAGGAGGAACGACTCGCCAAAATGATGATCGGTTCTCTGGGAGGTTCAACATCAAGCGGTTCTGGATCTGCTCCAAAAAGGTGCTCAAACTGTCATAAAAAAAATCTTAGAATAAACTTGCTGGAGGCACAAAAACAGGTGTTGGAGGCACAAAAACAGGTGTTAGAGACAAAATTAAGGGTGCTGGAGGCAAAACTTGACATGGCAACGTATCCCAACCACGACCACGCATGTCAGTCGGATGCAATACTCCGTGACCTTGTCGGTGACATGGATAAATTTCATATGTAGTACTGTTATTGTTGTTGTTGTTGTTGTTTGCTGTTGTTGTTGATGTTTTTGATGTTTAATAAAATGTTGTTGTTGTTGTTGTTGTTTAATAAAATGTTGTTGTTGTGGAGCAATAATTAAAACTGAAGGAGCAATAATTATCAAACACAAAGGCAAACTGTTTATTTAAAACAAGCAAGAGTTCTTAACCACATGCATTTTCATACAGACTCAAACTAAACAACTCGACAATCAAACTAAACAACTCAATAACCAAAGGAAACAACTCAAACTAAAAAACTCGACAACCAAACGAAATAACTCAAACTAAACAACTCGACAACCAAACGAAACAACTCAAACTAAACAACTCGACAACTAAAACAACAGATCAAACGAAACAGCCTGTTTATTTTTTTTTGCGGCTACTTCCCGCTTTACTCGAACTCGCACCATCTTTTCCCTTCCTTGCTCTCATTTCCTTGATATGTGCAAACGTAGCTTCAAGATTTGTGATCCTATTTCCCAGATTATCAACTTTTGTTTCCAACGTACTTTCAGCTTCGTCGTCACCTCCAACAGCAACAACTTGAGCTTCAGCAGCAGCTTGAGCTTCAGCAGCATCTAGCTCGTCTATGTACTCTTTGTAGTACGGCTTTTTCCTACACCATTCGATAATCTTGTCTCTCATACACGGTTGAGCATCCTTAAAATCACCATATTCCTTATAAACTGAATGACCAAAAGTTAACATAACTTCATTAAAGAGGAGCTCGTGTGACAAGATTTTTGAGTACTCCTCTTCAACTGTGCAACCACGCCAAGTCATGTGTGTCTTGTAAGAATTGACGATTGAATTATTTGTGAGATGTGTAAAATGAGACGGAAATAATTTTGTGAAAATGTAAATGTAGATTTGTAAAATGAGACGGAAATGATTTTGTGAGAATGTATATAGGTAAAAAATGAGACGGGAATATATTTGTTAGGTTATATATAGCCTGAATTTTGGGAGAGATATTCCCGTCGACATGTCGACGGGAAAAAACGCGGGAAAATTCCCGCCCAATTATTGGCTATAATGTACACGCGGTTAAAATAAGTGCCGACGTCATGTCGTCGGCTTCGTTAAGGCGGGAAAAAACCCCGCCCAATTATTCGCTATAATTCACTAAAGGGAAAAACAAAAATTTTGACTCAAATTGTTGCCGACGTCATGTCGTCGGCGTTTTTAAACTAGGGGCTATTAATTATTAATCATTGGTTAATCCCACGCTAACCACAATTATTTGTGTATTTATATATCACCGACGACATGACGTCGGCACGTGTTTTGGCGGTCAAATTCCCGCCTTTTTTTTCACCAGGTTTATCAATAGTCAAACATGTTGTTATTATACCGACGACATGACGTCGGTATAATTCTAGATTAAAACTTCAACGCAACCTTGTCTGGGTCAAGCCAATTTTTTGTCGTTTAGCGTATGGTGCCGACGACATTGAGTCGTCGGCATTGTGCTCGTCGCCTGTTCTCCTGATTCTTGTAGTGAATGATGAGTCGAGTTGCTTTGAAAGAAAAGTCCTCTCCAATATGGTCGAAAGTCGTTGTGAGATTTAAATTTTATATCAATAGCATTTAAAAAAAAGTCCGGTTTCTGAAAAATTAACATCATGCTGCAATAATCAACGTGGGTCTCATGATCCCCGGAACCCACCGTAGTAGCGTAGTTTCATTTTTTTTGTGAATGGTAAAACGAAATACAATATTGATCAATCATTTGAACTACTACACTCTTTATTTAATTTACTTATTCAAAATACGTTTCAATAATAAATTTTTTTAGCCATATGTTACAATCTTCACGAGAAACCAATGAAAAGTATATAAACTTTGATGACTCTAGTGGATCGAAAGCATCGAGTCACGACTACACTAGCAGGACCATTGATTCCAAATATAGCTACGTTACGTGTGGCCGTGTGGATGTGAGACAATGGACCCAAGATCGACACTGATTACACAGAACCCATGCTCATGTAATGTCAATTATAGAAACACCATGGACTCCTTGACTTGAATTTCATGATATTTTGTGTGTGAATATAATTCAAGCTAGCTAGCAAGTGATCGATCACCAGATAACTTGCATGATTGAGACTGTACATTGGTCGCTTGTCGGGCTGCCATGGTGCTCAACCGACCATATCAATCCGGCCGGCCAGGTTTTGGGCACGTAGCTGACATGTCCAAATTTATTAGATTTGAATTTATTACTGTAGTTTGAATATGCATGCATGCATGGAACACATTAACCCTACCATTTATAATTTAATATGATTTATCCCTTAGAATATATGCCTAGGGGTTGAAAATGGAGTTATGCCCATGGACGGAACTTAGAAGGGACGAGGGGGGTTGCGGCCCCCCTAAAACTTTTGATCCTATATACATTTTTTATATATGGTTCTAGTCATTTTTAATACAAAAATTTCATCGTAGTATATATCGGCCTCCAAAAATAAATACTTTTCAAGTTGGCCCCCCTCCAACTGTAAGAATCATATTTAAACTACAGTATTCATCAATATATACTACAGTAATAAACCCTACCTGCCATTTATATATGGTAAACCCTAACGAGTACTCAGAGTTCTACTATACAGGTAAAAAAACAGTTACATAAGTTATTGAATTTTTTTCTAGTGCGTGCACCATATAAAATAATCGAGTTGAGCTAAGTCGACCATGAAAGTATGGAATCGGTTAAACACCACCTTTAACACAACCTTTAAGACTATGTGTAATGGTGTTTCATGAAACGTGTTATCCCCCTTTTGAAGACATATATACGCCTCCCCCGTTACAACCTCTCCCCAAAGACGCATTGTCCACACACACCTCAAAATGTGAGAAGTAGGTTTTGGCATGTTGGTCGTGTGTCTGAGTTGTAATTATGTGAAGTATATTTGTGTAAAAGTGAGTTATATTTGGATGGTAAAAAATTAATTTGACAGTAATGTTCGCGATCATCATTACATCAGCCTAAGCAGCAAGCATAGTACACAAACATGCATGTGTAGTTGCTTAACAAGATTTGATCTTGTACAACGATCGAATACATAACATAGGGAGTACGTGCGAAAATACCGTTTTGACGTACTTTCTACTTTTGACATCAAAAACAAGAAAGAACAGTCGAAGCTGACGTGGACTGTACTATCAACGTAGACAAAAGAGTGGGACCCACCATGAAAGAAATCATACGGTGGAAAATGGAACCCACATGTTTTTCACTGTAACCCCCTAGGTTAACACATAGTGGATCCCACATACAAAATCCACTTCATCCCCACGGTTACAATCCCTATTTAGCCCATGCTTGTCTCACATAACTACAAATATGCCACCATCAATTATTTATTCACCGATATGTGACTCTTCAACCAATAAGCTGGTTGTGAGTTTAAGACCACGCGTAATAAGGGTGCAAAGACCGAGTCTTGGACCACCCGGTACGTGTTGTTCTTATTATAGAGGGACCGCAACACGTGTCTTCGAGCTCAAAAATGCAAAACTTGGTTCTGTGGGGACCGAGTCGTGTAGTATGTGGTTTTGTGTGTGTGTGTGTGTTTTTGTGGGGTATATATGTGTTTAAGTAAGGTATATTCTTGTGGTGAAATTGGTTGTAGGGCTGAGCAAAATCAATCGAAAATCGAATCGAACCGACAAACCGAGCCAAAGAGTGGTCGAATCGAACCGAATCGACCTAATTCGTTTCGGTTTTCAGTTTTATATAATTATGGTTTTCTGTTTCGGTTTTACTCGGTTCGGGACAAAACCAAGAAAAATACACCTAAGTTGTCGGTTCGGTTTAGTTTCGGTTTCGCTAGGTTAACTTCAGTTGACGTTTTCCTCAAAATCGGTTTTTGGTTCTGGTATGATTTGGTCGATTCGGTTTGGGTTTGACCCATTGCCCAACCCTAGTTAATTGTCTTATTACACTAAGTTGGTGATGAAGTTGGTTTAGATAGAGAAAGCTGATGTGACGTTAAAATGACAGTGATGAATGCGGTCTTGGTGGCCTCTTATTACATCCGGCCTAAGTATCGAGTAGTATCGGGTTGAAACATATGTAAGATACTAGTACTATGTAAGAAAGTACATGGTTTAGCTAGTGGTTTACCTAGAAGCCTTTCAAAGAGTGCTCTTTTTGTTTGAAACTGCAAAGATTATGTCTTAACATTCAACTAAAAAAATATTACATTACAAATATTGATTAAAGGTATGCATACCTTGTGGGTCAAGCACGGATGGAACTTAGAAGGACCGAAGGGGACCTCTCCAAATTTTTTGATCTTATGTATATTTTATATTTTTTTATATATGATTTTAGTCATTTTTAATACAAAAATTTTAGCATTGTGTATATCAGCCCACCTAAAATGATTATTTTTCAAATTGGCCTCTTCACCAACAACGTTCAAGCTCCGTCCTGGGCTCAAGGGCAATGTTTAAAACCCTAAATTTAACCCGGCCAATTGAACAAGGAATCAATAGGATCGTGAAGCTGATTTTAGGCAAAAATACAGTTGAACTGGAAATTAGAAATTTAGCCGGGTCGATTAAAATACCAGGTTTTAAGACATTGCTAATAGTGTCCACCTTTGGTTTTAACTGTGCAAAAATAACAGCTTTTTAGTGAACTTTTGCGAATTTCTTAATTTTTTTTTTTTTTACTATTTTTTCAATATACAAAATAGTGCAAAAAAATGTCACAACCTGGGTTCACCCATTGATGTAGCCAGCCCACAATGGGTCCAAGCCACACGAGCTGGTCTGGGACACTGATTGAACCAATACCTTACACATTGTCTTGTAACTTTGACATTTTGTGAATAGTGGTTTGTTTATGTGTAGACATTGATTTAACCATTTCAACGAGAATGGGTCATATTCCCATTTGGTGAATGTTACAAAATCCTACAACATTTAGGACCACTAGCTTCCACTTCTATTCTTTTTATCTTATCTTACATTTTGTTTTACGTATCGGTAACGTCTTAACTGCATCCCTAATTTAAGTTTATAAGTTATGTAAAATTAAAATGTTATTTATGATAATATGTAAGTCTGCAAACAAATCAAGCTGACCCAATGATAAGGGCTTAACCTCTTAGGACGAAAGCTCCAAGAGGTCTTGGGTTCGAACCCTAGGGAGAAATTAATCCCCGGCCCCATTGGCCATGGAGGTTCACCTGCGACGTTTCCGAAATATCTAAAAGGGTATTTGCTCTGGGATTTGTCGGCTCACAATGTAGTCGAAAACCCAGATATAAAAAAATAAAAATAAAAAGTTATTTACACTAAAAGCTTGAAAATTGTTCATAAGTTCTCACAAAATAATGAATGTGCATTGTTGTATTTTCACTTGTTGATGACAGCCTTGTTTTGAAAATGATTATCCTAACACTATTGATATAGAGCTTTAAAAATTCATGATACTTGGACGTTATTGTTAATCCAGTGTGTCCTTTGGACGTTATTGTTAATCCAATGTGTCCTTTAGGGAATATAATGTATATGTTCTTTGTTATATGTGTTAAGAACAAATTAGTATACAGTATTTAGTTATAATTAAACTCATTAATTGGTGGCCAAACTTCCAAGTTAATTTCTCAAAATAGATGCATATTTGTAATCAAACTACATGTTTGATCCATTTTAAAAGACCCCAACATCCTACTCGAAAGTTCATTTTAGACAAAACTAACTTCCAATTTTAGGGACTAAGAAAGTCCAACATTTTGCTATCATTGGTGAACTACTATCAACCACTTTGTCTAAGTTTTGACAAGTTACCTAATCATAAACAAGTAAAGTAATAAGAACTTAATACGTAGTATAACTACTTTGACATGATTTAGACTTTTAACAACTTTAGCAGCTCCGAACATCCACCAAATCGTTGCCATTCGAGGTTAGATGATTTCGGATACACATAACTAGGGTGTGCAATTTCTGACCCGACCTGAGATCGACACGAAAATTAACAGGTTCGGGTTGAGTCTAAATAGGTTTCGGATTATGTTTGGTCGACCTATCTAACCTGTTTATTAAATAGGTCCGGTTTGAATTAGGTATAAGTTAAACGGGTCGAGTCGCTAACCTGTTTAATATTTTTTTCAAACATAAAAAAATTATATATACTTTATTATATGGGTTAAATGGGTCAAATGGGTCGACCCACAAACCTGTTTAACGCATGTAATTTGCCAACTTGCTTATATAAACAAGTTAAATGAGTCAACCCGAAACTCTTTTAACCTATTCAACCCATGTAATCTATTTAACTCGTCAACCCATATATTTATACGAGTTAAATATGTCATTTAATGGGTATGTGTAAACAGGTTACGGTTGACATGGATGAATAGAATATTTAAACATGTTAGGTTCGGGTTAAGGTTGAGGTTTTTTGATCCGCAAACATGCTAACCCGAACCCACCAACCCGAATTGCCACCCCTTACATAACACATTGTATATGATATTTGCAACCAAAACATCTAGGTCACATATAATAAATATTTTCTAATACATTAGTAACATACAAGACACATAATTAAGCTCAATTTGTTTTCTCAAACCTTTTTCAATCATGTGTGAAACTGCATCAACAATTAACAAATACTACGTACATACAACCATCAAATAAATGCAGTTTATACAACCTAAAATCAAACTTCTACAAACCATTCAAAAAGTCTTTAAAAAATATCAACATATGGACCATTCTCTTTAAAGAAATTTTCTAAAATTTATCACCTTTGACCCCATATTCATAAATGCATGAAAGGGTTACAACTAAGAATACCAAAGGCAGAGTTTTCAGTTGTGGCTACTATAAATTATCCACTTGTGGCCCTTGTATTTAGAAGAGAAAGTATATGAAATCTTGAAAATATATTATTATTCCTCCTTTTAGCACCTCTCTTCTTTATCTTTTCATCAACCTATATTATTTTTTTCTAAAAAGTAATTTGTTTGTAGACCCGTTTAACATTTTTGAAGCATTTTTCTTCTTAACTTTATGTTTTTTTAGGAGAGCCATGATTAAGGGCAATAAAAATCATTGCTAAAAATCATTTTGTACAAGATGACTCAAGGAAGGTGAGATATAATAATCCGGATCCTGACCCGGAACTCAATTCAAGATCGACCCGAAAAGGTAACCAACCTAGCTAGCAACTTCATCATTATTATTGATAAAGAAGAAAATAAATATGTGGTGGTGGGCTATGTTTTGATGTTTTAATGTGGTGTTTGATAATATATTTGATTTAATTGTAATAACTTTTTAAATAATTTTGGATAACACTTAGATATGTGTCATCCTAAAATTTATTACAGACTATGATTTTTATATTATCAAGCTCTATTTTTGCTTTTTCTATATTTATTATTATTAGGTGTTATACAAAAACAAATCGACATGACAACGTGACAAAACTAGGATTAAAAGTGACCGGATGCATAAAATATTTTTCTCAACTGTAATATAAAAGAAATAGTTGACAAAAAACTATGAGATCAATTGAGTTTAATAAAAAATGAGTTCATTTTTACTTATTAAATGAACTAACTAATAACTAAAAACGTACTCCGTAATATTTTAGAACAGAATGGATTTCACTAAATTCAATATATTTTATGAAAAATAACACTACGACTTGGATTATGTGACATCACGAGACCGCCCCTACTTTTATCCCTAATTTATGAAAAGTTTATTGGGTGGGTGTATATATGTTGAACTTATGCCTTGATAAGGCTAAAACATTGGCTAGATACATGCTTTAAACCTTTTATAGGCCTCTATTATGTAATAAAGGCTATACTTTTTCATCAAAATATGTAGGTATAATTTAATAATTTTCTCCATTTGCCTTGATGACCTTAAATAAAGTTTTTAATCTATTTGAAAATCATCTAAGATTGAATGCACTAAAAAGTGACACTATTCTACACATAAAGATATAAAGATATGCATTAAGTGTATATATCTTCAATTAGGTGTGTATATCAACTTTTATGATAATGACAATAATAAGATACACAACTTTGGAATAATGCATTTAAGTATATACTATTTTGAGAGTATGTATTTTCATAATGGTTCCTTATAGGAATTATATTGATCTTAGAACCCAAAAGAGTAAATACTTATATTCCTTTCTTCTTATTGTAATATTATTATTTTAAAAATTATATATATCTTACAAATAAGGTCGTTATTCGGATTAACCCAACTCGAACAATGCTATTCCAGTTTTGCATGTTAAAAACCTTTGCTCGTGCGCAACCCTAATAAGGGTTCGGGTTATTCAGGTTTCGGTTTGATCGGCTACGGATTAAGTGGGTTAATACTTAATAGGGTTCGGACACACCCGAGTAAACCATTATTATGAGAAAAGTGTGATTATTTTTTTAATTTTTAATTTATTTTTTTTTTAATATAAAGAAATATAATAAGAAAATTGAAATATTTCTTTTTCGAGTTAACTCAATGAAAGCTTTCGGATGTATGATAGAGAGGTGTTTGAAATTAAATAAAGAAAGTGATTACCTAGTGTGACAACCAAAATTAAATGATCAACAATCCATGAGTCACAAAACAAACCATAGATAGCGTCTTTTAGCTTTTTATATTGGTATACTAAGATGCCAAGTTGTTACATGTAAAATGACAAATTGCTAGGGAGTATGTTTTAGGAGAATATTAAGTGTTTAGATTCTATTCCGTAGCTTTCAGCGTTTAGAACTATAATTTCATTAATAATCATTTGGCTTGTAAATTTTCTATTCCATACATTCTACACTTTATAGTTATCACTACAACTCCTTATCAAACATAATTACAAAACAAGAAAGTCACTTGCAACTACAGAAAACAACCTCATTGATTAGGGCGCTCAACGAGTGAACGACGTCACCTCGTCGTCATCAATTTAGGGTTTTCTTCACCAATTACTTGACGGTGTCAGCTTATAGGCCTTGACGGCATTACCTGCCATATTTTTCATTTTTTTAAGATTATGTTTATCCGCTGTGACTGGTTACTATCAAATTTTGATTATTTATCAAGATATATATATATATATATATATATATATATATATATATATATATATATATATATATATATATATATATATATATATATATATATATATTTTAATTATAGTTTACACTCCGATTCGAGCTTTCGCGATTAGACCGCTCAAATTACGAGAGAGTATTAAGCAATAGAGTATAAGGTCCGAGCTCGTCTATAAGTTGAGTTCCATTAAAATTTTCTATGCATTGTAATATATAAATATACAATCAATAAACAAGATATCCCTCCGGGATTTATCATTAGTTTTGCCAAGTAACACATAATACTAAAAAAAGCCTAACAAAAAAATGTTTATAAAGCCAGTGTAAGGATCCAGTGAGAAGAAAATTTAAAACGAGAAAAATGAGAAATAATTATAACCACATATTTAAGATGCATCGACTTGAATTAGATGCATCTCTATTCATGTATATGCATCCCAATTAATTTCGAAAGTGGTTTTGAAGTGAAAAAGATACAAAGTACTACTAGCAACAAATTTGACCCGTAGAGGACGAAAAATACATAGGATTTTTCTAACTTGATGAAATGCATCCAATATACGTATATGCATCTAATTTTAGCTACAAAATATATTATGGTGCATCTAAAAGATTAAGGATGCATCTAATTCAAATTGATGCATCTCGAATGTGTAGTTATAGCTATTTCTCATTCTTTTCATTTTAAGGTTTCTTCTCATTTGATCCTAAATCTATAAAGCCAAATAAAGTCATAAAACAATCAAAGAAACACAACTTTCACACCACATATATATGTGGATGACATGACTACAATTTTTATAGTCATGTAATTGGTTACAATTGTTTATCAAAATACATTAAAAAAAAAAAAAAAAAAAAAAAAAAAAAAAAAAAAAAAAAATCAGGGACATACAGAATAACTCGGGAACCCAAAAAAAAAATAGCAGAAAATTGTAAAAAAATGGCTTGAATACAATTGTAGCTAATATATTTCTGTAATATAAAAAGTTTTAATACAAAATTATGCAAAGAACCAAGTAATAGTATATAAATGAACAAAGGGCATGAAACAACAATTATGAAAAAAGTAGGCGCAGGATAAGCACGTGTGACTCACTTTTCTCCCTCATTTTGCTAATGCACGCTGCCATATTTCACACACATACACATACACTCCACTGTCATACTCTGTTTCTCTGCCATTGAATGTTCTTCGCCATTTTCAAGGTTTCTTGTCCTTCTTTTTATTATTTCTTAATCTTTTATAAAGTTTGTTAGTTTAGTGTCTTTTGTTTACTATTATTATGTTGCATGATTTTTTTGTGTTTATTTTGTAAAAATTGTGTGTCAAGATTTTGGCTAATATCACTTTGGATTTTGATTTGATTTATGGGATTATGCTAAGGATTTTTATTTTATTTTTATTTTTTTATTTTTTTTTGGTGACAAAGTTCCTATATTTATGGGTTTTATTTGGTTTCAAGAATAAGTTTTTTTTTATATTTGTTTTCTTTTTGGTTCATGGTGGGATGGTGTCATTTGTTTAATTTTTGTAACATGCAAAACCCATATCAAAAGTTTATATGCTTTTTGAGGAATTTATGATAAAGTTCCAGGTTTTAAGGTTCTTGTTTATAACTTTTAAGACCCATGTAAAAATCTTCAAATTTTTATGATAAAGTACAAGATTTTATGGTTTCTGGTTGGTATAGTGGGGATATGATTATGAAAATGAAAATTTTACAATTTTCTGATGGTGCTCTGTTTTTGGTTAGTAATTTTTCTGCTATTGTCAATTTTTTGCAAAGTTCAAGACCCAAAAAATATTAGAAATTTCATATAAATTTAGGTGTTTTTTTTTTTTTTTTTTTTTTTTCACCAAATAAATTTAAAGTTGACATTTTAAGGGTGTAAATTTTGAAAAATTCAAGTTAATTAAATTCAACAAGTTTTGAAGACTTCATATGATTTTTGTGCAATTCTTAACATGGTTCACATTTTTATGTTCTTTTTTTCTTGAGGTTATGAAAATGGGAATTTTACAAATTTCTAACTTTCTAATAATTGTGCTTATTTTTTTAGCTCAAACCAACATTAAAATCTTGAAGATTTTATATGATATGATTCTTTAGTGTATTATTTAATATTTTGTATTTATGGAATTTTGCAATTATTATCTAACTGTGTTCTGTTTTTGGTTCATATGATACAGGTGAAGATTGATTGAGCTAAGTTCATTGTACTTAATCATCAAAGTAATGATACATTAGAACCATAAAAACAAGATAATTTTAGGAGGTCAACAACAACAAGAAAAAAAAACTTAGCCATGAAGTTTATGAAACTTGGTTCTAAGCCTGATACTTTCTACAATTCAGACTCAGTAAGGTATAAGTTCATCAAATTTATATTATTTTGTAATATCTTACATTGTACATATTTAATTTATATAATTTAATGAGTATATTCTATTACTTTGGTATTACTTCAGGTCAGTTTCCTCTGAAGTTTCTAGTGATCTTGTAGTTCAAGTCAATTCAACAAGATATATGCTTCACAAGGTAACATTTTATAATGGCATTTCATTTATTATTTATTTACTACTATTTTTATGATCTTCCTTAACTTCAACAAAAAGGGTTCTCATAATATTTGTCAAATAATGGAATAAAGTCCAAAACAGTTTAGTTTTTGGAGCTACAAATATACTAAAAGACTAAAATCAAGAACCACCTTTTATGATATATTTTGGGATAAAGGTTAATTAATTTTACAGTAATTTTAGTTTCTATGTTATTTTTGGCCAAAGTTATTAACATTTTGGTTAGCTGCAAAAGTATGACAAGTAGAAACATTTTATCATAGTGTATGAAATATTGAAATTATCTAATGTATGATATGATCTAATATCAGTTTTTGTTTTTCGATACAAAACAGTTTCCGCTTTTGTCGAAGTGTTTGAGGTTACAAAAACTTTGTTCTGAAAGCCCTGAATCAGGCCAACATCAAATAATCCAACTCCCAGATTTCCCAGGAGGCACAGAATCTTTTGAGTTATGTGCAAAATTTTGCTATGGAATCACTATTACTGTCAGTGCCTACAACATTGTATCAGCTCGTTGTGCAGCCGAGTATCTTCAAATGACAGAAGAAGTTGAAAAAGGAAATCTTGTTTACAAGCTCGACGTTTTCTTGAATTCTTGCATACTCAATGGTTGGAAAGATTCGATTGTGACACTTCAAAGCACAAAGCCTTTTCATTTATGGTCAGAAGAGTTGGGGATCACGAGCCGATGTATTGAAGCTATAGCGTCTAAAGTACTTTCTAACCCTTCAAAGGTTAGTTTATCACATAGCTATTCGAGGCGAGGGAGGGAAAGGGATGACATTTCTTGTAACGGGAGTAAAGCTACAACTAAAGGGTGGTGGGCTGAAGATCTTTCTGAATTGGGGATTGATCTTTATTGGAGAACAATGATCGCTTTAAAATCGGGTGGCAAAGTGCCTGCAAATCTAGTTGGTGATGCATTGAGGATTTACGCTTCAAAATGGCTACCATACATTTCAAGAAATCCTGAAATTGGAGAAAATGGTGAAAAGTCTCATTCGAATTCAAAAAGTCGATTGCTTTTGGAATCAATCATTAGTTTGCTACCAATGGAACGAACCGCAGTTTCCTGTAGCTTTTTACTCAAATTACTTAAAGCAGCCAATATTCTACGAGCTTCATCTTCTTCAAAAACTGAATTAGCAAAAAGAATTGGCGTTCAGTTAGACGAAGCAACGGTTCCTGATTTGTTGATCCCGTGTTTATCAAGTGAAATGGTGTATGACGTTGATGTAATTTTGAACATTTTGGAGCTATTTATGTTGCAAAGTCAAAGTCCACCAACAAGTCCTCCACGAGTCAAAGGGCGGTTTGAGAGGCATAGAAGATCAAGGTCAGCGAATAATGGCGATTTTGAGTTGTTGCAAGAAAGTAGGAGGTCGTCTTCAGCATCCCATAGTTCAAAGCTCAAAGTGGCAAGACTTATCGACGGTTATCTAAAAGAAATTGCTAAAGATGTGAATTTGCCATTATCGAAGTTCACTGCTTTAGCCGAGACAATTCCTGAATTTGCTAGATTGGATCATGATGATCTTTATAGAGCCATTGATATTTATCTCAAGGTAAACCATATTCTATCATTCTTACTTTTTACTTTTACATATTCGAAAAGAGATATACATTGACTTTTTGAAGTCAAACATCGTGTTATGGATCATTTGCACTTGGCAGATTGGATTTGATCTTAGTGGCTTTATGTCCCGTTTGAGTGTCTTATAGAAAAAAGAAACCCGTAAAAATTTGCTTTCAAAAATGACTAATTTTACTTCACAACGTTACTTTTATGTAGAGAGACATTACGTTTATAGATGTTCATTTCCATAAAAAACTTTTAAGTATACGAGTTACTAAATGACCTAAAAGAGATATAATTTTCCCTTTAAGTTATTTAGACTTATTTTTGTTAATGGTGATTTTGAATCGTATTTATATCTGATCCTATTGTTGTGCAGGCACACCCGACCCTCAACAAGACAGAAAGGAAGCGTATATGTCGTATACTTGACTGCAAGAAGTTATCTATGGAAGTATGTATGCACGCAGCACAAAACGAGCTTCTTCCCTTACGTGTAGTAGTTCAAGTCCTTTTCTTTGAACAAGCTCGAGCAGCCATGGCTGGTGGTCAGCTGACTGACCTACCCAGCAACATTAAAGCACTATTAGCTGCACAAGAAAATGCATCAAGGGCACCAGGTTCAATAAGCACCAATAGAAGCATGGTGCAACCTGAAGACCAATGGAGTGTTTCGGGTTTCAAGTCACCAAAATCCAATCTTTCCACTTTAAGAATGAAGCTGGCAGAAGACGATGATTTGGATGACAATTTTCATGAAGGGCTCACGAAAGCTGATTCATCAAAGGTGAAGCAACTTTGTTCACTTCCTAATCGCCCTAAACGAATGTTTAGTAAGTTATGGTCTACAAACAGAAGTACTGCAAGCGAAAAACGCTAGGAAATATGGTAATGTGAACGTCGCGCGGATAAAATTTCATTCTATTTTATTCATCTTTTTTTTATAAAAAAAAATGTCTTGTAATCTTTAGGTAATTGAATTGTGAATTGTTTGTGTAATCTATGGTAATAAATAAAAAAGAAGAAATGTTCTTGTTACTTTAAAGATTTTGGTAAAAAGCATCAAACTTTATAGATCCATGATGGGGACCAAATGGTATTGATTTCTTGAGCACTAGTCTTTTTCTACCATCAGTTTGCAGCTCAATAATTCAATTCCATTATTGATTTTCCACTTTTCTTTCATTTAGTATAAAGTTATATATGCAAGAATTGACATTTTTCATGTTTTTCAAAGTTGACTATTTGACCAAAGATAGCATCCTAGACAACTTGTATTATCACATTTGACTACATCTTCATTGAGTTATTATGTGATAAGGTGGCTCGGTGCGAAATCACGAATGAGGCCCTTATAAATCATGAAAAGTTTAACTATTACGGGAAATAAAAAGTTCTTTTGATATGTGGCCCAAATCAACTTTGATAATATTAACCAACTGCCTAGTGCAGTTGGCCACCAGCTACCTTAGAAGCCTGAGCTCAACCATGTGATGTCTTGATCCAACAAAGGACGTGAGTTCGAATCCGTTTCGCAGCATGGTTGGGTATTGGGTGGAGGTGTTTCACAGGCATCAAACCTTTGCTGGGTAGGATTGATGAGTACCATTATGGTACACAGGGTTGAGGTGTCCCTGCCAATCTACATTTTTTTTATCCAACTTTGATAATATTTAACAAAGACACTAAAAATTTAAAGCAATATATACTTAAATATGTATAAAACTATAAATATTAATAGATGTATACTAAATTGGGGGCCTTTTACAATGAGGGGTCATGTGTGATTGCACTAGTTGCACATGTTAATCGTCACCACTGGTGATGAGTGAAACATAATGACATTGCTAGTTGTTTGTTAAATTCTTTTTGCAAAAAACGCTGATAACCGGCAACACTGACTGACTCATATACCCCGCTACAAGGACAATATGTGGACCAAAACACTAATCATAATGATTATTTGCGATTTCGAAACGTAACAAGATAACAACAAGTCTCATAATGCAAAGTATAACACTCCTAATTCAAATTTGCTAACATGATTGATTTTTTCACTCCCATGCTTGAATGCTCATCATTTCACTTGTCTAATCAAATAAGGAACGTAAGTTGTAAGAATATTTGGAATGAGTGGTCTTTTTTTTTCTTCATAAAGTATATAGTAAGTTTATCTTGTTGTTGACTATAGCACAAAATAGTGCTCATCACAAAATGCAAAGCTTATGATGTGTACACAACCTTTGCATCCATTAATAAAGTTCTTGTTTTACAATCTCTCGAGATAGGGACCAGTGTTGTAGCTGACCTAACGAAACAATGTGCAAAAGTTTATATGAAAACTAAAGAAATAAAATTTATACGATAACTAAACATGACGAACAAAATTATATATATCATACCCACTACGTACTAAAAAGAACTTGATATTCTAACTATTCATCTTAAATATTTATTTGAAATCGTTATCACTCTCGCCGAATTGGAGTAGACTGATAGATATTCAAAGCATAAATTCGTTGTCAACATCTTTTTGTTGGAAATGAATTTTGAGGCTTTAAAGATTCTAAACTTTTGAGTCATCTTTCGATTGCACACCTTGCACGCTCTCATATACGACTTTATGAAATAGATATAACTTTGTCGTATAGTCATTCTTTCGAAATCGATATGGTTGATTACATCAAATGAAGGCGATCAAAAGTTGGTGAGAAAGTTTCACTTAGAGAAAAAGTGAGACATGTATTGATATTAGGACGCATGACTCACTATCGTTAAAGTGACATTTGGTACCATTTTTGTTAGGTTACTGCTAATTTACCTTAAGATTTACTTAATCACATGTTAATTGCAAGCACAAGTCCAACAAACCTTTTGTATCAAATCAATCATTTATTAAAAAAAAAAAAAAAAAAAAAAAAAAAAGGACATGAAAGATTTATATCATGCATGCCCTTGGTTCATATACTTTGTTTACTTTTGTTTAGACTCACTAGTAATCTAGCATTCTATAAAGAGTTAGTTGCTGAATTTTATTGAACGATAGGTGCGCAATATGATCAATATCTTTCAATCGATGACCGCAAGTATAATGTTCCACCACGAAATATAAAGCATCCGGGTTAGATGGACAGATTAAGATCAAGTGACGGTAGTTTCACCTCTTGGGTTAATTTACAAAAGACGCATTATTTTTTTTAGTAAAATTATTCACGCGCCTAAATCATCTAGTTGAGAGACATTTTTGTATGTCTCAACAAAGATTTGAATACATAACCTCTTTCGTTTATACATGACTCAAATGCCTTTAGGCAAAAGGCCATTTGATTCTTCATTTTCCTCTTTGATTAATAATTTTGTAAAATGTTTTGCCAACTGCCAAGTACAAGACATAAACAATATCAAGGAGTAAGTTGGTTGTTAAAACAATTATGCTGTTTCTGACAATCAACAAATGATAATTGATGATATGGGCCAACTTTGGCCTGTTGGGCTACTATGTTGTGTACAGTGTGATGCAAACTAGCATGTTCACTTTTGTTTTGGTCTCTAGTATAGTGATATCAATAATTGGGATAAGTGTATGCAATAGAAATGTGTGTATACAGATTACAGATATACTAGTTTGTGTAGAATACATTCTTTCTTTGACATAGAATCTCACTTGTTTCAAAAAAATCTTATCAAAAAAGATATTACTTGTTATGATTTTACATAGGGTGTACATACACACACAATATTGCATATAACAAATCATGTAATCTAAGTGAAAGATGCTATGACATGATGCTGTAATATCGGCTTCAACAAACCCGGATATCAATGACACGGAATCAAGAACATGTCATGTTTACAATATACGAAACTCTAACACTTGTACATGTTTGATCAACTGAATAAGAAGAAAATAAACGAGCAAAAGATGATGGATATACACACGAGAAGTACCCTCAAACACCCCTTTATTAATCAATCAATAAAACTTATAATTTGAGGAAGAATAATTTTTCTTTTTTAAACTAATATCCCCCTCCTCACGTCTATTTATAGAGATGAAAGGGTTGCGACCTCTCCTAAACCAACCCTTATAAGAACAATCAGCCATAGGCCTTCCTTGCTTTGCAAGTCAAGTTTAACTAATCCTAGTTCCAGTCTAACACCAATTCTAATTACAAAGTACACTTAAACCCCTGATTGTTAAATGTTGCTCTTAACATCCAACAATTTACACCTTAGGTGTCACACTTAAACATAAACGATACCTAACATCCTTTTCCTTATGCTGGAACCTCGAACCGAGGACCACCTTGTTGACTAGGCATTGTAGTTTAACAATTTACCTAGATTAGCTTTCTCAGACTTCTTCACTTTCTATTTTTTAGCAGCATTATCCTCTGCACCCTATTGACCAAGTACTCCGGTTACTATAATGTAAAGGCTTACATCAAGACGAGAAGAATCAATGAACTAGCAACCCCTTACTTATATTTATAGAGATGAGAGAGTGCAATCATAATAGAATTAGAATTCCATATTATCTTCGCTTGACTTACACACCAAACTATCATAATTTAAGTCTAACCCTAACTTTATTTACGAGGGGATCAATCTCTAATAAATAAGGTCATAATCACAACACATGTTTTATCTATATCCTTGTTCATAATTTAATTTGCATTAATTTTGTTACTTACCTCTATTTACCATTTAATTTCACCTTTGCTTCAAATAATTGGTTCAATCAAACTTATGAAGCATTAGTTCTTCATGTATCTGAAAATTGAAGCCTGGCTTTTTATTACTGCGTTCTAAATAGTTTCATCTAGTATTCGTGACAAGATACAGAACATTAGAGGGCAGGGAATGGTAACGCCGTTTCGCAATTTCATCCGAGCTGGAAGGATTTCAAAGGCGTTATGGCGTTAATGCCAGTCCTAGGTCGAGCACGTTGGTCATGCGTTTCATTTTGCGTTAACATGGCAACGCAAGTTATGGTGTTAACATGGAAACTCAAGTTATCACTCCCTATTTGTTTTGTTTGTGTTTTTCCCAACGCCGTTTCCATTTTTTGTGTTCTTCCATTTGTTTTTTTTAAGTGGGTCTCAAAAGTGGTGTTATTGGGTGTTATGATTTACTGGTGTTTTTGGCGTTATGTTATATGGTGTTAAAATGATGTGACGCTGACGTGACAATGGTATTGGTGTTATTTGATGTTACCACTCACTGCCCTCTTAGTGTTTTAAAATATACTGTAATATGTTTTAGGAGCAACGAGGGTGTCAACCCGCGCGTTGTCGCGGGAATGCGTTTGCCGACATTATTTTTTTTATGTGAGTGTTTCTTGTACATTATGTGCTTTCCGTTTTATAATGTATATGTTTTAAAGTGTTTATTTTATTGTTTGAAAGTTTTTTTTTTTTTCAAAATCGTTTTGTTATATATATCGGAATTTGAATAAGTTTTTGATGTTGGTTTTTTTTTTTTTTTTTTTTTTTTTTTTTGGGGGGGGGGGGGGGGGGGGGGGGCGGGTTTCTTTGCAAATCTTTTTTAGATGAAACAGATTGGGGAAAAGGGGGATAGAAAAGTTAGGGTTTGTATCATCTGTAATTCCACATAGTTTTATAGCAGCTTTCCTTTTATGTGTTTCGGTTGTTGGAAAATGTTCGTTTTCATAATTAACTGGGGGCATCAACAGGTCTAAATTTTGGGTTTTTACTGAATTTGAGGTTGATCACCTGATGTATATTCGGCCCTAAACAAAAATGGAAAAAAGCTAACTAATTCAAATGGTTGTTGTGCAAAACAAAAGGTGGGAGTAAAAATAAACCAATAACATATTTTGAAACAGGCATATGTCATACCTTTTTGACAAAGATTCTATTTGTTTTGTTCTTTTGTTTTCTCAGGAAATCAGCTGCTAGATGTTACAAACGAGGATGTTAAACCCGCGCTTCGCTGCGGGATGTTTTTCAATAGAAGTAGGCATCAGAAATGCAAGGCCGTGTGTTTGTGCGAGCCATTGTGTTGAAGCTTAAAGTTAAATATGTATATAATTAAGAAAGTTAGAGTTGGTGTAAGATCAATTGAACGTGAATGCTCATGGCATGTTAACTTTTTATAACAAATTATATACACAATCATCCATAGCCATTATCTCAGGCATGTAACAGATTATTCTATATCCTTAAGTAAAAAGTCATACTCTAAATGAATTTGATTCCTTCATGTTCAAACAAACGACCTGCACAACCCATCTGAAAAAAATATGAGCAATTCATACAAAGTTCAAAAATCACGCCTTGCAAAAAACTGAAAAAGGATTAAACTACATAAGTTCCTAGGGAAGAATGAGCATACAGAAGCTTGGATATTTTTGACCAAATTCCGGTTTAGCAAAATCAAAACCCAACACCGATCAATGAGATATATACGTCTCCGTATAGAGCAGAACCTATTTCGCCACTATTTGGAAAACTAACACTTCATCTTTCTTTTGCTGATAACTTACCAACCAAGCATGTATTCTTGTGTTCTACACTTCTACCAAGTATCAGTGGCATCAAACATGGAAACTTTCACCAGTATACTGGAGCACACTACTTATCTTAGCATTTCTTCATTAATCTGTATAGCACAACAATACCGATTGGATTTCCTATTTCTGCCTATTCTTGTACTTCTATTAGATGTCTATCACTTGTAACAATGTTGCAAAATAAAGCACCTATGTCTTTATTACAACAGTTCGTAAACCATTAAATATAATTAAATGATTTCATGTTTCTTAGATTTGGTGAAACGGCCTATCATATTGGATTTGATAATAAGCAGTTGGATGTTACTAAAGGTGAACAACTTTTCAACTTTTCTGTTGTTGAAAAAGTAAAATAACGTACCTTGAATAATGGTATCAATAGATATATAAGCTCCTATTACGTCAGTATTTCAACCACCTAGAGCTTGGTAATTGGTTGGTTTAATCGGCATGAATATAAACGGTGCCATGCCATTCGGATTGACACATTGATTCTCTGCACATAAACAAAAAATGTTAGTTACAATGATTAAAGTTGATATATAAGGCCATAAGCTAACATGCTGCTAGTTGCTATAATATATTTCTGTATAATTTATTGATGATATTAGTTTGTGCAGAGTACAATGAATGAAATAAGTAGATATAAATGCCCCTGATGGGCTGGGAACATGCAGATCCAACACCCCCTGTCGGGATTGCATTTGCAGCAAAGAAACGCCCACTGTAAACACCCCTGTGGTCTTTCTCTTTTGAATCCAAGAACAAAAACACCCCTTGTGGGTTTTGCGACTGATCCGTGTAAAACAAAACACCCTCTTGGGGTTTACCTTGACCGAGAGCAAATAAAATGAACAGCACCCTCTTGGGTGTTTCTGTCATGAACCGAAAACAAACACAAACCAACTGGTTTTGAGACTATGAGGGTTTACCGTTTTTGCAATTTAATCCAAGATACTAACAATAATGTGTTAGTTGACCCAAGACCTATATCTAATTGAACCTTGGAAACCCTCGTTGGGTATAAACTCGTCCCAGTTCTAAGCTAACCCACCATGACAACAATAACAATAACAACTAATCAAATCTGAAATCAAAGTGGGTCCAATTTGAGTCTAACCCGTGACCAAGAGAAAAAGAAAATAAGCACCTTGTAATATGAAACATCTTAAAAGTGATTTTAAAGTCACAATACCCGTGACCAAGGCAAAAAGTAACGATTGTTTACTAACTTTTAGTTGACCAGGCACAATACCTGAAGTTCCAGATTACGCAATTGTTCCCAAGGTCTTAATCAAGTCCTCCTTTGTCATACCCACACCTCTATCGCAGATGGAAAGAATTATGTTTTCTTTGTCTAACTTAATTTGCATTTCATTACGAATATCAGGTGAGTTAAGTTTCGAAACTAAACTCACTTTTTCCCAAAAAAAAACCACAGCAACTACGAACGTAGATTTCAAGGTTGTTATCATCACCTTCACCCAACACCTCCTTATCAGTAAGAGAAAGGAGCCTAATTTTGTCGAAAGCCTGAAATACACAAATTGCGAATAAATTATTAGAATAATGAAAACGACACTTATACGGGATCGAAATCACGTTTATGAAAATAAGAAACTCACATCAGATGCATTGGAGATTAATTCTAAAGCAAGATACTTCATCCTGTAACTCAAACTTGTCTGCAAGTCAGTGACTATTGGGAGCATTGAATCCGCTTCGGGGCTGAAGCATGTCATAATAACGCTGCCTGTACCATATGCTAAAGTTATCTTCACACAATAGCTTTTAACAGAATCGAGATGTTTGTGCATTAATTTAGTATACAGGCGTCACGTATTATAACACAATTTTGGTGCCGTGGCATGTCAATTGTACCTGTTATTGGGCGCTGGCTTTGTTCCAAGCTGCTGGCAGTGGCAGTGTGGATGTCCTTCAACTTTCAGATGGCATGTGCGGAACTTGTCGAAGCACCAACCTTTTGCTTCATCGATATACACCATCACAGCCTCGGTAGTAAACACTTTGTCCTAGAATAACGGTACGCGAAATGTAAGGAATGTCTGTTTAGAGTATCTTAGTGTCTGACAGTGTTGCTTACCATGTGATAGACCTATTAACTCCGCATACCTGTTGATCCGTGTACCGTTATTCTAGAACAAAACTAAACCCACTGACTTTAACACGACGCTCTCAGTTAGCCCAATTTGCAACCCCGTTCTCGTGTTTTTGCTTTTTGACATTTCTTTATGTGCCAGATCTGTACCATGACATTTACTTCATAAATCGAAGTGTTTTTCATAGAACTTAAAACACAGCAACATAAACATGGTGTAGCAGTTATATACCTGATGTTTGGAAAAGTTTTTTTTGCTGATGATGTGTGGGAGTTGTTGCATCGTATTCAGATGATGAACTCTGTGCAGGTGGAGGAAGTGTTATTCGATAGCTTCATTCCTACAAAGACTATAACAAAAAAGATACATAATACTATCACGATATGTAGTAACATGCATAATATACCTTTAAGCTAATCTCAAATATTGATTTAGTTGGCTTTTCTGTTAACATTATTTCTCATGGTAATTCAGTTTGATTAAGCAAAAAGCAACAAAACCTCATAAGCCCAATATATAATTATCGAGTGTTTTTCAGCTGAACGTAAGATAAGCACCTAATTAGTACCGAGAAAGAAACCAAATTTGATCTGTGGCGCATACTTTTTGATCTCGACTCCAGTACTTCATGGTTTCACTTTAACTTGCAAATACGTACCTGGTGACACATCTCTTCTAGTTCATAAGGACGACACATTTGGCGTAAAAAGTCAAAGCAGTTTTTTTGCTCTGCACGATACGGCCTGCAAATGAAATAAAGATTCAACAGAAAAAAAAAAAAAAAAAAAAAACGTTATTCTACTGCTGTTATTTTATATTCTACCAATATATAGACAATAGATCAAAAGGAAAGTTACCACTTGCCACTGCTACTGTCTTTGAAAGAAGATTTAGCATCTCACTACTTTTTACGGTTCTCGGCTACAATAATCGCCTCCATGGCTGAAACCGGCTGTATTTCATTTGGGATTTCCTGTTACAAAAGAATAAACCCGTTACGAAACAAAACCCCTAATAATCTCAAATACTGACCACAACCTGAAATTATACTACTTTCACAGGATTTCACTAATATATTAAAAAGGTGTTTGTGTTAGCTTATTTTATGAGCTTATCAGCTTATTAAGATTTATAAAAGCCGATATAAATCCACATTTTCAGCTTATCATACTAAGATTATGCAATTGAGCCGCAGGCTGAAGGTGATAAGCTACTTATAAGCCAAAAAATGTGAGCTTTATTGACATTTCAAATCCTATACCATAAGCCTTATTCCTCAATTTATATGTTCATTTTTCATTTTACAATTAAGTTCTAATAGTAAAGAAATCCACAAATTACAAACGAATGCATCTATATTGACAAAAAAAATAATAATAAATAAATAAATAAATAAAATAATTTTTGTTATACCTTTGCACAGCAACAAACCTGGTATCCCAGCAAATCGAAAGACAGACGAATCAAACCTGACACATTTTTGCCATCTCATAATTTTTGCCCAGTTCATACTGGGAAAAAATAATTAAAAAAAAAATGAAATTAGGCAACATTCATACCTCATAAATCTTCACCTTCTCATCCATCATACTGCCATAAAAAGAATTAAACCATCAATAACAATCTACAATAATAAAAAGCATAAACCTCAAACAAATCCAAAGAAAGGAAAAAAAAACGAAATTAAACAAAATCGTTAACCAAGATTTAAAAAAAACATCTTCAAAACACCAATCAAACAAAATCCGTATCATAATTTCGAAAAACATAAAGGAAAAAAACATGATAATCGATATGAACCCCCAAAAATTAACAAAACCCCCAAAGTAATAAAACCCTAATTTGAAATAACGATTTTTTTTTTTACCTGGGATCTGATTAATGTGTGTGTGGAAGAAGGTTCACGAACACCCCGTTATTTTTTTTGGGTGGTTGATTAATATGTGTATGTTTCTGTGTGTGGTGTGGAAGAAGGAGTTGGGGAGGCAGCAAAACACTATTGCTAACCCTGTGCATATACACCCATATGCACTGTAGCAACTTTTAAAAAGTTTGTGGGGAAGCAATTTTGGTAGTAATGCATGCTAATGTGTTTGTACCATAAAGTGTGGTGAAAGCAATTGGGTGAGAAGAGGGGGGAAGAGCCCTCCTTTTAGTATATAGTTATAATTTGAGGTATGATTTGCTAGTGAAGACAAAAGTGAAGTATAGAAAGTTCTAGTGTCAATTAGTGTTGGAAAAAAATGAAGGTTAACAAAGAAAATGTGTATAAAAGATTAAAATCTGATGTTGTGGCTCATATTTGACATAGTACATTGCATAATTAATGACCATGTGAACAAAATGTTACCTACAGTTTTGCATTATGTGTTGCACAATACGGTATGTAACAGTGTGTTACAGTGCAAAACAGTGCACTATACATATGTTTGGGTTGGAACTGTTCATGAGCACTGTTTGGCTTATGGACACTTAGGCTGTTAACACCAAAATAGACCAATAGAATGTTGCCTAGTGCACCAGATAAACTAAATTGCACACCAACAACCAATGAGGAAAACAATTAGGATACTAATTAACCATTAATTCTATTACACTGGGCCCCATTTCCCAATGATTTTTAGAATATAGTATAATGTCTAATCACATAACAAGACAAGATTCTAATGGTGAGCAACAACTCAACAAGCTCTAGATCACACTTTTAATCACTTAACTAAATCGGTTCTTCTAGCCGTCAAAAAGTTCCCAAATAGTATTATTCATTACGAACGATTTTGGTTCATTTCCATAGTTATATGGTAAGGAAACTAGTTACTACGATATTATATATTGTTGAAGGACAATAAACCAACATACTCAGTTTCGCGTATTTTGTGTGGCTTTTTTCTTATTATTTATGGTAAACTGAAAACTCTGAGACCAAAACATACGTATCGTTATATATGCAAAGACATTATCAGCTTCCAAGTGTCGTATTTACCCATTTGCAAGTCTCCGGTCATTTCCATCTCAAGTGTTCTTATAACATACGTATCGTTATGCATGCTTTAGAAACAAGTCGCGTATTCTAAGCCTTGCAGATTGTTTGTTGGAACTTTGAAGTCCGTCATATAAGCTGCGACTATAACATTACTAAACTGTGTGAGGTAACTGGTTAAATTCCTGATAGGTGCAAAAAATTCTGAAGTGGTCACATCAACCTTCTAGGGAGGACTTTACCGATCTGTGTGGCCATAGATTCAAACCCCATGAATTAGTCGGGTAAAAAGTCAAAACTAAGGTCACCCCTAAAAAAAAAAAAAAAAAAAAAAAAAAAAAAAAAAAAAAAAAAAAAATTGTGACCATGAAAGGTTTTGTGCTAAGACACAAAGTTGTAGCTAGTGAATTAACTTATGTCGAAAACACCATTTGAAGCTAAGTTGAAAACTTGAAATAATATATCCTATGTTAGGAAAAAACAACAAAACAAAATTATTCAACACATGATCATATTCATATATATAAGGCCAACATGTCATATGGTTTGTTCCATTTACACATGCACTTTAATTTCATGAAACAAAAAAGAAAAGAATCATGGAGCCATGACGGTTTTCATAGCATCATGTTCATGAAGATCATTATGCTTATTAGAATCCGAATTGATACTTTTCGTACGCTGAATGCCACTAGGGCTACGATGAAGCCTACATCGAAAAGAGCCAGCATGGGTTGTTGGAGAACACAAGCAATTATTTTTCGAAACGCTGCCTTGTCGTGCTAGCCCTCCCGATGGTGGTGATGTCACCTTAACATGTTCGACATCGACCTTCAACCCCTCGTTCGTTGCCATTATTTACCTGCACGGATATTTGTCTTTTTATTTACATGAAGTAAAAAAAAAAAAAAAATGCTGGATGTACCATATATTCAGTAAGATTCCTATTCGGATTTATTATCCATCAAGTTGTCTAGACACGTCACTGTTCGTTATAACATACAGAATAATGTGACGTGTCTAGACAGTTTAAAACAATATGAGAATTGGTTTTAGTTAGTTAGATGATTTGAAATGATCATGAGATTTTGTTACCTTGGTGAAGAAGAGTACTTGAAAATTGGTGTGTGATCCAAAAGCTTTTGAGGAAATGAAGATTTTAAGATGAGGGAGATAAGAGAAAAGGTGACCCATATATACTGCGTAATGTGTCATACACCCATTTCGACCTAGAAAAAGATATTAAGAGATAATGTTTTACAATTGTCCTATTACTATCATACAATATTATTATATATGAGAACAAAAAACCATCAACAATTTTCATCTCTAGATAAATTTTAATCCACAAATAATTAAAGTGTCCTTTATAGTTTTGTAAAAAGAAAGTGTCCTTTATAGTTTTGTAAAAAGATGAAATGGACTAGACCAATTGGTTGATTAATGTTACCAAAAATTTGTCTCATAAAATGACAAATAAAGGTTGGATCAAGATGCTTTTGAGATGCAAATCTCTTTGTTAGTTTCTTAAGAAACTTAAATAATAATGATCATAGTGTAACTTTACTAAGTAAAGCAAAATACAAACACATATCTCTAATATTTTTTATATGTAAAAAAACTTTATTAGAATCATTTTTGTGATCCGATACATAAACCATCGTATCCATCACATAAGACCTATTGTTACGTTCAGTGAACATTTAATAAACTCCTCGGTAAAAAGTTCATTTACGTTCATTTATTTATTAAAAGAACGAAAGTGAAAAATATTTTACGTTCGTTTAGTTAAATGAACAAACATGAGCATATGTCACGAATTATACGTTTATTAACGTTCGTTACATTTTACATAATTTAATAAGCTTTATGTTTGTTTTTCTACGTTCATTTATGTTCGATCGTTTATATTCGTTTAAGTCTCATTTAGTGTCTTAATGAAAGAACATGAACAACTAATTTTCTTAATAAACGACTATGAACAAGAAAATTTGTTCGTTTAAGGGTTTTTGTCCGTTTCTTTTTGTTCGATTAAAATTAAACGAAAGAACATGAACAAGACTCTGTAGTTCGTTTACAGCCCTACCAATCTTTGTTTGATTAAGCTAATAAATCCATTGTTATATATAACAATAATGACCACATATCGTTATATCTATACTAGTATATATTAAAAGATTACCACTTGAGCATTAGTCCAATGGGTGGAGCTCTCGTGCTTGAGTCAATAGATCTGGGTTCGAGTCTCATCTATGGCACATTTGAGAGACTTTGTGGATAAGAGATCGAAGGTCGAGTCTCGGCTCGTCTCATTTCAAGTTGTGCTCCTCTGGGCCTGGAGAGTTGTAGGATATTCCTTGTGATGTGGACAATGGTTGTGGTGCCAATAAAGCTCTCAGGATCAAAGTGTTCCTGCCAATCTACACCTTTTGTAGAATATATATTAAAAGATTGTTGTTGTTGTTAATTATTAACCAATGCATGACTTAGGATTAAATGAGAAACATAATTAAGATGAGAATAATGAGAAGAAACTACAACCACAAATATTAGATGCATTTATAAAAAAATAGATGCATTTCTTATTATTTCTCTTTTCTGATTTGAAATATGTGACTATATTTTTTTTTCACTTTTCTAATTTCATTAAATCTTCTTGCTAGATGCATACTCACCAAAGCATATGTCACTAGTGTTCTTAATTCAATTATGAAACAAGATCACACCAAATCAAGTATTAAGAGTTTAATTAGATATGAAATAGCCACGCGTTCGAATGTTCCACCCACTCACGGGAAAAAATAATTAGGATGATGATGAGACATGCCACTTGCATAAATGATAAATCCACTATTTATAATGTTTCAACTACTCCAAGATAAAGACATCAAATAAAAAACAAATTCTTATTTTCTAGATGTATACATAAATGTTTTTCATTGCTATCTTATGGTTATTATTCATCATAATATAATAAAATTATCATTTTGTAAATATTTGATGATAGTTACTTTGTTTTAGAATTTTGTAAATGAGTTAGGCACGAGTTTCCTATCAAAATATTTTTGTATTTTAGTTGATGTAACGAATTCTAAAGCAAATTGTGTATTTCTAGATGTGACAAATAATGGCTCATAAGTCATACTACAAGCATACATGTGTTTCTTTCTTTTCTTATTTTTTTTAACTTAAAATTATAGCCATAACTCATAACTAGAGTCGACATGACTTTTTACATCACTTCGGTGATGAATAATGATCCATCGCATCATATGAAAAGTCAAAAATATAAAAAGTCAAAAATTTCTAACAAAAACTTGTATCAGAGACGAAACTAGACAAATTTATTGAAAATGTCAAAATGTATTCGATGCTAAAAGTTCTGAGGCAGCCATAACCCCCTCGGTCCGCACTAAATTTATAAAAGATAAGGGTTAAATCAAATGTCAACTTGAGGGGGTTTTTTTTTTTTTTTTTTTTTTTTTTTTTTTTTTTTTTTTTTTTTAACATGTGTATTCATAATATAAAAGATAAGGGTTAAAAATGTATTTAATGCTAAAAGTTCTAAGGCAGCCATAACCTCCCGATCCTCCCTAAAATCCGTCTATGCTTTATATTGCAAAAAAAATTAATTTTGCCAGCTTAAAAAAGTTAAATATCTTAAATTTAATTGACAAACGTAGCATAGTCTCGCACTATTGTCCATGTATTAAGTATAATCAATAGTATTTTTCGCGCACACACATTCACTTTGCCCTCGGTTAACCTAAAGATATGAGTATGATTTATCTATATTTTATCTTTTTCGTACCTTGCTTTTGCAGGATTGGTTTTCATTGTTGTAATAGTAGTTTTCGCAAGAGCAATGAAAGATTTTTGTAATTTTTTTTTCTTTTTTTTTTTTTTAAAATATGATAAACTAGTTATAAAGTAATGATGTTTTCGTTTAGTGGTTTTTGATAGAACCTTAACTACCCCAAACTACAACCATTTAAAGTTTACCTAACTATAAATCAAACTTTTTTTCATCCGCAAATACCGTCAGAAATAAAGTAAAAAAGATTGCCAACCATAAACAAAAAGATGAATTGCGTATAACTTTAAATTTGATGATGCCAAGAATCATGAGAGTTAACATGCTAAAGTTAGAAAGACAACATTTTGGGGGTCCAAATACATTCAATTAAAGCTAACATTTTGACAAATAAATAAAAGCAATAAATTGCATTTTATTTATTTATTTATTTTTTACCAGATTGCAAGTTTCGTCTTTAACATTTTGAAAACGCAGGTATCGTCTCTGTAGAGAACTTCATATTGCAGTTTTCGTCCTTGTTCAAAGCAAAAAAAACAAAAATGCCCTTGTCAAAAAATGCAACACAAGGATGAAAACTGCAATCCAAAATTTCTCACAGGAACAATGCTTATACTTTCAAAAGTTTAAGGAAGAAACCTACAATTTGGCTAAACTACAAAGATAATTTTTGCAATTTACTCAAATTATATTATGGCAGACATTCTTGTGCATGTCAATTTCATAGGTTTATCTCAATCTTTAGTTTGATTGAAAGATGCATTAATTGATGATAATAGGATATAGTTAAATGGTTAGACCAACCCATTGGTCCCAACCCTATCACCAAATATTATTTATTACTGTATCTTTTAAGTGTTGATAACTTGTATCGTTGAATAGTTTGTGTAAATTAACTTTATAATAAATGGAAGACAATGTCAAGTTTATGTTGCAAAATAATCTAAGGTCCATTCACAAAGCATCACATTTAGAGCACATCACATTTAGAGCACAAGGTATTGGACCGTATCATGGACTGGCGTCGTGAAAAAAGTGTTTTCACCTCGACACTTTTTTTTCTTAACAACAAAATCTATCACTTAAAACAAAATATCTTTCCCTCGAATAAAGGTGATGCCATAAATAAAAGTGATGTCAAGGATTTAACAAAAGAGAAAAAAGAAAAAAAGAATTAATAAACTTAACGCGTAGACCGATGAGTACGACATAAAAGCCGATGACATAAGATCTGACATGGATTAATTGGTGGTAGCGCCATTAGTTAGGTTTGTGCCATGGCACCAAAGTCACCAGCCAACCATAGCTTATGCTCTTAGTAGAAATGCTATCATATTCATAAAGTGATCACATTTAGAAAATGTGTTCATATTCTAAAGTGTTTGTCTTCATAACCACAACAACAAATACCTATTTTTATTTTAGTCAAATGAGTTAAAATATAGGCAATTTATGCAAAAACCCCTATTTTTGGACGATTACTCGTACATAGCGGCGACAATTTATAATAACGTCACTTTTGACGCGTAAGTGTTCTTTTTATATATAATATGAGTGTAGAATAAGTGAGAGTGAAGTTAATTGTTTAAATTGTCACTAAACATTTCTTTTTTAAAGTATGGGTGTCCTAGTCTTGCAATATTACGCAATTTTTAATTTTTTAAGTTTTAATCAAAAGTATTTTCTTTTTATATCTAGTAAAGATTCATCGCGCAAGCTATTGATTCCATTACCAAACCAAACAAGATTTTTTTCTTAGTCCTTTCTATATATCCACCTCTCCAGACACAATATCTATATCTTGAATACCTATAATGGTGACCACATCTGCTGGCATGTGATGTTTGGACATAGAATAGGGACGATTGCTTTCCATTACAATTATAAGTTTATTTAATTCCCGATGAAAACGACGCCGTCTCCATCCCTGTAGCTACACTGTAGCAATTTTCCCGCCAAAACCGTGCAGGTTCCCGGAGCCCAAGTTTCCCAGCCCACCTTGGCCCAGCGATGGTCCGAGTTAAGGATAAGTGGTTGGATGAGATACCGGTGAACCACACAATCCTAAATCACACACACATACACAATCAAAGCAGATAATCTTATGGATATGCTAGGGATTGATTTTTTGGTTTGCAACAAATCCTCCATGTCAAAGAACACCTGATCCGATCTACAATTTCAGGTTGAGGTTTTCTTTTTTGATATTTTAGGTTTTCATAAGCAACTTTGTATTTTGCCATTATTGCCATGGGTTATAGTAAATTTGCTTATTTGGCCTTTGTGTTCAAGGTCAAATATTATAAGTTGTAGGGGTTGATTTCTTTTTCCAATCGATGGTGATGGTTATGTTGCTGCTTAAAGTAAAAGGTGTTTCTTATATTGTTTAGTATAGATGCATACCAACTGTTTGTTTTTATGACTTAGTGAAAAAGATGCTCACTTTTTGTTTTGGTTGGAATTTGGTTAAAGGTTTATTGAATTTGAAGCAATACAAAGGAGAAAAGTTGAGCCGAAAATAAAAATGCAGGTAAATTATAAATATATGTGTTTGAGAAGAGTTTCAATGCGGTGTGTTTTCATTTGTGTTTGTAGTCTTTCACTTAATTTGATGTGCTCTTCTTGGGTTTTGGAATTTGTTTCAGGAGGGGTCGACACACCTCCACATAGAATAGCAGTTGCACGCAAAGGTCAGGTGCGTACATATATGTTATCCAGTCGCCGTATGTTATTTTTCTATATGTATTCGGTTGTATTAAACCACCATCACTGTTGTTTCTTTAGGTACACATCATTCAACCCCAAAGGCTGAAACAGTGGCCGATCAATCAACAAAGAATCATCGCCTGCCTAGCAAGGTGAGTCTTAGACACAGGGTGTTTGTCTTGCCAATTTGACCCGTTAACGGGGATTGCATAAACCCTCTTCAGAAGCTTCTTACATGGGCAACCTTTTACTTCCAAAAGCTGGTATAACCTTGATTTAAATTCCACTTGCTTAGGTGTCTGTCTTTGTAGATATAATAATCCTTATAAATTATACATGTTGCATCATTGCGATAGTGACTGACCCTTATTGGGAGTTAAATTCAATAGTCGAAAAAAAACTACTATAATATATAAACATAAAAATAGGATTAAACAGAAAAAAAAAGTTTTATGTGCTGTCATAATGTATAGACATCTGAGAAATGCATTTGTAGTTTGTTCAAAACACATTTTGTTCTTATTGTAGCCTGAAACAAACACCTCACTTTAGAAGCTAATAGCACCTCGCTTTCATAGCCTATTGTTGCAATTGCTTACGTGTTTTTGGATCAGTTCCTTGCTAAGATGGTTGAGGTCAAAAATTGTCAAAAGGCAAACAGTTGTTAGGCGATACAGTTGGTACACCTGCAGGTAGCAAATGAGTCAGTTGCAAAAGTTAAACTGCCAAAACAAAGTCTTTAATATAGCTAATTTAAAATTACGCCTCATACCTTTCCTTTTAATTAAAAAAACTTACATGGTCCTCTGTGTCTTTATAGCTGCTGCAAAAACGGCTTATTTGTCACCCGATGTTAACAGCAATTTACAGCCAACAACAATTAATACGTTTTTTTGAAGCCCGCAAACTGTTGGAAAGATTGAAGCCATAATTTAAGTCTGCATCACAAGCAAGATATTCACAGGTCCTCCCACCTGCTATTTAGTTATACAAATTATCTTATCTATTTATGGATCATAATACATTCAAATGCCTTCTGTGAAAGGATCATTGCCATAGACCATAGTACATACAGTTGTCTTTTTAGCAGGCACACATAAAACAACACAATAATTGGATGTAATTCCACCTACTTATATCGATCATGGAAAACAACCCGTTATAGCCAAGTAATATATTCTTTTAGTTACCATTACACAGCTGAATCATAAAGTGCATACCTTTACGTATAAATGACTAGGGTATTGATATGAATATTTTTGGATATCGTTGCAGGTTGGAAGGGTGGACCGAAGGTGCTTAATTTTACTGGATGTGTGCATAGAGTTACCATAAGCCGTTGCTGTTACTGAATTTGTTTTCTCACTTATGATATTCTAGGCCAAAAACCTTCGCTTGCACATGTTACCTCCTATCCACCACCGGGCTGGCCAATTCTGTCTCAACAACCATCTGTATCACGGTCTATACCCACAGCTCAAACAGGTACTATATCTTTGTTTATATGGCTGGTATGTTATTCCTTTTGGCTTTTTTTAACTGCAGGTGTGTCCCCATCATTTGATACAGTTGCTTCCGCCATTCCCGTTTCGCTCAATGCCCCTCTACAAATACCGTCTGCAGGTTCGCATATAAGGGATAGACCATTACCAATGTGTGATGAAAGGCCCTCACAAAGGCCACGGAGGCAGCCTCCTGACGTGCCATTTTGCACATCGTCATCAGAAAGATGTGACACACCTACGCACGGTACCTAATCTATGCCATATGCTCATCCCTTTCCACCTGCGCCTGTATCTGCAACGCATGGTACACCTACGTCTGAACAAGGTATTTATATATTCTCCATTATTTATCCATTTGCGTGTCACGCATTTCTTCAACCTTTGTGTCATTGTTGTTGCAGGTCCTTCATCATCATCTGATGCTCCACATACGCAGGCAAAAATAAGCTCAAACCAAACCTCCCAAGTTGAATACGGAGTAAGCATATATGTCTATTCTATTATTGTTGTACTCAAAATGCATTTGTAGGCTAAATAAGTAACACTCCTGCTAAAAAATGACGGACAATCAGCCGCTAACAAACACGTCGAACGGCACTCTTATATTATTACCTTAGTGTAACTTGACTGTTAATTTTGATGTGTGTCGTTCTGTCGGATTGCACAAACATTTAGCAAATACCATTACCGTTACCTTTTGTCATTATAGCGACTGTGCAACAAAATAGTAGTAGTAATAAAGTATGTTGTCCATCCGTGAACATTTTGGCTTATATTCACATAAGTGTTTGTTATTTGGTATAATCTGTTATTTCATCTACAGGGATATGGCGGCCAGTAGCGTTTTGCTAAGCGATTTTCCCGCAAAAAAAAACTGGGACTTCTGGGCTACCAATGATCCATCGCAAAAGGTCCAAACACTACGCAATCCAAATCATTTATTCAAGCTAAAGGTGAGATGTTTCAGTGGTGGTACTTTCACATCATTCTCTTATAAATGGGTTGAATCAGATTATGCTTTATCTCTAACGGGTAAAGTGGGAAAAAGATTATATTGTAATTATATATAACGCTTAAACTTTTTTATAACAAAAATAGATATGCTAAACTGTTTTGTTTCAACTTATACAAAAAAATGTCTATTTTGACCCGGTATCAAGTGTTAAGATATTTGCTAAGATATGTGTCTTTATGTAAGCTTTACTAAACGCTATATTGACTTAGTGATTGGTAAATTCAACATTGATCAGTTACGATGCATTACGGACTGGAAATATATTACCCTATGAAGTCTACAGAGAGTGCCTTAGGATGAATGGACAGTCTTGAAATATTCAGTAACAGCGAAGATGGTGGAACATCAGGCAAGTTGATGCTCTAATATTTTTTCGGTCCAAATTTCAACCGATCTACCTACAGATGGGTCAATTTGTTTATGTTTAATCTCTAACGGATCAAGTGGATAGCAGGAACGCTGTTCAAGTATCTTGATAACTGCATAGCATTATCTGGTAAGCGGCTCTTAAGGAGATGGCTATGTCACCCACTGTAAGATATCGAGGAACTCAATCAAAGGCTTGCTTCTGATATTTCAGAGAGGTAACAAGCCACGTCATTTGATATGCCTACGCTTTATAGGATATATAGTTGATGCCATTCATGATTATGTTCGTTTAATGCTTTTAGATTTTGGATACATGATTTTGGTATGGTGTTACGGTGTAATTCTGAGTTTCATGTGCCTATTCTTTGAAACTGTATTTCCAGAAACTATCAAATAAGTAGTTAGAATGAGTAATCCCAAACACCCCCATAAGTCCATAACCATAGATTATGCATGATATGTTTCATAAAATGTTGGATTATGTTTGTTTAAGGTTTTCAAATATGCATACGTACTGGGCTTTATTTGTTGTTTTCATTGTAAATGGTATTTTCATGTTCCCGGCGTTATCTGGTAGCTTCTGCCTCATAAATCGATACACTAATCGAATAGTCGGCCTGCTGCAAATATTATTCAGGTAAGTATTTTCTTACTCAAACTACTTATCTGAATATCACGGTCACATGTCAAGATAATATCTGAATAGTCGGCCTGCTGCCAATGGTTATCTAGGCACACTATCATATGCACTATCAGATGTCTTATATTTTTTTTGATAAACTGGGTAAAAAAACATTTGTCATTGAATCTGGATAGGACCAGTTTCACCTGTGCAGACGTCACCCTATTTAAAGTAAACCCAATTTCAGCCCTTAATCAACCCGACCAAATCGCCCATACCTCTACTTACATCCTTTGTATTGAATCATGTACATGTATACACATGTATGATGAGGGCATGAGTTCAGCAAAAGGCGCACTTGAGAGTAACACAAGAGTCATACTGTTCAAATTTTCCTCCTTAACGTGCACTAAAATACAAGTGGTTAGACCTATATATCTTTATTACGCTGTATAATTTTGGCTTACCTCTCTAATGTTGCATTATTGATCATGTACAGGCAACTTTGTTTGGAGCAAAAAGAACTTCAGAAATAGTTGTCAAATTTGAGTTCAAAGTCACTTTTGAATGTTACATCAGATGGTGGGATACTGGGATATACAATTTTAACATTTAGTGTGTTGTATACATTGCATATTATGTACACCTTTTGGATTTTACTAAAGGTGCATAACTTATTGCTAAAGGTATTTTAAAAAAAAAAATTATCTATTGTTTCTTTCTAATTAAAACTATGGTGTAGTGTCCTGATTTGGTGTCCTGATGATGACACGTTCGTTTCTACAAGGCGTGTCACATATCCTACACCATAGTTTCTACTTAAATCCATGTATGTTGTAAAACGTTGATACGATGGTTTATTAATGTAGTTAATTAGTTGGGGAAAAAAAACATGCCCGCCCGTAATGCGGCGGATTATTGCCAATCTAGTTATACATATTATTAAACCATATGCGAAACGTCGCCGTTTTGCACCTCCTTTTTCCCGCCATTTTTCTTGGGCTATCTGGCCTGCTCTTTGTGGTCCGGACATGGTAACCCAACCCAGCTTTTATACATGAACCAAACCCAACATTTATACATGACATGAGAACCCTAGAACTAGAACCTTCCACAAAATCTACACAACGCCCCACACGCTCAAATCATATAATCAAAAACCATGGGCGGTTGGTTATGTGGTGGTGGTGCGGTTATTGAGGATAATACGGGGGCTATTCCGATTTGTGGTAAATTCAGAAGGGATGTTTTTCTAATTTGGTTAGTTTTTTCAAGATTTGGCTAAAACCGTGTGTTAGTTGATAGGTTTTGTGGGTTTATGTTTGACGTTGCGGGGTTTTTTTTTTGCGTACGATTCTTAGATTAAGGGTATTGAAAAGTTTAAAGGTTTATACTAATATGGTGTTGTATCGGTTGCACTCCAAATGTTTGATGAAATGTCAGGGTGAAAATTGTGATGATAGTTTTGGTTTCTTTTGTTCGATGAAATGTCCGGGTGAAAATTGTAACGGATTGTTTGTTTAATCTTATGTTCTTGACTGTATTTTCTAAGTATTTTTATTTTTTTGCTTTTGTGTTTAGAGAGAGGACGCAAGTAGAGCTACAAGTTTCCAGGTTATGAAGTTCGAATTGTACGAGGTCCTGCCTTATCAGCTTTACAAGGAAATAATGATGAAATTGGAAAGAAAGCTGTTCTGAAGCTGTGGATACTTGCATTCCTATAACTGGTCCCAAAATGCAAAGCCATTTTTAATGCCGATAATTCTTCATTAAGGTATCCATAAATTAAGAGTTGACTCTTTTGCTGTCAACCTCCAATGTTTCTCATATTAATGAGTAGTAAATTTACTGAACATTATTGCTACTGAGATGCTCTATATTGTGACCATTTAGACTCGATGTACCTGCCGTAAAACTTCATGCTCAAAGGGACGCGGCAGTGTTGCCACTGATCAGATTGACCAAAGCCTAATTAATGTTGGCAATGAATTAATGTTGCCAAGAAAGTTGAGATCTTGGGCATGGGCCAGGTGAGCACCGAATATATAACTTGCTTTCAACTTTTTTGTAATCTATTACATCCCTCGGATTTTGTACCATTATATGAAAGTAATTTCTATAGCAGGTAAAATGGAGCACGTCATAAAAATATTATGAAAAGGTCCACTGTTAAGGGGTAAGTGTTGCAATTAAGAGCTTATCTAAACCATGCTTATATAAGCCCATAGATCTCAAAATAAGCCACAAAATTGAGGCTTATGAAATATAAGCCAAAACACAAATAAGGTCAAAAGCCACATATAAGCTTAAGCAAACACCCCTTATTGTTAGTAATGTACATTCTTCCATTTCCTAATGTCACAGGACCTCCACATCTTCGTTATGCGTTGGCCGCTGCAGCGCTGCTATCTAGGATACGATGATGTAAAATCGGGGTTCATGTTCAACGAAAGATCAGGTATCTTGAAGTCATGTTGGGCTGCTCGGGGTCACGTTAACCTGTATGTAGTTTTCTTTTTCCCATTCTCATGTTTCCTTATCAAAGCTGTAGTGACCTATAATAAGTTGTTTTGGAAACCTAGGCGCTTATACGAGTTCATTTTTTATTAACATTGTAACCACCTTGCAGGTTAGTCCATTATAAAGGGTGTTTGGGAATGAGTTGGGAAGCCGTGCTATGGTGTGCCAACAGATACGGTCGACGTTCTTCTGATCATGGTACTATTTTTTAGCCTTTTGCTAATTTCGGTCGTATATTATGTTTTAAAAAAAAATGGATAACCAGTAAAAACAATTGCACATTATTTAATTGCGTGGGAGACGATTGCGCGCTATCACAAAATCTCTGATACAACATGTGACGTTATGTTTTTGGAAAATTTGGTTCCATTACAAATTCAGTTCACTTTTTTATTTAAGAGGGTGTTTGTTTTAGTGTGTATACCGGGCTTATGAGCTTATGTATATTTGAAAAGTATCAAAAGGCCACTTTTTCAGCTTATGAACTTATCAAGATCAGCTTATGACAAAATCATTTCCTCAACTTGATAATCTCATAAGCCAAAAAAAAAAAAAAAAAGGTCTTATTAGCTATTTCCAAATACACATAACCCCACTAAATAAGCTAAACACAAACACCCCTGTATATATATGGCCATTATGCTACTGATTCAGTTGTTGCTGCAATTCAGGTGAGGTTTGTATCTATTATGTTTCAAAGATCATTATTGGGAAATAGATAATGATGGCCAGTCTAGGATTATCACTATCGTATCTTATCTAGGTTTTTGAAGTTCAGAATACGTAGATTTTTTACTAGAATACTTAAACGTGTTCTGTCTCTCTGTTTTCTGCTATACAGGGAGTTTAAAGGTGCGATGCATATTACATGTACGCTTGCAGATTTAACGATGAAGTTGGTCACCATGTGCCCTGAATTGGCTACAGGACATGCCTTCATATTCACTGAATTGGTAGAACATTTTCCAAGAGGGATTGGCTTTGTGGAAGCATTGATCTATTCATGTACGTGCATCTCCTTTCATTTTCAAAAACCGAAATTTTTTTTGGCTAATTATCTATATGAGTTTATTCTTATAGGACTTTTGTCACAACTCACCATTTCAGGTCATTTCAGGTCATCTCCCGAACATTGGAAAAACACTATTCATCAAACACTATTCATCAAAACACTATTCATCATTTTTGGTGTCAGTTTGACATTTCGAGAAGCATTCAGAAATTTTACTATTCACGGAACACTATTCATCGCGGGAAAAGATTTCATCATTCACGTGCATTACACATTTCATCGTAAATTTAGTTTACGGGTATTCAAATTCGCGTAACCGTATTGGTTCAGGTGCGAATTCATGCATTATCAGTAAAGACATTTCATACGGACTGGAGATAGTCTGCATATCATCAGTAGGTCATTTACATGTTATACCACTCTTAGGATTTTCAAATTTCTATATTTGATACATTTAACGTTTTCCTTATAATTGTTTATAAATAAACGTTAACACCCGGTTTATACACGACGAATATATCTAAATATTCCCACAATGATCCCGACATATTTTTATATCCATTATAACATCATAAAAGTTATAACATTCATTTACCCAGTATTTTGGAAATTTATTTTATTTATAACGTAAGCTTATGAATATAACGACGGTTTTCGTGAAAACTAAACAATAATCACCCGAACACTCAGTAATTGTACCCAACATATTTTTAATATGTTTTTATCAATATTATAACTTTATTTCATCCCGGTTAACTTCGTTAATATTTATTTCTAGCAAACCCGGTACCCGATTATAACTAATAATACACTACATTTCCCAAGTGATCAAAACCGACTTTGCTACTATTTTAAACATTGAAAACCGGCCATGAGCACACCCCTAGACCACATGACCAACAATTTTAACCATGCGTACATATTATACATTATACTTGTTTACTTATTTACATAAACCACTAAAACATAACATACATAATCTTAAGAATCATATCACCACTTTCCAAGATCCAAAAGTTTTCTTCCTTTCCTTCTCCATCTCAAAACCCACGACCCTACTATGATCCATAACCAAAATCCATCATTTTTCAAAGTACAAAGCTACAAAGTTGTTCATTTCATCATTCCAATCAAGAATCATCCAACAAAAACACAAGTAATCCAAGATTTCTCATCCTTTAATCACCTATTATTTCAAAGTAAGTTTTCAAATTTATTTTCATGATTTCATCAAATTAACATATGTATCTTATGGTATTCATGCTTAATTTCATGCACAAACTAGTTATACCACTTTATTTTTGAAGACTTTTTGAACATACAAACCCTAGTTTGTGATTTAGGTGTTCCTTTGTTAAATTAACTTGATTACTAGTCATTAGGAACCCATGGCACCCTAAGAAGGTGTATGGTAGGATTAGATTAGTTTTGTGAAGTTTGCAAGAGATTTGGTTGAAGTAGAAACTAGTTTTGGACATGAAAAATGGATTTCTAACAAGTATATATACATGCTGTCCCATTTTTGTAAATCCAGAAAAATCAGGGGATTCCGGGTAACTTTGGGCTAAAGATTTAGAAAATACTTTCAAAAACGAAGCCGTGGGCGAAAGAATGGATTAAAACGAGTTTATAACGAAGGAGATATGATTTTTGCAAGTTTAACGACGAAAACTATTTTCTGAAAATTGTACATGCTGTCCCACGATTTTCAATGGGCAATCTGAGGTGTAAAACTTGATCTAGCCATCCCGACTTATCAAAAATATATTAGTATGTTGTCCCATGATTTCGGGGATATAAAGAACGTACAAAACAAGCTTATAACGACCAAGATATACACGTTTCAAAATCGGCGAAACTCTATTTATTTCCATCAGCTTTTTAGCAAAATATTACTAAGTATAGGAAAACAGTTTTTGTAAGACATCATGTTGAGAGCCAATTTACTCATTGATAAACTCATTTCTGGAAAATTTACATCATTGACAGAAAGTTAGTTCACCCAGCCTAGTTTGCAAAACATCCAGCCGTTTGTCAAAAGGATTTATAACGAACAACTTATGGACTTCCAAACTTTCCCGAAAACTGCCTAGAATCTGCCAAAACAGCCCAAACACCTCACTTGACGGCTAATTATCTTTATGATCGAGACCTGTATGGACAAACTTCACTTCTGTGACTTTTTAGATATGGTGAAAATCTTCTCAAAACTACTGAGCTTCTTTCCTAACTCTTAATATTCACTATTTCACGACTAGTTTTATGAGACCGTTTTGTCACTAATAGAAGTAATAATACTTCTACGTACTAAATTCTAGATTTTCTAGAAATATTAACCAAGTACCCAATTTCATAACTAATGATGTATTAGTGATTACAAGTATATTTTCATTACTACAAGGCGTTATTTCAAGGATTTCAAACCGAGGATTTCAACACAAACGTTGGTACATACGATATATATATATATATAAGTATATATATTACAACTAGTTTATTTTTCTAATAGCCATATTTTCCTAAGTCTTGGAATATATACTTTTGATAACAACAAGTGTTTTTCAAAGAGTAGAGTGGTATAGGAAACATGTGCATGGACATTCATAACATCATTTCATGATCTAAAGTAGATCGTTCATCATTCATATTAGGTTGCGGCTAGTGTGCGCGCCTTGTTTTTCAGCTCATTACATGTTCATGGTACCATCATATTGGGTTGCGGCAGCTAATTGTTCATTGGTGTTCATTTCATTTCATCACAGTTTCATCAGTTAAGGTGAGTTTTCATAGCCCCCTTTTCAATTCAACATTTTTGATTGTTTTCAAATCCCACGGGGGGAATACATTGCATCAATCATTTTAGTACGAGCCCAAGTATTCAAACATGTACATTGCTTAAGTTACCTTGCCATGTGATAAGTCCCCTGTAACATCATGAACCGTTAATTTACCGTTAAGCGAGAGTGAGTGGATAGATCTATCGAGGGTGACGCCTCCATCCGTGGTAGTGATTACCAACAGTAAGCGGATGCATGTCATGTCTTTTACATTTGAATGTTTCGGCAGAACATTCGGGAGGGGCATAGAATTTCATCAGTCATAGCTTCGGTGTCATGAGCTTAAGGTCAATTGTACAATTTTCATGAGATTTTTATCTTGCACTTTTACTTGTGGTGGCCGTACATCATTACATTTTACAAACCTATGGAATTCACCAACATTCGTGTTGACGTTTTAGCAATGTATTTCAGGTTATTAAGGTAGCTCATGTGACATGCATTTTGACCTTCATGGAGTCGCGGAGTCGACGCGTCTCATCATTATTTCATGCACTTATGTAAACGTTTGATCTAGTATGACTTGTTTTTCATAAACATGCAACACATTTTGGGGACCTCATTTTGTAAACTCTGGATTATTTCAATGATCAAATGCAGTATTTTCCAAACGACACTTTAGGTCGTTCAATGTAACTGTAACTGTGGTGCTATGACAGACACCCCCAGGTATTCCATTCTGCTGCAAGTCAGGTAAATTGGGGGTGTGACAGATTGGTATCAGAGCTAAGGTTATAGCGAACTAGGATGTATCTTGGACCCTAGACTATAACCACATCAGCATAGCATCTCATCATTTCATCATAAGTGCATAATCATGATACATGTTGTTTCATACATACCCTGTGCGAGTTATTTATACTCATATCCGTATATGTATATCATTTTATTGACCTGGTTCACAAGTGACATGTCTTCAGATACTCACCCTGACATCCTTTTATCGGATTCCGACATTGAAGATGCCTTGTCATCTTCCACTACCATTATACCACCAGTTGCATTTACACCACCATTAGTACTATTGATTTGCCATAGGAACAGGGTTTTCCTATCATTCAGCCCGTACATAGAATGCCTTTTGGTAATGTATTCAGAATTAATCTTAATGGACTTATTAGGATGCTTATTGCAAGGAAGATAGTGTGTTTTCTTTCCATCACTAGTAGGGCACCTACTACTCAGGTACTATCACCACCATCAGTTACTTATTACACTATTGGCCTTCCCACAGTGTGTACTTTAGTTTTACCTTTTGGATGTCGCGAGGTAGCGCGAAAGAGGGTAGTATTTCATTCACTGGTACCATCATTGTCATTTTCCTTTTCCATTCCCACTTGCCATGAACTAGATGACATCTAGTAGATAATACCAATAACACGGACTCAACAGGAACATCCGCAGATTCTTCAGGAATGGTTCAGAACCTACATTATCTAAGATTTGATAGATGCGCAACTTCAGACACCACTTCAGGACTATCTCGACCTTATGATGCCACAAACCTGATTTCACACAGAGGGACACCAGGAAGTCCCTAGACCAGATTTATATCCTCACTAGCTTTTACTATTATCCTAGCCACAGAAGGTGTGGAACAACAATCTAGGTTGCAATGCTGCTCAACAATCACCCAAAGGACAAGAAATGAATAGAGCCTTTGCTGCAGAACCGCACACAAAGAGAAGGTATATTGGAAAGTTACCTTACTACAACCTGTGTAATCAACATCACCGAGGTCATTGCAGTAAAACGTGTGGAGTGTGCAAGAAGCAGGGTCATCGGACTAAAAATTGTAGGAAACTCACAAATCAGAAAATCCCAGGGAGTTGCTTCAAATGTGGAAACATAGGGCATTTCAAGAATGACTGCCCGAAACTAAGGAACAAGGAAAAATCAGGAACTGGGAATCAAGACTGAATCGCTCGAGGAATAGCGTGAGTTGTTGAAAGAGAACCGTCAGGATATTAGAAACATCAAGGATAACAACAATGCTTCAGCAGGAGGAGCTTTGTTTCAATATAAAAACCATAGTTCGAGCCCTTTAGGGTTGTATCTTTCCTTTTGTACTTACCGTTGGTACGATGACATGACCTAGGGGCATTAAGCACTTTCCTATCCAATGTAGTATCTATCCTTTGTTACCTAGGTGATAATCATAACCTTCGTTTACTCCATTTTCTATCCCAATTGCTCAGACTTCAATCGTTTCGCAACATTTTAGCATTGTCTCATCAGGAATTAGGTTGATTTCGTTTTTGACGAATTAGTAGACTATTACCATTCGACAAGATTCACCCACGTATCCAATACACCATTCAAGCTATTTTACTATCATATGGGGAAATTGTTTTACAGAAAAATTTCTGTAGTAAGCTATTTTATTACCATCCTATAAATTGATTTTTCTGTCATTACACCAAGTATTTACTATTATTACGCGAAGCAATTTTCATGTTACTTGAAAGAAAACATCAGGACACCATTTTTTATAACAATGCGTTGAACACCATCTAAAACTTTTGAGGAAAGTTATGATATTTGACAAAAATCTAACATCGCATCATTAGTCCTCAATTGTACATAGCCTGATCACCTATGTAAAATTCAGGAAGGATTATGCCATGAAGGAAATAATTACCTTTTTAAAGGATTGTTAATAACAATCTTCATTCAAAAGTTTTGTAAACAAAGGAACTCTTTCATAAACATCCCTTTTGCCGAACTATCCCTGGATACTTACTCTACCTGTCACTCACTTAGCCATTAAGTTGGATTTTCCCATTGACTTCCCTAAGAGAGACCTTCCATATCAATTACATGCAGGATTCGTATATAAAATAGAAGCAACGAAAGGATTACAGAACTACTAACCAGGACTAGAAGTATATAGTGAGAGAATTCATAACTCAACAACAATCCTAAGATACTGCGAGACCATCTGAATCACCATCTCTGACTTAGTTGTAAAATTCTATCATTTGAGGGTACTAGCTAGACTGAGCTACAGGATTGAACTCAATATAAATGTCCGCAGGACAACACAATAGAAATAAACCAAGCTTCTAATTGAGACTGAAGAGCATTTCATTTAAACATAGCCTCATCCATACATAAACTTTCCTGCAGTAAGTTTTCACAAAGGACAATTGTTTGAATCAAGAATATCGATGTAGATTCCTCTAAGGCATTATGTCTAGAAATTTCAGATAACCTCACCTTCATACCAAGCAAGGGATCAAGCCAGAACATATCTCCTCATCTACATGGGAAAACAGAATAGACATTCATCGACACAACATCAAGTGATACCTTCGTCTTGCCAATTACAACGATAAACTATTTCAGGACTTAAGTTAGTCTAAATACCTATGCTTGTAGTTATGCCAGATAACCATCAATAGACATTATCCAACTTCAGGAACTAAGTGTTAGACATCTATGCATTTAAGCGAACATTTCCTATTCTACCATTTTATCCTTGTTAGTGTTTTCACTTTTAAATAAAGTTGATGCGTTTACATAAATCACATACCTTGTGGAAAAATGATTTCTGAAATTCCTATTTTGAACAAGTACGATCCTTTTTGGTCAATCTTTAGCAACACTATGGTACAATGAGAAATATACATAAACATCAAACTTTGGTAAGCAGTCTTAATCACAACATGTTTGAAAACATTTTTCTACTTCATAACTACTGAAATTTTGAACCATCAGGAAAAATATTACTTAGTAAATCATTTGCTCCATTTTTCTAAGTTCGTTTATTCAGAAAAAGATTTCAACCAAAACTCACAATCGCGAGACAAATTTCCAGAACCAACTTCCCTACAACATCGCTTATGCATTTAGGATTTGTGACTTGACAATAAAGAATATTTGGAATATGTGATGAAGGAATTAGGAAGGACATCACAAATTAATCACGAATTTCAGTAGTGGAGACCAAACCCAATAGACAAAGAAGAACATATGTCTTATCATCCATTGGAACAAAACACAAGGAATCAAATTGTTACCTATATTCTATCCCTTCAGATAACGCCAAGTTCGGAGGACCGAACGTTATGGAATTAGTCACAAAGGTTTATTGTATCCATTTCAGTTATTCCTGTTAAGGAAACCGAATTCACCGTGGACTTCAGGTAATCATTTCAGGATTTCCTTCAGAAACCCATTTAGATGTAAACATCGCCTATCATTCTCAGACCGATGGTCAAAGCGAGAGAACAATTCAAACATAGGAAAGTATACTCAGAGCATGAGTGATTGACCCTAGAAATGGTTGGACTAATCATTTAACATAAATCAAATTCATCTACAACAATAGTTATCACACCAACAACGGGAAACTGGCAGAAGTTAGGTTGGTACATAACACACATCATTTGGATTGGATATCCTGAATAACAAACCATCCAGATTCAAGTGGGAGAGCAAACTAAGTTAAAAGCATTGCCTTGGATTGGCATGATACAAATTGGATAACAAGAGAGGTTGAACCTTTAGCATATTGGACCAGTTAAGATTCATTTTTGAATCGACCAACTAGCATACAAACTTGAGTTCTGGCAGAATTCAGCAGTATATATTACCAGTATCACCTTTAAAACATTAAGAAGCGCAGACCATCGATTGATGGGCCAAACTTGGAAAAAGCTCAACTCATTAGTTCAGTAGGCATTCATGAGATAACCAGAAATTTTCTACAAGTCAAGAATCAGTTACAAGTTCAATAAGTCGTAAACCATTAAAACTTCAAGTTCTGCAGAGTTAGCAGAAAGTTCTGCCTAGGAAAGGCATGTTATCGTTCAGAAAACTTGGAAAGTTACACCATTACACACTGACCATTTATATTTTGACAGAGAAGGCATAGTGGCCGTCAGACTTGAACATTGTCAGAGAACAACAGGATTACACGAACATATTTCACATTCTCAGATCCCCAGAAATGACTTTCAGATGAGTCACTCATGATTCCATTGGAAGGGATCCAACCCAAATGACAATCTCAGACCTTGTAAGAGAACCAACAGAAATCATGGACCGTGTGGTCAAACAGTTGAATCAGAGTTGAATTCCTATCGTTAGAGTTCGCTGGAATTCGCGAATATCATCACCTTTTCACCAATACATTCTCAAATACCAACATAAACTGAACTTCGGGACGAAGTTCCTTTTAGAGGGGAAGAATGTCACAACTCACCATTTCAGGTCATTTCAGGTCATCTCCCGAACTTTGGAAAAATACTATTCATCAAACACTATTCATCAAAACACTATTCATCATTTTTGGTGTCAGTTTGACATTTCGAGAAGCATTCAGAAATTTTACTATTCACGGAACACTATTCATCGCGGGAAAAGATTTCATCATTCACGTGCATTACACATTTCATCGTAAATTTAGTTTACGGGTATTCAAATTCGCGTAACCGTATTGGTTCAGGTGCGAATTCATGCATTATCAGTAAAGACATTTCATACGGACTGGAGATAGTCTGCATATCATCAGTAGGTCATTTACATGTTATACCACTCTTAGAATTTTCAAATTTCTATATTTGATACATTTAACGTTTTCCTTATAATTATTTATAAATAAACGTTAACACCCGGTTTATACACGACGAATATATCTAAATATTCCCACAATGGTCCCGACATATTTTTATATCCATTATAACATCATAAAAGTTATAACATTCATTTACCCAGTATTTTGGAAATTTATTTTATTTATAACGTAAGCTTATGAATATAACGACGGTTTTCGTGAAAACTAAACAATAATCACCCGAACACTCAGTAATTGTACCCAACATATTTTTAATATGTTTTTATCAATATTATAACTTTATTTCATCCCGGTTAACTTCGTTAATATTTATTTCTAGCAAACCCGGTACCCGATTATAACTAATAATACACTACATTTCCCAAGTGATCAAAACCGACTTTGCTACTATTTTAAACATTGAAAACCGGCCATGAGCACACCCCTAGACCACATGACCAACAATTTTAACCATGTGTACATATTATACATTATACTTGTTTACTTATTTACATAAACCACTAAAACATAACATACATAATCTTAAGAATCATATCACCACTTTCCAAGATCCAAAAGTTTTCTTCCTTTCCTTCTCCATCTCAAAACCCACGACCCTACTATGATCCATAACCAAAATCCATCATTTTTCAAAGTACAAAGCTACAAAGTTGTTCATTTCATCATTCCAATCAAGAATCATCCAACAAAAACACAAGTAATCCAAGATTTCTCATCCTTTAATCACCTATTATTTCAAAGTAAGTTTTCAAATTTATTTTCATGATTTCATCAAATTAACATATGTATCTTATGGTATTCATGCTTAATTTCATGCACAAACTAGTTATACCACTTTATTTTTGAAGACTTTTTGAACATACAAACCCTAGTTTGTGATTTAGGTGTTCCTTTGTTAAATTAACTTGATTACTAGTCATTAGGAACCCATGGCACCCTAAGAAGGTGTATGGTAGGATTAGATTAGTTTTGTGAAGTTTGCAAGAGATTTGGTTGAAGTAGAAACTAGTTTTGGACATGAAAAATGGATTTCTAACAAGTATATATACATGCTGTCCCATTTTTGTAAATCCAGAAAAATCAGGGGATTCCGGGTAACTTTGGGCTAAAGATTTAGAAAATACTTTCAAAAACGAAGCCGTGGGCGAAAGAATGGATTAAAACGAGTTTATAACGAAGGAGATATGATTTTTGCAAGTTTAACGACGAAAACTATTTTCTGAAAATTGTACATGCTGTCCCACGATTTTCAATGGGCAATCTGAGGTGTAAAACTTGATCTAGCCATCCCGACTTATCAAAAATATATTAGTATGTTGTCCCATGATTTCGGGGATATAAAGAACGTACAAAACAAGCTTATAACGACCAAGATATACACGTTTCAAAATCGGCGAAACTCTATTTATTTCCATCAGCTTTTTAGCAAAATATTACTAAGTATAGGAAAATAGTTTTTGTAAGACATCATGTTGAGAGCCAATTTACTCATTGATAAACTCATTTCTGGAAAATTTACATCATTGACAGAAAGTTAGTTCACCCAGCCTAGTTTGCAAAACATCCAGCCGTTTGTCAAAAGGATTTATAACGAACAACTTATGGACTTCCAAACTTTCCCGAAAACTGCCTAGAATCTGCCAAAACAGCCCAAACACCTCACTTGACGGCTAATTATCTTTATGATCGAGACCTGTATGGACAAACTTCACTTCTGTGACTTTTTAGATATGGTGAAAATCTTCTCAAAACTACTGAGCTTCTTTCCTAACTCTTAATATTCACTATTTCACGACTAGTTTTATGAGACCGTTTTGTCACTAATAGAAGTAATAATACTTCTACGTACTAAATTCTAGATTTTCTAGAAATATTAACCAAGTACCCAATTTCATAACTAATGATGTATTAGTGATTACAAGTATATTTTCATTACTACAAGGCGTTATTTCAAGGATTTCAAACCGAGGATTTCAACACAAACGTTGGTACATACGATATATATATATATATAAGTATATATATTACAACTAGTTTATTTTTCTAATAGCCATATTTTCCTAAGTCTTGGAATATATACTTTTGATAACAACAAGTGTTTTTCAAAGAGTAGAGTGGTATAGGAAACATGTGCATGGACATTCATAACATCATTTCATGATCTAAAGTAGATCGTTCATCATTCATATTAGGTTGCGGCTAGTGTGCGCGCCTTGTTTTTCAGCTCATTACATGTTCATGGTACCATCATATTGGGTTGCGGCAGCTAATTGTTCATTGGTGTTCATTTCATTTCATCACAGTTTCATCAGTTAAGGTGAGTTTTCATAGCCCCCTTTTCAATTCAACATTTTTGATTGTTTTCAAATCCCACGGGGGGAATACATTGCATCAATCATTTTAGTACGAGCCCAAGTATTCAAACATGTACATTGCTTAAGTTACCTTGCCATGTGATAAGTCCCCTGTAACATCATGAACCGTTAATTTACCGTTAAGCGAGAGTGAGTGGATAGATCTATCGAGGGTGACGCCTCCATCCGTGGTAGTGATTACCAACAGTAAGCGGATGCATGTCATGTCTTTTACATTTGAATGTTTCGGCAGAACATTCGGGAGGGGCATAGAATTTCATCAGTCATAGCTTCGGTGTCATGAGCTTAAGGTCAATTGTAAAATTTTCATGAGATTTTTATCTTGCACTTTTACTTGTGGTGGCCGTACATCATTACATTTTACAAACCTATGGAATTCACCAACATTCGTGTTGACGTTTTAGCAATGTATTTCAGGTTATTAAGGTAGCTCATGTGACATGCATTTGGACCTTCATGGAGTCGCGGAGTCGACGCGTCTCATCATTATTTCATGCACTTATGTAAACGTTTGATCTAGTATGACTTGTTTTTCATAAACATGCAACACATTTTGGGGACCTCATTTTGTAAACTCTGGATTATTTCAATGATCAAATGCAGTATTTTCCAAACGACACTTTAGGTCGTTCAATGTAACTGTAACTGTGGTGCTATGACAGACACCCCCAGGTATTCCATTCCGCTGCAAGTCAGGTAAATTGGGGGTGTGACAACTTTTGTATTAGAACTTTTTGGTTGGAACACCTATGGTGCAACAGCAGACTAAAAAAAACACCTAGGCGGAACTTTTAAGCTAGAATTTAAAGCACTTATATGATCTACCTAAGGTAAAAAAAAGCTGTTAATGAACAAAGATAAGCAACCAAATATAGAAGAAAAACACTTTAAAGGAATTTTGGATAAAAGATTAAGCTAGAAAAATGGACTGAAAAACCTATGCTAACTCAATTTTCCTAAGTTTAGGCAGAGGTGGTTTTGGGTGAGAGTGGGTTAGAAAAGGTTTTAACTTACAAACTAAGAATTCAGAACCCAAAGGCCATGTAAGAAGAACTATATTAAAGTAACAATAACAATCAATTCGCATCTAATCTACTAATTTAAAACTAGGCTGATGGAGGGGGAATTTGACTATGCAAATGGGTAAAAATGGGATTAAATGAGATCATTACTTTTAAAGTCCTAATTCCAGATTTTAACCTATCTAAACTAAACTATTTTAAGCATGTATGATCACCTAGAATGCTCCTAAACTAAATCTATCCCTAAAATCATACCTAAGCTGTTATGAATTTCCAAATTCAAGATAATAGTGCAAATTATATCAAACTATATAAAACTACTGAGATATTCCCCTAACCTACTTATATTATCAAGTTACAGCTAAATCAAATCCAAAATGTAGCCTAAACCAAGTTTGAGGCAGAAAGTCAAGCTTGACCCAAACACCCCTACAAGGGGTTGTTGATTCACTTTCAATAAGATAAAAGGTTTTTCTAATTTTCAGTGCTAATTTAGAACCCGTTATCTCTGTTTATGTAAATTTGAATGAGTAACAATCTTACAAAATAAACTTTGCATATGGAGGATCACTATATGCTTATGACTTACGTAAAAATAAGCATAAGAGTACTTATATTATGCTTTTATATTATAACCTTTTTACATCATTGTTGGCATATCCTTTGGTAACACACTGATTTAAATGCTTTTATGGTAGACAAATTAGCATCATGATTTAGAATCATGTATATAACTGATGAATTTTGATGATTTGTGGATGCATCATTGTTGTAAAGTTTAATTTTTGGTTAAGAGGGTGTTTATCGTTGCATTGGTTTATTTTCATTTAGTTAATGAGTGTTTGGATTGTTTACTTTTTTTGCCTTTAGCGAGTGTTATTGGGTCTACAAACTAAAGTCATCCTAATAGCTTTTCATCTTTTTTGGACAGGTACTGGCCATGTTGAACGAACTATTTTCAATACCACCGATCATTGTTACATACCTGCTATCGGGCCAACCAGAGGTGGTGATTCTTTCTTTTTTATGATTGCGACTACCCTTTCATAACTTTTAGGTTTGTTGCATACATGTGTCGTGCATCTTTGTATTTGCTAATGGGATATTGCATATTTTGTTAACTGTTTTTGGTTTGGTATATTGAAGGTTGGTGAGCGGTATTTATAAACGTACCGCTCCTAGGCTGGTCATGAATATTGAACATTAGCTGAAGACAAGGATAGAGGTAACTTAGCTTATTTATAATAGATTAGACATGGCATTACAACTCATTTCTATGAACACTGATCAGTGTGGGCTATATTTGTTTAATAACAGGTCAAATGGGTAAATAAATTGGTTAAGAGCAAAATGGTCAAACAAGTAAGCCTCAAACAGGTATGGCTCTAACGTCACCTTACGTGTCACAAATTAACTTTTCAGTTATAATCCATTAATTATTAGAAAAAAAATGTTCATATATTATCCTACATTATTTGATATTAGTATACAATGTCATGTTTACGAGCCACACCATCATGTGCAGCGTCGACATGTTCATGGTAAGTTACTGTGGTCTTGCATAAAGTAGTGGTTGAAAAAAGGTGTGGCTCAACATATTCAGACATTATTGATTTCAGTATTATGAAGGTATATACTAATATAGAATAATCTTATTTCATATATTACTACATTAAATGGTTTAATTGATAGCATATCATGTAACTTTACGCACAATATATTCTTTCAGGTGGAACTTCGTTTCGGTATGCGCAGCGAACGACTTTGCACGAGATCCAGTTTTACAACCTGATGCTTATGATTACACGTAAGGTTATCTTTATTTTTATAGGATCATGTACATGATAGGTGCCAATAGACAATAGTCACCAACATTTTAAACGGAACATATACCTGTGGTTCATAGCAAGTAAGCTAAAATATGACACATTAAATGGGTCGAGCAAATTTGTTTCTGAATTCATTTAAACTACATTTAATATCACTAAAAATGTGGAGAAAGAAGTCTTTGTAGGTCTCAGCCATGGTGTAGCCACCTGTTTGAACCTGGACAGTTTTGCGCCGTTTGAACCATAATCTGAGACACTCTAATGAACCAAACACATTAAGCCTTCTATAACTTTTTTTCCAACTCAATGGCACCCACCCCCTGTGTTGCAAACTCAGAGTACATAAACTTTGAATTGTCAAGCAGTGGCTTGGTTTTGTTACTCAACTTATTGATACTTTAAAATTAGTTTAGGGTTATATACCTGACCATAACCACATTTATATTGCTACTGCAGCAGGTACGAGTGAAAGCCAGGATACGACCATGACTATTTTGCGTCAAATTAATGAATCTAGGTGTTGCACACCCCAAGGTAAGCCTGGTTGTTAGCACACACTTAAATAAGGCATGGCTTATTAATAATGCTTCGTTGTGACAGGTCCTACATCCATGTACAAAGATACTAACATTTTGAAGACAATCTGATGTATACTACAAGTTCTGTAATGTTGGAAAAGTCGTTCAGCACTCAACCTCATATTATTGGATGATATAGTTCATTACGTTCAAATTTATCATTAGATCGGGAGTTTGGAGCAATATATTCAGGTCAACCAGACGCAAGTAAGTTAGTGCAGATAAGATTTGTAAAACCGTGTTTATATTGAGAAATGACATTACCCATTCTGGCGGAAAAGATTTCATGTCATATTGTTTGTCTTGGAAAAGTATTTTTACCATTATAATTCCACAAATTCAATAGTTCAGTTATGAATACAATGCTTTATACTTAATTTTGTTCGGCCCACTTTCTACTTAAAAAAATGCCGCAAAAGAAAATGGCCCGCCCGCAACGCGGCGGACCGGCGCCATTCTCGTATATATTAAATGGCAACGTCTCCGACGTCGTTTTGCTTCGCTGATTTCCCGCCAAAACCACCAGGCCTCCTGCAGCCCAGGCCCGCCCTTCTCTAGCCCAGGTTCTCAGGTCCAAAAACTCTACTTGATAACCTACCGACTCATACTCTTTTCCAGAGTTTTCCACACACACCCATCAAACATCACTTATCCACATCTTCAATGAACAACATCTACAATCTATCTAAATTCTAAAATGATCAGATCGATTTATCAACTTCAATTAACACCATCTTCAATGAACCCCTAAACATTCTACACATATGAACACGATCTACACAAGCCCACCACCAGACCGCAGCCGGAGGAAGTAGATGGGAATAGTACAAAATCGAGAAACACAAAAATAAGGTACGCAATCCTTTGTCCAAATTGTTCGAAATTAGCTTTTAGGGTTTCTTAATTAATTAATAAATGGTTTTTGGGAATTAAATTGAAACAGGTGAGAAGAGATTGTCGAAAGTGATAGTACCTGATAAATGGAAAGAAGGAGCGACGGTATTGTGTATGCTATATGGGCATTTTTGTGTTGGTATGGAAGTAAGTTGGTGATGTATCATGGAGCTAAAGGAGGAGTGGACTGTAAGTTAATTATGTTATTTCTTTATTTATTTTCTGTTCCAGCATTTTTTTTCTTTCATATGCCCCAATTTTAGGTGTTATGTCTAGAAAAGAATAAGAGATAAAAACCTTTTCATTTTCTGTTGTAACCAATATGCAGTTTCATTTATTCATGTGAAAGGAAATACCTCATGGTGTAATTGATCTTTTTATTTTTATTGAAGGTGGTGTAATTCAATTTCTTATTGTCATTATTTAATGATAGATTTCAACAATATATATATTTTTTTTTATTTCGATGACCACAGATCAATAGGTTCGCCGTTATCCAATGTTAACTACTTTTCAGACACACTGGCTGTGAGCCAACTTATAAGGGAAGTCATCAAAAGACTACCTGAAATCGATTCAGACAACATGAAAGGAGAGGTATTACAACAAGTATTGGGGGATGTTGAATTCAAAAGAGTAACTTTTGCATACCCGTCAAGACCGGAAACAGTTATATTCAAAAGGTTTAATTATATATTAAATCACAATGGTCACGACGTCATTTTACTTAGTGGGTAAGTTATGAATATTAACAGTTTTTTCTTTGTGGTTTAGGTCTGTGTAACCGAGAATGCAACTAACGACGCAGTCGAAAGGCGCTGAATAGTGAGTAAGTTATGAATATTAACAGTTTACCGGGTTCTCCTTACTCTCATTTGCAAGGCTTACGTTCGTATGACATAAAAAATGCTCACATTTTTACCAGTTCATATATCTATTTAAACTGATTCATATACTTAGATGATTAATGATTCAGCTACTAACCTGCTATATTTGTTTAATAACAGGTCAAATGGGTAAATAAATTGGCTAAGAGTGGCACGGGTCAACCAGGTATGTCTCGAACGTCATCTCACGTGTCCTAAATTAATTGTCATGTTGTTAAATCAATTTACTGTAATGCAACAATTGAACCGAAGTGATTGACACACAAAGTCTAATGGTGAATGTTTGTATGATCCAGTTAGCCAAAAAGGTCTTACGACCAGTTGCTTATGTTGATACTATTTCTACACAGAAGATGAATCTGAGCAACTGTACATGAAGGGTAACTCTCCGTTTTTGACTTTTATAATTTATCTTGAAGAGTATTTTTAAAAGTGTTTTTATCTGTGTGTCACTTGGAGAGTATGCTCATCATAGTGCACGTACGTATATGCTCTAAACTAGACAATCATGATTACACTATCAAATAGCACATTATTCAAATCATACCGTGAATTTCCCTAAACTTTCTTTCTTACCTGTAGCTGATACTAAAGGAAAACCAACAAACATTTCTGCATCCCGCCGTAAGAGAACCAGACATGGCCGCCAAACTTCTCAAAGTAAGTGCAATTTTACACAATTAGTATGCGTAACATATGTATATCAATTTAAATTATTATGAACTGTTGCAACCCATTACTCTTGCAGATGCAAATGATAATCTGGGCCCAAGCTCTTTTACTTCAAATGAAACTGATGCTTGCAGGCGTCGCATGACCCAAGGTTATTTCTAAACAAATGATCGTAATATGTATAAACTGAAACGTGTGATTAAATTCCATTGCTTTTCCTTCCTCTTGCAGAATTTGAAAACCAAATACTTCTGTAGGCAAAGCGATAAACAAGCTAGAAAACAAAAGGCTGACCTGTGTTCATTATTTGACATGTGAAGCCTTGCCAAAACAGAGAATGCGTATATTCACCCAAAGTTATCGTTCTCCATATGGTCACGTACAAATTGAGGCTTGGGTTTTAGTTTAATTTACCCTTTTATTTTGTTATTCTTTACATGTTTCAGTATCAAATGATAACGATTAAAGCTAAACATGTAAATGCTCATATTTTGTTTTTTCAGCAAGCAAGGCGTATAGCTGATAAAGTGGTTGCTGTAGATGACATGGATGAGACGGTGAACAGAGACGTGCCTACAATTAACCAAGAGGCAAATCAGGAAGCATGTAAGCAATCTTTTAATTTGCATCCACGGAATTTGTATCTAGCATGACGTATTTGATTTGCTGCATTTTTGTTGCAGTTGTGCTATGTATATGCTCTGCAGTGCAGGTCCAAACCGTTTGATTTTTGAAGTAAAAAATGGTGAGTTTCATAGACTCTAAAGGTAAAATAAGACATAAATAAAGTACCGTGTGTCTTAAGATGTTCATATGACATAAACCTGAATGTCTCGAGCTCAAACTGTAACTCGAATATGTTTAATTTTTCTTTTGGAATTTGCTTCAGGCCTCTTATCCAAATGAATGCCTTCACCCATTAAGATGACTGCTTAATAAAAGAATTTACAATTATAATATTTTTAAAGAAATAGCATAATTCACTATCTTTTTATGCGTAGTCTTGGTTTATATATTTCTTCGGTTTCACTGACTTGAGCATTCTGTTTTTTTGTGTCGCCAGCTGAAGCGGGTGGTTCCGATATTCAATGATGCTTTTCAAGTCCCTGCAGCTGGTTCCTTTGTTTGCAGCCCGCGGCCTCAGCCGACTATTTTATTACCTGAAGCTTGCCCGACGGCTGCTAATGGTGCTTTACCGCCTGCTTGCCCTTCGGCATCGGCCACCGCCACCCAATGTAAGGATTTTAAAAGTGGAACTTACAGCTTATAAAGCTCTGTAAAAATTTACGATGCACACTCAATTATGAATAGAGTTTAATCCTTAGTTTGTAAATAAATATTTCCAAGCAGTTAAGGATAAAATTATCCATATTTATCAGCTTCCTGAGGTTGCTTACGCGATTGTCTGATTGTCTTTTATTGTAGCTCGCCATCGTGCACCATGAAGAAGACAACCCCGTACGCGTGTGGCTGCGACTGTTCCCGTTCATGGTAACAGAGGTATGCTTGGTATTGTTATTTCAGTAGGCTCTATTTTTCATCGCGATTACCTGTTGTCATACGCCTTTTTCTTCACCATTCCTTTGTGTGTCTTTTGCAGGGCCACCCGATACGTATGTCTCTGTAGGACCATGTGACAAAGTTTTTCGCCATTGTGAGGCACGCTTTTGGTATGAAGAAAGGCTCAAACATGGGAGTGCTCGGTTTCCAGGGTACCATAGGTGTTGTATGGGTGGCAAGGTGGTGCTACGGCCACAGGCTGAATACCCTCCTTATATAAGGCAGCTGTTCATGGACCGACACTTTATGGAGAACATAAGAGCATACAATTCCATGTTTGCTATGACTTCTACAGGAGCTCAGGTGGACGATTCTGTTAACAGAGGTGCTGTACCATACGTGTTCAAAATCTCGGGTCAGATTTACCATTGGATAGGCGGCCTTTGCCCTCCTGACAATATTGAACCGCGTTTTCTTTGTTTTTATTTTTTATTATTGTTTTTTTTTTTTTTTTTTTTTTTTTTTTTTTTTTTTTTTTTTTTTTTTTTTTTTTTTTTTTGTGCTAATTGTTATACTTATATTGTTCAGGTTCTTTGAATGAGTCATATTGATAGGCTGTTAAGGTGCCGAATGGGTTTGAGGGTGTGGTTGCACCTTAGGAGTGTACCTGGAGGCGTTTTTATGGGTTCCAGATGATCTCAGGTTTGATATTTGCGGTTTTGGTTTTGGTTACTAAATTCATTAGTTTATGCGAAGATATGCTATGAGCAAAGAAAATTTTCATTACATGGTTTTGGTGACAGGTTCCGGTAACTTAGCTCCATCTCCTTTTAATTACATGAGTATTTAATCAAATAAATTTTCATTGCTTCATTTTCATATGAATCATACGATGTTGGTATTTTTTCTTTGCTAAGATAAGTAGTTTCAAATTTTTGTGATATGAAGCTAAGATAAGTAGCTTGAAATAAGCTAAGATAGGGAGTGGTTGGAATGCTTGATAAGAAGGTTAGAGAAGTATTTTGAAAGTAGCTGGTAACTAATATATAGAATGCAATCTCTTTAATCACTCATTCACTCACTATTAAAGTTCAAGTGTAGTAGATTTTTTGCATTTAGAATATCTTATGGACTATATATTTGATTATTTGTACCATGGAACGTTTTAGTGCCTTAGGTTATCGTAAATCAGTTATAAATATGTGAATTTTGAATTCATATTGCCTAACCTGACTACCTTTTTAGTCACCTTTTAGTGTTTATGATGCATTATTCTAAGCAATCAAATTGGATCGACAACAACAGTTAGGAATTCTCTCTTTATTCAATAATCAAAACTACTCAACAAAAGAAACGTCCAGAGTATTTAAAGAAAATCAAATCCTAAAAACTAGGAATTGGAATATGACTAAAAGTCTAACAGAAAATTAAAGATAAACTCAAACAAATTAATTCAAACGTGGAGAGAATTCCAGCTGGGTTGCGATTAGGAAACTAGCCCTAACCGGACTCATCATCTGGGCTGGGACCCTGGGCCGACAGATCTGGTAAGTGAGTCGATGGGTCTGGGTCTGAACCGGAGGTTGGGTCTGGGTCTGAACCGAAGGTTGCATCAGTTTGTATATGCATCGCTCATATACCATTTGCCACGTCTATTATCTATAGTTGGACTTTTGCACTTGCTTTAACGGTAACCTAAATTCCATTTCCTTTGACGTGTAAAGGAGTCTACTACCTCATTCAGTGAAGAAAGTATTGGAGGAAGGAATAAATCTATACAGCCTTCATACAAAAAGGCATGGAAGGTCAGTTTTTCCTCTGTCAAATGCTAAAGATATATATGATATGCTACCGTTAAAAGTTAATGGCTGCAAAATGCAGCTTCTGCTATTGAGGATGCTAACAAACTTTCTTTTGTAGCCTCTTGACCTGAATGTAGAACTAAGTGGCGCACGTGGTGCTGAAGAGTGGACACTTTGGAGGCATGTTGTTTTCCTGCTTCTTTAAGGCTAACAATGTCATCAGTCGCCTGGTGTAAAGAACTTTACTTGAAGCCTTGAGAATTTCCTCAACTTTTTGTATGTTTGTCAAATGATAACTCTCTTTATTCTGAATATGCTATTTTATGTCCTTTGATTAATAACATTATAAACCGAATTCAACGAAAAAAAAAACCCCGCTAGGCCGCAAACAATAACTTAAAAAAAAATCCATCTTTAAAATATAAACATATCACAACCGTTCAAAAAAAACCGCAAAACAACCATCAACTATTATGGTAAAAAAAACCCGCTAGGCCGCAACGCGGCCGACCGCCGCTATTCTAGTTACTAATCATAAAGAAGATATACCTAAAAAGAAAAAGATTGTCTCCACAGACGATCTCCACCATGTTTGTCTCTATAACGACGACATATTTGTAGTTTCATACAATCTTATTTTCACGAATCATACACATTCAACATAGAAGATACTGTAATACTTTTATAAATTAAACATACTTTATTTTGTTAGAATTGTTGATAACTTGATATTGCATGAGACAATTACGCACAATACATGGTGGATCCCACCTACATTGAATAAGTTTTATGTAGGGGTGTCAAATTTTGACCCGACCTGAAACCGACACGAAAATTAACAGGTTCGGGTTGAGCTAAATAGATTGTGGGTCAGGTTTGGGTCGACATATCTAACCCGTTTATTAAACAGGTCAGGTTCGGGTTGAGAATAAAATAAACGGGTCGACCCGCCAACCCGTTTAAGTTTTTTTCTTAATTAAAAATTATTTATATTTATTTATACGGGTTAAATGGGTTAAACAGGTCGACCCACTAACCCGTTTAACCCATTTAACTCGTGTAATGTCCTAACTTTTATATATAAAACGGATTAAATAGGTCAACTCGAAACCCGTTTAATATATTCAACCCATGTAAACTATTTAACCTGTCAATCTAAGTATATATACGGGTTAAATGGGTCAGGTTCGGGTTACGTGTAAACAGGTTAGGGTTGACATAGCTGACCCGATGATTTAAATGGGTCAGGTTGAGGTTGGGGTTTTCTGACCCGCCAACCTGACAACCCGAACCCGCCAACCCGAACCCGACCCGAATTGCCACCCCTAGTTTTATGTATATTAAATATGTTGTCATGTTATAAATATGTCACGTGTCATTATTTTTAACGTCATAAAAAATATTTAAACGTGCCTATAGCTGTATTTGAACATTTTATGAAAATTTGTTACATGTCATATTTTCTAAGTTTACATATCAAAATGATACATTGAATAAGTTCGTTGTTATTTTATAACTTAGACAGTGGTTAGCATTATCGAGTAATTATTATAAGAGGCCGAATAACTTGTTTGTATCCATCTCGACCATGAACTTGCTAATAAGCTAGTAGCTATGATTGCTTAAACGAGGCTTAAGAAACACGTCTTTCATCGGCTCTACAATCTCATACATTTACACAACAAGCAATGTGTTTAGGAATTGCTTGATATTTCGAGTAAGACAAGCAAGTGTTCATTCATAAAATGGTAACTGGGCTTATGTATAAGACTTTTTAATTAGATCAGTCTAATCCAAGATACATTCTACAAATGATCCATACCCATAAAACAAATATAAACACTTGAAAAAGGCCCATAGGATTACTGACTAAAATACAGAATTATACAAGTGTATAAGACCGGGCATTATGGTTGCATTTCACCGACCGCGCGCAGTCACCATTAGTTGGTCCACCTTTTGGGTCGGTTCGGTGGTGCAGACCACCTAACGAAACGCATTTTTTTTTATAGTGTGTGGGGTATATTGTGTGGTATGTTTGTATTAACTAGTGGGTCTTTTAATGTGTTTGGTTAGATGCTTAGACCCAAAAATGTATATTATCAAGAAAAAGTTATGTTGTTCTGGTTTAAACCATTTCACATTTTATGTTTTTTTTAGAAGCCGTAAACACTGAGAGTTGATGATAGTGACTATAGTCGTTTATTAATTTTGATACACCTTATGTAACTGTGAGGAAAGTGACCGAGAAACTACTTAACGTAATCCATGAACCTAGAGACAACACATGTTTGAGAGTTACGTTGCTTGTCAGTGGTGGCCATTTTGCTGGCTGTGTCTTTGACAAAATCTCCGTTGTCGCCCACAAAACATTCCACAGGTTCGTTGTTTGCTTATTCCTATGTTTTCAAGTGCAACTTGAGTGGAACTAATACGTACTTGTTCACTTCTATAAGCTTAAATCTGGATTATGTAATTTAGTAGTTTTTAGGATCCTTTTCAACACCAGTGTGGCGAGATGGGTGGCTTGGTTATTGGGTCACAGCAAACTCAAGTTGAAATGGGTCAAAATTAGTATGGGTTGTAAAACGTTATCCGACACATGCATCCCACTGAAGGCCAACATTATAGGTAGTACAAAGTAACGCACCCAGACTTAAAGCATTCACATCAGCATCCAACTCTATCAACGTTTTCGCAACATGATATAGTTCTGGATTCATCGAAGCCACCATCAAAGGCGTCATTCCTTTCGTATCCCTCCACTACACCAAAAACAACAACAAAGTTCAATCAGAAGAAGAAGAAAAAAAACAAATAACAACAAAACTTACACACATTAAAATTGTAAATATCAAATATTTATTAACTTTATGCAATAGGTGTTAGTATTAAATAATGTTTCATTATAAGCTATTATTTAACATGTTAAAAAGTTGAGATTCAAGCTACCAATGTGAATTTATAAAGACTCGAAACTCTTTTAAACTTCAAAAAGCAAAGTTACATAATATACTAAATCAGAATTCCCGATAACACAATGAGCCACCAAACTTATCAACAACAACTTATATACAATGAAATGCATCACACGGGTCAGGTTGACTAGTTATATACCTCAAGATCAGCGCCTTCCTTACGAAGCGTTTTGATGCCTTCGGAATTACCATATTTGGCTTGTTTATACAAAATTTCGCCTTTGGATTGCTGTACCTCAAGATCAGTGTCTTCATTACGAAGCGTTTTGCTGCCTTCGGAATTACTGTACTTGGCTAGCTTGTTTATACAAAAGTTTGCCTTTGGACTGCTGTACACCCATTGATATATGTCTTATGTATCATGAAAACTAATTCAGAATTTTCGATTGGTGTCTTTCTTCGATTTATAACATTATAATTGGGCTTATATATAAGACATTAAGACTTTAAAATTCAGGTTGACCCAATACACAATCTAAAAAGTTGAAAAACAACTAGCATAAAGCCCAATGGACAAAAATACTTATCGATGACCCAATAAAGTCCATACCAAATGGGTAGAAACTAGGGGTGTTAATCGGTTCGGTTCTCGGTTAATCGGTTTATTCGGTTCGGGTTGTTCGGTTAAATTCTTTTTTTGTCATAACCAAAAACCGAACCGAACCAAAAATATCTATAACCGAACCGAACCGAAGTTCGGTTCGGTTATGGGTCAAAACCGAAAACCGAAAATTGTACTTGAATTACACTATTTATATATTTTTTTAAATTTAATTATATATATTTTTGGAAAAAAAATATTTCAAGCATAAAAAAGTGTTTTTTATATTAATATAAAATTTTAATGGATATTTTTTATATATAAAATAATATAAATATATATGTGTGTATATATATATATATATATATATATATATATATATATATATATATATATATATATATATATATATATATATATATATTTGGTTTTCGGTTCAGATAGCCAAACCCATATCCAAACCGAAAATTGAATTTTTAATTCGGTTCGGTACGGTTTTAACAAGTTCGGTTCAGTTATATGTTCGGTTTGATTTTTTTTTCGGTTTGGTTTATTCGGTTTATTACCCGACCCATGAACACCCTAGTAGAAACAACATAAATATCACAATTTCATACAGTAAAAAAATAGTAAAACATTACAGTAGTAAATAGGTAGATGTATATTGCACAAAATGACATTTACAATGTCAAGGCAAACATTTGCTAATTAATATAAAATGTCTAAAACCTATCTTATCTAAATGAGATCCTTAACTTGCCAAAACCCTAAAAAATAATTATAAATTATCCTATATAAACTTCCATAAACATTACTAGTACTAACTAATTTTCTTATACTTCGAGACTATATTATCTATGCTCTCAAAAAATTCCAAACTCTTCCGGATAATGCATTATATCACCAAACACACATTCTTCATTTCCAAAACCAAACATTTGATCATCATAGTTATACTCAATTGTGTTCATCAATGTTGAATCCGGTTCGGGTTTGCTTGACTCATCTGGTTTCGGGTAGAAACCAGTTAACACTTGATCAAGCAAACCCGAATCATTAGGCTCCATAGGAAAAAATTCACTATAGTCATCTTGATTTGTTTCAGTTGCTGTGACGGCTGTGGTACAAGTTGTTAAATCGTTGTTTGAGTTAACGTAAGATGAAGTCGAACCATGCTGGAAATATGTGTTTAAGGAAGGATTGTAATTTTGTGTTTGAGGTGCATGGAAATTATGTTGTAATGGAGGGTAAACAAAGTTAGTTTTGGCTTTACCACCACGCATGGCACGTGCGGCACTGTCGTAAGCACATGCTGCTTCCTCAGCAGTGTCGAACGTGCCAAGCCAACGTCGTTCTTTGGTTTGTGGATCCCTTATTTCTGCGGCGTAACGTCCCCAAGGACGGCGCCTAACACCGCGGTACCTCACTGTGGAAGCGGTTGTCTGTTTGTACCTTTTTTGGAAGGCATTGTCCATTGTTTTATTTATTGGAGGATTGAATTTGGTGTATAAAATTTGGCGGTAAAGGTTGCTATTTATAGTTAGAAATTTGGTAGGAATTTCATATATATATATATATATATATATATATATATATATATATATATATATATATATATATATATATATATATATATATATATATATATATATATTTTTAACATATGCGAAAATGAGTTTATCCAAGACCTTGAATTAAAGATGTGTAAGATAATCTGGTAGCTTTAAATTTCATGTCTAGTCGAGGGTGATCATAGTACTTATTAGTGTGTTTGTATTCATGGGGCTGTATTTATGTTCATGCAACAACCTAGTCCCTATTCTCTAAGATTTGGATACAACTTTATATAATGAGGTTTCTATTCGTCATGTTATCCTGGGAGGACGAGTCTTTTTGTGTCAAATGTACGCGCCTTATCGGGTTAGCTGTGTGACTGTTTATGATCTTTATCTGGCAACGCCTCATATGTACAAATCTAGCGAGGTTTTAATTAACCCCTTTGACATCTTGCGAGTAAACCAAATATCTTACCACTAGGCCATTTAGTGGTGTTTATAATAACATATTGATCAATTTCATATAAATACGGTCAAACGATTAGAGTTTTCTCTGTTTAGTTAATCTGGAGAGGGCTATGGATATCTAAAGGGAAGGAGGCAGGGGTTCGCGTGGGTGCCCGGGCTCCCCATAGATTTTTTCAATGTAGTGTTAATTTTTTAAAAAACATCGATTTTCCCTAAAGTCATCTTAAATGCGTCCGGTCCATCGAAATATGTTTATAATGATAGTGTTCATTTTTTTATTTTTTTTATTTATTTATTTTTTATTTATTTATTTTTTTTTCACCCGGTCATATTTAGTTCTGGTTCTGTCCCTGGATATCTAGTGAGGTTCAAATTTAACACCAGCTATATATGTGTGCGTAGTGAGGTTTGTTCTGTCCGTGGATATCTAGTGAGGTTCAAATTTGACATCAGCTATGTGTGCGTAGTGAGGTTTGAACTTGACACCCCTTCTGAGAATAACTTGTGATATTAGGCGGTGTATGCGTGCGAAAGTTTGCTTATAAACAATATTCACCATGTGTGAGTTTGCTGTATAGAAGAAAAAGGTAAAACTAGGAACCATTGATAGTGTGTGGAGATTACATTATTGAGTTATCACAATATGGATTTGTCCTAAGCAAGGCAAACATCAGACCACATTGTTGGGAGGTTGGTATGTTTGTACTTTTGGTATCCTTTAGGTTGGGCAAACTAGTTCTTGTCTAAATAATGTATATATACTGGATTGTTGGTTTGCTCCAACGGTATCGACCTAATTAACTAACTTTCGTAATATACATCTTTAGGCAATGCCTGTTATCGTCTTGGCACCTTAACGGAAAGACACGGATCACATTATAACGAGATACATTCGTTGAGCATTGAACATGTCCTCTTGACTGATGGAATGAAATTTGTTCAATTTATGCGGCGAGAATTAATGTTATGTGTTAAACTTATCGAACAAAGGACCTAAGCATATTACAAGTATACTCCGTATTCGTTTTAATTAAAGGTAGCTTGAACGATGTTGTAAGCCTTTGTAATTCTCGAAGCGAGTATGACATTTTGTACACTATCAAACAACATTTATCTATGCATATATGCAGGAACGGAACCGGGTCTAAATATAGACAAGGTTCATTTAACCAAAAATAAACAAAACGAGAAACATAACTTTGCTAGAGCACATGCATTTACCAAAAAAAAAAAAAAAAAAATCGAGTTTTTTTAACAAAAAGTTGCACTACGACTTGAACATCCATGGGTATCCAGTGACTTCTCGAACCCACCCTGGTTTCGTCCATGCATATATGTTTTTCCGGAAGAAAATTTAGATCAAACATATAGATCTTTATCAAACAGCTAGCATTTAAGTTCAAGAACTATAAAGGAACAAACATATAGTTATATCACTGTCGGAACCACAAGTTCATTAAAGTGCTCATACATTATGTAACGCCAATTTATTGCATTTTGGTGAAGTTATATCCAAATTCCTATACTATTAAATACCCCCTCTTACATCCAAAGATGACTTTAAGCGATATTTGGATAATCACCATGTCTCATGAATATACAAGCTTTTTACTTGTTCTACGAAATTACGAAATAAATAAATGATAAAGATTATGTGGTGGTGGATTGAAATCTCGTGAATTAATCGACTAAAATGTCGAAAACCATGGTTACCAAAACTGAAAGAACCAAACCGAAAACCATGGTTAACCAAACTGAACCGAAAACCATGGTTACCAAAACGGATCGGGTAATTCCACAGTAACCGAAAACCGAAGTCGAACCAAACCGAAAAAACTGAACTGAATTCGTAACCGAACCAAATTGGCCAAAACCGAACCGAACTAAATATTCAGTTATCGATTTGGATATGGTTTTGGCAATGAAAATCAAAAACCGAATTCATATAAATATATATCTTTTCTATGTATTTATATGAAAAAAAAAAAAAAAAAAAAAAAAAAAAAAAAAAAAAAAAATCTTGCTAAAATTATACAAGTATATAATTAAATGAAAAATATGTAATTTGGGTTATTCGGTTTTAGAGTTCGGTTTCCGGTTATTCGGTTTGGTTTTCAGTTTTACTCAGAAATTTTTTTTAACCGAATTAAGCGAACCGAATAAATCGATTTTGATAATTGAACCAATGAACAGTGAATACCCTAGTACAAAGTTGTACCAACAGGCCACAGCCCGCAGGCCCGCCCTAGCTAGTACCGTTTAGACTTGGGCTAGTCTTTTGGGCTTACTTATTTTGTTATTGACTTATTGCCATTGATAATTTTAATATTTTATACATGCTCAACTGCTCAAGGTTGTTCTTTTTGTCATAACATTACACATAAGAGTGTTGATTGGCACACTCATATTTTTGATCCGCACACTCAAATGTACAACCTTCAAAAGCAGCATGTGATAAATGTACAATTGTGTAAAGCACAGTTTTGAGTGTGCAAATCAAAATTAGGAGTGTGCAAATCATTAGCCTACACATAAGCATATAACTCGATGTGACAGAACGATAAACCTTTTAAGGTAGATAATTCGTTTAACTTATCTGGATTTGAACACAAGTTATGTACCATATGTTCTCTAACATATGTTCCATAGTATTAAGATTTTGATTATGATCTTAAAATCTTATCATTTTACAATGCTAAAAAGTAAAAACATTATGGATTATACGTAGGATTTTAACAAGAATAAGATCTTATAAAATCATGATCTTGAGCATAAGATCTTAAGATCTAATTCCATTTGATCTTACTTTTCTTGAACCGCAAAATAAAAAGTTATTGATTATGTTTTATAAAAGGGTTTTGCTAATATATTAATATGTGCGGCATCCACAATGGGTCAAGTTGTGTAAAGCTTTTACTATTATAAACATCTTTTTGAATGGTTTTTTGCATTGCAGCATAAGTTTTTTGAAAAACTTTTCTAAAATGATTTGGTAAACTTCAAGTCTTTTCTCTAACCTTTAGTCATTAAATGTATTATCCATTGAAAATGCATTGTAGATGCTTTTAGCTCTTTATATATGAAAGGTTTAAGTTAATTAATATCAAATGTTTATTTAGTCAAGGTAATTTTAGGGTTTAATTAATGTTCACTGAATGTATTTTTTGATTTAAAAAAAAATATGTTCGTTAATTATGTCTTACGATGTGCTCATTGAGCACATATTAGCAAACCCCTTATAGAATTTTAAAAACAAAATGTTAATTTTTTTAAACATTCAATCTTCATAATTTAAGACAACATTTATATGAAAATTTCATATATTTTTGTATTTATGATATAATATTATACAATATATTAAAAACCCGGGATTTTACTGTAGCATTGCGTGCTTTGAAATGTTGTACGGAACAGTTGAATGAACAGTGATCCGTGCTTCAAAGTAGTTGTACCGCACAGTTGACTAAACAGTGCATTCTACAGTTTTTTTTTTTTCAACTAAAACAGCAACAAACATAATAAACCTACTTCCCTCCTCCACCACCACCCAAGTCGCGGTGGTGGTGGCTATCGGCTTTTGAGACACAAACGGGCCAAACGGAACCTCGAAATCCAAATCCAAACACAAGTTTCTATTACATTACTCGGTGAGTCCATTCCGGCTCGCGGCCGAGTCAAGAACCAAAAGAGATCCACACGAATTTTGATGTTAAAAACGTTAATAACATCATTTTTATAAAATATTTAACATTAAAATCGGTTTAATAAAGGGTTTCAAAAATATTTGTTAAAAATAAAGACAAGGCCGCGTGGGGACGCGTATTACCGTAGGAAAACAAGGTAGGGGGTGGCGGAGTCTGGGTGGTGATGATGGTGTTCGGTGGTGGCGTGTAGAGGAGGTTGGAGGGGGAGCCGAGAGGTGTAGGTGGTACGGGTGTCACGGGGATATCACGATCTATAAGTTGGTGCAAGAAAATTAGGTGGTCGGAAAAATATTCCGGCGGCGGCGCCGGAATCTGCTGGTATTCCGGTGGGTGGCGGCGCCGGATAATTCAAGAGAGAGAGAGAGAGAGAGTTTTGAGTGGATGTGTCATGTGTGTGTGTTTATAATAAATAAAAATGAAAAAAATGGTATTTTTGGGGTATTTATATTAAGAAAAGTTATAGGGTGATTTTTGAATTAAAAATGAAAGTGTAGGGTGAAATGAAAATGTAATTCAAGGGACCAAAACTGCCAACGTAATAAACTTCTCACGATAAACGCTTCGGGGTCCAAACGACATAGCAAACGAATTCGAAAAATTACGAAACATGCGCCATTGTTCACGAAATATATGCATAACTATATTCTTATATATATATTCTTTTTAGATATATATATATATATATATATATATATATATATATATATATATATATATATATATATATATATATATATATATATATAAAGCTCGGTCATATAAGTACAACATATACATCTAAAAAAAATTCAACAACTGAAAAAATGAAGAAAAAAAAATTCAACCGCAACGCAAAAAAAAAAAAAAAAAAAAAAAAAAAACATAAACAAATTATGCTTCCAAGTAAACATATGCATACTTCAAATAACAAAAGTATTAATTACACCGTACAACTCAAAAAATACAAAACACACCCGCCACAACGCGCGGGCTACCCAGCTAGTTAATTTGTAAATTTGAAATTTTGAATAAGATTATAAAAACTATTAAGAAAATGACGTTATAGTAGAATCTTATAATCCGGATCTGATTTTACAGTTTCAATCTTACAAAAAGCGAGAACGATTATGAGTAAACCTCTGTATATTTGGTACTCATGTATATAGAAAATCAAATTTTCTTATAAAGTTTCTTTTCCTCCTTAATTGAACATTTGAACTAATACAACTTATAATTAGTATTTCAGTTTTGTTTTACTACACAACACTATGTTCTTTAGTTTTTTTTTAAAAGAAAGTGAATGCTAAGTATAGAAGGAGAAGAAAAGAGATAGAAAATGAAAGAAAGTTAGTATTTAATTTTGTGTTCTTGAGTTTAAATGAAAGAAAGAAAATGAAAGTAAAAGTATGCTTTTTTCATGTGGGACCTAGGCATAGGTTTATAGTAATTTATGATTATGCCCTTTCAATAGTTTGGATAAGCTTTTTTATTAGGGGCAATTCGGTCAATTTATAAAATAAAGACTATTTTACTTCACTTTCACCCCAATTTTGGGATGAAAGTGTCTTGTTTAAAAACACCTTACTTTCTTCCATTTACTTTACTTCCCTATCCTAAAAAAATCTTGAGAACATCAAAGTTTTATAATTTCTCTCACTTTCATTTTCTTTCACTTCAAAAACAAACTCTAGAACATAGTGTTAATGGAAATATAGATGCAACCTTAGAGATAGATATGGAATTAAAAAAGACTTCTTTTAGTGCTTTGTGGATTTAAGGTTAATCTGATGACATGGATTATCTTATCTGCCTAATCAACATTCAATGATTCAATCATTAGTTCATTACATCACTCCATTTAGATAACTCAGCATATCTTTCATGTTCTCTCACCATTATCTCTCCAATCCTATCTTAAAATGACATCACCTTTTATGCCAAACAAACATTGAATCTACTTAAATAAGACAATTAAGAACACGGCATCTATATACCTTACGTAAATGGTACCAAAGTGATCACACTATCTAACAAAAAACACATTGATTATAGACAATGTAGACCACATTTATGAAAAATTTAGTTTATTCAACTCTTTAATAAATATATTGTCCCTGTCCATCTCATGTCATATATACGTTTTTGAATTTTTGAAAATTTTGAGGGCTCTGGACAAAATTACATAACGAGACATTTTGAAAGAATGTTATATATAAAGTGTCATCGTTTATAAGATATAATGCAATTAGTTATGTAAACGTTTAACATATTACTCATTTAAGATATTATCTCATCTAAATATTTTTTTTCATGAAAAATATATGTACACACTCATATAATTGTTAATGGGACAAATTTTGGGGCCTCTAAAAAATTTTTAGACCCTAAGAGATCGCCCACCTTACACACCCTCAAAGAAGGCCCTGGTCATCAATCATTCCAATTCAAACAACGTACAGGCGATTGGTTGCCATAGTAAGGGTGACCTTCATTTTTTTAATATTAAAAAAAAAAAAAAAAAAAAAAAAAAAAAAAAAAAAAAACCACATTTTTAACTACAAACTTAAATTTCATTACTAATTAAAACCTTACATAAAAATTCAAATAAAATTAAAACATTACAGTAAAATTCAAATAACATTAAAACATTATGATAATAAAATGACTAAACTAGTTTTTATTTGACGATGCCAAATGTCTTCCACCAAATTTTGATTTGACGATGCCAAATGTCTTCCACCAAATCGGCTTTTAGGTTCAGATGAGTTGTTTTGTCGATTATCTCTTTCTAATTTCCAACGATTCCTCATGCGTTTTTACAGGATCATACGGTGTTGCTCCACTCGAAAGAATATGGGAGATATCGTCTGCCCTTCGTCTTAAATTATCATATTATGTAATATGATGCATGTGTACATTATATCTGATAGGCGCTTTTTGTCAAACCCTTTAACCGGATGTTTTATCATTAGCCATGTGCACTTTAGTATACCAAAAGGGAGGTGATTTGCACACTCAATTAATTGATTAGAACACTAAAAAAAATCGTATCTTGACGTTTATACCCTTGCACGGTGAACATGAGTACAAATGATCTAAGGATATATATGTCCATACATAATACTTTTGAGTGTCCACCTCAATTAATGGAGTGTGCAAATCACCCCCATACCAAAAGCTCGTTCCACATTTTTCCTTGTTGCTTCATGCCAATTGACTCCGTATGCCAATTAGTGTGAAATACCAAGTGTGCCCACACAACTAGGTGTTTGTTGAAAATAAAGGGAATGATCGGTTACCTCTCGAACAATTTGTGTGAATAGGTTTCGGAAACGATCATGGAATGCTCTTTCGTCACCCACTGGGTTTTGGCAAAAGTAAGCCGCCACTAAACGATTATGAGCACCCAAACGAACCCTATTAACTTGGTTTCGATTTTAGGTTGTGACGCTTGATAAGCCTCCCAACATTCTTCCGCAAATACTAGAAACTCACTACTAACTTTATTTTCATCATTCGATGATGAATCGGCAATAAATAACTTGTAAGAATTCATTATGTAGATTTGAGAGAATATATTTGAATGTGTTTGAATATATGAAAAAAAAATAGTGAAATGAGGGTGTTATTTGTAGGTAAGTTTTTAAAGTTTAAAGTTTTTTATTTATTTATTTATTTATTTTCAAACATTACCCGGAAACATATTTTTTTTCCGCGCAGCCCAAGTTCCAAACGTTACAAAACAATACATATTTATTGCAAGAATGAAGGTCATCTGCACGACCCTTTAGCCAAAAAAATGGGCGATCGATAACGACCTTCAAGTTGATCGATCGTTTGTTCTCTACTGCAAGCAGCCTTAGAGCGCTGGGAGTAGCAACAAGCCACAAGCTCCTCATTCGGGCCCCACCATGCCACATCACCAAAACACCCCAACTTCAACAAACACAACAAACCCCCCCTCACCAAACAACAAACCTCCACTTCCCCATTCGGGCCCCACCTCTTACACACTTATTTTTTTATTCATTTCTTTAAATAAATTAAATTATTTCACAAATACTAAAAAAAAAAAACATACTAATTTTATTTCATCACATTAAAAAGTTACAATACGGAAAAAAAATACGATACGGGAAAAAAAATACAACACATACGACACTAAAAAACGAACCTAATTATTATTATTTCGTTGAAATTCTTCCCATTGTTGTTGCCAAACATGTTCGATTAGACATAGTTGAAGCCTTGAGTGTGTGCGTTTATCATGTAGTTCTTTGGTTTTTCTTCTTTGCGTTGCGCAACGTTCGACCCACGTCCGTTGGATATTTGGTGTCGGCGGAATATACAATTCGGCAGCGTCGGCTATTTGAAAATGTTGATCTTTCAAAATCATGTTATGCATTATGATGCACGAGTACATGATTCTCCGTAACTTGCCCACAGTATATGCACGCGCCGGTTGGGCAATAATATGCCAACGTCCTTGTAGGACACCAAAAGCTCTCTCGATATCTTTTCGCGCACTTTCTTGTTTCGCTTTCCATGCGGCGTGTTTTGGGTTGTTTGCAACAGTAAAGGACTTGACAAACGATGCCCACTGCGGGTAAATTCCATCTGCTAGATAATAGCCATTTTTAAATGTACGTCCGTGTACTTCAAACGGAACTTGAGGGCCAATATCATCAATCAGGTCGTCGAATAAAGGTGAATTATATAAAACGGTCAGATCGTTATTCGCACCTGCCACACCAAAAAACGCATGCCAAATCCACAAATCATAAGACGCAACAGCTTCAAGCATTATAGTTGGATATTTTTTATCACCTCTGTGAAATTGACCTTGCCATTCTTTTGGGCAATTCTTCCATTCCCAGTGCATACAATCGATGCTTCCCAACATTCCCGGAATCTTATGAACTTGGCTATGTGCGTCGTATAAGTTACGAACGTCGTCCTCAGTTGGTTTTCTTAAAAACTCCTTCCCAAACAAATGGATTATGCACATAGTAAAAAAATCAAGACAATCACGTGCACAATGTTCACCTATTTGTAAATACTCATCTAACGAATCAGGTGCTACCCCGTACGCCAATTGGCGTAGGGCACATGTGCATTTCATAATCACACTAAAACTCATTACACCCGCAGCATTGGGTCGTTGTCTAAAGAAATCAAAATGAGCAGGAAGAGGATCATGAGTGTCAATATATGTTTCAATACCTTCGACTATTTCTAAGAATAGTTTACGGCTCATACGGTAACGACGTCGAAAAGTATCTTCATTATACTTTGGCACATCACCAAAATAGTCGGCCCGTAGACGTGCTTCAGCAACATCACGTTCACGCCAAATGTATGTACGACGATTTGAAGGACCGGCTTCTTGATTTTGCAACTCTTGCTCGTTTTCGAACTCTTGTATAATCAGCTCTAGCTCATGTAGCTCTTCAAAGTCACTAACTTCGGAATAAGATGATCCACTCATTGTTTTTGCTTTGGAATGAAATGAGTTAGGTTTTTTAGAATGAAATGTTTTGGGTTTTTGGGAATGAAATATGTGTGAAATATGTAAATATATATAGGGATAGTGTATATGTGTGAAATATGTAAATATATATAGGGTTAGGAAAAAAAAAAAAAAAAAAAAGACTAAACGTTTGTTTTTAAAACGTTACACAACGGCGAACAACGGCGAGGGGGGTCCGGTGTGGCGGCGAGCAACGGCTCGCCGTTGGATCCGCCAGCTCGGATGGCGAACCCCCATTTGTCGACCAATCCCAGTGCTCTTAGGGATCATGCACTTGAAAAAAGAATCTTTAGAGTTTTGAAAAAATTGCACGGACTTGTCAAAGAAAATTGTAAAACATTTTTTTTCTTTATTTTTTTTTTTCTGCTGTTCCAAATACAAAATCATCTAACATACTTTTAAATTTTTGAACATCCATTTAGTCCACACAATAGTATTTTAGCTATCCACAAACAAAATGTTGGCTACACCACTCTTTTCTTCACAGTGATATTTTGAACAAGTCCTTATGTTTCAAAAATGTTGTTCAGCCTAATAACTACACGACTTGCTACATTTTGTTGTCATTCAGAACCGACCAATATTGAATCAAAACAATGACTTATTTATCACCAGCTAGCAATCATTTTCTTCTTTAGCAACTAGCTGAAATAGAAATATGTTATCTTGTAAACCCTTGGTCCATTTAATCGACACCTTTCCGTCGTATATGAAAAGTGCTGACCGAAAATTCTCCAAGGCGAAAAATATACATAATAGCAGTCGTGCCACGCTTCGTGACTGCCATCACTTAAACAAAGTATGGTCCAAAAGTCCAACGTGCGAAATCAACCATACGTTTACTTGGAATCGAGCTATCAAAGCTCAATCCGAACGAAATGACACACCAAAATATGAAAATATCATCTTCTTCGCATTTAATACCTACCCAATTTTATGGTCCAGGCAAAGGAATTGATCCCCACATATATCATCATCCTTTTCTAATGAATGTAGCTACAAAAAAGCAACAATCTTTATTTATGTTAGTATCTTATAAATACAAGTTGAACATAAAGTAATACAGTTGCATCATAATTAAGTTGTGCAAAAATTCCTTGTGACTACAAATGGAATATTTACATTGACCTTATTCATTTCATAGAAAAAAAATGTTTATAAAGATGATTTAACAAAAGAAATATACATATGTCAAAATAACAACAATAAAAACTCTCAATCTATCCAAGGGAGGATATAGACAATCAAAGCGATATTCGAGTATAACAAGACTGCTTAAAAAAAATAATTGATTTGCATACTCAAAATTTTGATTAAAACACTCTATTTTGTGCATAATATAGTTGTATAATGTTTACAGTGTGCTTTATATAATTATATAGTGAGTGTTTCAATCAAATAAAAAGTGTGCAAATCAACTTTAAAAAAAAAAAAAAAAAAAAAAAAAAAAAAAAAAAAAAAAGCTACAAACACACATTTGTCACTTTTATACACACACATTTGTATTTCTTTGACATCAAAAGTATTAAAACTTGTTAGAATAAATCTTGTTTAAAATATTCTATAAAGATGAATAAAAGAGCAAAAGAGTATATTCCACAAGATAAAAAGTCCAACGAATATACCTTCCAGAAATAAAAAACAGCTTTTGTTCAATGTATACTCTCCATGAAATACGAATCCCCAATAGAAAATGTACCTGCAAGTAAATCAATAATCAATTAAATACTTCCCAAAAAAAAAAAAAAAAAGACAGATAATGCATGTAACAGAACAAACCATACCATAATGAGAACAACCTGCCAATGCAATTAGTTATCAACAATACCAACACGGACACAACACGTATACATACGTGTCGAAAATCCAACAGTAACAGAAGGTAACGATTAACCGGTACGCGCATTTCAACACAATCTCATCGTCAGAGCCAGAAAGTTATGGTCGAGACGGTAAACTTCAATAATATTCACCGACTGCCCTACAAATCTTTTTGCTAAAGAGACGGATTACGACCCTATCATCCCCTTTCTCATCACCACGACATACAACCAATGAACATTCGACAAAATGCATAATCGAAATAACAAGATGCATTCACGGTTCACCAATAAGCAAAAATCGGATTGAGATTTTAAGATTTTTTTTTTCAATTCATTGCAACGGATAGTAGAAAACATGGTCCGAAAATCTTAAAATTATTTACACTCCAATCATACATTCATCAGATATTTGTTTTTCATCATTGTCACCATTTTAGTACCATTTTTTCGCCTCTATATTACTACTACTATTACTACTACTTTTTTTATGTATCTTCTCCATGGTCATTGTCGCGAAATCTAAAACTGTTATTGCCAATGGTTCCCATTGTGAACAAGGTATATCCGATTATTCGTATTAGTATTCCGATATCCGTAATAAGGCATCTTTGCACCACTTTTGTTGTAGCTTAATGGCATACTTAATGTCCCACTTAGCGGCGGCTTAGCCGATGTATACACACATCTATTTGTTACACCGTCACCCGTCATTCCCTGAGCAGGAAATGACGGTGACGGTGATTTAGGTGACACTGATCCGGATCTGGATCCAGATCCGGACCCAGCAGATCCGGATCCGGAAGCAGTCGAACCAGATAGTGACTGTAAAGGTGTCGGTAAAGGTAATTTTTGAGGAGATTTTTGTTTTGGAAGGGATAAAAAGGCGCGGATTTTGAGTGAAGATGATTGTAAACTAGGTGTTCGATCATATTCCTCAATGAGATTCATGAGATCTTCGTCTGATGTTATTGTCACTAGTGCGTCTAAGTCTTCTGTTGGTAATTGACATCGTAAAGTTACTGGTTTACCGCATAATTCTTCCAGTTTCGTCATCAATTCTGTATAAAACAACAATCAAATCATAAGTCTATAATCCAAAACATGTACAAACGCTAAATTTAATAGAATTAACGAAAATAACGTAATCAGGTTATTGACGAAAAACGTCACAATACATAAAGTGACATTTAGTGACTAACATTTTAGTGACACAAAAAAGTATCACTAACTTAGGTTTAGTGACCTTTAATGAAAAGTGTCGGTAAAACAACATAACTTTGAGATAGTGACAATAAAAGCCTATAATAAACATTTTCTGTCCCTGAAATAACGTCTTTACCGACACATAAAAAATATTTGTGACCCTTTTAAACAACTAGTGACTCTCATCAAATTTAGTGACAATTTGAAAACCGTCACTAACCATAATTTTCTTATTACACACTTTGAAACACATGCAAACACCACAAAAAACACACACAGATAAAGGAATCATTACCAGAAAACTCAATAGATCTAAGAACAGCAAGGACACGTGTATGTCCACCATGATACCTCAGCTTTCCATCAGGATACCTTGGTAAGATCCTTCCACCATAGCTACATAAAAACTTGATCATTGGAGGCTTGGGTGCATTCAGTGTAGGTCCTACCATTGTATCTATTGTTTTTAAATTGTTAACTGAAGATTTGTTTTGGTTTTCTTCAAATTGTGAAGATGGTGAGAATGGGTTTCTATTTATAGAAGGGAAGAAAAGAATTGGTGTGGTTGGGTCAGTTAAGATCTTGGTAACGGATGTGGGACATGTTGTGTAGGGTTAAGGTTGTGAAAAAATATAGTTTTAACTTTGGTTTTCTGTTTTTTCATGAATCATGGGATGTTTAGATGAAATCAAATAAATGAAAAATGTAACTCTACTTTTTGCACTTTTCGTGAAAAGAATTTATTCAAATACTTTCATTTTATCTTTTTCTCTAGCTTTAAGTAGATGTAAATGTCGTTTGCTAAAAGAGAAGGAAGTGAAGTTGCTCATGCTATAGTTACTTAAACCGTAGGATGTAATGATGAGATTATTTTTTAGAGTAAAGTTTCAGATTGTGCTCTTGTACGAGCCATGAAAGATGTACTATTATCTTCTATTAAATAAAATTATCTCTTTTATAAAGTAAATAAATAAATAATACTTTCATTTTGTATTTACATACAATCAGGAACATATAATAAATGTATAATTTCTTATAGTATAGGTTGGTGTGTGGAAATGAAAACGGTATCTTAACTAATTTCAAATCTATTTTTAACTACTTCTTATCGTTTATTATGTAGCGAAACGGTCGTCATTGTTTTCATGTGACCATGTTGTTATCATTATAATCTTTATCATTTACTTATATCTCACTTAAACACTCATACTTCGTTTAAACAAGCAAAACCTCACAACACCCCAGGTCTACACAACCGATTTCATTTTTGTTTTTTGGCCTTCACGTGTGATTGCTAGAAGTATTTAATGGTCTTCGCGCTAAACAATTTTGCGCCAATTGATGCTTCCCCTTAACATGTCTTTTCTTAAGCTAAAAATTATTAGAGCATTAGAGTCATATCATTTTCAACCGGGTTCACGAGTGCACCCGCTAGACGGCTAGATGCCGCCAGAGATCCACATATCAATGTCTCTATCTTGGCTCTTGGTTTCTTGATTAATCTTTATAAATTAAAAGTAAAAGAATAAAGCATATATCGTTATCGAATCATATTTTAAATAATAAGTGTAAATTAATATAAAAATCTGTTACAGAACTTTTATGGTTCAAAAATATTAATCGTACAAAATGATGCGTGAACTGATATATAAGTTTAATAATTTCTTTCTCACATTACACATAACATAACTTATCATGTTGATAAATAACTTGAGAGGATCTCTATCCTTGTCTAAAACATACTTGATACTCTTATAGTTATATAGATTAAAATACTATCAAAATTCAAACATCTCCGAATGTTTTACCTACTGTCAATCTGTCATATTGAGATAAGATCGACTACTATTAAGGTGTCTAAGTATCACTTGTCGATAAAAAGATATGCGAAAACTTAAAATTTGAGCACGAAATCAACTACAATCTTGCACAGGTACGCTAATGAGTTTGGTGCTTCATAAAAGTAAGTTAAGCCTGCAAAGAGAAACCCTACATTAACAATTATTTAGCATGATCATGATAAGATATAAGAACTTAACTTCATCTCACCACATATGGTTTGGTTAAGAGTCTTAATCACATCATTTGTCATAATTAAGATGGTCCAAAACATGATCACCTAACTAATTTTGCTAACATGATTATTTTGTCATTCACATATAAACAAGATTAAACATATACTATAAACAAGCAAACATTAATGATAAGGACTCGGGATTTTATTCAATGGTTACATGTTACAAGTTTTAGATAGGGCTATAAACGAAACGGACGAACATAAATGAAGTCTTGTTCATGTTCATTCGTTTATTAAGAAGATGAGTTATTCATGTTGTTTATGTTTGTTCGTTAAAACACTAAACGAATTTTAATCGAACATAAACGATCAAACATAAATGAACGTAGAAAAAAAACATAAATTTTATTAAATTATACATAATATTTTATTTTATAAATGTTGTTTTGTTTAGTCAAACCAATTAATTGCAAGAATCGTCCCTTTGGTTTGCCCAAATTGCATATTTCATCCCTGAGTTTTCGAAAGTGCAAGCGGCCTCCCTGTGGGGAGTTTTTTGGTTCTGTTTTGGTCCTTGTGGTTTGCTCAAAATTGCAAGTTTAGTCCATGTGGTTTGCTCAAAATTGCAAGTTTAGTCCGTGGCCAAGGACCAAAACGGAACCAAAAACTCCCCACAAGGAGGCCGCCGGCACTTTCGAAAACTCAGGGACGAAATCTGCAATTTGGGCAAACCACAGGGACGATTCTTGCAATTTACTCCAAAAGATATGATATATAAACATTAATAAACGTATAGTCGAATATTCACGAACTTAAAGAACGGCTGCGACTATTGTTTATGCTCGTTCATTTAACTAAACGAACTTAAAATATTGTTTATGTTTATTCGTTTAATAAGTAAATGAACTTTTTATCGAACGATTAATGAAATATTTACTAAACGTTCAGTTCGTTTACAACTCTAGTTTTAGATGTCAACAAAATGTTATTGAATTTTACAAATGTGCCCATCCTAAAATGGACATTTTACCACTAGCTAGAACAATTGATACGTCGCACAAGCTACTTACTTAATTAGTTAATTATGTAGTATGACTTAACAAAAGTGATGTGAACGAAATTAAGGATGACTACTTGATTAAATATGACTTGTACGAGTAAAATAACTACCTATCTATGTGTTAGCATATTACGCGTGTCTTAGAGGAATTAATGACTAATAATTTGGCATGTACGTGCACGAAAGTATAATTTCTTACTCCATATGAATTTAAAAACGCGTGTCTTACAAACAAGATAATCCAAATGGTTCATTTGTTCATGTCTTTTGAGAGAACAAAATTCTTTTGACTTACATTTACGTGACTTAATCGAAATATCTTAAAAATATTTGTCGACTATTTTCTTGGTCATCTCAATTTCAAGATATGTACTAGTAATTAGTAAGGTTTTACTTATTAACTGTCAAAGCTTGTGAATGTCATACTAGAATATGTGAGGTTTCAAATTTAATTCTCGCTGGATGCAAAATCTTAAAGTTGTTACGTCAACGACATAGAAAAGAAAGAATTTACATGGTTTGAAGCTGAGTGACAACGTATTCAAATCTCGTGAATTAATCGGCTAATAAGTCGACAATCAAAGTTACCCAATAAAATAAAATAAAAATCAAACGCCTCATCATTAAGTCATGTTTTTAATTAATATAGATTTCAACTCACGGATCACAAATTACTGATTAAAAAGATATTGATGCATCACTAAGCCAAATACTACTTAGAGCACCAGGTATCGTTACTAGAGAGGCTGTGTTATACAGGCGTGAACCGCATCATGGCGGCGCCACTGCACCTCACTCCCTTTGTGTTATAACACACGTCAAGGGCATGGTGTACGCCACAATATTGTCCTTTTTTTTCATTTAAATGGTTTTTGTCTTGGATTTATGTTTTATTTTATGTTTTTATTGTTTTTGCATTGATATAAAAATTTGTTTTTGCATCTAAAATGTGTGTGTTTTTCAATGTGTGTGAGGACGGGGATGAAGGAAGGAGACAATGCTTTTGTTTCATTTTCTTTTTTTCCTTTTCATTTTTATTTTGTTATTAAACTATTATATATAATGACATTTCAAAGTTAGCTTTTGTAAGTTAGATATTTTGCTTATTTAGTCTAAACTTTCATTCCTATTTATTATAATTGTGTAATTAGTTGGTACAAAATAACTTGTGTGATTTGTAATTTTTAATGAATGAAAATTTAGTTGGTTTAAGAAAATGAAAAAGGAAAAAAATGGTGGGTAATAAAAGACGGCATAGACGATATTTGATGAGATTAATTGGAAAGGCCAAACTGTAACATATTTGTTTTAGGATGTTAATTTATATTTTCATTTAACATTCTTATTAATAATGGCTACTACTACAAATTATAAAGGTTAAAAATTTACTTGTGTCTAAATTTTATTTATTTTCTTTATTTCTTTATTTCTTTATTCTTTTTTCTAAGGGGGGGGACCTCTTTCAATCATCACTAAGGGGTTGTTTGATTGCTTCTTAGTGAATTAGTTAAGTGACAAAAGTCTGAATCGGTCAAAGGTTTGCCGTTTGATAGAATTTTTTTTGCCACTTGATCATTCATTGTACTTCTGAGTGATTTTGCATAAGGTGGGTCTCTAAACCATCCAGTAGAATTTACTCTTCTTTTGGCATTATTCACATTAACATTTTCATGTCTTCTTCACTTCTTCTATTCGTAACTTTATATTCTTTTTATATTATAAACTTTATAGTAGGCCTAATGACATTACAGTAATATATATATATATAGAATTCAATTATAAATTTAGATTGTTAATTTTTTTTATTATATAAATTTAAATTGGTAGTGTTTTTTGTTATTGGAGCTACTCGTTCAGAATACTTGTCAAACACTTTTTTTTATGTTCAGCACCGGTGTCATTCAGAGCCGTTGAATCATTCAGGCTTTTAAATCATTCAGCACTAAATCATTATATTTTACCAAACAGCCCCTAAGTTCCGTCCCTAAAAGGGGGTGTTATGTCATGTTATGAGAGAATTATTTTGGTGATCTAAGTTACTCGGTGTTAAACTGATGTGGTATGACGTGACAAAAAAAGATGAAGTGTGAATTGTTACCGGTGTTCTAAAAGGGGGTGTTATGTCATGTTATGAGAGAATTATTTTGGTGATCTAAGTTACTCGGTGTTAAACTGATGTGGTATGACGTGACAAAAAAAGATGAAGTGTGAATTGTTACCGGTGTTCTAAAAGGTGCCCCAAGACGCTGCCAACAAAAAATAGACCTTGGCGGCTGCTCTAGGAGTAGCATGGGAAAAGGCGTTTCTTTTGATAAAGTGTGGCGCCACTTTTTGAACCATTTTTTTAATAACTATTTTGAACCAGCATTTGAAATTTGGACTATTTGGTATTTGGGTCTGGTAATTATTTATTAAGTAGTAGTCTAAATGTTTAATATAGTAGACCAAATGTATATAAAATATGATATTATAACATAAATGATAAATCTATAAATATTTTTTTGGCACCTTAGTCACGCCTTAAAAAACGTCATGACTTATATGGCTTGAGGCATGGTAATGCCGCCACTCCACGCCTCACGTTTATAACCTGGATTGTTACCGGTGCTCTAAGTATGACAACATGCTGACCTAAGACACCTTAAATATGTGATTTTTTATGTAAAATGAATGTAGTTAAAGAACATGAAAAATTATGTATTTATTTGAATAAATAGAATATAACATGAAATTATAGTTGGTGGAAAATAATTCTATTTTGGTAGAGAGATAGAAAGAAACATATATGGTCCATATTTAGCTTGTTCGGTATAGGTGACGCTATGTGCACCTTGTTGTTGTACTAGATAACACCCAATTTCTCGTGGTACAGTCTTTTTCGTTTTCTATAATAAGTATTCGATACATAAAATAATAGTAACGTAAACTGCATTTTAACTAATCATGCTTGTGCACAAACAGACCAACGTAAATACGTCAACTCTGAAAAGATAAAAATTTACCCGATATACACTATATTCTCAAGGGCTATTTATTTATTTAGATGAAAAGGAATAAAATAAAGTGAAACTAAAATTTTGTGTGTTCTTGAGTTTTTTCAATGAAAGAAAGAAAGTGAAGAGGGATGAAGGTACTTTGTGTTTTCTCTTTAAAATATTTCACTCCAATAATGAGTTGATGTTGTGTTTTCGAGTTAAATTTTGAGTAGAATAAGAAAAGAAATGGAAAGAATCATAAAAAAATTTGTGTTCTCAAGGTTTTTTTTAGAGAAGAAAGGAAAAGAATCGAAGAGAAGTGAAAGTAAGATTTGAGGTGTTTTTAGTCTAAAATTCTCCTCTCACTTTTGAGAGGAAGAAGAGAAGAGAATTCTCTTCTCTTTTTCTACACATTTAACTCGAGAGCATAGCTTGAAAGTTTAGGATCCATATTTTTCTTTCACTTTATTTACTTCTTTACTCTACTTTTCTTATTTTACTTTACTCTCTTTTACTCAACTTGAGAACACAGTGTTAAATTTGTGTAACCATAGACTCATACCTTTTAGATTATTACGAAGAATATTTAAAATCATTTAAAACCAGAAAAACTCTCATATGTTGATAAATCATCGTTTAAAAACAGAAAAAACTCTCGTATGTTAGCGGTGACATCAATCAGCGGTAAATATCAGATGATTGTTTTTTCTTAAAAAATACCTAAAATGTGTTACTAGAGAACAACTAACTCAATATTCGATACAAAAAGCATATATGATCATCAAAAATAAACTATGTATATTCCAAATGTGTTTTCCTAACAATAAGCTGTAAAAAGCTAGAAGATAATACTGGAAAATTATAGTTCATCTGCTATTGTTTACCATTCTCAAATACTATATGTTATGAATTGTGATCATGTCATAATGTCATTTTCGCCAATTCGTTATCCTTTATTAGATCCACACCTTTTTATCTTCATTCGTAAGCAAATTTGTATTAGGATAATTTTAGATTTTTTTGGTGGCTATTTTTTGCATGTTTTCGAATACTTGTGTGGTTCATCGGGCTATCGAGACTCTTTACCTATTTATCAATTTATTATTATTATTATTATTATTATTATTATTATTATTATTATTATTATAGCTGCGAGTTAGTACAATACTATAGTAGTATAGTTAGTGATTCAAACACATCCCACTCACTAAGAAAACTCTATACGGAGAGACTCGAACATGAAGCCTCTAGCATGTGATAACACCTCCTGATCAACTCTGCTAGGCAGAAGTTTGCATATCAATTCGCTTTTGATTAATTGAACATCATTCTTTTGTAACATTACAAGCAATAAGTGGAACAAGTTTTCAAGTTTGATTTTGTTCAATACCGAATGTAAAACCTTAAAATAAATATTTGTTGGCCTAGAAATTCATACATCATACAAAAAGTTGAAAAAGAAATAAAAAGTGTCATTTTCGTTAAATTATCAGGAACAAAAAAAAGATGGCGAGAAAAAATATAAGATGAGGAGGTCCCTATTGGTGTGATGTCGTGTGGTTCCCACAATGGATTAGCATATCCAATTATCCTCACCCTTTTTATCTTCCTTTTTCTCAAAGTTTCTTTCTTTCTTTTTGTAATTTTGTAGTGTTATTTGCAATTTGCAAACCCTTTTTGAAACTTGATAACTAGACATTTTAAGCACATTTTTTATCTACTAACAAAGACTATTGTCGTGACCATATAATGATTGTGGCTTAAAGTCTACAAGTTATCTATATCATATATCTACAATGTGACCATAAGAAGATTCCATTTAGCTGTCCGACTCAAGCGTCCTTTACACGTAATTGTTATCGTAGTCTTGATTTATGTACAACAAAAATGTTTCAAGTTAATTTAGACCATGGAGTGTGGTTATGGTTTTTAATATGAAAATCTAACGCGCATTGAGTTTTGGCTATTTTGAAGTGGCCTCACTAATTATCTTTTGCATCGGCGTGCTCCTTTAACTTCAAGGTTGAGTCCATTAATCCAGACAACACAGTTTCTTTCACTTTTTCCGACTTTGATATATTGGCCTTGCCAATTTCTATAACCTACCAACCAATATCGACCTTGCCATGTGATCACTTGCATTGTTCTTTTTAATGAAACATGTATGTGCGAGTTCAAACGTATTCAATTGTTGGGATATGCAACGTTAAGCGGAGCTTATGAGTGCAAATCGCGTTCCAAGCCTTCTTAATCATGATGTTACATGATTTGCCTCTCTCATGTTGGTCGTAAGACCGGTGGGTGAAAATCCTCAGAGGATTCGGTTTCATTCTTTTGTTATGTGTGAGATATATTTTCGTTTTTCTTCCTAGTTATGTAGCTCATTTAGATCAATAATGACATTTTAAGCACATTTTTTCTCTTTTAACAAAGACTATAGTCATCACCATATAATGATTGTGGCTTAAAATCTACAAGATATGTATATCATATATCTACGATGTGACTATAAGAAAATGCCATTTTAGGTGTCCGACTCAAGCGTCTTTTACACGTAATTGTTATCATATTCTTAATTTATTTACAATAAAAATGTTTCAAGTTAATTTAGACCACGGAGTGTGGTTATGGTTTTTACCATGAAAATCTAAAGCGCATTAGGTTATGGCTTATGTTTTAGTGGCCTCACTATTTATCTTTTGCATCGAAATTCGTATTTTAGCTTCAAATATGAGTCCAGCAATTCAGACAACACGATCACTTTCCTTTTTTCCAGACTCTGCTTTTTAGGTCTTGCCAATTTCATTAACCTACCAACCAATATCGACATGGTCATAAGATCACTTGCATTGTTCTTTTTAATGAAACATGTATGTGCGAGTTCAAAATTCAATTGTTGGGATATGCAAAGTTAAGCAGAGCTCATTAGTGCAAGTCGCGTTTCAAGCCTTCTTAATCATGATGTTACACGGTTCACTTCTGTCACATTGTTCGTGAGACCGGTTGATGAAAATCACAGAAGGATTCTCCTTTTGTCATGTGTGAGATATATTTTCATTTTTTTTCCGAATCACGTAGCTGATTTCGATCAATAATAACATTTTTTTTTTTTTTTTAAATCACACTTAAAGATCAATCATGACATTTAAGATCAATAATAACAATATACCTTCTTCCCCCAAAATTGTAAATTTTGACATACCAAGATATTTTATAATGTATATTTTAAACAAAATATATTAAGTTGGAATTTAGTTAAATTTATGGAAGGGAAAATTTGCTAGTGACATAAGAGAATCAGGAAACTTTACACGTGGAAGGTGAGACCACAACAATAGGACACATGTCTAGTAGGATCTGACTCATATTGACACGTCTTCATTCTTCTTCGAATATTGGAGGCTGCGAGATACCACACGTGTCATCATCAATCTTTGATATGTGTGCAACTACACCATATCTTTCAGCCACCAATTACGTTGCAATTGGACACACAAATACAAACATACAGACACATATAGTATACGAGCAATCCCATACCTACTTACAAAATTCACCCAAAAAATTCACTCATTGATATATCAGCGAGTGATTGATGTATATAATCTAGCAGTTTTTCTCTCCACTCTTTTATTAAATCAATCACTAGCTGACACATCAGCGAGTGAATTTTGTGAGTGAGTCTAGCATTTCTCGTAATATATATATATCTATACGAAAATACATTGTTTTCAAGGATGTGTTTATTTCGGCTTGTATACCTGGTTTATAGATTATTGGTTTAAGCTTATGTTTTACAAGTTTAATTTTCGTGGCTTATTTTAAAAAAACTTCGGCTTATATAAGTTTATTACGTTATATAAGTCACAAAAAGTAAATATATAAGCCTAAACAAACACCTCTTAAATATATAAGTCACAAAAAGCTTACATAAGTCGAAAGTTTTAAAAATAAACCACAAAAAGTAAATATATGAAACATAAGTCCAAATACTAAGCAAGTGATAGACTTACAAAAATTTTACCAACAGAGTTTTTCACGCATACACCTCAACTAAGTAGGAAATGTGAGACAAATAAGAAAGAAAAAGTATAATACAATACGATTAGTACATCATATTTTATGCATGTATGTGTGATTTTTTTTTTTTTTTTTTTTTTTTTTTTTTTTTTTTTTTTTTTTTGTGTAAAATATACGTGAATGTAACATTTTTTCTATTTGTATACATTCTTTATAAAAGTTGATAGAGAATGTTCGTTTAATGGATTCGATGCGAGTTTTTCTTAAACTCACATCTCATGCAATGCACGGTCGTTTTATAACCATAAAGTCAGTAAAATAAACGCGCTTAATTGTCTAAGATTTTTGTAACGTGTTAGTATACGGATTTGATTATTCAAAATTTTGAATATAAAAGAAAGACTTGAGCTCTAACAATAATCTAAACACTTTTTTAATATCGTGTATTTCTAAAGACCCGTATCGAAAAAAATGCTTTTCGCCACAAAAGATGTTAAAATAAGCATGATACAATGCTCGCAATGTTTAGCTGTTTTCAATGAACTAGTTGAAATTAGAAAAGATCTCAAGACATATTTCATGAAAGACATCTTTTTCTTGTCGTTACAAACATGTTTAAACTAGAATGAATAGACGTCGAAAGACCGGCCAACCCGCTAATCATCTCAATGACTAGTCACAGTGTCGATGCGAAGTGATACTGAAACCTAATTTATCGGTAGCTTGAGCTAACCAAAACATTCAAGGCCACGAATTCATCTTTTGTTGTGTTTAAGATATGAGGCAACAATCCAAGAAGGAAATCAAATATTTCTAGTTATAAGTTTGGTTTACATGTTGCAACAAAACCTAACATTTTCCTTAATGAACTAATGTTATTGATTTTTATAACAAACTTAGCAATACACTTCCAAGTAATTGAAAATACGTAACTAGCGAGATCTTAAACCGAGACCAAGTATATAATAGAGCTCACATGTAAGCCTACATTGTGAATCATAATTCTCGAGTAGTTGAACAGTCGAACATAATAACCACTACCCGTTTCTTCTGTCGGCTATATACGGTGTCGGTGCGAATGGCATTTGTCAAAGCTAGCTTACATTGATGTTTTTCTTATGGATTTGGATAGGACATTGTTTCATATCCACTTAAATTTTTGTGTACATCATTTCAACACTCTCAACACCACATTATTGACTTACCTAGTAAAAAAACATATACCAAGTTACCAACTACTCTTTTTGGTTCTTTCAAGATATCATAAGTATTGATGTGTTTTGTATGGTATGTTACATGAGTAACAAAAATACAAAAGTTGAGATAAGAGATGACCATGTCATTCCCACAAGGTTTGGGTGTGGGCTAAAGGATGACACGAATAGAAATACATGCATCTCATTGGATATTCTTCTTCCATAAATATGGGGATGGTATTTGTACATAACCCATGCCTACTTGTAGTTGTAGGTCCAACATTGTATTATACGTTGCAAAAAAGTCAAAAACTTTATTTGACTTGAACAAGTTAAATGAACATATTTTATCAAGAGTTTATAAAAGAAAACGAAATACTTGAAACCGAGAGAGGTGATAAAACCAATGGATTTAGTAATTGGATAAAATAAGTTGCAAATAATCGTTCGGAAATATTTTTTTGTCATATTTTTTTGTAAATGATATCGTATATATACTTTAATACATTTTCTAACTTGTAGATTTGAAACTATAAATCAATAGGTCTTAATATTATTATGTACACTGGCGGCGATAGGAGGGGGCAAGGTGGGCACGTGATCCCTAGCGAAAGAAATTGTAATGTAAAATTATCAAAATATCAGGCTATTTTTGTAATATCCCCTTAACGAACCAATTTGTAGTATAGTTTCTAAAATTTATCAAAGTTTGTCCTTTCAACTATAACTTTTTGGTTCCGCCCCTATATATGTATGACACTGAATTAGTGAAAATGAGTTATTGGTTTTTATTTTTAGGAATGAAACTTCATCGTTTTCCAGAAATAACAAAAGCTTATTCGTTTCATAGTATACAACATTTTTAATTTTTGCATACAAAAATGTTCATATAGACTGGTTAATTAGTTATGCCATGTATCTAAAAGTCCATACATTTTGTTTCTGCTTGTTGGGCTGATATATCCCAATCCTTCAAAACAAAAACCACTGAATCCACAACCAAACAATGTACTTGGCTTTGATAATATGGTAAAAAAACCATTTGACCAACATTTAAATATGTTTTAGGGGTATACAGAATTCGGGTTTCACCTATAAAAACCGAAAACCGAACTGAACTGTAAAAATTCGAACCAAATTTGTACAAACCGAATTTGCCAAAATCGAACCGAACTAAATATTCGGTTTCGGTTCGGTTATTGTTTTGACAAAATAAAAACCGAATGAAACCGAATTAACATAAATATACATATTTTATTTATTTAATTTAAAAAATAACATTAAAACTCTTTTATAGTATAGATACAACATTTATTAAGCTTGATTTTTTTATTTTTATTATTATTATTATTATTTTTTTGAAAAAGTCTATATAATTAAATAAATAAATAATTAAAAAAATTTGAATTTGGTTCGATTCGGTTTTCAATTTTACCCATAAAAAAATTTAACCGAACCATATAACCGAACAACCCAATAACTGAACCTATGAACACCCCTATTATATATGTAACCTTACTTGTGATTTTATTATTATTATTATTATTATTATTATTATTATTATTATTATTATTATTATTATTATTATTATTATTATTATTATTATTACTATTATTATTATTATCACTTTATTGAAAAACAAATAGGATTTTACAAGAAATTAGTGGGGAGTCGAGATACTAACTGAGCCACCACACCTCTAGCTACAGCAAAACCAATCATACTAAAAATATGTGGAGCAGCACGTGCTCCAATGTCGTGGGTCATAGAGAATCGTCTAATGCGCTTTAACAAGGTCACTGCATCCTTTTCAAGTTCTCCAAAAGAAGAGAATGAAAAGGGGAGGAACCCATATCCGATATCAGCGCATTTAGCTGCGTACTTGACACGTTTACGTTGTGCGGCCTCAATAACCACCCGACCGGGCATAAAATCAACCATACACGAACGCGTCAAGGGTGATGATCCTGTAAGATCAACACAAACATCAAGGCCACCATCCCAAGAATAAAGTAACATATCGGCCGGACGTAGGGTTTTGTCCCTCTCTCCACGGAGCCCAATATTCACCTCCTTACGAACTGAAACTCCAGACCGAGAACATATATCAACAAGAACATCACGCACAACGTTGTGTCGATGTTTAATACCAACTAAGCCTGCGCACGATACCGCATGATCTCCGAAAATATCTCCGGGAAAAACCTTAGAACAAGCTGAACATGGCATCTGGATAGTAAAAAGAGGAACACCTAACCGATAACACAAAACACATCGGTAAGTCCTCGCATTCATAGTCTATCCCAATCCGGATATCGGTGCCACCCTAAGCCAATCTGACGTATAATCCGCTTTTAATGAGTTCCATAAAGCCATCTGTCTAGAGGATAAATGGAAAGTGGATTCAACCGTTTGGGCAACACGTGCGAAATGTATATCTGCCAATTTCTTCATAAGTTTGGGGGCAGCGATCTCACTAGGGTTACTCATAAGGTCAATATCCATATTCACATTAAAAGTACACAATGCATCATCAAAAGAGGGACCAGTAGACACAATACCAGAACTACGGAGAAGCTTAGTCTGTAAGCTGGCAGATTGAAGTCTAGAAGTAAGGAAGGCGTAGTTCAAGACATCACCTGCATAATACACACCAAGTCCCCCGTGAGCAAAAGGTAGGGTGGCGAGTCTCCATTGCCAATCACCAAACCCAGGTCCAGAAGCAGTGACAATACGTTCCAAAGAAGAGCGAAGTGCTGCATCAAAAGAAACCTGAGCACTCTCAAAGACACGAGGAGGACATGTGCGCATAGAAAAATATAACTTGGAAATACCAGCACATGCACGCAGTAGCAACAACTCACACTGGGGATCATTAAGCTTAGCAACAACATCCATAAGCTCAATAGTTTTAGCAACCCTTTTCATAACAAGCTTGCTACTAAACTCAAAATCCACACTGGCAGACCCCCTAATAATTTAACACCATGCGAAGGTCGAAAAATATTAGGGGGAAAAATACCAACATACCTGCTTCTTGGGTCTTCCTTCGGCCAAAAGACCTCAGTTTTATCAACATTGAGGTGTAAACCACAACTAGGTCCATCCATCATAATCAACTCCAAAACCTTCCCCACAACCAAAGTATCCCCAATAATAGTACCATCATCAAGATACCAAGCCTGAAGAGAAAGAGTGAAGGAGTCTCGAATCTTACATGCCAAGGGTTGTAACACTAAAGCAAAAAGAAGAGGCCCAAGCGGATCACCCTGTTGCACCCCTTGGTGCGACCATAAAGTATGCTCACCATAATATAGTCTAGCAGGACTGGAGTAATAGAATTCCACCCAACGCTAAATAGCCGGAACACGAAGGCGAACTTCTCGTAACATAACCGCACGATCCACCATATTGAAAGCGTTTTTAAAGTCCACCAACAACATAGATAAACCCACATCACCCCCACGGTCTTCAATCAAACGATTCACAGCATGAAGGATTGCCTCCCCACCACCCGAAACACCCACACCAAATTGCAACCCGTCAAAATAACCATCCAAAGAATGGCCAATCATAGAAGCGCAAACCTTGGAGACTAAACGCCTCCAAACAGTCCCAACAACGATAGGACGGATCCCCCCTCCTGGTTTAACCAAGAGTGTGAGAGGAGCACTAGCAACATACTCTCCCAACTCCCTTGGGCATTTACCCGCAAGAAAAAGGTTCACCACCTAGGTGATAGAAGCGACTAACTCATCAGATATGGCAACAGCAGCACCATTTAAACAATCCAGAAGGTGTTGAGCACGCAAACCATCCCTTCCACAAGAAGTACCACGAGGGAAACTCTTAATCATATCAAGAACCATAGCAGGAGATGCCAAAAGGTGATGATGATCAATAGATATGTCTGGTAAAAGGGGGGCAGATTGAAAAGGGTGCTTAGCTTTCAGATCTGCGAGAGTAGTATCATCATAAGCCGCAATACCCGAAGAAGAAAGAACTCTAACAGCAGCAGTATAATGGCCATCACAAATCTTCCTCTTACACTGCTTGATATTACGGTCACCCAAGTCCAGGTTTTCCTCATCAATATTAGACCACAAAGGGGGAGGTTCAGCTAAAACCTCACGCACAACTTGCAAACTACCACCAGGTGTACTCCAAGATGAGATGGCGTTAACAATATACTCTTCCTGTCATTGACGTTTAGTAACAGACCTACACTCTTGATTACTCCTCGGGCAAAAGGTTTTAAGCAAACAAAGAGGCAAGACAAACAAACCAACCCAACAAGAAATGTCATCAGGCGAACAAACCACCTTATCAAGGGCTCCTCTCAAAACCCGAGAAAACCCCAAACGACATTTAGGAGGAATGGATTTGACCGTACGCAACCCCTTAGAAAGTAGAGTATCAAGGAGATGTAAATCAAAACCACCAAACTCATCAGAAACCAAATCCTCAATAAGAGCAACATGAGAAGGGGCATGAGGTTTGGTGAGATCATGCAACACGAACCGAACAACACCCTCACCACAATCAGGAGGTGACACAAAATCAGACCCTTGATTCCCTATGGCAGTTTTGAGAAGATCACAGTTGAGAAGAATCAAACCCCAACAACCATATACGCAACCCAAAAACAACCACAGATGCTATCACTAACTGTTGAAGAAGGCGCCAAACTAACAGCAGAACACAATAAAAAAAACCTAACGCTCCTCAAAAGAAACCCTAAAAATAAAGAGAAAACCTTACAAACAACCAGCCCAAACCTTGAAAACGAACAAAGGATTTCCAACTGATGATGTTGAATAAAGAACCCTAGACCAGCGTGAGATCAAGCCGATCCCTCATCATGGAGAAGAAAAACACAACCGCCCCTGTATGGAGATCAAAGACAATCGTCTCTGTATGGAGAAGATAATCAAGACCGTTTTAGAATGTTGAATCAAGGAATCGTACGTGATCAAGACGATCATGAAGAGGAGGGGCATGAGGTTTGGTGAGTATCATTTTATCAGAAACTTATAGGATTTACAAGAAACTAGTGGGGAGTCGCGATACTAGCTGAGCCCCCACTCCTCTAGCTGTAGCAAAATTAATCATACTAATTGTTGTTATTATTATTATTATTATTATTATTATTATTATTATTATTATTATTATTATTATTATTATTATTATTATTATTATTATTATTATTATTTTTTGAAATATGAGAAAAAAATATTATTGGATTCTAACCCACCTCATGAAAAAAGTACAATTAGGAACCTGAATCATAGTTGTGAACGATCTATGTCATGTAGGTGACAAATTGGATGTCGAAAACTGAATCATGGCTGTGAATTATGAATGACTTTGGTCTTGTAAGTGTCCGAACGAAAAGTGGAGCAAAACGTATCAAGATATGTTGCATCTTAAGATAGTCATCGTTGGAGCACTTGTACACTCGGCCGAGTCAGCCTCATGTATAAAGAATTAAAGCGGACTGCGGACTTGATTGCGAAACGACACCTTGGGGTGAAACGACTTCACAAAGTCAGTAGCAACCACGCGGATGTGGACAAGCCATGGATATCATGTCTTGACCCTTTCTAAAGATGATTGTTCTCCCAACCTAAGTAAAGGAAAAAATCTATCAGAGTTGTGCATACAGTATTACCTAAGCAAGTACATTACATACTACAATTCATATAAATTGATATTAGTCGAAATACATTAAAATAGAGACACCGGATCCCTTACAAAGGAGGCTAAAATTAAAAAGTCTAAAAAGAGTTGTGGTGATGCCACGTGTCCCCTATACTAAATTTTCAAAAAATCACGTCAGGGGCAAAGTCGTAATTTTACTCGTTTTTTACTTTTCCACCTCAATTTTCAAACGCATATATCTCTTAAACGACAAACTTTTAGAAAAAACCGATTTCACCATAATTTTTAAAATTTAATCTTCTTTAATTTGGTATAAATTTTGTTAAAAATTTCGAAACTTTTTTTTTTACATACGAAATGTGTGTTAATTTTCTTGAGTTTTTGGGCATTTTCGACCTTATTTTGTACCATCATAAATGCCGAATCGTGAAAAATTTAAAATATGAAAGTCGTAGCTTCTTGGCCATTCTTTACCCAGAAATTTGAATCAATCAAATCCAATATGATATGAGTGAGATATCGTATGTTAAAGATGACGTTTTATTCATATTTGTTGCACACAACATGTTTGATGAAATGTTTAGCTTAGATTTTGAGTCTTAAAATCGAGTTAAATTCACTAATTTTTGTACAACAATGCACCTTTAGTCATTTTATAAATGTAAGATTCAAAAAGTTTTGTTTTTTTTAACTGATGAACCTTATTAGCTGATGAACCTTATTAACTGATTTAATAAGTTCATCAGTTAATAAGGTTCATCAGTTAATAAGTTCATCAGTTAATATAGTTCAACCAGTTAATAAGGCTGATAAACCTTATTAACTGATTTAATAAGTTCATCAGTTAATAAGGCTATTTAACTGATGAACCTTATTAACTGATTTAATAAGTTCATCAGTTAATAAGGTTCATTAGTTAATAAATTCATCAGTTAATATAGTTCAACCAGTTAATAAGGCTGATGAACCTTATTAACTGATGAACCTTATTAACTGAGTTAATAAGGTTCATCAGTTAATAAGGTTCATCAGTTAATAAGTTCATCAGTTAATATAGTTCAACCAGTTAATAAGGCTGATGAACCTTATTAACTGATTTAATAAGTTCATCAGTTAATAAGGTTCATCAGTTAATAAGGCTCTTTAACGCGCGATATGTCTTTTTTAAAAATTAGTTAATAAGGTTCATCAGTTAATATAGTTCAACTAAAATAACTGATGAACAAAATGTCTTTTTTAAAAATCAGTTAATAAGGTTCATTAGTTAATATGGTTCATCAGTTAAAAAAAAACAACAAAAAAAACAAGAAAAAACAAAACTTTTTGAATCTTACATTAATAAAATAACTAAAGGTGCATTGTTGTACAAAAATTAGTGCATTTAACTCGATTTTAAGACTAAAAATCTAAGCTAAACATTTCATCAAACACGTTGTGTGCAACAAGTATGAGTAAAACGTCATCTTTAACATACGATATCTCACTCATATCATATTAGATTTGAGTGATTCAAATTTCTGGGTAAAGAATGGCCAAGAAGCTACAACTTTCGTGTTTTAAGTTTTGCAAAATTCGGCCTTTAAAATAGACAAAATTAGAGCCGAAAATGCCAAAAATATCAAGAAAATCAATAACTATTTTATATGTAAAAAATAAAAGTTCAAAATATTTAACAAGATTTATACTAAATTAAAGAGGATTAAATTTTAAAAATTATGGTGAAATCGCTTTTTCGTAAAAGTTTGTCGTTTGAAAGATATTTGCGTTTGAAATATGAGGTGGAATTTTAAAAAACGGGTCAAATTACCACAATGCCCTTTGACCGAATATTTAATAGAAAAAGAAGGAGGTAAGATGGTGGACACGTGTAAGAATTTGTATGGCTTTTTAGACTTTGCAAATTTGGAATCTTTGTAACCGATCGCAACTCTTAAAATAGATGCTACAACAAAATTCATAACCTTTCACATTTTTTAAGAGATCTAAGACCAGTGCCAACGGCTCATCGGTTTGGCCAACCAACGAGCGTCGGTTTTGTAACGCCGATGGCAACCACCTCGTCGGTGGTGCACCGGCTGGGTGTTCTTCGATTTGGTGACGAGCAAGGGATGAGGTGGTGTAGGGCTCATTTGTGTTTTGTGGGATATATTTGTGTAGTGACACGGATGGAGACACATCATCATTAGCAGGGGTGTGTCATTTAGGAAGCGTTGATACCAAGTTACCAACTATCATATATTAGCATAGTGAAGTAACTTACTATCCGAGACTGGGTTCCCTCCATTGACTAGAGATTCGCATCAAACAGATTTTTTTTATTTTTTTATTATTTATTTTTTATTTTTATTTTCTTATCAACGATTTGCTTGCAAAACTGTTTATAATATACACGTATATACCGAGGAATATGTTTTAATAGGTATAAAAAATATATTAAACATTATATATTAATTATATTATGTTACAAAATGTTAAAATGGTCGTTAATTATAACGTTAGACGTCATAACTAATTCAATAATACTTAAATAACAAGTGATGGACTTGTTAGTTTAAAAATCAAAACCCGAGAGGTGTTTATTTGTTTGTTTGAAAGTTAAGTTATTATTATTACGTAGTATTATGGTATGTGTACTTAATAATAATTACTCAAGAACTTAAACACAAAGATGAAACATTGATAAGTGTCGGTTTTAAAAACTTAAGGATGTGTTAGACTCAAACTTGAAGGACAAGTTTTGTGGCTATATAATAATATAAACACCCTTTTGGTGTCCATAATCATACGATACACATAATTAAAACCCAAAAGAACTGTAAGTTTTTGTTTGGTTCGTTCGACACAAGCAGCAGCCAAAAACAAGTGACAAACTTGTTTCGTTTGATCATTACTAGCAGCAATTCCCCATGACAAACGAAGGATTTGGTGAGGTTACCAAAGAACCTCAACTTGCGTCATGGGCCCGCAAATCTCTCATATACAAAACATGGGTAACGTCTTTTGATTTTTACATTTGCTAATAGTCTCGACGCACTTTGAAAAGATCCGTAAGCAGGGACGGACCCACTTGGGAGCCGGGTGTGGCACGGGTCACACTCAATTTTGAGCCACTAAGTGTAATCTATTCTTAAAAAGTGACGTTTTTCAATACGTGCAAGCCCAATAATATTTTTTGCTACTTTATTTCTTTATAGTGGAACTTGAGTTTAACGCAAAAATACTATATGGTGCAAATTTTAGTACTTATAATAGAACAAGTTATGCAAGAATTTCAAAAAAATTTCTAAATGCTGGGTCCGTCCCTGTCCGTAAGCTGTCCGTAAGCGAGATCAAAACATGGGTAATAGTTTTTACATTTACTAATAGTCTTACTTTTAGGATGGACGCACTTTATCAAGTACTTATGGCAAGACAAGTCAGCCGTCTTTGAAGTTTAAGAATAATGAAGAAATACAATCCATTTATTTTCTGCTTAAGGTAAAATGATACTTATGTGCTTGCTTTTTCAGAGTTTAAAGATACTTATGTGTTTGAAGTTTGATATCTTGACAGATGGACCACAACTGGCCTATGCTCTATTTGCAAAAAGATGCGAACATAATGAAAATAAGTTGCGGCCTTTTTAAAGGTATGTCAAGTTAGCAGTAGTAAAAAACTGTGTTGGCGGGTTGGCAAAGCTTGAACCAACCCATTTTGACTCGCTGTTAAAAAATGCGTTGTCTCTTGCTCGAATAAATAACCTCATTTTTTTTTTATCATTATGAATTTCAGATCCATTAAAATCAGGAGATATATCTTCATTATCCGGAAAGATAATAGAATGTTCATGGGATTACGACCAAAATTTTTGGGTCTATATCAAGACGCGACACGACAAATTTGAACCAGACGAGTTTTCAACCTACAAAAAGTATATGCAGATGATTGAGCAAAATGCAAGAGGCAAATAGCAGATGCCGGACCCATGAAGATTATACTGACAATGTACATTGTAGGGGGAAATTTGAGACAGATTGGATACTATATGTTAGTTCATAGTGCAACTAAGAATGCTTGTTATCGATTAAAACAATTCCTATGCGATTGTTTCCATGTGTTACCGGTTTTAGACAGTATATTAAAAGTCACTTGATCAAATATCTTATATTTTATGCAAGGTGATTCTTCATTGTATAAGTTCCTATTAATCTATTATTGAGTTTGCAGTTAAGTTTAGTAGTATATGATACTCATAAACCCTTAGCTCATACTTCACTCATTTAGTTTGACTTTAACTTTGACTCCTGATTTGAGACTTTGAGTACTTGAATCTTGATAGTTTTTGGTCACTTTATGCTTAGATTTTTGTGGTTAAGTTAATCAAAGATTAGATTTTGCAATATGGGTTTTGTTTAGTTTTGCTATTTAGTGTATAATAAAGATTATGTGAAAGGTGTCAAAAAGTGTATGCCAATGCATAGATTGTATAATAAAGATCATGCAAAAGTATTAAAAATTTGGTTTTGGATCAAGGGTATTGATTATGAGGTCTACAGAGGATAAGGGCATCTTGAATCTTGGATCAACTCAAGAGATTCAAGGTGGTGGAAATGGGTCAAATCGTGGCTCACATCATCATAGGACGGCACTTTAGGGAAACCAACACCATCAAAATGGGATGATGCCCAAAAATGGTTAGTTAATTTGTCTAGAGGTGTAGATAAGAGCCACTTGGATGAGCCACGTGATTCAAACACGGATGATAGGAGATTGATAGCGCCAGTTCCTAAAAAGGATTACCCGAGCAGTGAAGATGATGATCATGGAGCGATAGAAACGAAAAAAGTTGCTTTTGGTGATTCGATGATTGTTGGATCAATATGTGTGAGGGATATGGGGACTGAAATGGCTCCTATTGGCAGCCAAGAGCCTTCAAGATCAGCTACACCTATTAGAGCCACAACTCCTGCTGCACGTAGCCCTATGGCCTCTGGTTCAACGACTCCTGAGAGAGCACGTCCCAATTTAGGCAATGTGGGACCAACAGTTGCACCCGTGTCAAGAGTTGACACTAGTACAACCATGAGGTTTGGGCGGGAAAGTGAAGAAAGTGATGGTGAAAATGTGGTTTAAAATAGAAACCCGAGTCAAGGTTCTAAGTTGAATCCTCTTGAAACACGAGCAAGGGCTTGGGATGAGGCCGAACACGCTAAATATATGGCAAGATGATTCTTTTTTTTCTTTTTAATACTGAATTTATATCAGCTCTTGCTGTATTATCTATCTGTTTTATATGGATTTTGTTGTATTTCTACTTATTTTTGTCTCGTTTTTTAAGCACTACTAAAACGCATATCCAATCAACCCCTAAAATCCGTGCCTTATTTATGCTGTTGATCCATAGGTTCAAGCAAGAAGAGGTGAAGATCCAAGCTTGGGAGAATCATGAAAAGAGAAAAGCCGAGATGGAAATGAAAAGGATGAGGTAACAGTCTTTTCATTCTAGCCCGATACTAAAAAAATAATATGACTTAAAACAGATAGAGCCTGGTTTATGGTGTGTTTAGGATTGCTTATTTTTGAAGTGCTTATCTGCTTATAAGCAGTTCAAACTACCAATTTATAGTGCAAGTAGATAAGCATGTATTATCCAGACACTCAAAAACCGCTTATCGGCTTTCAAAAAACGTGATACTCACTTCAGTAAGCAATTCCAAACATCTAGCAGAGGAAAAACGAGCAAAAGCAGAAGCTACTATGAATGACATTTGTACATAACCCATGCCTACTTGAGTACTTGTAGCTGTAGGTCCAACATTGTATTATATACGTTGCAATAAGTCAAAAACTTTATTTGACTTGAATAAGTTAAATGAACATTATTTTATCAAGAATACAAGAAAACGAAATACTTGAAGGCATGAGTTAACCGGACCCCTCCTGTAGGGAGGGTTTGTGGAAGACTGTGTTGCCGCCGCTTGTACTGTCTGCATTTAAAACTTGTACATTTTGACTAAAGTAGGTGGACCCCCTATGGTAGGGAGGGTCCGGTTAACACATCCCTACTTGAAACCAAGCGAGGCGATAAAACCAATAGAGTTAGGGTGTGGTTACTTTTTCGATGTTGATAAAGGTGGTGCCTCCCCCCCCCCCCCCCCCCCCCCCCCCCCCTGTTAGAGCGTCTGAGTGAGGAAGGGATTAGATTTTACTCTCTGCACATACAGATCAATTAAAGGGATTTGTGGGCTCGAATAATAATAATAATAATATTATATTAACCAAATAGTGGTTCAGACATTCCAACAGAAAAGTAAACGCACCCTTAGTAATGGATTCATAAAATAAGTTGCAAATAATCGTGTTTTTTTTTTTAATTTTTTTATTAAAAAAAAACGATAACATATATATACTTTAATACATATATAACTTGTAGCTTTGAAATTGTAATGTAAATTTTTTAAAATATCTGGCTATTTTTGTAATATCCCCCTAATAAACCAATTTGTAGTATAGTTTCTAAAAATTATTAGGGGGCGTTTGGTTGGAGAATTTGAAATTTCGGAATTTTAAATTCCAGAATTATGAGAATTTAAAATTCCGGAATTTAAAATATCTTGTCATGTTTGGTTGACAGAAATTTATAAATATTTTTTTATTTTTTAATATAAATTTTATAAATATTCTATTTAAAAATTTATAAAAAAAAATTATAAAAAAAGTTTATAAAAAATTTATAGAAAAAGTTTATAAAATTTTTATAAAAAAGTTAATAAAAAATTTATAAAAAAAGTTTATAAATAATATATAAAAAATTTATAAAAAAAAAGTTTATAAAAAATTTATAAAAAAAGTTTATAAAAAATTTATAAAAATTTTATAAAAACTTTATAAAAAAAAGTTTACAAAAAATTTATAAAAAAAGTTTATAAAAAATTTATAAAAAAAGTTTATAAAAAAAGTTAATAAAAAATTTATAAAAAAAGTTTATAATTTTTTTTTTCATAAATATTCTATTTAAAAGTTTATAAAAAACAATAAGAAAAAAATTTTCCAAGTAAATTAAAATTCCTCACTTTTTGAAGGCATTTTAATTCTCTCCATTTTGGCAATTCGTAGAATTGTAAATTCCTCCAAATTCCTCAAAATTGTCAACCAAACACGATATTTGAGGGCAATTAAAATGCAAATGCCCCCAATATCCCCGAACCAAACGCCCTCTTAAAGTTTGTCCTATTAACCGTAACTTTCTGGTTTCGCCCATAAATATATATGACACTGAATTAGTGAAAATGAGTTCTTGGTTTGTGTTTTTAGGATCGAAACTTCCTCGTTTTCCAGAAATAACAAAAGCATATTCGTTTCATAGGATACAACATTTTTAATTTTTGCATAGTTAATTAGTTATGCCATGTATGATGTATCTCAAGACTCAAAGTCCATACATTGTGTTTCTCCTTGTTGGGCTGAAATAGCCCAATCCTTCAATCAAAAAACACACCTTATTAAATCCACAACCAAACAATGTACTTGGCTTGATAATGGTAAAAACATTCAACCAACATTTAGATATATAAGGGTGCGTTTGGTATGATTGATGGAATCACTATATGTATAAGTTTGAGAATAGACTGGAATAAAAATGGGTATGTAAATAACACTTTTCATGGGTATCGACATACCCACCAAAGCATACTCCTATGAGAAAACTCACATATCATGGGTATTTTCATTCCATTGTGGTGAACCTCATAACCAACCAAACAACATTAGTGACTTTCAAAGTCATAGATTCATCCCTATAGTGGGATACCAAACGCACCATAATTTTATTTTATTTATTTATTTTTTTTAATGAGACAAAAGGTACAATTAGGAAACTGAATCATACTTGTGAATGGTCTATGTCTTGTAGGTGACAAATTCTATGTCGAAAACTGAATCATAGCTGGGAATTATGAATGACTTTGTTCTTGCAAGTGTCCGAGCGAAAAGTGGAGCAAAACATATCAAGATATGTCAAGATATGTTGCACCTTAAGATACTCATCGTTGGAGCACTCGTACACTCGAGAGGTTATTCAAACTTAAGAAATTTAAATGCATCATCACTTGTGAAAGAAGATTAGATTAAATACAGTTACATTTGGTGAATGCTTTGGAAGGCAGACTATCGTATTTACAGGCCTTTTAAACATTTAGCATCCTATGATAAACTTCTTATGTGACTAGCTTACAGCCTTACAGTATTGCAATTCAAATTGCGTATGTTACAACATATTGTAGCAAGTCGCAGGCATCAAGGGCGGGGACCTATGTAGGGGAAGAGGAGGGTCCCCCCCCAATTTTTTTTTTTTTTTTTTTTTTTTTTTTTTTTTTTTTTTTTTTTTTGCGGCATTTAGTGTAAATATTATAGGTTTTAGGGGTTTGACCATCTTTAAGACTAAGTGCAAGGCCGGGCGTAACGGTGACCATGCCACATTAGAGTCAACTCACTACAACATTTTTTCATCACTAAGTTAGTGTAATAAGACGATCACGGTTATCACAAAAAACATACCCTTAGACACAAAATAACTTAAAAAAACAATTTAAAAGCACATAGTCACACACAAAGAGGGAGGACTCGGTTGAGTATACGACCGAGTTATGCATCAACCAACCCAATGTAATGAAAAGATGCGTCCAAAAAAGAGGACTGACCGATGATTTGACCATCCATTACGGATGGTCTAATAAATACACTTTAGATACTTTGGTGAGTATCAAGGATGTGTGGTCCTTAGCCAATTTCCACCCATGGTATGCAAACCACTATTTTCTTCATATTCGAAGAATGAAGCATCAAAGCACATCTCCAATCATACTTCAAATTTGGAGAAAATTTTGAAGCATTGTTAAAAAATCATCCATATTTTGAGGACCACTATTCATCTTCCACAAAATATTATTACTCCTTTTTAATATATTTTTTCTTGTTGGATAACATTAGTCGATATCTTTTAATTAATTAAATAAAAATATGTTTGAAGTTGAAGTTTGAAAAACATGGTTGGAGATGAATTGTTTTTAGAGGATCAATTGAAAGTTGGCCTTTCATCCTTCAAATTTGATAATTAATGAAAGGCATGGTTGGTGATAGTCTTATAATACCCCTTCCAACCCACGCTTTAGTCGTGAAAAATGAAGAGAAGTCGGTTGATTGGTAGACTGACTTGTGTAAAGCTGTGTATATAATTTAGTTTTCGCATGATATATTTGTATTTAAGTGAAGTATGCTTCGATAATGAATTTAATTATCGAATTAAATTGTTAATTGTGAAATGAAAAGCTAATGTGATGCTGAATATTTTTCGATAATGAATTTAATTATCGAATTAAATTGTTAATGGTGAAATGAAAAGCTAATGTGACGCTGAATATTTATCTAAAAATTTGCTACACCACATAAAAATATCTACAAAAATAATCTACTCACTCAGGTGTTGGCGGGTGATTGATTTTTTGTGGGATCCACATCCCACAAAAATCAATCACCCCCCCCCCCCCCCCAACACATCTTACAAAAACCAATCACCCGCCAATACATCTCACAAAAAACCAAATACCTATCAACACCTCAATGAGTGAATTGTTTTTGTAGATACTTTTATGTGGATGTATCACTACTCATTTATCTAACCATACTAAGGCTATGTTTAGCGCAAAGCTTTTAGGGCGATGAGCGGTGAGCAATGAGTTTTTTGATTTTTAGTGTTCGTTTGCCAACAGAGCCGTGAACTTTACTATTTTTTAAAAAAACTCATTTTACTAATGCTTCTTTAAGAAGCTGTGAGCGGTAAACAGTGAACTATGACTATAGCTCACAACTACTATTCATAGCTCACTGCTACTACTAACAGCTACTTTTGCCAAACATATACTAAGAAACACCTTTTTAGCAATCAACAATAACTATTTTATACTTACAAGATTCCTTTCTCTTTTCCATCAACCGGATAAAAAAAAAAAAAAAGAAATTCCACTTTCCACGTCACATTTCTTCTCCATTTCCACTCCTTTTGTCCTTTTCCCCTCTCCACTAATCAAACAACATATATCCCTCACTATCATTTTTTCACATTTTCACACACACACTAAAAACACACACAGTCACACTTACTGTGTGTGTAACAAACTAACAAACTAATAATCACAATGGCCGACAAATCAACCGTCGTCCTCCGCCGCGAAGTGACGTCATCTTCCGCCGCAGCTGACGTCGTCACTCAACCCTCGGTACCTGTCACTGCTCCTACTAAAGGTAGTAGTACTTAATCACGTCCATCATGTTTTGATCTTCACCTATGCTAACACGTGCTAGTCACGTGCTTGTTGATTAAGTTTTATTACTTGTGTTAGTTGTGATCTTCAGGTTTTTAAATGCGATTTTAGTCACGTGCTTGATTTTAATTTGATTTTATTGCTCGTGTTTTGTTAGTGTAAGTTGTGGAGCAATTTGTTATGTGATCGTAGTTGTTAGGTTTTATATTAGGCTAACACGTGATAATCACGTGAATATTTGATTTAAGTTGAGTTTATTGCTCGTGTTCTGTTAGTTTTAGCGAAACTGTGACTGAAGGTGTTAGGTTTTGGTTTATGCTAACGCGCGCTAGTCACATTCGTTTTTAGTTAGTTATAGTTGTGATCTTCAGTTTGTTGAGGATGAGTAGTTGTTAGGTTTTAATTTATGCGAACACGTGATAATGACGTGACTGTTAGACTGTTATTGTGTAAATATTTGATTTGATTTGATTTTATCACTCGTGTTTTGTTAAATTTTAGTTGTAGAGCAATTTGTTATGTGATCATGGTTGTTAGGTTTAGTTTTTGATAGCGCGTGCTAGTCACGTGCTTATTTAGCTGTTATAGTGTAAATATTTTGTAATGCGTATTTTGTTAGTGTTAGTAGTGATCTTCAAATTTTTGATGATTTAAGTTGTTAGGTTATAGTTTGTGCTATCACGTGATAATCACGTGCTTATGAATGCTCGTAATTAACTGATTAATGTGAAAATTTGTGCTTAAATTTGTAGTGTAATTTGATATGTGATCGTAGATGTTAGGTTTTAGTTTGTGATAGCGCATGTTAATCACGTGACTAGTAAACTGTTATTGTGTAAATAGTTGATTTAATTTAGTTTTGTTACTCGTGTTTTGTTGTGATCTTCAGTTTGTTGATAATGAGCCGCTGCTAGCCTGCTACAGCTTGTGCTAAATGTTGTAGTGACATCATGTTTTGTTAGTTTTAGTCGTTTTGTAGAGCGTTTTGTTATGTGATCATTGTTTTTATGTTTATAGTTTGGGCTAATCACGTGATTATTAAACTAATTTTTGGTAAATATTTGATTTAATAGCTTGTGATCTTCAATTTGCTGATGGTAATGCCAGCACGTGCTTATAGATGTCATTCAGAGATAATGTTGCTATTAAATGAATAAATGATCAACGTGTCACTTAATCTGACTGTTTATTTTAGTGACATCGTGTTTTGTTAGTTTTAGTTGCAGAGCAATTTGTTATGTGGTCGGAATTGTTAGGTTGGTTTGTGCTAGCCACATGACTAGTAAACTGTTATTCTGTACATATTTGTTTTAATTTGATTTTGTTTCTCGTGTTTTGTTAGTGTTAGTTGTGATGTTCGATTTGTTATTGATGAGTCGGTGTTAGGTTTTATATTATGCTAACAAGTGATAATCATGTCACTATTAAACTGCTATTGTGTAAATATTTGTCGTTGATAGCTGCTAGAGCTTCTGCTTAAAGTTGTTACTGAATCTAACCAACTTATTTTAGCAGCTTCGATTTGTTTTTAATATGTGATCGTAGTTAGTCACGTTACTATTAAACTGTCATTTGTTCTATTGCTTGTGTTTTGTTAGTGTTAGCTTTGATCTTCAATTAATTGATGATAGATAGTTGTTAGGTTTTAGTTAATGCTAACACGTGCATACAGATATATCATACAGATATGATAATGCTATCAAATGATTGGTGTGAAAATTTACGCAAAAGCGTGTTAATCAGATGCTTATATATACATAGGTTTCAAGTTATGCCAAAACGTGTTATTCACATGCTTATAGAGTTATATATTCATATAGAGAGGCTCATTCATGTTATAAACTAATTTATATGTGCTGAAGTGTATTAATCAGATGCTTATAGATTCATTTGTTTCAATTTATGTTAAAACATGTGAGTAACACATTTTATAGATTATTTATTATTAAATAGATGTTCACGCTACTTATTAACTAATGTGAAAGTTTGATTACTGCTATTTGTGTATTTTAGTCCCGTCGTTAGATTTGTTGCTGATGAGGAGTAGGTAAAACTAAAGTGATCATAGCTGTTAGTTATAATTGATGCTTAAACTTGTTAATCACACAACTATAGATTCATACTCATGCTATTAACTTAGTCATGATCTTTGAAATATATTTTTATCTGTTAATGTGAAGAAGGTGAAACTGAAAAAGTTTTGATATGTGATGATGTGATTGTAGTTGCTAGTTTCGTTAAGTATGCTAAACTTAATCGCATGCTACCTCTGCTGTAAAGGTACTTACTGAATATAACTAAACAGTTTGACAATCTTATTTTGATTTGATTACTCTTGTAGTCTTGTGTGCTAATTTTAGTCATGATCTTCGAAAATTGATGTGATTTGGTGGTGAATGTAGGTGAAAGTGGTAATACTTTGATATGTTATTTTAGCTGTTAGGTTTCAACTTAGTCATTGAAGTGTTATTTTGTGAATATTTGATTTTAATGCTTGTGTTTTGTTAGTGTTAGTTGTGATCTTTGATTTGTTGATGATAAGTTCTTGTTAGGTTTTAGTTTAGGCTAATATGTGGATAAATAACGTGCTTATGGATTCATACAGTGATACAGATTACAGAGATTATGATGCTATTAACTGATTAATGTGAATAATTATGAGAAAGCGTGTTAATTAGATGCTGATAGATACAAAGGTTTTAGGTTATGCCAAGACGTGTTAATCACGTGCTTATAGAGTTATAGATTCCTACAGAGATGCTCATTCATGTCATTAGATGCTTATAGATTCACAAGTTTCAGTTTATGATATAAAACGTGTTAATCATGTGTTTATAGATTATTAGATGTTCATGCTATTTGATAGTTAATGTGAAAGTTTGATTACTGCTATTCGCTAATTTAGGTCATGTTGTTCGATTTGTTGCTGATGAGTAGGTAAAAGTGATAACAGTTTGATTTATGAATATGTGATCGTAGTTGTTAAAGTTTAGCTCATGCTAAAACTTGTTGATCACGCAATTATAGATTCATTCATAGATGTTCATGCTACCGCCCCTGCTATAGTGAACTTAATTGAATAATGTAAAATTTGGATTTGACTACTCTGCTTGTTAAATTTACTCACATTTGTCGAGTTCTATTGTGATTTGTTGATGTGAAGTAGGTGACACTGAAAAAAACTGATATGTGATAATGTGATCATTGTTGCTGGTTTTTGTGAAATATGATAAAGCTAGTCACATGATTATCTATTCATACATAGATGGTCATGCTATCTTCGCTGTATAGGTACTTACTAAATTTAACTGAACACTGTTAATTTTAGTCACCATCTTCGAAATTTGATGTGATTTAATGGTGAATGTAGGTGAAAATGGTAACAGTTTGATATGTTATTGTAGTCGTTAGGTTTTGACTTATGCTTGTAAGATTCATAAATGGATGTTCATGATAACTTTGGTTACAGATTGGATGCTATCCTAATTTGTAGGAGACTATCCTTATCCTACAGGGAACAGGGGTCCTATCAGCCATACACATTTTGTTGACCACATGGCATGCACAACATATGGCCTAGAATAAATTTGAGTGTCCTTGTGTGTATTTCTAAGGATGTGGAATATGGTATGCTTTATATGATCTTTTGCTATCATCGCATCATTCCAGCAAACCAATAATTCAATTATAGATAAATTATAACATCACCTATGTATGGTTTTGAATTAGTAATAAAATGTTCTATAGTCTGTCATAAAGTTTAGTAAATAATGATGCAGTTGAATTGTGATTAGTAGAATGGGATTCGAGGTTTTGAATTAGAATTGATGCTCATTTAATTTATATTTGATAATGGAGTTGGTGTAAGCGTGCCCTTTTTGTGTGACATAATCAATGATTAATTTAGTCTTTGGTGCCATGGACACTGCATAGTGCATTATGAAGGTATTATTTATAGTATATTAGTATTGACTGAAACTTTTTCCTTCAGGAACTGGGCCCACGAATATGGTTAAGGCACAGACTCGCCATCCGATGGATCCTCTTGCTGCTGCTGAAATCTCCATAGCCGTGGCAACAGTTAGGGCTGCTGGAGCGACTCCAGAGGTTAATGATTGCCTCACATTTATAACTGTTTAATCTTATAAAAATCTGTATATGTAACATAACAAAGAATCTGAACACATTTTTTTTTAGGTAAGAGATAGCATGCGATTTATAGAGGTAGTCCTTGTGGAACCAGACAAAAATGTAGTTGCCTTAGCAGATGCATATTTTTTTCCACCTTTTCAACCGTCACTGTTGCCAAGGACCAAGGGAGGACCAATAATCCCGACAAAGCTTCCACCTCGACAAGCTAGACTTATTGTTTACAACAAGAAATCAAATGAAACGAGTATATGGATCGTTGAGTTATCGGAAGTTCATGCTCTAACTCGAGGTGGCCATCATAGAGGCAAAGTTATTTCATCTAAAGTAGTGCCTGATGTGCAACCTCCTATGGTATGCAACCTTTTCCTAGTCTTGATTTTTACCTTTAACATCAGTCAATGATTCATAAGCGTTTTTATGTTCAACTAAGCACATAGTTTTGCTGATTGATGCTTGATTTCATGACTATCTCATTATTTGTTACAATTCTCTTAATCTTTATTTTACTCTCTTCTGTTCCTTTTTCTCTATACTAGGATGCTGTAGAGTATGCTGAATGTGAAGCCATTGTAAAGGAATACCCTCCATTCCGAGAGGCCATGAAGAGGAGGGGTATTGATGATTTGGATCTCGTGATGGTAGATCCATGGTAAGTTCTTTTATAATTCTTTAGCTTATTCAGTTTGCTGGTATTATTGGATGCTAAAGTGTACGATGATCTTTTTATTATACTCCAGGTGTGTTGGTTACCATAGTGAGGCTGATGCTCCTAATCGGAGACTGGCTAAACCGCTCATATTCTGTCGCACAGAAAGTGACTGTCCAATGGAGAATGGTTATGCTCGTCCGGTAGAGGGAATCGATGTGTTAGTTGACATGCAAAATATGGTGGTTATCGAGTTCAAAGACCGCAAACTTGTTCCTCTACCACCAGCAGACCCATTGAGAAATTATACTGCTGGTGAAACAAGGGGAGGTGTTGATCGAAGCGATGTGAAACCGCTGAACATCGTTCAACCTGATGGTCCTAGTTTTCGTGTTAATGGTCATTTTGTTCAGTGGCAGAAGGTCTGTGTTGTTCTTACTGTCCTCTTTTCTATCTGCAAGTTTCAGTTAGGTTCACACGACTGGTAGGATTAAAATTTTCTCTCGTTAATTTGTTTCAGTGGAATTTCCGTATTGGCTTCACTCCTAGGGAGGGTTTGGTCATCTATTCTGTTGCATATGTTGATGGAAACCGAGGTCGGAGGCCTGTAGCCCACAGATTAAGCTTCGTAGAAATGGTGGTTCCTTATGGTGACCCCAATGACCCTCATTACAGGAAGAATGCATTTGATGCAGGGGAAGATGGACTTGGTAAAAATGCTCATTCTCTTAAAAAGGTAAGCCTTTCAGTCGCTTAATTTTTATCTAATGTAACCACGTAACTCAAACAGATACTTTTCTTTACAACATGTTTGTATTCATGTCAGGGATGCGATTGTTTGGGTTACATCAAGTATTTTGACGCACACTTAACCAATTTCACCGGGGGTGTTGAAACAATCGAAGATTGTATTTGCTTGCATGAAGAGGATCATGGAATTTTGTGGAAGCATCAGGACTGGAGAACTGGTTTAGCTGAAGTTCGACGGTCAAGAAGGCTAGTAGTGTCTTTTATATGTACTGTGGCCAATTATGAATATGGGTTTTACTGGTATTTTTATCAGGAAAGTTACAGACCATGCTAATATTTTTAGTTATTAATATGAGGATCTTTGTGATTAAACAATTTAAATATCGTCTTACAGGATGGAAAAATAGAAGCTGAGGTGAAGTTAACTGGAATATTAAGCTTAGGAGCTCTTCAACCCGGTGAAGTTAGAAAATATGGGACTATGATTGCTCCTGGACTCTATGCTCCTGTTCATCAACACTTTTTTGTTGCTCGTATGGATATGTCTGTTGACTGTAAGCCTGGTGAATCCCACAATCAGGTTCGGCATTCTCAATCTCTGTAATATACTCGAGAAATTGCAATTGTAGATTTTAATTGCTTGAACTTTGTGCTGCTCTCTGCTTGCTATATTATTTTGAGCATTTAGTTGATATTAGAGTTGGAAACATCGTAGGTTGGTTAATGGGTCATAGCTGGTTCGGGTTGAAATACATCCTTTTTAGCATGTTCAATACGAGACTATCGGATGTTATCAACCACCAAACACTTTATAAACCTTATTATTAATAGTTAATGCATTCATTGTAACAAAAAAGTATTGGTATGATATTGAATAAACCGAAAAACAAGTGAGAGGGTTGTATGGATTATAATTAGACTTTGGTCAACTCTCAACCCTTTGATATAACACACAGCCCAAATCGACCCACTCTGAGTAAATGAGTCAAAATTGGCATCTCTGGCAGTATTTGATTTAAAGTAATTTGTCTAGTTGTCTAGGCTTAGCACTTTTCAGTTGCTATATACTTAGCATTTTTTTTTTCTTATACTACTTCCATTTTGCTGCTCCTGATGTTTGATATTTATCATGGTACGCCTGTACCTTAAAGAATACATTTTTAACATACAAGAGCGTGTTTTCTTACACATATACTGCTTTAATGTACAGGTAGTTGAGTTGAATGTTAAAGTTGAAGAACCGGGAAATGAAAATGTGCACAACAATGCATTTTATGCTGAAGAGACGCTGTTAAAATCAGAACTTGAAGCAATTCGTGATTGTAATTCTGCGTGTGCCCGACATTGGATTGTAAGTTCTCTTACATTTTCAAACTTCCATTTTTCTTTGTCAGTCAAGTTTTTCTCTTCTCCGTCTCACACACACACACTTACTCACACACAGTTAAGGGGGCGCTGTGTGTTTTGAAAGTAATTAAATGAACTTAAATAGTCAAATAACCAGAATCAGACAACGAGGTAATATAACGGACTATAATAGATCAGATAGTCAATGGATGTGCTTATGGTTTTTGGGGTTGTACTAATCAGATAATACAATTAAAGCATGCTATCATTTTGATTTCACTTGTACATATACACTTATTAGATGACCATATGGTATAGAGAACATCTTGATTTCTGTAATAACTTGATTGCATATGAATGATGAATTTTTCAGATCAGGAATACAAGAACTGTAAACCGAACTGGCCAGTTGACAGGCTACAAACTAGTACCTGGATCAAATTGTTTACCATTAGGTGGGGCAGAGGCCAAGTTTTTGAGAAGAGCTGCTTTTTTGATGCACAACCTGTGGGTCACACAATATGATCCCGAAGAAATGTTTCCTGGTGGAGAGTTCCCTAATCAGAATCCACGTGTTGGAGAGGGTTTAGCTACTTGGGTTAAGAAGGATCGATCTCTAGAAGAAACTGACCTTGTTCTCTGGTATCCACATAGTTGCTTCTCATTTTATACTTACGAATGGGTTTATTGGGGCTATGTTTTATCTCTAATGCAGAATCTTGGAAATCCGCTTAAAAAAGAAATCTGTTAAATGGGTCGACAGTCACCCAAAATGTATACACAATGCAAAAAACCTCCTAAACCATTTTTTATAAAATACGTGAGATAATATGATATTCAAATCTATATAGGATACAAAATTTGTTTATAAAAAGCTTACTTTTAATGGCTAACCCGATGCACACAAAAAATGACCCGTTTTGACATGAACTCTTTTTAACCTGTTGCCCGACCTGTCCGTTTAATACCAAAATTAAATATAGTTTTAAAATAATATGAGTTCTGAAGTTATATTTTATTGATTATAAAAGGAATCACTTTTTTGGCAAAAAAGGTACTGTGGGTCGACCAAACCCGACCTCAAATGAGCTGTACAGACCTGAACCGTTTTTGACCCCTAGACCACCGTATCCATTTTGTCATTTTTAATACTCATGCTGCCATTGAATGCTCACAGGTATGTATTTGGAGTGACACATGTTCCCCGACTAGAAGATTGGCCTGTTATGCCAGTAGAACACATTGGATTTCGCCTCATGGTAATTATTGCTTATATTTCTTAATCTTTATGTCGCTCGTTATCATAAAATTTCACAATTCGAACACCTGCATAAGTTAGCACCTGATTGATGTTGGTACATTGATTTGCAGCCACATGGATTCTTCAACTCCTCACCAGCTGTGGATGTTCCTCCAAGCTCAATGACCGATTCGGAATTGAAAGAAAATGGTTTGGTAGATAAGTCTTGCCATACTGGTCTTGTTGCAAAACTGTGAAAGGAAGTTTATTACCACGTAAGTGTACTCCACTAGAAAGCCATTTTATCTGTGTTTTCGAGATGTTATACTCTATTGGGTCCCTTTTTACCCTATCCGATTAGTTTCCATGTGAAAGACGTGATGGTTATGATGTTTGTAGCAATTGCCATCTGTTTTGCTTGTGAATATCTAATAAGATCCATATGGAAAATAGATGACTCTTTTTACTTTTTGTATCTTTGTTTATCTTGTGTGAGTTGTGTCGCCATAAAATTCAATAAGTCTTCTGAATGCTTGTTAGTTGTTACAATGATAAATCTCAGGGCATGCAAATTTCCTAAAATGACTGTCGATTCTGTTCCCACATCTGGATTTAGCCATTTGGGTCGCACTAAGGAGCCAAGAATTAGTCTCAAGAGTTGTTCTACTACGGCTTTTGTAATACGTAATTTCGATTTGAAGGCTGCACATCCGAGTCAGGGTTCAATTAGTAGGCAGATGTAAATAAGTAATGTCCATAGTCTACATCAAACTGTCGGTTTGCATTTTGTCACATTCAGTTTCAATAAGCTTAGCCAACATAAGTAACCCCTTCATATCAGTCAATATCTTTTAAACTATGCTTATCGCTACCAGCAACTGTTTTTAACGATAACAATGTAACAAGTGGTCTAATCACATCCTCTACCGAAAGCGGATATGCTTCTCGCAAAACCTGACCATTTTCTGCCATTCTAGCACTCTCAATTTCGCTTTGCATTTCTTAAGTTTGCTAATTTGTTTCATTAATAATCCTCAATCCTTTAATTTTAAGCCACTTGAAACTCATGTAAATTGGGTACCTCCACAAATAAATTGTAATTAAATGACGTAAACTCCAACTACTATATATGCTTCGCCACGAAAATGATGTATCAACAAATAAGAGAGAAACTTTTATTATCCTTTGCAGGTTCTTCAAAAAAATATCATAATTCAACAAATCACCATTCGAAAAGTCTCAGAAAATCAATTTCCACACACATTATAAACATTAGAGTAAATTACATGGTTGGTCCCTGTGGTTTATACAAAGTAACAAGTTTCGTCCCTCTCTTTTAAAAGTTGCATGGTTAGTCCCTAAGTGCGTAAACAAATAACACCACAGGTCCCTTGGTTTAACTGGTGTTAACTAGGTTAGTTAAAATTTACAAGTTAGCCCCCTTTGGTTAAATAGCGCTGCATCGTTAATCCTTTGGTTAAATAGCGCTGCATCGTTAATCCTTTGGCTAAATAGCGCTGCATCGTTAATCCTTTTAACGTTTTCGCCCGTTTTTGTCCGTTTTTTTTTACGTTTTCGCCCGTTTTTGTCCGTTTTTTTTTTTGTTTTCGCCCGTTTTTGTCCGTTTTTTTTACGTTTTCGCCCGTTTTTTTTGTTTTCGCCCGTTTTTGACCGTTTTTTTTACGTTTTCGCCCGTTTTTGTCCGTTTTTTTTTGTTTTCGCCCGTTTTTGTCCGTTTTTTTTACGTTTTCACACGTTTTTGTCCATTTTTTTTGTTTTCGCCCGCTTTTGTCCGTTTTTTTTTTTGTTTTCGCCCGTTTTTGTCCGTTTTTTTTACGTTTTCGCCCGTTTTTGTCCGTTTTTTTTTTTTGTTTTCGCCCGTTTTTGTCCGTTTTTTTTACGTTTTCGCCCGTTTTTGTCCGTTTTTTTTTGTTTTCGCCCGTTTTTGTCCGGTTTTTTTGTTTTCGCCCGTTTTTTTTTTTTTTTTCGCCCGTTTTTGTCCGTTTTATTTACGTTTTCGCCCGTTTTTGTCCCGTTTTTTTGTTTTCGCCCGTTTTTGTCCCTTTTTTTTTGTTTTCGCCCGTTTTTGTCCGTTTTTTTTACGTTTTCGCCCGTTTTTGTCCGTTTTTTTTGTTTTCGCCCGTTTTTGTCCGTTTTCGCCCGTTTTTGTCCGGTTTTTTTTTGTTTTCGCCCGTTTTTGTCCGTTTTTTTTTACGTTTTCGCCCGTTTTGTCCGTTTTTTTTAACGTTTTCGCCCGTTTTTGTCCGTTTTTTTTTGTTTTCGGCCGTTTTTGTCCGTTTTTTTTGTTTTCGCCCGTTTTTGTCCCTTTTTTTTACGTTTTCGCCCGTTTTTGTCCGTTTTTTTTGTTTTCGCCCGTTTTTGTCCGTTTTTTTTTACGTTTTCGCCCGTTTTTGTCCATTTTTTTGTTTTCGCCCGTTTTTGTCCATTTTTTTACGTTTTCGCCCATATATTTTTCGAAAAAAAAATTTGGGTAAAAAAAAGTTTCTAAAATATATTTTTGGGAAAAAAGTTTGGCGTAAAAAAAAGTTTCTAAAATATATTTTTCGAAAAAAAAATTGGGTAAAAAAAAGTTTCTAAAATATATTTTTCGAAAAAAAAAATTGGGTAAAAAAATTTTTTTTTTCTAAAATATTTTTTCCAAAATATATTTTTCGAAAAATATATTTTAGAAATTTTTTTTTACCCCAATTTTTTTATCGAAAATATTTTTTTCGATGATTATTTAAAAAAAAATTCAAAATTATATTTTTTTTCTAAAATATTTTTTTATCGAAAATATTTAGACAAAAGACGGACGAAAATGTAAAAAAAATGGACAAAAACGGGCGAAAACGTGAACAAATGGACAAAAACGGATGAAAACGTAAAAAAATGGAAAAAACAGGCGAAAACGTAAAAAAAACGGACAAAAACGGGCGAAAACGTAAAAAAACGGACAAAAACGTATGAAAATGAAAGAAAATGGGCGAAAACGTAAAAAAAATGGACAAAAACGAACGAAAACAAAAAAAATGGACAAAAACGGGCGAAAACGTAAAAAAAAACGGTCAAAACAAAAAAAAAAACGGACAAAAACGGGCGAAAACGTAAAAAAAAGGGTCAAAAACGGGCGAAAACAAAAAAAAACGGACAAAAACGGGCGAAAACGTAAAAAAAACGGACAAAAACGGGCGAAAACAAAAAAAAAAACGGACAAAAGCGGGCGAAAACAAAAAAAAATGGACAAAAACGTGTGAAAACGTAAAAAAAAGGGACAAAAACGGGCGAAAACAAAAAAAAAACGGACAAAAACGGGCGAAAACGTAAAAAAAACGGTCAAAAACGGGCGAAAACAAAAAAAAAAACGGACAAAAACGGGCGAAAACAAAAAAAAGCGGACAAAAGCGGGCGAAAACAAAAAAAACGGACAAAAACGTGTGAAAACGTAAAAAAAACGGACAAAAACGTGTGAAAACAAAAAAAAAGGGACAAAAACGGGCGAAAACGTAAAAAAAGCGGTCAAAAACGGGCGAAAACAAAAAAAAAACGGGCGAAAACGTAAAAAAATGGTCAAAAACGGGCGAAAACAAAAAAAAAAACGGACAAAAACGGGCGAAAACGTAAAAAAAACGGACAAAAACGGGCGAAAACGTTAAAAGGATTAACGATGCAGCGTTATTTAACCAAAGGATTAACGATGCAGCGCTATTTAACCAAAGGATTAACGATGCAGCGCTATTTAACCAAAGGGGGCTAACTTGTAAATTTTAACTAACCTTAGTTAACACCAGTTAAACCAAGGGACCAGTGGTGTTATTTGTTTACGCACTTAGGGACTAACCATGCAACTTTTAAAAGAGAGGGACGAAACTTGTTACTTTGTATAAACCACAGGGACCAACCATGTAATTTACTCTAAACATTATCTAATTAGAAGTATGGCAAAGCTTCAGAGGCGATTAATATTGACAACTACTCCGTAGTTAATTGTATTTGATGTAGTTACTTTAGGCAAAAAGTAGTGGTCACTACCCCCTTACCTTACATTATAAACAATATTTAATTGGATGTTTGGCAAAGCTTCAGAGTCGATTAATATTCACAACTACTCCGTAGTTAATTGTACTTGATGTAGTTACTTTAGGCTAAAAGTAGTGGTTACTACCCTTTACCTTACATTATAAACAATATTTAATAGGAAGGATGGCAAACCTTCAGAGACAATTAATATTGACAACTACTCAGTAGTTAATTGTACTTGATGTAGTTACTTTAGGCTAAAAGTAATGGTCACTACCCCTTACCTTACATTATAAACAATATTTAAATGGAAGGATGGCAAAGCTTCAGCGGCGATTAATATTGACAACTACTCCGTAGTTAATTGTACTTGATGTAGTTACTTTAGGCTAAAAGTAGTGGTCGCTACCCCTTACCTTACATTATAAACAATATTTAATTGGAAGTATGGGCAAAACTTCAAAGGCAATTAATATTGACAACTACTCCGTAGTTAATTATACTTGATATAGAATCTTTAGTCTAAAGGTAGTGGTCACTATCCCCTCACCTTACATATAAGCAATATTTAATTGGAAGTGTGGCAAAGCTTCAGAGGCGATTAATATTGACAACTACTTCATAGTTAATTGTACTTGATGTAGTTACTTCAGCTTAAAGGTAGTGGTCACTAACCCCTCACCTTACATATAAGCAATATTTAATTGGATGTCTGGCAAGGCTTCAGAGGCAATTAATATTGACAACTACTCCATGGTTAATTGTATTTGATGTAGTTACTTTAGGCTAAAGGTAGTGGTCAATATCCTCTCACCTTACATATAAGCAATACTTAATTGGAAGTATGGCAAAGCTTTAGAGGCGATTACTATTGACAACTACTCTGTAGTTAATTGTACTTGATGTAGTTATTTAGGCTAAAAGTAGTGGTTACTACCCCTCACCTTACATATAAGCAATATTTAATTGGAAGTATGACAAAGCTTCAGAGGCCATTAACATTGACAACTACTCGGTAGTTAATTGTACTTGCTGTAGTTACTTTACTGAGAAAATGAGAATCAAGCATTTACTGTAGAGGGAATTTTGAGAATGGACATTTTGAAAAATGTTTTACGATTTCTGACCCTAGATTTTTGTATTACAAAATACGACTTAGAGAACAACACAAAATTGGTCACTCTTTTATTTGCTCGTGTTGGATAAGATTTGTACACGTAACATTTTGTTGTTTTTCAGATTAAATATGATGTTGACACGTGTATGTGGCAAGCAAACTTGTTTGCTCTCCTTCCCCATTTGCTCACTTTGAAGTATGTGGCAAGCAAAATTGTTTGCTCTCCCTACCTATTTGCTTACTCAATTTGTAAAGGAAATTATTTTCTGAAGCTACCGAGTGTTGACATGTGTATGTAGCACGCAAACTTCTTTGCTCGCCTAATTTGTGAATTATGTAGTAAGCAAACTTGAGGATGAGGGTGAAGATGGTTGGGTGTATTTGTTTAATTGATTTGGTGTCAAAAATAGTTAATGTGAATATGTGAAAATACTTCAATTTTTATCATACTCTTGTTAGTCGAATAAAGTTGGTTATTAAGGTGTAGGTGAAACATTTATTAAGGTGTATGTGTGATGTGTAGGTAGAACATCATGCATATTATAAGATTTAGTCCTATCATTTATTAGGAAGTCCTAATGATTGAAACATTGCCCTCGAAATCGTTTAGGAATGAGGGTAGGGAATGCGAAGTGTTGCTACAGTTTCACGCAAACAAACCATCGTGCATTTACAAACTCAATCCCATCATTTAATAATGGGGAGTCTTAATCTTTTCACCTTCCCATGAGTTACAAACATATATCCAACTATATAATGTGTCAAAATCACAAACAACAAATCACAACTTTCTCTAACCCATATCATGTCAACAACAACTTGATTCTATATCTTATTGCCATCCTCAATCTCAATCAACACAACTGCATTACTTGAAATTAAATAATAATAATAATAATAATAATAAATCAAACAAAAGATCTCAAATTGTTCTCTTTAGGGGTGGCATTGTTGCCTAAGCATGCCTCAAGATTAATTTTAATTAGCCAATAAAAAGAAGCCTACACATTTCATGCCTAACCATGCCCAACTACTTATTTTTAGTGGCAATGTGATGTCTAACCATGCCTCAACTTTTTATTTTTTATTTTTTAAATTCATATCTTCCAAGTCACAAAAGTCTTCTGAGTCACAAACTAGTAAATCATATCATTAGTTAAAAAACACACACACAAACACCATTGTATTGTGTGTAAGAATGGGTGCATCAGAGCCAAGTGAAAAAGAAAGAGATGGTTCATTCACCTATTTTAACTTATTTTTCAGTCATCACTCTTTTATCAACATGTCCACCTTTTGTTATACTTTTGTAAGTTTTTTGACCCATCAAGATTTAATCTTGACCCATTATGATATTTCAGTTTTTTAGATTCAAGATTCATTTTTTTTTAAACCATTTTGACCCATCAAGATTCAGATTCTTAAATGTGTCAAACGGTCAAAAAATTAATTGCTATACATCATACCGATTCGGTGAAGATCCCCGCTGAGCATGCCGATTTCATGATGCCGAGGCACTGGCATTGGGGATGCCGAGTGATGCCGAGATCATGCCGAGAACGATGCCACCCCCCTTATAGTACTAACTAATTTTACAACAATCCCAAGAGAACATTTCCTTCGTAGATCTATATAGAAGCTTCACTTATTATTATTATTATTATTATAAAGAAAGAACTATAACAAAACGGTTATAATCCTTCCTTTGTATTCGGTTAAACAAAACACAAACAAAATCAAGAACCCACCCGAGACCATTTTTTTCAAGATCTTGAAGTTATCTTTTATCTGTGTTCGGATTTATTAGCTAAAAGAAAGAAAGCCGATTCATCGAGAAGGCTTATGTTCAAGAGTCAAGACATCATTGGTTCGAGCAAAATATTTCCGTGAGATAAGACGAAGTTTTGTTGGTTGCGTTTTACAAGAAATTGTGATGGGGTCGGATGTAAGATATGTTAGGATTTACAATGACAAAACATGATAAGGTATGAAGATATAGTAACTCATACCAATACTCGAGTTTATAAACTGCATCAGAATTATACATATTTTATGAGCCTTAACTATAAAAAACCATATACAACACATTTGACAACTTTCTTTTCCTTTATTGGAGCCATAACATTTATAATCAAACTTTAATTCTTGTTACCATGAAACTAATAAGGGTTAAAGTTCCCTTCAAAACATTAAGAGTTCTTAGTTTGTTTATTGAAAACTCGTAAGTTATTATTTAAATATTTTATATGACCTACATCTTAATGGTCTCTCATTTTATGCATCTAAATAAGCTCCCAATATTAGTGTTTACAAATGCCAAAATATTAAAAATGACAAAATATTACCATGATTTCATAGAAGATAACGCGCACAAATGCTTCTATTAGTACTATTTATTTGATAACTCAAATGTAACAGATTTTGTATTGAGTTGTATGAGTTAGATTTTCCTTTTAGGTTGTTTAAGTTTAAATTTATCGAGTATTTGTGAATATCAAACTTTCATGGTACGTAAATTGATCAAGTCGCTCTTTAGCTTAACACTTACGGATGCTTTTAGCTCGATGCCGTTTGTTAGTTATAATAATGGATAAAAAAGTTGAGGTTTAGACATAAGCAAAAGTTCAATTTTTACCGAGGAACAAAACCTGTGCGTCGCACGGGTCATAGTCCCAATTATTAAATGTGGAGTCTTAAAGATTTTTAAAGTTGAGAGCATTTAATCTTGGCATTTGAAGTAAGACATCAAGGTTTATTTCATAAGCCCAAAACACTAAAGATTCACATTAGTAAATTTTAACCTTAAATAAAAAGAAACATAAATAAATATTTTTTTTACGGTTAGCACCTTGAATAATGAATATAAATAAAAAAAGTTACAGAAATTAATCTCGAACCATTTTGTAAATTATAACAACAAATTAAAAAAATTAAGTTTAGGACCTAAGCAAGAGTACAATAGTTTATTAGAAAAAAAAAAAGCTGCAACGCACGGGTCCGAATGTCTCGTTAACTTAAAGTGTAGGTACACACCATTAAAAGTGAAACATCAAATGTGACAAGCAACACCATTTTTTTAAAAGGGGCGAGCAAAATGAAGTAGAGAGCATATACATTTGGTTGGCACCGTTTTTTACAAGTCGATCTCTTTGCAACACGTATATGAATTATGAAGTAGCGAGCAAATGATGTTGGCTAGGGCCGGCTTTAAAGGAGTGCAGGAGGTGCATTGCACAGGGTCACCGCTTAACAAGGGCCACAAAATTTCATGCACTTTATTATATGTATGTACACAACATGAGGCTTGAGTTTAATTAGTTCACACACTAGTGATATATGTTTATTTTGTATGTGTGTCTAAAGGCCTCTTTGTGGTAATGGCACGGGGCCACCGAAATCCATGAGACGACCCTGATGTTGGTGAGCAAATGTATTTGCTCGCCATGTATGTTGTGTTAATGTGAAAAAATAGAGTCAATTTTGGTAATTCGGTTTGATAGAAGTCGATTTTAGTAATTAGGTTTTTACTATAGGCAAACCCCTTGTAACATCATAGCATTAGCATAAGTTGAATCATTGAAATCCATTCCATCGGAACATCTTTATATCATGTACTATTGTTAATGGGTTGTGATATATACACGGAACCATTTACTTGGTACACAGAATTCAATATGAAATGACAATCATATCCCTAACATTATTTAATCCACTTTTAGATCGCTTACAGTGTTTCCTCCCGATTCATAACCTCTACTTTCATTAATAACAAACTAAACTATTAAAATTAGGAATTACACTGATTGAAATTTCATAGTAACTGAATAAGTAATTTAAGAGCTAGATTAGCATAATTTATTCGTAGTAACAAGGAGACATGAATAATATGTCTAATGCAGCTCATTGTTATGTGATTACTGCTACTTCGATTCAAATTTTCATGATTCCAACAACTTTCTCATAAAACCGATAAAGTTTTGTCATACATCTTATGCAATATTTGGGGCCTTCGGATATGATTTGCTTCTTTCTTTCTTTCTTAGTTTTCCTTTATGAACCATTGAATGGCTTATCTGATCTTGATTAGCTTGTTGACCACTGCCATCCTAACGCCACCCGAAACCGGCGAACACTCGTCCCTTAAATTCTTAAGATAGCCCATTGTGGACGTAATGTGGTAAAGTTTTGCATATTCGGATAAAAAACCCGACATTTCACTCCGGTACCGGACCACATTTTTTTGTTATCGTCAAAAAAAGAGACACGAGAAAAACTATGGTTGAGGTTTATTTATGGGCTCCGATGTGTACTGATGCCGGTGAGAGATTGTTATCACTACCTTTCCATGGTCATCCGTCTCAAAGACCCCATATTAATTAAGTTTTCAAATAAACAGTAGATGACATGTACAAGTTGCGAAAGTGCTCAAAGGCACCAGCGGTGAGAGACGATGTTGGAATGGGTTTTTGAGTGCTTCGTGATTCATAAATGTTTCTTAAGAATGTTGGTGGGTTATTACTTGATTGAGGTGAACAAAGTCAACAAACATCTCTTTGCGACAAAAAAGATGGAATCAGACGATTTACTTGATCAATGTCAAGGGTAGGATAGACATTTCACATCAAATTTCTGTGTATGGATCAAAAACCTCCGTGTAAATATCAATTCCCATTGTTAATGTATATCAATATTGATGATTTGATGACCAAAATTCTGGATCTTCCAACCCTCTTCAACCAGGTTGGTAGATGAATTAAATTACCTCAACAACCAATATTCATAACACAACAACCAACCTCTCTTTCAATTCATCACAAAATCCCCCTTTATATATATCATCCATAAACTAACACTAAATTTAAAACACACATACAAATCCTTCATCTCACCTTTATTTTATCTTCCTCTCAATAGTAGTCACCATCTATCACGGTAGAACCACCATTTTATGAAACTATCTGGTTATTGTACTATCGAATATGGTGAGGCAAGTGTAGATCCGTGTATTACACTTGCATCGTTCTTTTATACTTTAGCTGAAAAATACTTTTCTCAGGTAGTTCTTCCCTTTTTGTATGTTTTACTGTTTGTTAGAAGATTATATTTTCAGTAGCCTACCGAGTATTTGTAGATCCATTTCCTAGATGTTCGCTTGATCATGGAGCATTATGCTCTTGCATTAGTTGTCAGCCACTCTGATTCGTATAAAAAGTGGCCCAACCCCAAATTCTCAAAAGTTGTTTCCATCGGAGATATATTGACTCAGTTGGAGCCTCATCTCCAGGAGTTCAATCACATAAATTTTCAAACTCATACCAAGTTACCTGCATTTCTTTGTGACCAAATAACCAAATTCATACTATCCAACTATAAGGAGATGATCCCCACGGATGAAAACTCTATAAATCTACGTAGTACTAGTGAATTTTTATGTCGTTTCATGGAACTTGGTGTTTTCACTAGGTGGTAAACTATTTATACGTTTTATATCAACTTTTTCCCTTACTTGTATATGTGCTATTTTTTTATAGTTAGTGCAAACAATCAAATATTTAAAGTTGATCACTTGACAGAAACAAAGAGTCGCCTAAAAAAGGGGACAAACAAAGTCACAAACATGTGTTTAGTTAAACTATGTTACATCTATTACAAATTTTTATAACATACTACGTAACTTTTTTGTTTAACTATAGCACATATGTCACATCAACTATTATAAATTTCTATAATATGACTTTTTTGTTTAACTGATCACATGTTTGTGTCTTTGTTACTTGTTTTGTCAAGTGATAAAATTTAAATATTTGATTGTTTGGTGTAACTATAAAATAATAGCACGTATCTTACAACAAGGAAGGGAAAAAGTTGACATAAAACGCCTAAATAGTTAACCACCTAGTGGAAACACAAGTTCCATGAAACGAAAAATTCATCAATACTACGTAGATTTCTAGAGTTTTCATCCGCGGGGATCATCTTCTCATAGTTGGATAGTATGAATTTGGTTATTTGGTCACAAAGGAATGCAGGAAACTTGGTATGAGTTTGAAGATTTATGTGATTGAACTCCTGAAGATGAGGCTCCAACTGAGTCAATATATCTCCGATGGAAACAACTTTTGAGAATTTGGGGTTGGGCCACCTTTTATACGAATCAGAGTGGCTGACAACTAATGCAAGAGCATAATGCTCCACGATCAAGTGAACATTTGGGAAATGGACCTACAAATACCCGGAAGGTTATTGAAACTATAATCTTCTAACAAAAGTAGTAAAACATACAAAAGGGAAAAACTACATGAGAAGAGTATTTTTTAGCTAAAGTATGGAAGAACGATACAAGTGTAATACACTGATTTGCACGCCTCCCAATATTCGATAGTACAATAACCAGCTAGTTCCATAAAAATGTTGTTGTTTTTCGGGATTTTTCTGCCAAGCATATTATAATCAATCAACATATTACTACCTTGTCAAAGTATGACTGCTAAAGTAGGTAGATGTTTAAAGGAAAATTTTCCTTTGTCATTCATATAAACGGGTACTTCACGATTATAGTTTCTAGGAACCGTCTTTTATGCTAATAAAAAATATAAGCCTTTCATGATAATGAAAGAAGCTATTGTTCAAATCTTATAGTTACTCTTTAACTCATTTGATCCATTTCTTTTTAGCTGAATCATTTATTTAATCATTAGGGCTAATATAACCCATTTATAACAAATGGGTCGTATTAGATGTATCATTTATTCATGTTTACATCAATTTGAAACAATCAAAGATTGTATTTGCTTGCATGAAGAGGATCATGGAATTTTGTGGAAGCATTAGCCATTAGGACTGGAGAACTGGTTTAGCTGAAGTACGACGGTCAAGAAGGCTAGTAGTGTCTTTTATATGTACTGTGGCCAATTATGAATATGGGTCAGGCAAGTTACAGACCATGATAATATTTTTAGTTATTAATATGAGGATCTTTGTAACGAAACAATAAGATTTCTTCTTACAGAATGGAAAAATAGAAGTTGAGGTGAAGTTAACTGGAATATTAAGCTTAGGAGCTCTTCAACCTGGTGAAGTTGGAAAATATGGGACTATGATTACTCCTGGACTCTATGCTCCTGTTCATCAACACTTTTTTGTTGCTCGTACGGATATGTCTGTTGATTGTAAGCCTGATGAATCCCACAATCAGGTTTGGCATTCTCAATCTCTGTAATATATATACTCGAGAATTGCTATTGTAGAAATCAAATGCTTGAACTTTGAGCTGCTCTCTTCTTGCAATATTATTTTGAGCATTTAGTTGACATTAGAGATGGTAACATGGGCAGGTTGGTTAATGGGTCATAGCTGTTTCGGATCAGGAATACAAGAACTGTAAACTGAACTGGCCAGTTGACAGGCTACAAACTAGTACCTGGATCAAATTGTTTGCCAACCTGTGGGTCACACAATATGATCCCGAAGAAATGTTTCCTGGTGGAGAGTTCCCTAATCAGGATCCACGTGTTGGAGAGGGTTTAGCTACTTGGTTTAAGAAGGATCGCTCTCTAGAAGAAACTGACCTTGTTCTCAGGTATCCAAATACTTGCTTGTCATTTTATACTCAATTATGACTTGTTGGTTGATGCATTGTTGGAGATGGGAATTTTAACTCATTTACTTTTAAATGGGTTGATTCAGGTTATGTTTTATCGCTAACGAGTTAAACATGTGGTATCTTAGAAAACTGGGTAAAAAAGAAATAATTTAAACGGGTCGAAAGTCACCCAGAGTGTATAGCCAACCGAAAAAGAAATATTGCTGTTGAAATAATATGATCCTTAAATCTGTTCGACTTAACCTGATCCAGGCAAAAAGACCCGTTTTGACATGAGAACCCCTTTTGATCTGTTGCACTTCCCGTTCTTTAATATTGTTTTTAAGATAACGAGTTGTAAAATTATATCTGATACACTAATTGCTTATAATTACTTTTTTGGCAAAAAGGTACTGTGAGTCGACTTAACCTGACCTTTAAATGAGCTGAACCTTTTTTGACCCCTAGACCACCGTATCCATTTTGCCATTTTTAATACTCATGCTGCCATTGAATGCTCACAGGTATGTATTTGGAGTGACACATGTTCCCCGACTAGAAGATTGGCCTGTTATGCCAGTAGAACACATTGGATTCCGCCTCATGGTAATTATTGCTCATTTCTTAATCTTTATGTCGCTCGTTACCATAAAACTTCATAATTTGAACACTTGCATAAGTTAGCACAATGCTCGCCTGATTGATGTTGGTACATTGATTTGCAGCCACATGGATTCTTCAACTCCTCACCAGCTGTGGATGTTCCTCCAAGCTCAATGACCGATTCAGAATTGAAAGAAAATGGTTTGGTAGATAAGTCTTGCCATACTGGTCTCGTTGCAAAACTGTGAAAGGAAGTTTGTTACCTCGTAAGTGTACTCCTCTAGAAAGCCAATTTTTTCTGTGTTTTCGAGATGTTATACTCTATTGGGATGAAAGACTTGGCGATAGTTATAAAGTTTGTAGCAATTACCATCTGTTTTGCTTGTGAATATCTAATAAGATCATATGGGAAATAGATAACTCTCTTTACTTTCTGTATCTATGTTTATCTTGTGTCGATACTCAAGTCTTTGTGGCTACTCTTTTCCCCTCCAAATTACCAAATTTAGCCACTTCACGTGGTTGCTATAGATTTACATCATACCCGTTATCCTGATATGCATAAATGTCTATGAGCAGGAACCGCACCACGAATAGGTCCAGAATGATGCATGATAGATATTTACAATGATGTATAGTTTTCGAGAACCAGGTATTTCAACTGATATTGTGTCGTCTCGTTTCCTCTCAATAGTCTCATCAGTGGCACGGCACCATAAAATTCAATAAGTCTTCTGAAATCTGAATGCTTTTTAGTTGTTACATTGATATATCTCAGGGCATGCAAATTTCCTAAAACGACTGTCAATTCTGTTCCCACATCTGGATTTAGCCATTTGGGTCGCTAAGTTGTTTGACTAACGAGCCAAGAATTAGTCTCAAGAGTTGTTCTACTACGGCTTTTGTAATACGTCATTTCGTCTTGAAAGCTGCACATCCGAGTCAGGGTTCAATTAGTCAGCAGATGTAAATAAGTAATGTCCATAGCTTTCATCAAACTATGGGTTTGCATTTTGTCACATTCAGTTTCAATAAGCTTAGCTAAAATAAGTAACCCCATCATAACAGTCAATATCTTTTAACTATGCTTATCGCTACCAACAGCATTTTTAACGATAACAATTTAATAAGTGGTCTAGTGACATCCTCTATACCAAACGCGGATACGCTTCTCGCGAAACCTGACCATTTTCTGCCATTCTACACTACAAGAAAAAAGTCATATAGTGACACACAAAAAGTGTCAGAAAATGTCCAAAAAAGTGTCACTAAATATATATTTTTTTCACCTTCACTTATAAAAAGTGTCAATAAAAGTCCAGGCGGTAAAAGTATATACTGACTAAGTTTTCTGACACTTAATAGTGTCAGGAATGAATGAGACTTTTTCTTACACATACATCTGTCACTATAGGTATGTATCTGCTATGAATACATACATTTTAGGCTGCATTATTTATCCAAAATTAAAGCATGAAAAACTAGTAATTATTAACAAAAAACTAAGATTAAAACATATTATTATTTCAACCATAAGTCGATATAAACCAAGTATAACTAATCCTTTGAGCTAAACATGCTGTGAAACTGATCTCAACTACCTAAGCTGATATAACTTTTCCAAAAAGTTCTCTAATTCCTTGTGTCGGATCTTTCTGCTTCACAATTGACTCCCCGAACAATATCTACATAATAAACCAAACACATCATCAACATTGATCATGATATATCGTGAAAAAAAGGAAAAAAAAGTCAAGCGAGTAGAATAAGATACGTATAGCTTTCACGCCAGCATCTTGTACGTAAGCAATATCTGCAGGAGTAAACAGTCCATACTCCCCGACCACCTAAAATTTTTAAAATATGAGAATTACAGCATAGGCGAGCAAAGAAAGAGACTTTCACAGTAACAATCTAAGCAAGACAGTGATTACCTGTGAACTCACAGAGTTTAACAAGGAAGCTTTCATTAAGCATCAGCTCTTTTATTTCCAGCAAAGCATTATAGGTAGCATAGTATTTACAAGTTTGTCGAAGCTTTCCCTGTACATTAACAAACACACAGGAAAAAGTATTAAGACAGATAACTTGATTACCTATTGGAAAACTGGTGCACTGATCAAAAGAAAATGTATTTGACATACCTGGATGTGAGCATTAAGTTCTGAAAGCCGACGTTCATAGCTGCAAAATAGACATGCTTTTCACCTTTAACAAAATATATTATGTTGACAATTTTCTAAATTTTACGAGAATGCTGCATGTTAAGCAACAACAGGGGTTGTAAATACATCACAAGTTGGTGGCAGTTCACTGGAATTAAATATATGCCAAACATGCTGAAAACTTTTATAGCGAACAATGAAATACTAGATTTTTCTCAAGCTACCTAGCTTAAATTTTGCAAACTAACCTCATTTATAGTTCTACGCACAATCTATACTTGGATTAAAGGCCAGGCTAAGGTCCGGGCTGGGATAAAACTTATCCTAGTCAAACACCACCTGAACATCCCAATAATACCGCTAACTAACGGCACCTAAATCAAACGACACCTAAATCCAATAATTTCCTTACTCTTTGTTGTTTACTTTCCATTCAAACTTAAATAATAATGCTAACGGATCCAATCACTCACAACTAACAAACTAACTGAAATTAAACACACCTATCCGAAACACTAACAAACTAGAGCTCAAAATACACAGAAGAACTATCGGTATAAACCACACATAAATACAGTTTCAAACATTAAATTAATAGGCACGAATGCATGCAATACCTTAAGGTATTTGAGCTTCAGACTTCCATAAACTAGTACAGCTGAGAAAGCAGACACACGAGCCACCTACAAAAATGAAATTCAATACCCATAAGAAACTCAACACCAAAAAAACCCCAAATCATAAAACATGCACAAAAGCACAGAACATTCATGTACAAATCAGAGTTGACAATTTAAGTTATTTAAAATAACGTAAGATGTCGCTTTTTTCTTCACCATTGTTAGTACATGCCAACTCATTAACCAATATACTCGCAATAGTACATGACTGAGAAAATCTTTTAGCACTACAGATTGCAAACAGAGTATTCTTTTACCTATTTTCTAACAACTCATTAACCAATAACTACATACAGCCCAAATATAACACACGTTTCTCACTTTCTCACCTGGAGTAAAAGCTATAAGGCACACTATTCAACAAAAATTTAAATCAACCAGTTTTTAACTGGGCTTGTTGTACTACTTTTAACATCTATGGGTGCCCTTTATCATTCAAACGGACGAAATCCGCTACTATAACAGATACATTTTGCACTAACAACTGACGCCGTAAATCTACCAATAACGGATCAGTTGTAACTATCTCAATACCAATAATTTCAGGCAACCATATTGGGAGCATTATCACCCAACTTCAATTTTTTTTCAGGCAATTTGGCGTCGACTATCTCAAAATTTGAAGAATTTGACATTGAAATTATGCAAGTTAACAAGAGGTGATGATGCGCTAAAACATAGAATGAACAGACGAATAAATCTAGACCCAATTTAAGCGTGTGTATACCTGTGTCCTGTAGATAAGAGAGCAACCTTCTATAGCTAAATGAGCTTGGACTTTTGAAAACCTTCCTTCGACCACGCAAACTTGTTACCTGTCATTTATGCCATAAAGTAAAACTTATAATGTCATTTCCAAAAGTACTCATCTTGTTCCTAAATTTGACCATAATTATGATAAGATAAGCATCATCATTAGTACTCAACTAAAGCATGACATGTACGTAGTAAATCCGTTTTTGACCCATTTACATGACCCGCTCATCCTACCACCTCTTTATAATCGTACCCGCCCTATTTCAAGATCCTAAATCCGCCACTAGATACGATCTTCCATATTATGTAGACTTGTTAACTATGATTTAACTAAATATATTACAGCTTTCAATGTCATTAATACAACTATATAAGTATCTTTAATAGTTTCAACTTTTCAAGTTACACCATACTGATGCACCAGATAATCAAGCAGATCAAGTAAACACACAAACTAGCAAAAATACGTGAAATGCAACTTTTAATGGTGTTTAGTCCATTTATCATTTTTTTCAAACCTTACCATAATAAGGCATCAAATAAACATCAATGGTGACAAACATCACTAGAATTAAATCAAACAAGCCCGAACTAAGAAATACCATCTTTTGGCTGAGCAAACTTGTTACACCTAACATTTAATCCCATAACTTAAAACATTTAATCTCATTTCCATATGTGCTCAGCATGTTCCCAAATTTAACCATAATACAGAGAGCAATTAGGTCTTAAATGGCCTAGTGATAAATTAGTAGAAATGCATTTCCATATGTACAAGAATTGAGGTCGGTTCAGATGTATTTGACAGATGTTGGTATAACAGTAGTAACTCCAGGAGTAATCAGAACCAGGCTGGCACCAAATGGCCTAATGATAAGCCACCTAAGTCTATGTTTTTTTTACTAAATGGCCTAGTGATAAATTAGTAATAAGGCATCAAATCAATATTCAACTAATTTATCAAATACAGCAACAATCAACTCAATATCATCAAATCATAACTAAACCAATATGCATTGTAAATATTTATATAAATCCCAATAACGGATGTAAAATACCGATAACAAACTAACGGCACCTAAATCAAACGGCACGTAAATACAATAATTTCCTTACTCTTTGTTGTTTACTTTCCATTCACAAATCAAACGGCACCTAAATCAAACTAACTGAAATTAAACACACCTATCCGAAATAATAACGCTAACGGATCCAATCACTCACAACTAACAAACTAACTGAAATTAAACACACCTATCCGGAACGCTAACAAACTAGAGCTCAAAATACCTATCAGAATGAGCTTATGAAGTTGAGCTTAACAAATATCGCAATAACAGATATCAACTTCATAAGCTCAATTGAAGCAAAATAACAAATAATTACCTAATTGAGTGACGAGGATGAGCTTCGATTAAGCCGTAACGGTGACGATTAAACTAAACGGTGAGCTTCGACTAAGCCGTAACGGTGAGCTTATTAGGGGAAAGTGATTGGATATTAGGGCGAGAGCTTCGATTAAAGTGATTTGGGGAAAGTGATTGGATATATTAGCAGTGAGGGGAAAACGATTTGGGGAAAGTGAGTGAGGGGTAAGATATGTTAATAAAGGGTCAAATCAGATAAGATATGTTAATAAAAGGTCAAATTATTGTGTAATAATCAGGAGTTAATATTAGGAGTTAATAAATAGTTTTATTAAATATTAGAAGTAGTAAAGTTTTTATAAAATTTGTTAAAAAATTTGAAGGGTAAAAACTTATGTCTTATAAATCGGTTTTTTAATTGACCCAGTGGAGCAATTGGGTCAGTCACGGTTCAATTGGGTTGTTCGCTCAAACCAAAACCAAACCGAACCGGTTCGGTTTAGATGGTTTAGGTGTTTTTTTTTTCCTTTGGCTCAAACCGAATCTAGCCAAACCGAATCCGAAAACCAGAAATACGTAACGCAGAAAACCAAACCGAGTAAGGTTGGTTCGGTTTGGGTTGGACCGGTTCGTTTCGGTTTTCAGTTGATTTAATACGCTTAAAATCTAACAATCTTGTAAACAAAAACGAGCCTCGTATTTACATTTTTAAACGTACAGATACAAGCTAGACTTTTCATAATATTTTTTTTAATAATAGCTACGCTTTTGCTCACACTTTTTAAAAAGTGTGGGTAAAAGTAAGACTATTACTTACACTTTTCAAAAAGTGTGATTAAAACTACACTTTTTCTCACACTCTATGTAAAGTGTGTGTGTAAATTAGACTTTTGCTCACACTTTTTAAAAAGTGTGGGTTAAAGTAAGACTATTACTTACACTTTTCAAAAAGTGTGAGTAAAACTACATTTTTTCTCACACTCTGTGTAAAGTGTGTGTATAAATTAGACTTTTGCTCACACTTTTTAAAAAGTGTAGGTAAAAGTAAGGCTATTACTTACACTTTTTAAAAAGTGTATGTATAAATTAGACTTTTGCTCACACTTTTCTAAAAGTGTGGGCATAACTATACTTTTGCTTACATTTTATGTAAAGTATGGGTAAAAGGTAAACTTTTGCTTACACTTAAAAAGTGTAAGCAAATATGTACTTTCACTTACACTTTTTTTGTGTGTCATTAAAAATGGTGTCACTAAAGGGCCTTTTTCTTGTAGTGCTAGCACTCAATTCGCTTTGTATTACTTAAGTTTTTAATTTTCTAATTTCTTTCATTAATAACCCTCAAACCTTTAAGTTTAAGCACTTGAAACTCATGTAAATTGGGTACCTCCATGAATAAATGTAACGAGGTGGTTAGCCCGCGCGTTGCCGCGGGGTGTTGGGCAAAAAAAGGGATTTCCGTAGCTAAAGAAGAAGAGTTGTCGTTAAGTGTGGTGTGTGGCAAAATTATTGTGTTGGTTTTTTTTTGGTAACTGTAAGTATGATTAAAAAGGAAATTTGAGTATCACATGATATTTTATCAATTGGATGAAACTTTGGATGCTATTGTTTGTTCCTGCTAGAGAATTGGGATAAAAGCATATGAGACATTATATGTGAGATCAGAAGGGGATAAAGAGAAGACCGAAAAGAAAATAAAAGATGCTACTATGAAACTCATACCAAACAATATTAAGACTTCTGTAACTTAAACAATTGGATAAACATTGGATGTTATTGCTAGCAATCTTCGTTATTTATGTAAAAGCGTTATGACAATATATCCACATTATTAAACCATACTAAATTACTAATCACAATGACGATACAAAAACTGCTACATTTGTATACAGTCAAAAGAGAACCCCTGTTTGTCTTTTGTGTATGCTAACATTTATCTATTTGGAGACATGACAGGATACCTTTGAGGATAAGAAGAATACACTTGCCATATATGTGTTAGGCTTCCTCACAGAAGTTCCATACTCGTGTAATGCCAAATTGCCAATCCTAAATGTAATGGACCATCGCAGCAAAATTTCCTAAGGCCTGCATAAGAAATAAAGATAACTGGTGTCATCATATTTGACACTTAATATTGTTATTTTAAAATTGGACCAAAAGTGTTTTGGCTCAATGCTGCATGAATCAATAAGTACCCATTTTGACCTATTACCCACCTCTTTTGAGTTGGTGCCGGCGACCACTACTTGCTTGCTTGTTACCCTGTGATTAAGGGAGGCTGAAACAAACTGCCTTCCTGAATCAATACAGCAGAAGGAATTAATTTGAATTAGTTTTATCGGCAACAAAACTTTTTACATCACCTGCAACAAATAACAACATATTTTGGTGGCATTTCTTTTTGCTATACATTATGTACATGTTCACAACCTTGCATCATAAACTGAATTACTCAAAATGATTAAACATTATATTTAATATTTTGATTATTCATACGGCTCAAAATATAAAGCAAAATATTAGCAGATCAATGCAATTGAGTTGCGTAGATTGTTGTTATTGGTTGGATCTCTTGGCGTGGTTGTTCTCATAATTAAAGTGAGGTGTGTAGACTGAAATTGAGTTTGCTTAACAGTGATGGTGCTCTTTATAATTACACATTCTCAGGTAGCTACTTTGTCTCAAGAGTTGAACTCTTGAGAAGGTGACGTAGAGTTTAAATTGTTTGACATACCTGATGATGCTCTTTATGATTACATATATTCCAATAGGCCACCACCCTTGTTGGACTATCAGCGTGCTCTAGCATTTATTGGAGGTAAAGGTGTACCGATAGCATCTATCACCTAAAGTGTAAGAACAGGTGATGACGTTGGTGGCAAAGAACTGCAGGTTTGACTTGATCCCGGTAATCTCCCGATTTAATCAGCGTGAATACAAACTGCACCGTCCTATTTGGATCGACAGATGATTTACCTGCACATAAACAAAAAATATCAGCTTCTATGTCCGCGAGTAATGTCTCTAATGCAGCATCACATCCCTGCTGTACCATTAAAGCACGGATCTTTATTTGCCATAACCCGAAGTCATTCTTCCCATCGAATTTTTTGATGTTAAACCTAGTTATAGAACTACCATTCTTCTTTTACCTTGCTAAAAATCTTGTCAAGTTGTTTCTTAACCAACTTTACAGACAAGCCTCACAAGTCGTGTGCAATGTTCCCCTTATTGCTATAAACCCTTCTCGGTTATATGATATAATTGTCATGTTCGTGACTCATATGTAGTTTCATACTACTTTTATTAATAATCCAGACGAAGTACTCTCAAGTTATTGACCATATGGATCTATGTACTTAAATCACATAAAACTAATAATAAGACAAATATGAGTAGAACAATATCAGTTGCAAATTAAAGTAGTATAATTTTTCCAATTAATATTAGTAATTCACATAACATTGACCACTCAATAAAAAACCACTCATCACTCGTCAGAAAACACGACAGCAGAATCCCGACACCAGAAATCCGACATAAAATAACCTAGGTTTTTTGTTAGAATTTGGGTGTGTGTGGTAATAATCCTGACTTGTTCTCTTAATCGTATGGAGATCACTTTCAGATTGAAGTATTTCGATCATATATGCCTTGGGCATCACGAAATCCTCAATTGGATAAGACAGAGAACAACACTTTGTTTCTAAGGCACGAGAAGTCAAAGCAATACACAAAAAGTTGTTATGATCTTTATCTTTTGAAAGAGATCAATTCTAGTTTATAAAACCCAACCGAAAGTTAGTTATATTCGGTTATAAGCAGTTAAATTCGGTTGGCAGGAAAGGTCATGACTGTTGGGGAAATAGTATGGCTTTTGGTGGGAAATCCATTTGGAGCACCTTGACCCTGCACAGTGTACCACATGGAGACTTGATATTAATATTCCTGGTTTCCAACGACATAAAGAGAAACTAAAACTATAAACTAATCATTTGGTATTTAAAATTATTTAAAAAAAAATCAATATAAGTAGCATATATATATATATATATATATATATATATATATATATATATATATATATATATATATATATATATATATATATATATATATATATATATATATATAGTGTATCTTTATTTTCAGAACCCTGTTAAGTGCGGGAACTGCGAGAACTTCAATTTTGCATTAGAAAACATGCATGTTTATATAAAACATGTATGTATTCTTACATACACATTAATACACATACCTGCGTAACATACATGTTCATATAAAACTCGGTTAAGTGCAACATATCAATGCAAATGGTTTTATATGAACATGTATGTTATGCAAGTATTTGTATGAAGGTGTATGTAAGAAAACATACATGTTTTATATGAACATGCATGTTTTCTATTGCAAAATTCGAGTTCTCGCAGTTCCTACACTTAAGAGGGTTCTGAAAATAAAGCTCCCCTATATATATATTCAATAGTTTTTTTTAGATAGTTTTGATGTAAGCTGGAGTTTTTTGATATTTAAGTTAACATCGTGCTTGTGATTTAGATAAACAATCAAAAGGTGATTTTCATTCTTGTTGAAGCAAGAACACCGTTAGCTCGCTTTTCGATCTTGGAGATTAGTGTTAACTCTTTTGTTCTTTGAGCTGAAATAAGATAGAACACCATTAGCTCGCCCTGGCGTTTTAATCTGAGACTAAACTCCGACGTGAGAATTAGCATATGCTCTGTTTGAAATATACGATAATAATGGGAGAGGGAGAGAGTGTGTGTGTTGTTCAACTGAGTGAACAACTCTATTTATACTATATGGTCTTGGCTCCATGACACGAGTATTGTGGAGGTTGGATTGTCGTTTAGGCGTAGTGAGTAAATCGTTGTTGATGGTCAGGCGCCGCCTTAGGATGTTATCTTGTCACGATATCACAAGTGGCCGCTGTGGACCACTCTTTGTTCCATTCGTACGCTATCGTACAATAGAGCTTTCAACTAGTACGTCCTAAGTTCCGAAGTAGTTTTAACTCCCATGCCATTGCCTCCGGACTTGAGGTGACTAGATGGCATTGACTACAAACATCTTTTTTTTATTTAATCTAAATGTGGTAAACATTAAGGTAGCATTCTTATCTGTTTGGGCCATTTTAAAACAAGGGATTCTGAGTTTTTGCTAATAGTAGTAATTGGTTTTTTTACTAGGCAATTTGGCATATTGCATTATAGATTTTCCATGTGCATTTGAGTTGAAGACAAGCAAAACTTATACAACAATCAACAAAATTCCATATAAGGTCAAAACGCAGTTTGTGTTTAGTTACGTACTCTAGCGCTTTTGTATCTGTAGAGTGTAGACAATGTATTTGGTCTGTGGGGGTGCAATGTCATGAAATGGATACCATGTTTTCCTATCTATCACAACGAGCAAACAGAGATGTCAAATTGTTTCATTAGATTCATTTTCTAAGGCGTATTCAAATGTGAATTGCCTCCTTTCCTTGTACTTATGTTTTTGTCATGCTCCAAAAATCAGTTGAGCAAAAGAAGAAAACATGCGCGAAATTTAGTCGAAACAAAGACCGAATAATTAACAAAGGACTATATATCCATGTTCTACTTTTGACCATAAAATAGAAATCAAGATAACAGAAACTGGTAGCATAATTTTATTTATAATAAAAACAAGGCGCTCACTAGATACTTCACTCTTATATATCGAAACTTGAACGACGCTTAAAGCATTTCTTCTTCCGGGATAGAAATCACCATCACTCAATATCATAACATTCCACCAAATCAAGGTCAAGTTCAAATTCTTCTTCGGGATGAGATTCTTCAGTGTATTCTTCTTCTTCCTGGTAAAATTAAAAATCCATATGCTTCTGAGTAATTTTAATTTAAGCCAAATAAATAGTAATGATTACGGAGGGTATGTACCTTTGGTGGAGACTTCATAAGATGTGCAAGCATAAGGTCCATTTCATGAATCTTGAAGCAACACTTGCTGTGGTCTTCAATATATGATGGTTTGTCTTCTTTTACAGAAATTAACTCAGGTGGTCTCCTCATTAGCCTAGACCTATTCTTCTTCTTCTTCTTCTTCTTCTTCTTCTTTTGTTTGACGCTCATCTCTGAGAAAGGAAATGGAAAAATATATATATTTAAAAAGATATGTGCATACGCTATTATAAATAAGTTCTGAATGTTTACTTTGTTTGCTTGACATTGTTTTCTCATCTTTATTGTGCAAATGTGGATGATGATGATTCTGCAGCGCAAAGATCAGGTATAAAGGTGATGAACATATTCGTTTTAAGCACAAACAACAAAGCAAATATATCAAAGAAAGAGAATTAGGCATATTTTGTAGCAGTAAGGAGATGATAAAAATGAAACACCGGCCACTTCCAAGTTGCACACGTGAATCAGAAAATGATGAACCTAAATCACTATATATTATTTAGATCATGAAAAAAAAAATTATCAGCGCGCTACATTAATAGCAGTTAAAAAGTATATATAGACAAAACGATAGATTTTGAAAATCAACTAACTATATCAATCAAAACAAAATAAACAAGTAAAAAAAGTAAATTAATTACCTGAGCAGTGACGACATCAGTAAGATGGCGAGAAAAAGCTTGTTTAATAGTGGGATTCGAAACCTTGTTGCAAACCTGGTTAAGCTCATTCTCCATCTTTGATTTGTAGTCCTTGATAGTCAAAGAGACGTCAAGGTGGTACCACTTGTCCACCTCCCCATAGCCGTGGATACTATACAAATCACAATAAGCATTAGTGATGTTACGGTGGGCGTCAATGAGGATTGTTTCTTTCTCGTTGGTGTGGAGAAAGCTTTCCATGAATCGCAGTGTTTTACGGTAATCCCAAGTAAGTTGTTTAACTGTGTCTTGTTTTTCCAAGCAAACACTTAGTTTCTTTTCATCATCTTTCTGCTGCTGCAGGGTAAGTTGCGGAGGAGCTTTTCCTATCTTTTTACTTGTACCTCCTCCTCCTCCTCCTTTACCTGCTGCGTTATTATGTTTTGAAAAAAAATTAGTTTTCTTTTTGGGAAGCAAAACACAAAGCTATAAATCATAGGTCCCCCGTAAAAAAAAAAAAAAAAAAAAAAAAAAAAATACTAGATACATGAAAGGGGGGGATGCATGGCCTTACGACTAATACAGCATGAGAAAATTAACTAGTATTGGAAATATATAAATGAAATTACCCGTGTCATACAAATGATGATCCTGCATAAAAAAAAATAAACAAAAATAAATAATAATTATTATTATATATACAAAAGTAAAAAATATATATACCTGTACGTAATTTATTTGATTTAAAGTGAACAAGGAAGTCCTTAAAGGCCTGGTTATGAGAAACATTATTATCACAAATGTATTGAAGCTGATTCTCAACTTTTAATCTGCAGTCGTTGATTACGTCATCCTTGACGACCACTGATGATTTATTGTTCAAATCTTCCAAACCTTTAATAACAGCTCGGATTTTTTCCGACGCGACTCTGAGGACATCGGTGGGTTCAAATTCAAAAACAAATAAAACAGCGTCTAGATAAAGATCCAACTCCTTTTCAACCGCCGCCTTCGACCATGCCCCCATCGAGGAATCAATAATGCTTTAGGGTTTCTTTCTTTCAATTTTGATGGATGCTCTTTATTTTTTGATGATCTGGGGATAAATAATCGATACCTTCTTCTTTTCAACTTTAGTCCTCCAACTTTTTATTTTTTCAAATTTAATAAAATCTTCTTTTACCTTCTTAACATATTCAAACACATAACTCATAACACACTTATCTCAACCATTTTGTACATGCCTCATTCTCACTAAAGCTCTATCGAGTTGACTACATTTCCCTTTTGAAGGGAGTCTTATAGTATCCTACAACACACCCTCACACCATATCATAAGACTCACATCCAAGAAAGGCTTCATCAAAACAAATAATATGTTACTTTCTCACAGAAGACTACATTTCCTATTGTAAATACCTACTTATGACCATAGTGCAGTCTTCGATCCTCACATTAATGGTCTAAGTAACCATCTATAACATGCATCATCTATATTCCACGACCGCCTATACGTAGTAATCGGGTCGTGTTCGGGTTGGCAGGTCAAAAGACCCTAACCCGACCCGTTTAAATAATCGGGGTCAACCATGTCAACCCTAATATATTTACATATAACATGGCTTAAATATGTTTGTGGGTCAACCATGTCAACCCTAACCTATTTCCATCTGCACCTAACCCATTTAACCCTTTAGAACCGAAGAGAGGGGGTGAATATGGTTTCTTTGGCTTTTTAGATGTTTAAAAACTTTAAGCCAAGAAGAAGAACCAAGTGGTTGTACAATCAATACAACAAGCACAAATACAATCCAAAGTATATAAAGCAAGTAAAGAGAGACACCACGATATATACTGGTTCAGGATGGGGGGTTTAGACCATCCGTACGTTCAGTTTCAAATCCACGACACTATACTATTCACTCTGGTATAATCCTTTTGGTGGACTACAAACCGTTACAATTCACACCACCGATATTCACCAATATCAATGCTCACAAAGGAGTTACTCCCAAGGTATTCCGCCCTCGGAAACCACCCAAAAGAGTCTCACGATTCGACTTACACTTGTTCACCAAGACCACAACCAAAACTTTCACCCGGAAGTATAAAACCCCAACTAGATCCCCAATGATCTAGGCTTGGTCACAAAGACACAAGACTTCTGTTGGTCCTTTTTACTTAGATAATATTAACTATCTAAGCTCCATGGCTAAACAAATATATATATGATTAACAATAAGCAATGAAACATAAAGATAAAAGACAAGAGTAATTTTTCAATGTTTAGTTCTTATTAGAAGTTAATCAAAGAATTATGCCCAAGTGTTTGCGGAAAGAGCACTTGGGATTGAAACGAAAAGTATGGTATGACTCCTCGCTAAACTCAAACTAAGTTTGAGTGACAACTAAAGGTCTCACTGAGATATCTCAGGTACTGTGTTGTTCTTTGGAGGAGTAAAAGTAGTTTGTGAATGTCTAAGTATTAATTTCACAAACTTGTCAACTTTTACTCCTCACTTATGTTTCCTATTTATACACAAGTATATTTCAACAGTAATGATAAAGACAAAAGATGACATAAAGTAGTGAAGACAAAATACTTACGTATTTTGTCTCTGTTATAATAGGCTATTTTAGGTATAAGACAATAAGCATTTCTAAGGGACAGTCATGACATCATCCTGACTTTTTGCCTTTCAGGAAAAGTTTGACTTCAACCCACTTATGTTTTCAAACGTTTCCCCTCTTTGTCCTGCCCATTCTTCGGTCTTCAGTCTTCAGTCAATACTTCACTAGTTGTTGAGGATTCTTGGGGGGTTCAGTGAGTTATTGTCATCTTCACTGAACCCATCACCTTCTTCTTTGGCTTAGGTGCCACTCACTGAGTTCCGCCTCACTGAATAGAGAGACTTTCTTCTTAGCCTCATCCTAAGCATCCTGAAGGTAACTCACTGAGTAACTGTTCACTCAGGGACTTGTTTGCGTTTAATGATTTCCAACACTTAGGTTAATTTGTGTTCAAATCCTTGTTTTACAAGACTTGGGTAGTGAATGAACCCAACAATCTCCCCCTATTTGGATATAAATTATGCCTAAGTGTTTGATCAGTATAAGTGAGCATTTGGACTTCTTCTTACACTGAAGATACTATTTAACAACCAAAGAACACATGAATTTTTAAACATGGGCCATCATCTTATTCATCAAAACATTACATAAGACCTAACATCCAATACATAAATGATGCGTGGGAATTGCACCAGGCTTTACCTCTCGAGGGATCTCGAGAAGCTTACAACCCCCACCAGGCAGTGTACCTGATCATTGTAGTATAGTATAGTGACAAGTACCGAGGGATTGATCGTTCAACTCAGGAATAGTGTCGCTAGGATTAGCAAGCCTAAAAATTAAGTCTAGAGGTGGGGGATGATTCTTTTTGTATTTTTATATTTTTATAAAAGCAATTAAAATCTCAGTTTTTGGAAGAGTGGGCGGAATTAGTTGCTAGTCAACTAACCCAATAACTAAGATGCAATCAAAATAAAATAACAAAAATGTAAATAAAGCTAATTAAACTAATGGTGTGAACAATAATAGGGAAAATTGTGTTTACTTAGGTTTCATTACTCCCTAGATATCTTTTACAGGTTGATAGTTTGTTACAATTGCGTGGATGACGGGTTATATTCCTTAATACCATTTGTGGGGTGGCGTACGTACTTCCCCAACTCTATAAGCTCCTACTTCACTCCTATGTCGAGCCTGCAAGAAGCTCCTAACATGGGATCATTAGAATTCGCTCATGCATTAAATACAACCATAAAAACCTAGTACGCATTGGTTCATGTTTCTTAAGACGTTCAAGCATGTTACCCTATGGAAGTCTGCCAGTTTTCTTAAGCCTAACATCAAAATCATTCATCCGTAACAACTATAAACAAGCAATCAACCCATAATCAACATCTAGGTTTCACTACATCTAAGCAAACACACAAGAGATCTAGCCTAGCATGTTAAAATCAAGACAAGCGTAAGATATATTTAAACAACACATAGACATATTGAATGAATTGAAAGGATACTTATCTTAATTGAACATGAAAGGTTTCAAAGGGTAAAAACCCTTGAAAGTAGAGTAAAAATCGTGCTAGGGTTTCTCCAAGTTATCCCTCTAATTGTCCTCTCTTAATGAATGAAAATTACGAAACTATATATAGATTTTCCATCGTGACGGCGTCAAGAAGAAATGTCTGACGCCGTCAACTCGCCGCCCATAGTAATATCGGATTGCCTAGATCCTGATCTGACGCTGTCATGTGCAAAATTTCTCTGGGCCGTCACATGCAATGGGACCATGACGGCCTATGGTGACGCCGTCATGCTCTCAGTGTAAAAACTCTCTAGATCATCACGGACTCTATCCACTTCACCTCTTGTTTTACTCTTGACGCCGTCATTAAGAAACTTGTGACGCCGTCAGGTACTATTCCCAGCAAGGAAAATTAAGACTTTGCCATTTTTCTTCACTTTTATGCTCCAAAAACGTCCAAAATGCTTTTTTTTTTCCCAGAATTCACTCCAAAAGTACATAAACTCACAAAAGGAACGATTTAGGGCAATATTTGATCATATAAATTCAATTCCGGGCTTAAATGACCCCCTAAAAATGGATCATTTTTCGCCTCATCATATACCCTTACACTTGAGATTTGCTTGTCCTCAAGCAAATGCGCTTTTATTCTAATCAAATTACAAGTTAGGGGTCATTTAACACTAATATAAAAGTAATTACAACAAATAATCGTTCCACTAAAGACCAAAGACAAGCACGGAGGTCGTACACTAGCACCTCACAAATAGTGTTTAGATACTCACATCTCTCGGGTGTAATAAAGTATATATCAAAATAAGGAAATGGAAAACATCTCTCACTACCTGTCATAACAAAATAGATTACCATAGGCTTGGGAAAGGATCAAACCTCCACCACATGGCGTAAGCACCTAGGATAAACTATCAAAGAGGTCTTTTAAAGGGTTATAACGTTAGGTGTAGGGATATGGAATACACGGTTTTGTTGGATATAGGCAATCTTTACTGGTGGCAAGTTAATCACCTTGGTTAATTACATGTACAATATGGCGTTGCTAAGCAAGACTAGACTCGACTTAAGCTAATAAATGAAAAATAACAAAAACATAAAATAAACATAGAATGAAACGGGATGGTAGTCCGTGTATATATATATATATATATATATATATATATATATATATATATATATATATATATATATATATATATATATATATATATATATATATATATATATTATTTTTTCACACACTCTTACCCTACCATCCAAAATAATACATCATAGGGAATGAACATTCCCCTTACACTTGAATTTTTACATACTTTACAATAAACTAATCTAATGACTCGAATTAAGATAATCAAAACACTTGGAGTACTTTTAAGATTAACGCACATATGAGGGTAACAATATGATGTTCTTCCCCATTACTCCATTACATTAGTACTTTACCCATGAGTCCCAATCGTCCCAAAACAATATGTACAAGATATGACTCGACTTAGCAACCATGTAATCAATTAGATAATTAAATAAGGGTTTAAACAAATAACAATAATGCACTAAAGATGAGTGCATACACGGAAGGCTAAGGCGATTTGGGTGTACATTTAAGTGGGTGTAACAAATTCTTCCTTTAAGTAAGATGCTTAAAGTTAGAAACGAAAAGATAGGCTCGGAGGGGTGTACTAGGGGTTTCGTGTACTAAAAATGAGTACAACGCTAATGGTGTGGGAAAAATTAGTTGACTTTACTAGCCAAGTAATATGACTTAAATGGTCAAGTAATTATGATACGGGTTTAACACAAGGGTGATCCTAATGCCCCTTATCATGTAGTAAATTCTACTACACGAATGTAGTCACACTAGCGGTCTTGGGATGCATCACTAACGCAAGTTCTAGAATCTAAATGCTATCGGTACACTCATAAGCACTAATAGTAAATGCTCTTCCTATCAAATCTAAAGGCGAACCTCACATATTTGGGTGAAAATTTTTCTAAATAGTACGGTTTTGTGCTAGTCATACAACTCCTATCCATGAGACGCTTGCTATGGCTAAAGTTTCACTCCTAAATTTGGCGCTAAAATTACACTAACAAGTATTTCTCTTAGTTTTATTACACACCTACCATCAAACAAACAAACTCAAGTGAAAGTGTATCCTATAAGGTATCATCATTTACCCTTCCCTTACACTTAGGATGAACATTGATTAGTGACAAATCAAGTTATAGTATAGATAGTAAGCTCAAAGAAATCCGCAAAGAAATACGGATAACCCGAGGTCGTATTCCGTGTGAAGGGTGAATGGAATTCCGAATTATCGATTCGGAAAACGTGTCGTGAAAAGTGGTACAAAGTGATATTGATGAGATTACGCTAATGATAAAGCAAATAAGGCACAAATAATCACTAAAACACGTAGTTCAAATAAGGCAACTAAAAACGTCACGTAAAATCGAAACCGTACGCGAAAACGTAAAATAAACGTTAACGTACGAAATAAAACGCGACTTTTAAGCTACGCTACTCCTACGGACTTGGAAATAATTTTCAAAAATTAAAAATGATAAAAGAAAATTTTGAGAAAAAGAAAAATATTTTTTTTTTGACTTTTTATTAATTTTTTATGAATTAAAAACTAATTAAACTATTTAAAAATCAAAAGAAAATGAAAATAAAGTGAGAAAATTACAAAATTACTTTCTAAAATTCTAAAACAACTAAAAATAATTTTCTAATATTTTTTTGGATTTTTCTGGGCTTTTTTAGATTTTTTTTGTATTTTTTTGGAATTAAAAAGTAATTAAAAAGTGATTAAAATTGAAAATTAAATAAGAAAAATAGCAAATGAACTTGGAAAAATCTGAAAATTTCAGGAAAATTCTAAAATACTAAAATAAGCTTGAGAAAAAATTTTGAAACAAAAATAAGCTAGGAAAGTGCTTTAAAGCTTGAAAACAGCTGATTTGGAGTGCTTATTTATAAGCACTCCTGACCAAAATGACCTGAAACTTTTCACAGATGATATTTGAACTTATTTAAGCTTATTGGAACACTTGAGAAGCAATTTGAAGCACAAAAACACAGAAATGAGCTTAAAGAGTCCAAATAAGCAATATTGAATAAGCAACAAGCTGAATCAGAATAAGCAATGACCAAATATAACTTGCAACAGTAACTTATGGTACTAACAAGCTCAGATGACCAATAATATCAAACTTATGATGGCTAGAAACAATTTGCAGCCCTATATGGAAATCAGATACTAAGCTAATGTACTCACTTGAGAAGCCAATTAAGCACTACAAATAAGCTGTGAAGATAAAGCTAATGGGTGCTAACTAATTACTACCAACCAGAGAATCCAAAACAACTTTAAAACTAGACCCTAGATCTAACCTACTAGCCTAAACAGACCCCAAAAGGAGAGAACATGAACTGAGTGCAGGGGAGTACATAAGCTAAACAGGTAACTTAAGTGAGCTTAAAAGATAAGCAAATAAGCTCTGAAGCTTAAAATTCTTTTTGATACTTACACACCTACTGCCAAGAGTTCCAAAACAAGAATCAAAATGTATTTCCAATCTCTAACAAGCCCTACACAAGCTATCAAAGTCTGACCAATAATCTGAGTACCACTTTGTTTTGACTTTTTGATGAACACTAAAGTTTGACTATAATAAGATTCAAATGCTCATATCTTACTGAATTTGTATAATTATGACAATAAATGATTATAACAAGCTAATACTAAAACTAATGCAACTATAGTAACTGATATTGCAGCCTAAAACTTAACTGTATGGATGATTATAGGCTAATTAGACTTTTATGAATTGTACTACTGCTATAAGACTATAACTAATCTAAATGCAACTCCAGTAAACTACCTAGACCACTAAATCCATCAGAAACAGTTACTATATCAGCAGACTGCTTAAATCCAAACACCACTATTGGGACTGTCTCAACCTAAAATACCTCCACAGAACTGTCCAACTCACACCAAACCAAATCTTATATTCTCAAAATGTTACAATACTCCAAATGATTCAGAAAAAACAGATCTAGATGCACTATAAATCAAAATCACAAACAAAACATAACCACATGTATGAAATGAAAGAAACAGTAGTACTAGTGAATATCAAACTCTAATCTATCAACTATAATAAAACAACAAATATCAACTGAAAATGAGACTAGATAAGCAATAATGATCAATAAGCAAACTACTAATCTAATTAATGAAACAGTAATGAAATGGAATGAACTTACAAACTCAAATTCCCCCTCAGCTCAAATAGAGGGGGATTCACTTTGCTTGCCTGTCTCTAGACAGGCTATTGGTCACCTTGTAGCTGCCAAACTCCAATAAGCATAAGCTTATTCAAATAAGCTTCAATAATAATTTTTTTTTTTTTTTTTTTTTTTTTTTTTTTTTTTTTTTTTTTTTTTTTTTTGAAACAGAAGTATGTAAATGAAAGATAGAAAATAGTACTGAATGTAAACTGATTAATCAAGAACAAAAAGTAAATAAAATTTGAAACAAAACAATAAGCTTAAAAACTGAATTTATATTGAAATGAGAACTTGAGTACAAAAACTTGAAATAAGAAATTACAATTAAGTGCTGTAAATTTAAATGACAATGAATTAAAAATGAGATCAAAATCCTTCTAATACATGAAGGATTGGACCATTGATACTGAGTGAGGAGGGAGGCTTATATAGGCAGCTGAGGTGAGGTCTTGGGTGTTGCCAGGTCACCTATCCGTGTGATAGTGTGCTTCTTCTGAGTCCTCCTTAGCCCTTAGATAGCCTTGGTGTCCAATCTTTGAATAACAGCCGTTGGATAGAATGAGATGATGTGATTGATCCTCGGTGTGTTAGCTCATTGGTACACGCGTCCTCTGTCATGTGCCTGTCACTCCTGACACGTGCACGGCCTTCTAGAAGGTCTCAATGATTAGTAATTTATGTGGTACGAGGGTTAATTGGAGGCATGGTAATTTTAGGGTTCATAGTGAATAGTTGATTTTCTGGGTAAGAAGTAAAAAGGGGGCGGGTTATTTGAAAGGTATTAAATGTTGAGGTTGGGTCGGGTTGTAGTGGTAGGCCGGGTCTTAGTGGTTTTGGCAATGGGCTTTAGGTAGTGGGCTGATGGGGTATTAAAAAGATTATGGGCTAAGGGTTAAGGTATGGATCCGGTTGTAAAGTGTTTAGGATTAGTATTAACTTTCAAGGACCAAAAGTTGTAAATTCTCAACAAGCAGGGACCAAATCTGACTTTTCTCCAAACTTTCACCAGGGACCTTTCTTGCAACTTTATGAATTCCTGAGGACTTGTAATAACATTTTTAGCTTTCTTTTGTCATTTTGCTTCCCCAGCTCCGCTTTTGACCTTTTTCCAATCTCGTGCTCGTTTTTGTCGGTTTTTCCTTTGTTTTCGTTCATTTTTCTCATATCCGTACCTGCACATACACAAATACAAAAACATGCATTCTCTTGGCATTTTTGGTTAGTATTTTGTGTTTTTGGTCTGAATTAAGGTCTAAAAAGGATGAGTGATTAAGCACTCATCAAAATCCCCCAGACTAAGGTATTGCCGTGCCCTCACGCAATGTCATCACCTCACGCTTAAGAGATAAATAATTTCAAAACCTCTCTTTACTGACGTTGTAAAGTAGCAATGATGTTCAAAAGAGATAGTAAAATCATTTATTCTCAAAAACGCTCCGTTTTCCGATTTTCATGAATAACAACTACAACTACTATTTTTGTACTTTTTCATTTTTATATAAGTGACGGTTTGCCTTGACTTTCATTATCAATTCTTATCTGTTGATAATTTTCAGGGTCTACGAGTAGAAACACTTCTCACGGAGAAGAGACCATACGGATAAAAATCGTCATCCTTGATTTTTCACAAGCTCCCAAACTAAGCGTAAAATCGAAATCATTGTTTATCAGAAGTTAGATGCTAACACTGCCCACAAAAGTTACTTGTGTATTACCTCTTGTCCCCAGGTCCTTAGTTGTATCTAAAGATTTTAATTTGTGAGAAATGAATTGCTTCATATTTTCTCGTTTTGATATTTGTTAGTCCGATAAGAGCACAAAATTTGAACGTTAAGTAGTTTCCAAACTTTCCCTCGAAAATCCCTGCATACAGAAATCGGGTCCACATGAAGGTCTCTGATTTAACACGATTTGTGGAGGCTCCCTTTTTATTAACGACCGAGACATACCATGTTTGATACCCGAAACGGAAGCTTTTTATTAGGGAAACCCCCGGAGTCGAAGCTTGGCATTTTTGCATAATCATAAGCACTTTAATAATACTTTTGTCCTTAGTCCTTTATTCTTTTACAGTCAACGGTTTATGAGCCGCCAAGATGTAAGAGCTTTATTATGACTTTGGATTTCTATCCGCTGCTTTTATAGCTTTGGATTCCTCTGCCTTTTTATTTTGGCTTTGGACTATTATTATTGATATTCATAACTATATGCCAAACCCCAAGTCCTACGGCCTTTACTAAGATCACAACATCGGCTGCGAACCGGCAAGATGCAATAGTCTATTTCACCGTAACACTGGCAGTACCTCAATGTGTACCAAACCTCATATGCAGAAATTTTGTTGGGAACGAGAAAAAACAAAGTATTGCCCAAACCGTATACACTTAATTAATCCTAGACATCTATTTATATATTGGTGACGTTTCTGATGGGAACAAGGAGGCCACAAGTACCTCTCGTGGGTTTTTTAAATCCCAGGGTTGAGATCCGTGTATAGCACGAAACTTCTAAATAAACTCTATCATTCCTCGATCTCCGCAAATTTAAAATCCCAAATAATGAGATCCGCGGATGCTTAGCCATAATCTTTTGATTATATTGGTTAAGGGAGACGAGCTAGGGCTCAACACGCCCGGTCAAGTCGAAACATTTATTTCTACTCTCGCCGATAGGAAAGTCAAAACAAGGTGTCAAATCTTATTATTCATAACATAACATAACATAACATTTTTTTTTTTTTTTTTTTTTTTTTTTTTTTTTTTTTTTTTTTTTTGCATTATAAAGAGGTGACAAAAATTAAAATTTTTGGTGGAAAACGGAGTTGCGTAAGTTAACAGCTCAGACGATGGTACAGGTCAAATCGAATCGAAGATTCACCCCCCCAGACTAAAGTGAAACATTGTCCTCAATGTTTTAAAGGTACGGGTAATCCTACGTAAATATCTAAGGCCGTTTATTAAGTATGCCAAGAGATAAACGTTAGTCGATAAGATTTTTGGATATGGTGAATTTCCGAAAGAGCAGCGAAGGATGAGACTCGAGTGGAGAGAATGACAAACCACGAGCACGAGAGTCTTCAAACTTCGGGGAAAATTCCTGAACATTCACAAACAACCACGAAAACACGAGTTTGGAAAGGGTCGCCCCCCTCACGTCACGTTATTAGAAAATAGAAAATTAAGAAGATGAAAATGGATAAGCATGGGGTGCCTCCCACGAAGCGCTTGTTTTTGGTTACCGAGTCACATGAGCTTGACTCGATCCCCGAATTACTTCGTCCTTGGGGAGAGCAGATAAAACGGACAACCGGCATAAACGGAAATGCCAGGGTCAAAAACGGTATCCTCACTCCCGGTGGAGTGGAAAAGTGAAGAAATGAGGGGATAAGAAAAGTATGGTTGAAAAACCCAAATGATAAAAGCAAAGTCGATTTCAGAATCACGGGTGGGTTGGGTGGGTAAAATATCAATCACAGGAACATCTTGTTTAGAAATCTCATCCACTACTTCAAAAATAACTTTATTCGTATCAAAATCTGCATCGGGTGGTTTCGCAGGTGGCCGAGAAGAAAGCAAATCGGAAGAAATATCATTCTCTTCAATCTCAATACCCGGTGGTATCGAGTCATCCGCAGCAAGAAATTGATCAACATCCTCTAAAAGAGGGTCACGTAACGGATTATCGGAAATAGGTTCGAAGTCGATTTCAAAGTGAAAACACTCATAATCCGGAAGAGAGATATCAGCATGAATAGTGGGATTGCCACTACTCGTCTCTTCAAATCGAAAAATTTCAAGCTCGGGTAAAAAATCACTATCCATAACGGGGATAGGAGAAGAAATCGGAGGATCATTCAACGCCTCGATCCTAGAAATAAGAAGATAAACTTTGGATAATTTCTCACGAAGAGTTTCATCTTGGATTTCCGCATCATCATCTTCATCATTATCTTCTTCTAAGCTGACGAGCTCAGAAGGTAACTCCTCAATGTAATCGATATCTCCACAAGATAAAGAAGTACAATCATCGTCGGAATCAGAATGATTATTAGCAAGACAAGCCTCGATCTCATCTAAAAAGACATCGCTCTTCTCAACTGGTTCTAGAGAAGGATGGAAAGAGTCGGAAATGAGAGGATCATAGGATGGAGTGGGATTGCCACTCGGAGATGAATCTGAAATTTCAAGAACGTCTTCGTCGACCTTTTTATCAGCATATAAAGCTCGGATATTCTTCATCTGTTCTTCTGCTAATAATTCTCCAATACTTTTTTCTTCTTTGACGGGTGTGATTTCAGCAGATGAAGTGTAAATACCCCCAATTTGGATGGAATCCTCATCATCATCGTCATCGTAAATAAAAGCCTTTCGTAATTTAGCATCTCTTTCCTCGACAAGTAATTCTTCTATGGACTTCTCATGAGGATCGGGAGTATATGTAATACGATTAGCCATGAACTCTCGTACCATTGCAGTAAGGGATTCCATTTCATCAATAACTTCATTCGAAACTTGAACCATGTCGGGAATTTGTGGGGGTTGGTCGTGATAATCATTGTAACAAGGAAACGGTTTCCTTGTTTGACAATCGGTGCTAAAGTGTGGACCTCCACAATTCTCACAACCGTATTGTTGTGAAATCGGTGCATTTTGAAACGATTCATCATTGAAGTATGGAACTTGCTCATATGAATTGAAATCGTTGTGATAATAATTGGAAAAATTTGGATCATAATCGGAAGTGAATGTGGGTTCAGTTCTTGACATATAACACATACAAAGTCCACGAGTAAATCCACATTCTTTGCAAAAACACCGTTCACAAAGTACTCCTTCTTCGGAGGGATTTCCACAATTAAAACAAATGAATGGAGACGGCGGTGGTGTCGGATAGTAATTGGGATCATTTTGAAGGATTGTGTTTTGAACATACTCGGGAGTATTACAAAACAAACAAACTCCATTGTGAATATCACTACCACATTGTTCGCACGTACACCAAACACATGAACCTCCGAATATCGGTTCACCACATTTAAAACAAGACGTATCCATAAGAATTATCGTTTAGAGGGTTAAAGAAGAAGAATCAAATGATAAGAGGATAAGAAGATTATTTTTTGTTTTTAATTTTTTTGAAAAAGAAATAGAAAAGGAAAATCTTTTTGTATTTTTATTTTTGGAAAACAAAATTCGAAAACTTAAAACTTTTTATTTTCTTTTATTTTTCTTTTTTTTCTACGTTACGTTAATCGTAAACCGTTTCCCTCAAATCTACTCGCGACGGAACGGGAGAGAAGAATGGATCTCTCTTCAGCTTGCAATTTAATGTCAAAGCTTCCGTATTTTCCGCTTATTCGGTTGTAAAATTAAAGTAATCCGATTAGCAACTAATTTCACGCGGTCTTATATTGACAAGCTTATTTGGTTTACAACGCTCCTCCTTTCGGTCGAGACGAGGCAATAACTTTATTATTTTTTTTTTTTGTATTTTTGAAAACACTTTAGGAAAAGTGTTTTTGATTTTTCAATTTTTTTGATTTTTATAGAAAATATATACAAGGAAGGTTTTCAAAACACAATTTCGAAAACGAATATTCAAAAATTCACTTCAACCTTCCCCGGCAGCGGCGCCAAAATTGATTAGTGACAAATCAAGTTATAGTATAGATAGTAAGCTCAAAGAAATCCGCAAAGAAATACGGATAACCCGAGGTCGTATTCCGTGTGAAGGGTGAATGGAATTCCGAATTATCGATTCGGAAAACGTGTCGTGAAAAGTGGTACAAAGTGATATTGATGAGATTACGCTAATGATAAAGCAAATAAGGCACAAATAATCACTAAAACACGTAGTTCAAATAAGGCAACTAAAAACGTCACGTAAAATCGAAACCGTACGCGAAAACGTAAAATAAACGTTAACGTACGAAATAAAACGCGACTTTTAAGCTACGCTACTCCTACGGACTTGGAAATAATTTTCAAAAATTAAAAATGATAAAAGAAAATTTTGAGAAAAAGAAAAATATTTTTTTTTTGACTTTTTATTAATTTTTTATGAATTAAAAACTAATTAAACTATTTAAAAATCAAAAGAAAATGAAAATAAAGTGAGAAAATTACAAAATTACTTTCTAAAATTCTAAAACAACTAAAAATAATTTTCTAATATTTTTTTGGATTTTTCTGGGCTTTTTTAGATTTTTTTTGTATTTTTTTGGAATTAAAAAGTAATTAAAAAGTGATTAAAATTGAAAATTAAATAAGAAAAATAGCAAATGAACTTGGAAAAATCTGAAAATTTCAGGAAAATTCTAAAATACTAAAATAAGCTTGAGAAAAAATTTTGAAACAAAAATAAGCTAGGAAAGTGCTTTAAAGCTTGAAAACAGCTGATTTGGAGTGCTTATTTATAAGCACTCCTGACCAAAATGACCTGAAACTTTTCACAGATGATATTTGAACTTATTTAAGCTTATTGGAACACTTGAGAAGCAATTTGAAGCACAAAAACACAGAAATGAGCTTAAAGAGTCCAAATAAGCAATATTGAATAAGCAACAAGCTGAATCAGAATAAGCAATGACCAAATATAACTTGCAACAGTAACTTATGGTACTAACAAGCTCAGATGACCAATAATATCAAACTTATGATGGCTAGAAACAATTTGCAGCCCTATATGGAAATCAGATACTAAGCTAATGTACTCACTTGAGAAGCCAATTAAGCACTACAAATAAGCTGTGAAGATAAAGCTAATGGGTGCTAACTAATTACTACCAACCAGAGAATCCAAAACAACTTTAAAACTAGACCCTAGATCTAACCTACTAGCCTAAACAGACCCCAAAAGGAGAGAACATGAACTGAGTGCAGGGGAGTACATAAGCTAAACAGGTAACTTAAGTGAGCTTAAAAGATAAGCAAATAAGCTCTGAAGCTTAAAATTCTTTTTGATACTTACACACCTACTGCCAAGAGTTCCAAAACAAGAATCAAAATGTATTTCCAATCTCTAACAAGCCCTACACAAGCTATCAAAGTCTGACCAATAATCTGAGTACCACTTTGTTTTGACTTTTTGATGAACACTAAAGTTTGACTATAATAAGATTCAAATGCTCATATCTTACTGAATTTGTATAATTATGACAATAAATGATTATAACAAGCTAATACTAAAACTAATGCAACTATAGTAACTGATATTGCAGCCTAAAACTTAACTGTATGGATGATTATAGGCTAATTAGACTTTTATGAATTGTACTACTGCTATAAGACTATAACTAATCTAAATGCAACTCCAGTAAACTACCTAGACCACTAAATCCATCAGAAACAGTTACTATATCAGCAGACTGCTTAAATCCAAACACCACTATTGGGACTGTCTCAACCTAAAATACCTCCACAGAACTGTCCAACTCACACCAAACCAAATCTTATATTCTCAAAATGTTACAATACTCCAAATGATTCAGAAAAAACAGATCTAGATGCACTATAAATCAAAATCACAAACAAAACATAACCACATGTATGAAATGAAAGAAACAGTAGTACTAGTGAATATCAAACTCTAATCTATCAACTATAATAAAACAACAAATATCAACTGAAAATGAGACTAGATAAGCAATAATGATCAATAAGCAAACTACTAATCTAATTAATGAAACAGTAATGAAATGGAATGAACTTACAAACTCAAATTCCCCCTCAGCTCAAATAGAGGGGGATTCACTTTGCTTGCCTGTCTCTAGACAGGCTATTGGTCACCTTGTAGCTGCCAAACTCCAATAAGCATAAGCTTATTCAAATAAGCTTCAATAATAATTTTTTTTTTTTTTTTTTTTTTTTTTTTTTTTTTTTTTTTTTTTTTTTTTTTTTTTGAAACAGAAGTATGTAAATGAAAGATAGAAAATAGTACTGAATGTAAACTGATTAATCAAGAACAAAAAGTAAATAAAATTTGAAACAAAACAATAAGCTTAAAAACTGAATTTATATTGAAATGAGAACTTGAGTACAAAAACTTGAAATAAGAAATTACAATTAAGTGCTGTAAATTTAAATGACAATGAATTAAAAATGAGATCAAAATCCTTCTAATACATGAAGGATTGGACCATTGATACTGAGTGAGGAGGGAGGCTTATATAGGCAGCTGAGGTGAGGTCTTGGGTGTTGCCAGGTCACCTATCCGTGTGATAGTGTGCTTCTTCTGAGTCCTCCTTAGCCCTTAGATAGCCTTGGTGTCCAATCTTTGAATAACAGCCGTTGGATAGAATGAGATGATGTGATTGATCCTCGGTGTGTTAGCTCATTGGTACACGCGTCCTCTGTCATGTGCCTGTCACTCCTGACACGTGCACGGCCTTCTAGAAGGTCTCAATGATTAGTAATTTATGTGGTACGAGGGTTAATTGGAGGCATGGTAATTTTAGGGTTCATAGTGAATAGTTGATTTTCTGGGTAAGAAGTAAAAAGGGGGCGGGTTATTTGAAAGGTATTAAATGTTGAGGTTGGGTCGGGTTGTAGTGGTAGGCCGGGTCTTAGTGGTTTTGGCAATGGGCTTTAGGTAGTGGGCTGATGGGGTATTAAAAAGATTATGGGCTAAGGGTTAAGGTATGGATCCGGTTGTAAAGTGTTTAGGATTAGTATTAACTTTCAAGGACCAAAAGTTGTAAATTCTCAACAAGCAGGGACCAAATCTGACTTTTCTCCAAACTTTCACCAGGGACCTTTCTTGCAACTTTATGAATTCCTGAGGACTTGTAATAACATTTTTAGCTTTCTTTTGTCATTTTGCTTCCCCAGCTCCGCTTTTGACCTTTTTCCAATCTCGTGCTCGTTTTTGTCGGTTTTTCCTTTGTTTTCGTTCATTTTTCTCATATCCGTACCTGCACATACACAAATACAAAAACATGCATTCTCTTGGCATTTTTGGTTAGTATTTTGTGTTTTTGGTCTGAATTAAGGTCTAAAAAGGATGAGTGATTAAGCACTCATCAAACATTGTCCCCAATGTTCAATTAAAGAATGTAAAAGTAAAACAGGTAACAGAATGAAATCAAATACTCCCATGATTCGTTCGGTGTGGATAGTGTGGTAACAAGGTTAGATCTTCCTCTAAGAAAATGAACAATCAAAGCTTCCCTTCCAGAAATATAAATCATCTTCTTGTCATACATAACCTGTTAAACCTGAGAAAACAAAAAAGGCAACCTCGCGTAAAATCGGCGGCAATCTATATATACTAATAAATCCTAGAAAACAATGTAAGATATAATGCTTGTGGAATGAATGTTTGCAGATTTCCTGGAGTTTATAAAACTAAAGAATTAACAAAAACTTTAAGACTCCTTTAGAAAAACAAAACTAGCAAAATTTCCAGAATTTTACACATGACGCCGTTAGGAATTAATTCCTGACGCCGTCAGAAGTGACCTGCAGAAATCTTTACGTTAAGTTTCCAGAAAATTTCTGAAAAAACTTATGTCCTACTTACTGGAAAATCCTGCAAAACATCATTATGACTCAATACAAGCATTTGACTCTAACAAATACGAATATACATGTCCATTTAATATTGTGGAAAATCATGATCAATTTTCGTTTCTTAAAAACATATTTGGGGTTTCCCCTTACACTTATCTTTTGCGAAATACGTTTGTATGAAGTTAAGACGAAGTTAAACGACAAAATAAAGTATTTTCACCATTTTATTTTTTGAAACATGATACACCAACAATAAAAAATAAAACGTGCATACGGAAACGAATAACAATCAAACAAATAAAAATCACACAAAGCATGGGTTGCCTCCCAAGAAGCGTTTTTCTTTATTTTACGAGTCTTGTAGCTAGACTCAAGGTCATGGGCTATTACGTGATATGGGTGAGTTTCTCATTGAGGACATCTTTGGGATCAAACTTGGGCTTCAATTTCCTATTGGTTTTCTTAGTACGGTATGATCTTTCAAACTTTTCTCCATCCGGATCATACAAAATCATCTTCATATGCCATGATCCGTCACCTTCCTTAGGTGGCTTGTACCACCTCCATTTACACTTATCCCCCTCTCTTTTCCACTTGTTCATCTCTATGTTAGTAGGCATTACGCATAAGAACTCAATCATTTTCCTAAAGACTAGGGGGTCCTCAAAAGGGTCTAGCTCCTCATCTCTAGCTATGAGTTGTTCCACCGAATGTGTTTTATCAATGAAATCTTTTTCTAGATAGAATGGGCGTTGAGGTCCTATAAAGTTTCTTTCTATCCAAGGTCCATATCTAGATGGTCTCCTATTCATCTCTAACCAATGTGGTGTTGGTTCGTCCTCACAATCATAGCTATGCTTCTTAACATCATATACCGACCAAGTATGGCCCTCACCTACCGCTATCTTAGACTCCTTACAATCTATCATGGCGCCAGCGGTTGCTAAAAATCCTCTTCCTACTAACAATGGGCATGTAGTATCACTAACCATATCTAGGACGTGAAAATCCGCTAAAATAGTTAACTTCCCTATGTGAACAACTACATCCTTGATCATCCCAACCGGGTGGGCAATACTCCCATCCGCTAGACTAATTAATACCTCCATCTAATCTAACTTTCCTAGCTTAAGAGTGTTGAAGAGGGATAAGGGAATCAAGTTGAAGCTTGATCCTAAATCGGCTAGTGTGTCGAAAGCTTCGGATTTTCCTATCTTACAAGGCAAAACAAATATGCCCGGGTCATCAAGCTTCTTAGGCCACTTGTTTTGAACGAAGGCGGTCCCATTTTTACCTAGTTTAAATTTCTCATATTTTTTTAGGAGGGCACTATAGTAGGGAGCACGAGCTAAGATATCAATGACGGGGCGTTCAAGGTGGAGCTCCTTGAATTCTTCGTCAAGGTCTTGTGTAGGAGGTGTTTCAACTATGCTTTTGACTGGTTTGATATTGGGTGTTTCATTTGATTGGTCCTTTTGAAGAATTTGGTTTTGCTTGAAACACGTACTCATTGATTTAACCGAGTAGTATTGCGGACAAGAAGTGGGTGACGAAACTGATGATACGGAATTTAGTTTCGGGTTCTTGACCGTGTGGCTTGGGAGTGCTCCCATTTCTCGGTCATTGAGAACTTTCAACAATGTGTCAATTTTGGTGGTCATCTTGCTTTGCTTTTGTTTGAAATCGGCTTCAAACTTAGATATGCGAGCTTCTTGAGATGCCATAAACTTGGACATCAACCCTTCAAAATTGTTGGTACTACCATAGCTATTAGAAGGATTGTAGTTGAAAGTGCGGTTGGAGGGTGGACCGTTTGGTTGGTAACGATTAGGCGGATTGGAAGAATTGTTTTGGTTTTGTTTCCACATAAGGTTCGGGTGATTTTTCCAAGAAGGGTTGTAGGAATCACCGTAAGGGTTTGGTCCGGGTTTGAAAGTGTACCTCTTATCTCCCGCTTCGTCGGTACGCGAGGATGCGTAGTCCGCAAAAGCTGTTCCGGGGAGTTCCACGCAATCACGAGTGTCATGGGGACCACTACATAATTCGCATGAATAAGTGATTTTGTTCACTTGGCTTCAAGGCTTAGGAGCTTCGTAAGATCTCATGAGAAACTTGACTTGGTCCTCAAGTTCCATGATCCTACGGTCGGGAGTGCTAGAATTGTTCGAAGGCAAAGATATTGCCTTGACCGTTTTGTTCAAATCACGGGGATCATTCCAACTTTCGTTGTCATAGAGAGCAAGATCTTCTATGAGTTCCCATGATTCTTCCGCACTTAGATCACGTAGCTTACCACCGGCCGATTGGTCAATGGTTCGCCTTGTGGAGAGATCGATATGGTCATAGAAGATTTGGACTTGGAGCCAAAGATCTATGCCCTGATGAGGGAATTTTTGGAGTAAGTCCTTGAAACGAGTCCATGCTTCATATAGAGTTTCACCTTGACGTTGTTGGGACATCAAGATATCATTTCTAAGTTTGGTAGTTCTCCCCGGTGGGAAAAATTGAGCAAGGAAACGAGTGGTGAGATCATCCCATGAGGTGATGGATCCCGCGGGTAAACGTTCAAGCCATTGAATAGCTTGATCACGTAGAGAGAATTGGAATAGGCGTAATCGGGTCGACTCTCTAGTTGTAACATCAAGGTCTATAGAATCTACGATTTTAAGGAAATCCTTGAGATGTTGGTTAGGATCTTCGGAACGAAGTCCATGGAATGCACATCCGCTTTGCACCAACCGGATGGTGTCGGATCGCAAGGGGGAGACATTGGCTCCTTGGGTGAGCTCAATAGTGTTTCGATAGCCTTGGTGGCTAGGACGGGAATACTCTCCTAGGGTTCGGGCTTAAGAGGTTGGTTTGCTAGTGGTGGGTTTTGTTGTGGTGGGTTGATGGGTTCAAAGATGTTACCACCTTCCATGATGTCGGATGGTAAAGGTTACGAACAAAGACACGAAGAAATGAGATAGACTAAAGAAAACCTAAAAATAAAATAAAATCTTACTAGAAAGGAATCTAGCAAGTAGACCTAATAAAAAGAAATCCTAACCTAGACAATAACTATTCCCCGGGCTACGGCGCCAAAAACTTGATGCGTGAGAATTGCACCAGGCTTTACCTCTCGAGGGATCTCGAGAAGCTTACAACCCCCACCAGGCAGTGTACCTGATCGTTGTAGTATGGTATAGTGACAAGTACCGGGGGATTGATCGTTCAACTCAGGAATAGTGTCGCTAGGATTAGAAAGCCTAAAAATTAAGTCTAGAGGTGAGGGATGCTTCTTTTTGTATTTTTATATTTTTATAAAAGCAATTAAAATCTCGGTTTTTGGAAGAGTGGGCGGAATTAGTTGCTAGTCAACTAACCCAATAACTAAGATGCAATCAAAATAAAATAACAAAAATGTAAATAAAGCTAATTAAACTAGTGGTGTGAACAATAATAGGGAAAATTGTGTTCTCCCTAGATATCTTTTACAGGTTGATAGTTTGTTACAATTGCGTGGATGACGGGTTATATTCCTTAATACCATTTGTGGGGTGGCGTACGTACTTCCCCAACTCTATAAGCTCCTACTTCACTCCTATGTCGAGCCTGCAAGAAGCTCCTAACATGGGATCATTAGAATTCGCTCATGCATTAAATACAACCATAAAAACCTAGTACGCATTGGTTCATGTTTCTTAAGACGTTCAAGCATGTTACCCTATGGAAGTCTGCCAGTTTTCTTAAGCCTAACATCGAAATCATTCATCCGTAACAACTATAAACAAGTAATCAACCCATAATCAACATCTAGGTTTCACTAAATCTAAGCAAACACACAAGAGATCTAGCCTAGCGTGTTAAAATCAAGACAAGCGTAAAATATATTCAAACAACACATAGACATATTGAATGAATTGAAATGATACTTATCTTAATTGAATATGAAAGGTTTCAAAGGGTAAAAACCCTTGAAAGTACAGTAAAAATCGTGCTAGGGTTTCTCCAAGTTATCCCTCTAATTGTCCTCTCTTAATGAATGAAAATTACAAAACTATATATAGATTTTCCATCGTGACGGCGTCAAGAAGAAATGTCTGACGCCGTCAACTCGCCGCCCATAGTAATATCGGATTGCCTAGATCCAGATCTGACACCGTAATATGCAAAATTTCTCTGGGCCGTCACATGCAATGGGACCATGACGGCCTATGGTGACGCCGTCATGCCCTCAGTGTAAAAACTCTGTGGATCGTCACGGACTCTATCCACTTCACCTCTTGTTTTACTTTTGGCGTCGTCATTAAGAAACTTGTGACGCCGTCAGGTACTATTCCGAGCAAGGAAAATTAAGACTTTGCCGTTTTCTTCACTTTTATGCTTCAAAAACGTCCAAAATGCTTCCTTTTCCAGAATTCAAACCAAAAGTACCTAAAATCACAAAAGGAACGATTTAGGGCAATATTTGATCAAATAAATTCAATTCCGGGCTTAAATGACCCCCTAAAAACAGATCATTTTTCGCCTCATCAATAAACTCAGGGCAAAGTACTCAGACTTCCTTCATGCCCATAAGTTCAAGTTTCAGCTTCTTGGAGAGTAGGATGTGTTTGTCAGGACGTTCATTCATCATATTATCCATCAGGAACATGAACTCCTCATTCTTAGGACTCTTATGATTTCTATCCATCAGCTTGTAGGCAAGAAGTGTAGTAGTCTCCACCAAATGTACATCACTAACTCTAAAAAATGCAGGGGAGCCAAGCTCATCGATGAAGAAGAGTCCATACTCAGGTTCTTTGATCACTTTGTTGTTGGTGAATGTGACACCAGTGGGAAGAGCTCTGTTGCAGTAGAGTCCAGCAATGAATGCTTCAGGTTCAAGTGCATCTGCCTTTTCGTTTCTTCCTAGTAACCTGAGTTGACTTGGGAATAGTCAATCCCTGAGAGGCAAGTGCTTCATGATGATTGATTCTAAGGCTTTTGGCAACCCTTTCCAACTTCTTGTATTTGTTGGACAGAGTTGATAGCAGTTCAAGAACACACTTACTCTTCTTCTTCTTCTTCTTCAGGATGGGTACCATCATATCCCATTCCTTTAACCCAAAGTCAGAAGGTCTGAAAGGGTTATATCTTTCATGGACTCTTGGGCCTCTTCAATGGTTACAGCAATGGGTTCATTCTTCTTGTAAGGATGAATGATTATGTCAGTGATAGCACCTTCACCCTTTGTCTTGGTCATTGTCCAAACATACCTTTCCTAGTTTCTCTGCTTCCTTTCAGCAATCTGTTTGGCTTTCAGGTTGGCTTCCTTAATCATGTCGGCCTGAAGCTTAAGAAACTGTTCTCCTTTGATGTCCTAGTTTATCTCCTTTATCACCTCCTTAGCTACCTCAGTGATAACAGGCCTACTGAGCAACTCAGCCATTAGCTTGTCATCTTCCTCCAGAGCAGCAACCACATCTTCATTAGTACCCTTGAATATTCTCCCATTATGTAAAGTGACTTCAAATAGCACTGGTGCATCAAGATCACGACGCACTTCTCTTGTTGCCTTTACAAGTTTGGGTGGAGAGTCTTCAGTAACTTTGATTCCCTTCTCTTTGTCAGTGGGAGGGGGTGTACTAAAGGAAGATTCAGTGTTGATGCAAATAATGTCTGAAAACGCTATTTCTATCTTTCGATATCTCTACGTTTTGATGATAACAAAATGTGAAAATATTTAATGTCAAAATTAATGTAAACAAGTTTTTAATCGAAATATCCGATTCTACGCAAATCACTCTAGGTATGAACAAACAAAGTGTTTACTTGACAAATGTTCTAAGAAGTGAATTTGTGTTTTAAACTCTACATTTGTGAGGTGACAAAACATTCTTTTCAAAAATACATTTTACAAATCATTTTTGAATTATAAAAAAATATTTTATTTGGAAAAAATAATTTCAAAATCCTTAACAGCTATTTTCCCCCCAAAATAAGCTCCAAACTTCCCCAAATAAGCCTTCACCACTAAAAACAAAAATGGGAGCGTTTTTGTCTAGCATGGTACCACTAAATTTAGTGGTACCGTGTGAACTTTAGTGGTGTCGTCCCCCCATAACAGTCAGATTTTCATTTTCTATAAATACCACCTCACTTCTCAGATTTTTGTCATCCTTTTTCGCACATAACTTTCTGTATTCCATCCTCCTTTTCTCTCTACACTTCTTAGATCATTAGTTAGTTTTCTTTTGTTTAAAGAGTGATTCTTTCTTCCAACCAAAGATCACCTACATTCCTCTACCAGTCAAGCGAAGAACACAAGGTGTCAAAAAGACACAAAATGTTAGAGTCTTTTGTAGTGTACTTGCATTACCTTTAGTTTACTTGGTTGTATCTTGATATACATCAAGTGTTGTTGTCTTGTATAAACTATCTTGTGTGGATCATTGTGATCGTGTTGAGATCTTGGGGATCTCTTGTAGCTAGTGTGTGAGAGTATTGATCAAGTGGATCAAGGTAGATTGAGTTGAGTGTGAGGATTGTGTAGATCGTGTGAGGATCGTGTTGATCGTGTGAAAGGTTAGGATCGTGAGATCGTGTGTGAATTTTGGATCGTGTGGATCGTGGTAGATTGGTACTAGCTAAGATTAGTACTCGACATCTAGCTTAGTGTCGGTAAAGAACGTAAGCGACGTTGTTTGGTTTTCTCCGCCTGAAGGGAGGTTGTTGACATAGTGCTTATAACTCTTGAGTTGGGTACTCGAGGATTGCAGTAGGGCGAAGAAGAGCTTCATGACCGAACCACTATAAATCTCTTGTCTTAGTTTGAGCTTTCTATCTCCAACTCTTTTACTTATTTCTATTGGTTGCTTGTATTAGTTTAGTGGTGTGTTCATATTGGTATTGGTTGATTTTACCTACACACGAATCAAAGTTTTTCACAAACCAAATTTTTATAATTAACCAAAAAGGCGGTAAACTATTCAACCCTCCGCCCTTCTAGTTTCCCACAATTGGTACCAGGGCCACGTCGGCAAGTTTTTAAAGTAAACTGTATTTTAAAACTTGAATCGATCAACGGATTTCGACAAATATCAAGAAGGTCAATCCATGCAAAGACCACCACTTTTTGAAATTGGTTGTTTTATACATTGGAAAACAAGATTCGAAACGTATGTGAAATCAAAAGACATTGATCTTTTGCATGTTATTACCGATGGTGACTGGTGAGTGCTTATTCACTCACTTTTTCTGAGCCAAAATAAGACTAAGGGGGTGCTTGGTGGGGATGTTAAGGGGGTAGGGAATGGGTAAGGTATTCAAAAGGGCCCACCCCACTCATTGTTTTGTGCTTGGTAAGGGGTGCAAAGGGATTGATTACCCCGTAGTGGGTAATCAACCATTATAGAGTAAATTGGGGGGGGGGGTAAGGTATTGATTACCCACCTCACTTATTCCTTTGCATTCCCTTTCCCTTTCCCTTTCCCCACTTTGAACCAAGCAGACCCTAAATAATCCAAAAACTAACTCTAAACACCAAAGAATATGTGTTTTTGTGATTGTGAATGTGCAGGAACGGATATCTCGTAAAATGACGAAAAACAAACGAAATCCGGCAAAAACGAGCACGAGAGTGGAACGAGTCAAAAGTCAAAGCTAAGCTCAAAGAGTCAAAAGTGATCCTCAGAGTTAGAAGATTTGCAAGAATGACCCTTATTATGAAGTTTGAAGAATTGACAAGATTGGTCCTTGAAGTTTCAGTTATGACACATTTAGTCCCTCAGAGATTTATTTGGAGAAAAATCAACTCAACCCTTCAAGTATTCAAGGTTGGCAAAATAAGCCCTTGAAATTTACTTTTGAAGTTTGACAGAATAGGCCCTTACAATTTCAGATTTTTACACTATTGGTCCTTGTACACTTTATTACAATTCTGGAAAATAAAACCAAAGTCCAAATCCAATAATCAATTCCCCAAAGTCCAAGCCCAATCTTAAACCCGAGCCCAATACACCCCATGGTCAACACATATATCTCAGGGTCAACAGTCAAACACGGGTCAAACTAATATTATTAATAAGTTACCCGCCCCCCTTTTATCCCCATTTACCCAGATAAACTAGAACCTTAATTACCCATTCCTATAATTCACCACAATTAAGGGTAATAGTGTCAAATCAAACGGGTTCTAGAAGATCAGTGTGATGTCAGATGGTGTCAGAAGCGAAGAAATATACGTTTGGGTAACGTGGCAGTGTTTGATTGGATGAAACGCGACATTAATTCTGATCCAAGGGCTATTATCAAGTGGGAAATGATTGGAAAGAATCTAAGGGCTCTGAGGTGACTTAAACTAGCACAAGCACACGGATTGCCAGCTTGGCAATCCGTGAACCCCTCACTCTCATTATGCTATAAATAGGGACGTAGGCAAGCTCATTTGGAGAGTAGAATAGATATAGCGAAGATCTGGCAATTTTAATTTCCAAATGTATTAGTTTAGTTAATGTAATTGTAACTCCTTTTTAGTATTAATAAAATTTCAGCTTTTATTTTACTCAGCTTATTAGTTTTAATTTCATTTGTTTAAGCTTTTTACCAATTTCTTATTTAGTTTAAACTCTGTTTTCAATCAATACTCACTAGTTTTATTACTGAATCAGTTACATTTCCTATTAAATAACTCATAAAAATCAGAAAAAGAAGAAAATACAAAAATAAGTTTTGATTAAAACAGCTTGTAATCAAGCTGATTATAGTGTGAATAAGCTCATTCTAGCTCTCTAGCTTCTGTGAGTTTAGGTTCTAGTTCAAACATTCAAATTCACTTAGATTGTTTAACAGTCAACAAAAGTCAACTCAAGAGAGATTCATGATTCAGTGGGTTAACCTGATAGTTCTATTGGAGATTTGGAAGCAATAGGCCTATCTAAAGATAGGCAAGCTCAGTGAGCTCCCTCTGTTCTAGCTGAGGGATATTTGAGTAGGTAATTTCCTGATTTTGATACTTTTCATTGAATCTGTTCAGATTTTTATGTAAAAGTTTGATGTGCGTTTTATTAGTACAAGTTTTAAAATTTATAAACATGAATTATCCGATTATTATTTAGCACATACGAGCAAGTATACTCGTCCGATGTAATAAAGGTGGGTAAGTCGAGATCGTCCCAAGGGATTTGGTTGTTTTAGTAATAAGAAAAACGTTTGTAAAATAAGGGTTGTCAATCCAAATTTATGTGAAATAATAATTTAAAAGAAACTCAATAAAAACTAAGCATATACTTGTGTATAATTCTTTGATTGGTAATTAGGTGTATTTTGACAATTTAAGTACAAAGTTTGGTATAAAACTTGTTATGATGCGCAACTAAAAATGAGTAGTAATACAATCTATGATGTATGTCATGTTTTAACTACCACTAAGAATTCTATCACCTAAATAACTCCTTTCGGCCTTGTCAAATGAGTATGACAATTCTATAATCACACGGTTGTTTTGAAAATCAATTCTTTTCTTATGAATTCCTACGAATCCTTTCGGTCCTTTTTCGTGATGAAATCTTCTCAAATCCATTTTAACAAGTAAATAAGATGGTTGTCAAACATCACATTCCATACTAATTCGTGCACTAATGTTTTGGAATAAAAACAAGTTGAAATTCCTTTCGGGCCCATTTTTCAAACGATTGTTTTTTACCGACCAATTAAGCAAGAAAATATGTTATTTCAACAAACTCATAAAATAGATATGTTTTCATGCATCACCTTTTTCATAAAAGAATACTCCATTAACCAATCACATCATATACACAAGTATATCACAAATTACTCCATAGCAATCATATTAAAACACAAGTAAATAAGAAAACTTTCATAAAACTTAAAGTAACAATTATTCATTATAAGTATCAAGGTGTACCTAGTCTTGAGAATTACAATGAATAAACTTGTTGAACTATAGCAACCACACTCCTACAATTGCTCACTAACGTAAGTAAACAACTCCACACTCGAACCAATGCTTGAGAGTCTAACTCAACACGTTCTGGACGTTTTTACAACACTTAGTAAACTTTCAGGCAATATAAGATGAACTAACAAGATTTGGTGTAATACTAAGTTAGATATTTGGTGGTACAAGTAATTCTAGGCCCTAAGTAGTCATTATATAGCATAATGACACTTATCCTCCAAGTAAAAACGTCCATCCAGAGTAATTAAGCAGAAATGATCAGCCATGGGGAGTAAATACGTCCATAAATGCAAAACATGTAACTTCAGTCATCTCCATCCGATCGGTTTCTCACCATCCGATCGGATGGTCATTCTTTTGGCATATTCCAGCCGAATCGGATGCGGGTTGCATCCGATCGGTTGGACCCTATCTGAAAGTTATTTCTTTTTCTTTTCTTTGTCGTTTTACGTTACATGCATTATTCTTCTTCGTGGCTTGACTTTATCCATTAGAACTTGATATTTCCTTGATAATTACGTGTAGAAAACTTGTCTTTGTCAAATCCTTTTGTCCATGCGACGTTTCTTCCTTTCTTGATCTACTTGAAACTCTCCAAAAATGCATGATCACTTCATTTCTTCATTTTTAATCATTTTTTCCTGCTTTTGGCTATATTTGCATGCATAAACACTTTTCCACGATTAAGTAACAAATATATACAAATATGACCAATTTCCATGCATAAAACAAACAATAACGCGACTAAAATATGACCAATTTCCATGCATAAACACTTTTTCACGATTAAGTAACAAATATATACAAATTAATGATACAACTTCCAAACAACTTCTTATGGTCGAATTTTTTAACCCCAATTCTTGGTGGATTGTGTGTATGTGGTTTTCTTGAGTTTTTGAAAATTTTGGTTTATATATTCAATTCCATCCGATCAGTTGTGAATACATCCGTTCAGTTTGTAAGAAACTGATTTTTCAAAGTTTTCCTACTACTAAACTTGGTACAAGTACTAGTAGTTTTTATCTCTTCAAAAACTTATTATTTTGCATGTATTCCAAACACACTTTGTCTACCAAAAATTTGGTCATCTATTTCTACTCTAACTTAAGACTAAAAACATAACTTAACCTCTAAAACTAAAAACTAAAGTAAATAGATCAATAGATAAATAGATAAATATATAGATAGATAGTCTCATTCAAACATAAAATGCATAAAACCTAAAAACATAAAATAAATTGCATGAAATTAAAAATACGAAACAAACAAACTAGCACAAGATGTGCTTTATTCTTGTGATCATTCTTCTTCATCCATAGAAATATTCATTCCTAAGAATGTCTTCTCCACGATACTTGTTCGACAACTTCCTAGTAGTCTTTTGAGTTTTGAAACTTCGTGCAAAATTCCTTCCGCTAGGATATGTTATATCAAATTTGCAATGCCAATCACCATCTCCTTCCTCTCTTTTGTAAATGCTATGACCATCGGAACCCCATTCCAAGTTCTTCAATTGGACCGGTAAAGATCCAAGAAAATCTGTCAATTTGTTAAACACAAAAATATTTTTAAATGGATTAAAGAAAGCCTCCATTGCTAGAGCTCTCTCCATTTCATCTTCAATATCAAAGAAACTAGGTGTGCATGGACCAAACTTAGGTCTACCATCTTCATCTCTTCCCACTTCAAAGCAACCAAGGTAATCCTCCTCTTGGTCCTCATCATTATCATCTCCATTACTACCCCCTCTAGGCTTTGGATAGTAAGTATTCTTAAGAACTCCATCATTAATTGTCATGGTACCTCTTCCTATGTCTATTATAGCTCCACAAGTTCTTAAAAATGGTCTACCTAACAACAAAGGTAGTTCCTTATCAACCGCAACATCCAACACAAGAAAATCTGCCAAGAAAGCTTGATAACCAATTTGAACTCTCACATTTCTTACTTCCCCCATTGCTTTTGCCTTAGAATTATCCGCCATGGTGAGTTTAGAATTGTTAGGTGTAGGGTCTCTTAATTCTAACTTGTGATACAATGGATAAGGCATAATACTCACACTTGAACCCGTATCGGCTAATGCATATAAAGGAGTTGTCCCATTAATTTTAACCGGCAAAACAAAATTTCCGAGGTCATTCATTTTCTTTGGGAGCCCATTCTCAATTATCCTTCTCTCCTCTACTTCATCAAAACTATTATCTTTCAACTTAGACTTCGCCAACATAACTCCATCTAATTTCTTCCTATAATCCATGTAATTTCTTAACACTTCAATGACCGGTTTGTTTTCCATCAATTCACTAATTTTTGCTTCAAGATTCTCCAAGATAGCTTGTTTTTGCTCTTTGGTTAAAGGTTTGCTACTTTTTGGTGAATTTGGTGTATTTTTGGATGATGATGATGCTGATTTGTTTTCTTTTTGGGTGGAGGGTTGGGTTAATTTGTTCAATGGTGTTTTGTTTCGATTAGCTTTGCCCATCTTACAAATTTCATCCCTTCCTTCCTTCATCACTTCTATTCCTTCACAAACATCAACAAGCATTTCATTCACACTCTTTCCTTCTTCCAAATCACTTATGTTAATTCGTAACTCCCCAAGTGCAAAATCCAATGTACACTTAGTATTCACAAGAAAATCTCTACCAAAGATAACTTCCGGTTCATCGGCATTAGTATATTCCAAAACCACAAAATCAACTTTAAAGATGTGACCATGAATATTCACTCTAACTCCTTTCACTTCCTTTCTTCCATAACTTCCATAGTCAAGCCTAACAAAACCAAGCTGGTAAAGCACTTCTTCCGAAATGTAATTGTCTCCATATTCCATATTCAATTCCGCATCCCACGCTTTAACACCTTCCACCGCACAAGGTGTAGAATACCTCATGTGTGGAGCATCATATTCCTTAGGTGGTGCTCTTGTGAAAACAACAACCTTCCTTTCCTTCTCCTTCTTTGGGTAACACATTTCATGTGGCAAGTAAGAAACATTATCACCAACAACCTCTTCTCCTTCTAAATCCAACTTAGCCTTTTCCAACATGCTTTCCAACCTTTCCAAGGAATCACCGGAATCCTTGAACATATCTTCCAAATCTTTCAAATACGCAGAAATCTGACTCATACTCTCCATTTCAACTTAAGCAATTACTAACTATAACATAACCATCACAAAAAACATCCAAATCATTAGCATGAGGGTTAGTTGTAATCAAATAACTCTTAATATGAAACAAGAACAAGTAAATTAACTAATTTAAACACTTAGAATTGAAAATAAACTAAAAAATAAAAATGTTAAAAATTTTACCGAGACATCCATCTGATCGGTTTGACCTCCATCCGATCGGATGGCTCAAATGACCACCTCCAACCGATCGGTTGGAACCCGCAACCGATTCGGTTGGAATTTTCTGAAACAATTTAAAAAAAAAAAAAAAAAAAAAAAAAAAAAAAAAAAAAAAAAAAAACTAAAATTTAATAAAACAGCAAGCAAATATAATATTAAAGACATTAAAAACATTAAATAAGGTACTCTTAAAACTACTAAATCATTAACTATAAATAAAACTACTAAAAACATTAAAATGACTCATAATGATAACTAATAACTAATAATAACTAACATTAATCATATAATCATTAAAATTAATTAACTAAAAACAGAAAAATAAACATTAAATAAAGAAAATAGAATCCTAGAAATTTTACCGAGACCACCAACGTATCGGATGGGCATCCTTCCGATTCGGTTGGTTGAAAATCATTTTTTTTTAACTTTTTACTCTAAAAACTTTAAAACTTCACAAATTACAAAAAAATTTATTACTAAAAACTAAGAAAATTAATCAAATCCCAGGCAACTGCGCCAAAAACTTGATGTGCGTTTTATTAGTACAAGTTTTAAAATTTATAAACACGAATTATCCGATTATTATTTAGCACATACGAGCAAGTATACTCGTCCGATGTAATAAAGGTGGGTAAGTCGAGATCGTCCCAAGGGATTTGGTTGTTTTAGTAATAAGAAAAACGTTTGTAAAATAAGGGTTGTCAATCCAAATTTATGTGAAATAATAATTTAAAAGAAACTCAATAAAAACTAAACATATACTTGTGTATAATTCCTTGATTGGTAATTAGGAGTATTTTGACAATTTAAGTACAAAGTTTGGTGTAAAACTTGTTATGATGCGCAACTAAAAATGAGTAGTAATACAATCTATGATGTATGTCATGTTTTAACTACCACTAAGAATTCTATCACCTAAATGACTCCTTTCGGCCTTGTCAAATGAGTATGACAATTCTATAATCACATGGTTGTTTTGAAAATCAATTCTTTTCTTATGAATTCCTACGAATCCTTTCGGTCCTTTTTCGTGATGAAATCTTCTCAAATCCATTTTAACAAGTAAATAAGATGGTTGTCAAGCATCCCATTCCATACTGATTCGTGCACTAATGTTTTGGAATAAAAACAAGTTGAAATTCCTTTCGGACCCATTTTTCAAACGATTGTTTTTACCGACCAATTAAGCAAGAAAAGATGTTATTTCAACAAACTCATAAAATAGATATGTTTTCATGCATCACTTTTTTCATAAAAGAATACTCCATTAACCAATCACATCATATACACAAGTATATCACAAATTACTCCATAGCAATCATATTAAAACACAAGTAAATAAGAAAACTTTCATAAAACTTAAAGTAACAATTGTTCATTACAAGTATCAAGGTGTACCTAGTCTTGAGAATTACAATGAATAAACTTGTGGAACTATAGCAACCACACTCCTCCAATTGCTCATTAACGTAAGTAAACAACTCCACACTCGAACCAATGCTTGAGAGTCTAACTCAACACGTTCTGGACGTTTTTACAACACTTAGTAAACTTTCAGGCAATATAAGATGAACTAACAAGATTTGGTGTAATACTAAGTTAGATATTTGGTGGTACAAGTAATTCTAGACCCTAAGTAGTCATTATATAGCATAATGACACTTATCCTCCAAGTAAAAACGTCCATCCAAAGTAATTAAGCAGAAATGATCAGCCACACATGATTATGGGGAGTAAATACGTCCATAAATGCAAAACTTGTAACTTCAGTCATCTCCATCCGATCGGTTTCTCACCATCCGATCGGATGGTCATTCTTTTGGCATATTCCAGCCGAATCGGATGCGGGTTGCATCCGATCGGTTGGACCCTGTCTGAAAGTTATTTCTTTTTCTTTTCTTTGTCATTTTACGTTGCATGCATTATTCTTCTTCGTGGCTATAACACCCCGTAAAATTTTCCTATGATGAACACATTATTATAACATAAAGATAACCATTTTTAACCATGACAATTTTTTTTATATATATATGTATATACTTTTGATTAATTTCAGTTTTTGCATTCCACTTCGATCAATTATCTTGTAAATATAAAACACAACACACAGGTATTATTGGTTCTTCTAGATGTCTATTATACTAGTAAACAAGAGCCATAAAGTTTTGATACTAATAATAAAGATTTAACATTAAACTCGACACGTATAGGAAGTCATTTGGGCATTTTGAATTATTTTCAAACACTTAGATTAATTTTGAGTTTACAAAACTATTTTCAGAATTAATAAGTAACGTTTCATTTGACCTTATTATTCGAAATCTAGAAACATGACCTAGTAATAATATTGCTCGACCAGGTACTAGTCCAAAACCAAACCGAACCCTTTCTTGTTTCCTTCTCTTAGTCGACTAGGCAAAAGCAAGAGAGCCACCTCCTTCACTTTTCACTGCCCCAAATGTACCTAGAAATAGCCATGTACAAGCTCTTACAACAACCTCCACAGCCCTCCAATCGCTTGTAAACATAAATGTATGATCAGGAATGTTCGAACACATGTCGTACACATTCTTTTGCCCATGATTGATGTTTAGTCTTGATTGGTCCTTGAAGAATGTCACATGTATACAGCTCGCTCACTCATCCTCCCTCACTCATTTACTGTCCCAGAAACGACCCAAACAATTCATGAAAGATCACTTGGTGTAAACGTGTCATAAGTTTCCTATGAACCTCCCTTGCTCCCCAATGACTACAAACCAACAATAGGCATCTTAGAAACTTTCAGAAATAATCTCACACTTTTCATGCTTATATTCACACTCAAGAAATCTCGATTGGGCATGGTGGGTGGTGATATATATTCGTTCCTATCTCTTGCTATCATCTTCTCAAAACCAACTATATATATACCTGTTACCTCAGTTGGTAACACAACAAAAAAATAGATCTCTCTCTTACTTACCTACTGTTGCATCACAAACCCAAACAACTCATTTTTTTTACTGGCGTGAGAAGAAGGCTCCATGCATGTTGACATTTAAAAACTCACTACAACTCACATAAAATCATAAACTTCTGTCGAGCCAAGGTACAGGTGAAAGCAACGTTTTGGGAGCTAGTATAACTGATCTTGATTTCCTAGTTGAACACTTAACCAAGCCTTACACCATCACTCTTTCACATCCCTCACTACCCTTGAACCAAACTTAAAAACAAACTGTTACTCTTGTTGTTCCTATCGTGAAAAGAAGAACAAGAAACCATGCATGTTGAACCTAGGATCTTTGAAGCGTAACACCAACACAAACTACTTCATCTCTTTTTTGTTCCTGTCGTACAAGAAGAAAGGAGGAGAACAAGGAAGTGCACAAGACCTTGGGATTTTTTTCCTCTTGGGTTTACCTCGACACTCATGCATGTAGTACCCACTGTAAGCGTCAACATCTCCCAATCACATTTACCACTTTGTTTCTTTTCATTTCCATGTGCATACACTGCTAGCATAACACACTTTCACTTTCAACCTTCATAAAATCAAGTGGCGTCATACGAAAGCTTGTGTGGTAAAATCTTAATATATACTTTACTAATAAGCTACTATGATAAACTAACTGATAATCATTTCATGTTACCCACTGTCAACGTATGCTTGTATATATACATACATGCATGCAAGGTGTGGCTAGTTGGTGATTAAACTTGGGTGGTGGATAACTAGTTGAACAACATTTATAAATCTCCAACCCTCTCATGCCACAAGCTCACGTCAAACCTATTTGAAAATCTTGAACATGATAGTAACAACTGACTATAGAAACTAGATGAAAAGATAACAAGGGACAGTTGAAGATGAACCATAAACGTTTTATGAACCCAAACCACAACTCAGTATGCGTACAACAATAATAAGCAGTTAAGACCTTTCTTAAATATATTAACTTGCGAAATATAACACCAAAGAACCTGTGGCATATTTGGTTGTGTCGTTTGGTTTTAAGTGAGAGGTCCCGACTTCAATTCTTGGCAGTGGTGAAATTGCCACATTTTGTTTTTAATTTGCAACTTTTCTTTGACTTAATAGTTTAGCCCCACAACTTTGGAACAATTGATAAATTTCTTAGAAACTTTTATAAGCTTATAACTTACATAAAAATTTTACATTCAAAACCTTCAACTTTAACTCACTTGACCATTTTTTTTTTATAAGCTAATGAATCTACGTTATTTTATCACCTTCCGTGTAAATAAATATGTTTAACACTTATTTTATTTGGCAACCACATTGATGTAAATAATGAACTATATCTATTAGTCCTAATATATTATCACGAATTTAATAAATATATACTTTATATATTTTCACACCTCGAAACTTAACAAGAATAATAAATATAAAAATGATGACATCATACTGACGTATATAGAAACCTACATTTTGAGGAGATAATGAAATAATAAATTATGAATAACTATATATTTCTGAATATACATATATATAATTTATAACGTAAATTATATGACTTGACGATATTATCGGTTAACATGAATAGACATTAAGAAATGGTTATTCCTACAATAAAACTCATTAATTCACTTAACTAGGAGTAACGTACAATTACTATAATTTATCATTCACCAACTTTCGATACATATTATAAATTCATGACGAGAAATATAAAATAATAGACGATACTTATGCATAAAGACAAGTTATATTGTATATAACTTGTTCTTGAAATATTAAGCGTTTTGCCACGCAAGTCACCTCTGCCACAAGTCATTTTTGTCATCGAACACTATTCAAATCACAATTCTCGATAAGTCAAACTTATCTCGGACTTCCGTATCATTCAGGTTATCTTTGAAGTCATTTCCATTCTACCTCTGACTTTACGTTATCTATGCCTATCATAACTCTCAGGTGAGCCATAGCCCCTACTCTTACTTGTTTTACAATGATTTATAAACATTTTCGGGGGAGATACATGCTTAACTATTGTTTTATACTCTTACAAGTACTCTTTAACTATTTTCCCGTGAGGGAAATACATGTTTAAAACTCGAACACAAGTCTTTTATACCGGGTATTGAAATACCGTCAGGCCAATGTTAATTGCTTAAGTTACTATTGCCAAAAGTCCCTCGATCATGAACCTTAATCACTTGAAGGGTGAACGTAAATAAATGTGGATAGTACTATTAGTGATTGACAATCCTCGTTTGGTTGTTAGAGAAAACACCAGGCGCACTTTATTGTTCTTATTATAGGTTATTGGCAAATACCTATCTTGAGGGCCTACTACTTACCGTCATAACTTGAGATTATGATTGGCTGTTAATCGTTGAGTATCATGAGCTTAAGGCAATAACAGGAACATTGAATTAAACTTATTGATTATATGGGATTACAATACATTCTTAACTTGTGATTCGAAACTCGTGATAAATGGATTTATAAACAAACTACTATTTTGGTGTTGGCCCGGTGAAGGGCAAACCAACGGATTGATTTGTATTAAATTGATAAGGAAATCACTCTTTTTCTAAATTAACAATTTAAACTATATACACTATGAACTCACCAACCTTTGTGTTGACACTTTTTAGCATGTGTTTATCTCAGGTAACTATACAAGAAGGAACTTGAAGGCACGGAGTGGGCTTGTAACCCGGCATGGGCTTAAATAAACATTTTGACATATTTCAAATAAACTTGTTGTTTAAATTATGAAACATCATGATGTCTCGAATATTTGGTATTTTGAATGAATTAAACTTTAAAACGTCACTTTTGTGTCATTTTCTATGATTGTGACAAAGATCCTCGAAGTAACACCCAAAAAGTCTTCCGCTGACGTGATGATTTTGGGGGTGTAACAGTGGCTTGACTTTATCCATTAGAACTTGATATTTCCTTGATAATTTCGTGTAGAAAACTTGTCTTTATCAAATCCTTTTGTCCATGCGGCGTTTCTTCCTTTCTTGATCTACTTGAAACTCTCCAAAAATGCATGATCGCTTCATTTCTTCATTTTTAATCATTTTTTCCTGCTTTTGGCTATATTTGCATGCATAAACACTTTTCCACGATTAAGTAACAAATATATACAAATATGACCAATTTCCATGCATAAAACAAACAATAACGCGACTAAAAACATGTTAATTTTGAGCTTTATCAAAGTTGTAGTTTCTGATTACTTATTTAGCTTAATTTTGTAGTTGTGGTACTTACTGTGGTTCAGTTTGTTTGATTCATGTGATCATTTGTTTAGATAGATCTGAGTTGCATAGCTTAATTAGTATATCTGTCATACTTTGGATCTGTGATTTTGCTTTACTGTTGGATCTAGTTGTAATTTGTTGTTGATTTGATGATTTTGATTGTTTTAGGACTGAATTTGATTGGATTGGTGAGGTTTAGTGGACTATATATAGGTGTTGTAGTGTAGATTAGTAGTATAAGGGGTGTTTGGATCTGTGGATTTCTATGATGAGTAGTGGTTGAGTAATTGTTTCAGTGTAACACTTAGACTGCATTAGTATAATAATAGAATAATAAGTCATAAAAACAGTAGGTTAATACATATATTAGTCAAAGTAGGTTTAAAAATTAGCTTTACTGTTGGAATTATAAAAATCAGTTAAAGAGCTTGTAGTTGTAGGTGCAAAACAGTTAAATCTAGCTTAATCCAGTGTTATTGTAGCTTAACAATCCAACTTAAAGTAGATTTAATTGATTGAAATTGGACTTGGTCAAATGGTAGTTTAGGTTCATATAGTCAAACTGTCTCAGCTTCTGTGAGTCTACATGCTTCTGAGTTTGAGCCTATTTAGATTAGTGATTATTTGATTCTCACAGGGTTATTTAGTTTTTGATATAATCAGTATTGCTGGCAATCTTTTACCCCATAATCTCAGTCTTATTGGCTTTTTAAGACTGCTTATAAGCTACTGCAACCTAGGTGTCAAAAACTAGTATCTGATTTGGAATTTAGGCCTACTAATGGTGTTTTGAACTTGTACCTGTGCTTATTTGGATTTCCTAAGATCATTAGTAGTTGTTCTAGAGTTGTGTATGTTCAATTTGCTTCTAGCTTATTCTGTTTGTGTTTTGCTCACAATTTGGCTTATCTTGGACTGCTTATTACATGTTATCTGTGTTTCTCTGCAATTTGAGATCTGAGGTTGGCAAATTTGAGTTTAATTAAGCATTATACATCTCTGTTTCAAGTTTCAATAAGTTTGGTCACAAGTGCTTATAAATAAGCACTTGTGATAAGCAGTTTTAGCATCAATAAGCACTTTTTCTGCTTATTTTCTTTTCAAAATTTTTCTCCAAGTAAATTTGAATATTTTTGAATTTTTGTGAATTTTTCAGATTTTTCTGAACTGTTTTGCTATTTTTCTTAATTTTTCTTAGTTTTTAATCATTTTTATATACTTTTTAATAAATTAAAATCAATTAAAAATCAGAAAAAACCATAAAAAATCAAAAATATTTTAGGAAATTCTTTTCTGATATTTTAGATTTTTCAAAATTAAATTTGCATTTTTCACTTTTTTTTCCATTTTCTTTTATTTTTAATTCATTTAAAAATACAAAAATATAGATAAATTCATAGAAAATAAATAAAAAGTCAAAAAAATATTTTTCTTTAACTGAAAATTCTTTTTATTATTTTAAGATTTTTAGAAAATTGTTTCACATTTGTAGGATAATTTTTCATAAAAAGTTACGTTTTGATTCGTACGTTACGTTTTAAAATCGCGATTGATTTTCCGTTTTTAGATTTTAATCAATATACATTTTGCATTAATTGTGATTACTTGACATTATCTGAGTTCTCATTCACCATAATTTACCACTTTTCACGACACGGTTTTCATGAATCGAATTTCTTTGATTCCATTCACATCTTCTTTGGGATACGACTCGGGTGATCCGTATTTCGTGCGGATCTCCTCGATACTACTTATATACTATATAATTGATTTTTGAGCAATCAGTGACTTTAAACCTATTGAAAAAGATCCAATAACTAAAAATGTGACAACTAGCAAAATAGGGAGCCGTTTTTAAAAACCCGCATTACATTAAAAATTATAATTTTAGAATTTTTGAAAAGTTTATTGGACGAGATGTTTATGAACGTTGGAATGTGATTTTTGATCGTACGTTATTTATGGGATTTATTATTTACTTATGGTTTGGTTCGTTTCGTTCGTGATGATTTATTTTGAGATTGTTATTTTGGCACTACATTGACTCCGACACTAGGTTAACCTAACAATTTTAATTATATTTTAATATTGGTTCGGATATTATTATTTTTGGAACGGTTTTGGTTTGAGAAAGTTGTTTGGTTATTTAAGGTTTCGGGTATGGCCGTGTATTTACACCGGGCTACTTAACCCACCACTACACCTCACTATTATTATTATTATTATTATTATTATTATTATTATTATTATTATTATTATTATTATTGTTATTATTATTATTATTATTATTATTATTATTATTATTATTATTATTATTATTATTATTATTATTATTATTATTATTATTATTATTATTATTATTATTATTATTATTATTATTATTATTACTTAAAGTTTTTTTTTATAAGAAGAGTAAATTGCATAAAATCGTCCTTGTGGCTGCAACACAACACAAAAACACCAACACCCTCACCAACTTTATTACTCTCTCTCTCTCTCTTCAAACACAACCATCACCACCGCACCCTAATCACCACCATAGCACCACCACCGCCACTCCTACAACAAAAATAACACCACCATCTTAACCATCTTTTCACGATCTATCTATTGGTACAAACCACGCGCGATTTGGACCACTATAACACCTATTTCGAATTTAATCTCCACGTATTCATCACCACTTTTTCGTATTTCTTGAAGTTCCATTCGATTTGGCCTTGGATTTGAAGGTAGGTCGAGTTTTGACTCGAGTTTTGGGTTCGAACCGTGACCTAGGGTCACGAATTTCATTTTCTTTTCGGGTTTCATGGTTATTGATACAAGATTCAAGTGGGTTTTGATAATAATAAGTAAAATGGAAGTTTGGTATCCGGGTTCATGCTTCTCGATGGGTCGAGACTCGACCGAGAGCTTATGCTCTCGGTTTGGATGATTGTTGTGATGTTTTCTTGACCATTCGGTGTATTTGTGATCTTTGGTGCTCATTTGTGATGTTCGGATTGTTTGGTTGGGTTCGGAGGACCCTTGTGGTCGTTGGTTTTCTTGGCCGACACCCCCCAAGGGGGCTGTTTTGGGTTCGGTTTGGCTCAAGGAGCTAGCCGAGACCTATGGGTCTCGGGTGTGGCTCCCGTATCATGTTTCGAGCATATTTTGACCCGGGTTGACTTGGTAACTCAACCCGTAACTTATTTGGTTTTCGGATATATTGTCACTTGTCGATTTATTATTATTGTTTTTGTCATGGTTGTGATGTTTGGACCTTGGTACTTATTGGAATATTACTTGGACTTGAGTGGTATATTTGGATTCGCGAGTTATTTTGGAGATGTGTTGTCGAGTGTGGAATTGGGGACCGATTGTGAGACGGTCATTAGATGACGGAGATAGGTTAGTTGGGTGCCGTAGTCGGACCCTCATGTTGTAGCACGTGGATATGGGATTGATTGGACTGAGATGATATATTTATTTTTGACTTGATACTTATTTTGGACTTGGACTATGAGCCGAGAGTCATGCCTCGGACATGTGACCAAACTCTATGACTCGATAAATATTTAAAAGTCAATATTAAAAATAATACTCGCAATACTATTATTGAAAATATAATCGTTTATATACGGATATAGATGTGTTAAATGTATATATATATATATATATATATATATATATATATATATATATATATATATATATATATATATATATATATATATATGTATGTATATATATAAATGCGTATATTAATAATAAAACGATCACGAGTAAACGTTATAACAAAATAACGATAGTTATTATGCTATGTAAATAGTGTAATAAATGTCGGACTATTGTTATAAATAATAACTATATATATATATATATATATATATATATATATATATATATATATATATATATATATATATATATATATAATGGCGAAATAATAAGTCTGGTAAATAATAATTAAAAACGTGATTTTGTTTATAAATCTAGAAACTTATCGAGTTATACGAGTGTTGGTTTTTTAAAGTCCAAGTGGGCCTTATATTGTGAATTTGTGTGGTCACGGATATATGACGATTAATATAAACATTTTCTATAGCAAGTGACTTATTTAATCGACGGATTAGATCGAGTTATTTGATTATATAAAATGAGTATATTAATGGGCATCGTATCCCTCGACGCCCATAGGATGTGGTATATGTTTTAGGGTAATAAATTACTATATATCTCGTGGAATTTGGCCGATTCGATGATATATATAGGGAATTTATAGGACTATGATATATACCAAATAGAATTCTTTGTGCTATGTGCTTTAGGTTGGGTATAATTTTGGAACGATATATTACGTAAATAAATTTGGGAGATTACCAAATCGACGGATTTGATAAGCTTCGATGATTATTTAAATAATATGTTGGGCTAATATTAGACCTATAGTTGGTTTATTATTTCGTTCGTTGTGGCTTTTGGTTTGTGTTGTGTTGACCCTTCACCCATATGGATACCAAACATCGAATTTCAAATTAATATGAATTTAATTCGAGAAATGGAAATCTTTGGAAAGTAAAACGGAATACGTTCGGGAATGGGAATATTTGATTTTGAGGAAAAGATTTCTGAACGAGTTTGATATTGTTAGGAAGTGCCGAGTCTGTAGTCGCCGTTACGTGAGTTGCTTGAGTTGCTTACGTCTTTCTTCTATCGATTTCTTTTGTGGATTTTCTGGACTTGAGGTGAGTCATAGCCCCACTTTTTACTCTTGAACTTTGTTTTCAATACTTGGGGTGAGAAACGTGCAAATGTTTTATGTGGACTATTATCACTTTATTTATTTATTTCAAAACTTGCTATGCTTATAGAACTAGGTAGGATTAAGCGAGGCCTAGTCCCGAACTAGGTAAGCTATTGATTTGGTTAATGAGTGAGGCCTAGTCCCGAACTAGGTAAGCTATTGATTGGTTGTTGAGTGAGGCCTAGTCCCGAACTAGGAAAGCTATTGGATTAATTATAGAGCGAGGCCTAGACTTGAGCTAGGTAAGCTATTGATTGGATTGATTTGAGCTATAGCGTGCACCTATAGGTTTGATTTGATTTGATTCGGTTGGATTATTTTGGTTGGATGATTGAGGCCTAGTCTAGCTAGCAAGCGTTTTGCGTATATGTCCACTATATCGAATTATGAATTTAAACCTATGATCTCACCAGCGAAAGCTGACTTTTAGCATGTTTTCTCAGGTAATTAAGTGATGCTCTATGGATGCTTGGGATTGGAGGCTTGGCATTGGCACCGGTTATGGATCTATATTTCTAAAACTCTGATAACTATTGTGGACCTACATTTATTTCTTTTGGGCCTGACTTTGGATGATTTTGGGATAAATGTAAACTTTAAAACCCCGCGTGGTTGTATTTTTATTATGTTTACTTTATCTCGTTCTTTCATGACTTTGAATGGATACCAATCCCCGTAGCACCCCGAAAGCTTGTTGAGTCTTCCGCTGTACCAAATTTTGGGGGTGTTACAGATTGGTATCAGAGCCAGGTTATAGAGAACTAGGTAAATAGACACCTAAACTATAACCGATTTTTATAGAAAACGATCCTCGACCATTGCCCGTCAGCCCGCCAAGCCGAAGCATCATTGTTTATTATTGAGGTATTATGAGATTTTTGAGATGATTATTAGATTTGGGATTTCTTGAGATAATTTGAGGTTTATTGATTTGGTGATATGATGGCGTTTTGAGGAATTATATGGCTTAATTGTTTTATGAATGGTTTTAGTAATGCGGTATTTTAAATCTTTCTTGGTTATATATGATTTGGGATTATGTGATGATGTTGATACGGTATTTTGAGTTCGCGGTTTAGTTGTTTTGAAACACTTACACCTACCCTACGCCGTTGTCAAAGACTATGGCCTCCCGTACGCCCGATGTTGTTGAGGATATTCTTACTACACCGGTATTGCCAGCACAGTTCACCATGGCTCCTGATGACCCTTACCAGGTTGCCATGCATTCAGCTACAGTGACACCGACAGGTTCTACTTCAGCACCACCTGCTGCATCTATGCAGGGACCCTCATCTTCTCTAGGGCTTCCTGGTACATCGAGGCAGCTTACTCTTCATCAGGCTTTGGCTCGTGTGGCTCCACGTTTTGCCCACCGAGCTACGGCACGTATGTCGGTACGCCCTACTTCACCACCCTTACAGATAGATGCTCACTCTCTTCTGTCAGAGGCGCCACCTGCATCATTGCGTCGTCGTCCTAGATCACCTACCCCTTCACCACATGGTTCACCTGTTAGGAGACGACGATTGATGATGTACTCTTCCGATGAGGAGGAGGAGGAGTACGAGGGTGAGGATGAGGCTGATGACCCTCAGGAGGCTGAGCAGGGTGATGATGATGACCCTGAGGAGGAGGAGATGCCTGATGATGATGATTTGTTAGTGCCGCCAGCTCAGGCTGAGGAGCCTGATTCACCTATACATCCGATTGAGCCTGTTTCACCTGATCATCCATTTTTGTTTGAGTTGCCACCTGGTAGTCCCGTTGAGTCGGATGCACCTTCTGAGGTTTCTGCTGAGCATGCAGAGTTAGGTGAGACTGGTAGGATGTGGGCTCAGATTACTGATCTTGGTGAGAGAGTTACACGTATGTCTGAGCGGATTGATAGGGTGACCGTTGAGTTCATTGGGGAGTTGAGGATTGACATGGTTATGGCTGAGAGGAGAGTTACCGAGATGAGGAGGGGTTTGATGGAGGTTCACGAGCATATCGAGAGTTTACAGCGAGGTTTTATTACAGCTCAAGAGGCCGACCGCAAGTTATGGCAAAGGAATGCCGAGCTGGAGAAGGAGGTGGCTGACCTCAAGAGAGACAGCGGCACACATAGTGTGGAGTTAGGATCATTATGGAGAGATCTTGATGGCTTGAGGCAGGAGTTGAGGAACCTCCACCAGCAGCGTGGCTAGATGTTTGAGCTATGTTATCTTGTTGCTTTCCTAACCGAGGAGTGTTCGGTTGGAAAAGCTAGTTATCCCATTTCGATGTATTTTCAGTTGATTTCCCGTCTTGTTGGAACGATTATTATCTTTTGTGTTTTAGGAAGTTGAAACGATGTTGGATCTTTATTGTATGGTTGATGGTTATTATTATATGGTATTATGTGGTTTTTGGATATTATGGAAATTGAGTTCCTATTCGCCTTATTGATGTCTTGTGGTGTATGGTTGATATTCTTTCCATGACTTGGCTTCGTTGATTAGATTCTTGTTGAGTATATGATAAGTTCTATCGGAGACTCACGAACTTGTATGATGTTTCAGATCAATGGCCCCACGACGAAACCCTGTTAGAGCTACCAGAACTGGTCCTGCAACGACTACCCCTGGTCGTCGAGGACGTCGTCCTACTCGCAATGTTGAGACCCCTACTCCTGATAACCTGGACACTACCAACCGCAACAACAGGAATCAAAATGTTGATGTTCAGGGAGACAATGATCATGTTCCACTTAATGCACCTACTATGGATCAAGCAATGATCAATCAACTTGTGGAGCAACGAGTTGCTGAGTTACTAGCTGAGTCGAATCATTCCAACAATTCTGCTGTGACATTTCCACTTGTTCGTGCTAATGGATGTAACTACAAGGAGTTTAAGATTTGTGGACCCGTTGAGTTTGGTGGAACTGAAGGAGTGGTCTACTTGGTTAGGTGGATAGAGAAGACTGAGTCAGTGTTTAATGTCAGTGGTTGTGCGGAGAATACGAAGGTAAAGTTTGCTTCTTTTACTTTCAAGGATGAAGCTTTAACTTGGTGGAACAATTACCCTAACTCGGTTGGGAGTGATGTGGCTTATGCTATGACTTGGGAGCAATTTAAGTCTTTGTTGATTCAGACTTACTACCCAAGAAATGAGATTAAGAAGCTGGAGATTGAGTTATGGAACCATAAGGTGAAAGGTACCGATATGGCAACTTACAATCGCCGTTATCGAGAGTTAGCCTTACTTTGTCCCGATATGGTTAGGACTGAGACACAAAGGATTGAGAGGTATACCGATGGGTTGCCGGTAGCTACAAGGAACGATGTGATTTCTGCTAAGCCTACAAACATTCATGAGGCTATCACTATCGCTCAACAATTGATGGACTCTTTGGCATTGGAAGAAGCTGAGAAAGACAAGAATGGAAAGAGGAAGAGGGATGATCACTCTAAGGGTAATGATCGTCGAAACAAGCGACAAACAACTGCTAGAGCTTATGCTATGGGAGATGGAGATAAGAAGAACTACAATGGAGATGCACCCAAATGTAACCGATGTTACAAGCATCATTCTGGTCGATGTACTGTGATGTGCAAGAATTGCTCTAAGATGGGACACATAGCTAAGGATTGTAGAGCTCGACCACTTGCTATGGTTCAAGCTACTCCTGAAACTATGAGCAAGGCTAATGTTACCTGCTATGGATGTGGAAAGAAGGGACATTATAGGAATGAGTGTAGGGAATCGTGGAACCGAGGAAATCAAGGATCGGGTGGTAATGGGTATAATAATGGGAACCGTGGAGCTGGAGGAAATCGTGGACGACAAGATAATGGAGACCAACGTGTGGAAGCTGGAGCTGCTCATGGGAGAGTGTATGCACTTGGGAACGAGAGAGGAGAAGATCCGAACGTCGTTACCGGTACGTTCCTTCTCAATAATCGTTATGCTTCCATACTATTTGATACTGGTGCCGATAAGAGTTTTGTGTCCACTAAGTTTGCACCCTTACTAGAGAAACCCCCGATGGCCTTAGGAATTGGTTATGATGTAGAGTTAGCAAATGGGAACATAGAGAGAATTAGGACTATCATTCGCGGTTGCACGTTAAACTTTCTGAATCGTCCTTTCAACATAGATCTTCTACCCGTCACATTAGGGAGTTTTGATGTCATTATTGGTATGGATTGGTTGTCGAAGTATCGTACTCATATAATTTGCGATGAGAAGATCGTGCGTGTGCCATACGGCAAGGAGATTCTGAACATACCAGGAGATAGAAAGGATTTGAGAGGCCCATCTAGATTAGCGGTCATATCTTGCACTAAGTTGCCGAAGCTAATGGGGAAAGGATGTTACCTTTTCTTAGCTCAAATTTCTGAGAAAGGAGAGAATGAGAAGAAGGAAAGGTGCATTGGAGATGTACCTATAGTTCGTAATTTTTCGGATGTATTTCCCGATGATTTGCCGGGAATCCCGCCTACTAGACAAGTGGAGTTTCAGATTGAGTTGATACCTGGTGCTGCACCTGTAGCACGAGCGCCTTATCGTCTTGCACCTACTGAATTGGAAGAGTTGTCGAAACAATTAGCAGAGTTAGCCGAGAAAGGATTTATAAGACCAAGCTCTTCGCCATGGGGAGCCCCAGTCTTATTTGTGAAGAAGAAGGATGGATCATTTCGTATGTGTATTGATTACCGAGAGTTGAACAAGTTAACGGTGAAGAATAGATACCCGTTACCGAGGATCGACGATTTGTTCGATCTGCTTCAAGGATCGAGTGTGTATTCGAAGATCGATTTGAGATCGGGATATCATCATCTTCGAGTGCGCGAGGAAGATATTCCGAAAACGGCTTTCAGAACCTGTTACGGGCATTACGAGTTTCGGGTGATGCCGTTTGGGTTGACGAACACACCGGCGGTATTCATGGACCTCATGAATTGGGTGTGTAAGCCTTACTTAGATACGTTTGTGATTGTGTTCATCGATGACATTCTAATTTATTCGAAGAGTGAGAAGGAGCATGAGGAGCATCTAAGACTTATCTTAGAATTGCTCAGGAAGGAGAAACTGTATGCCAAGTTTTCGAAATGTGAATTTTGGATTCCGACAGTACAATTTCTGGGTCATGTGATCGATAGACAAGGAGTTCATGTAGACCCTGCTAAGATCGAAGCGATTAAAGATTGGGCTGCACCTACGACCCCAACAGAAGTTCGTCAATTTTTAGGATTAGCCAGTTATTACCGAAGATTCATTGAGGGATTTTCGAAGATAGCAAAACCGTTGACCAAATTGACTCAAAAGAGTGTTAAGTATGAATGGGGAGATAAGGAAGAGGAAGCATTTCAGTTACTTAAGGAAATGTTGTGTAGTGCTCCTATCTTAGCGTTACCTGAAGGTAACGAGGACTTCGTCATCTATTGTGACGCTTCTCATAAAGGTTTGGGAGCTGTATTAATGCAACGAGAGAAGGTGATAGCTTATGCTTCCCGACAGCTCAAGAAGCATGAGAAGAACTACACCACCCATGATTTGGAGTTAGGTGCCGTGGTTTTTGCCTTGAGGATATGGAGACATTACTTGTATGGAACCAAGTGTGTAGTGTTTACTGACCACAAAAGTCTGTAACACATTTTGAACCAAAAAGAGCTCAACATGAGACAGCGACGTTGGATTGAGTTGCTAAGCGATTATGATTGTGAAATTCGCTACCATCCTGGTAAAGCAAACGTTGTTGCTGATGCTCTTAGTCGAAAGGAGAGAATTCCACCGTTACGAGTTAGGTCATTAGGGATGACTATCGTATCGCCATTACCGTCTCAAATATTGGAAGCTCAAACGGAAGCATTGAAAGCAGAGAATCGAGCTGCTGAGAACATATTTGGGATGGCAGAAAATGAGAAGGGATTTGTTAAGCGTTCTGATGGAGTATTATGTTTTGGAGAGCGAAGTTGGGTACCATCGTATGGAGGAATCCGAGAGTTGATTATTGATGAGGCGAAAAATGATCCGTTTTTAGGGGGTCATTTAAGCCGGAATTCGAATTTATTTGATCAAATATTTCCCTAAATCGTTCCTTTTGTGATTTTAGGTACTTTGGGAGTGAAATCTGGAAAAGGAAGCAATTCGGACGTTTTTGGAGCATAAAAGTGAAGAAAACGCCAAAGTCTTAATTTTCCAAGCTGGGAACAGTAGGTGACGGCGTCAAGAGCAATACCTTGACGGCGTCAAGAGCAAATTTCATGAATTTCCATGACGATCCAGAGCAGATTTGACGGCGTCATGAAGAAGGGCGTCAAGAGTAAAAGTCATGACGGCCTGGAAATGCATTACACATGACGGCGTCAGAAGTAGATCTAGGCAGTCCGAGAAGAGTTTTGGCGGCGAGGTGACAGCGTCACAAGTTTGGTCTTGACGCCGGCAGACCCCTTTTCCTATATATAGTTTTCTAATTTTTTACATTTAAAGAGAGAAGTTTTGGGGAGAAACCCTAAGTACGATTTTGGTGTAACTTTACAGGTTTTTCAAGGGTTCCAACCCCTTGATACCTTGCATGTTTAATCAAGATAAGTGTTCTTCTAATTCAATCAATATGTCTATGTGTTAGTTGTCTATATCTTGTTCTTGTCTTAATTCAATCATGCTAGGCTAGATCTATCTTGTGTTTGCTTGGATCTAATGAAACCTAGATGTTGATTATGTGTTGATTACTTGTTTATTCTTGTCTTGGATGAATGATTTATATGTTAGGCTTAAGAAAACTGGCAGATCTCCAATTGGTAACATGCTTGAACGTCTTAAGAAACATGAACCGACACGCACTAGGTCTTTAATGGTTGTATTTAATGCATGAGCCACTGTTTACAATCCCTATAGTTGTGCTGGGCATGGTGTAGGAGGAGATAAGAGCTCATAGAATTGGGGAGTTATGTGTGCCACCCCATGAATGGTATTAAGGAATACGATCCGTCATCCATGCAATTATAACAAGTAATTAACGTGTAAAAGATGTCTAGGGAGTAGTGAAATCTAAGTAAACACATTTTCTCCATTTACTGCTCACAACCTTAGTATAATTAGTTTATTTTCTTTTCTAGTATTTTATTTTGATTATATCTTAGTATTGGGTTAGTTATTAGCAACTAATTCCGCCCAAATCCTTCAAACCCGAGATTTTTACTTGCTTTCTAAAAAATATAAAAACACAAAAATAATCATCCCTCACCTTTAGCACTAGTAATTAGGTTTTCTAATCCTAGCGACACTATTCCTAGCTGAACGATCAATCCCCCGGTACTTGTCACTATACTATACTTCAACGATCAGGTACACTGCCTGGTGGGGGTTGTAAGCTTCTCGAGGTCCCTTGAGAGGTAAAGCCTGGTGCGATTCCCACGTATCAATTATGCATGAGTCGCATAAGTCAAGATACTCTATTCATCCTGGGTCTGACAAGATGTACCAGGATTTGAAAAAGTTATATTGGTGGCCAAATATGAAGGTGGATATAGCATTGTATGTTAGTAAGTGTTTGACATGTTCGAAAGTTAAGGCAGAACATCAAAGACCGTCAGGATTATTGACGCAGCCAGAACTCCCGGTATGGAAATGGGAGCGGATTACGATGGACTTTATTACCAAATTACCAAAGACAGCTAGCGATTGCGACACTATATGGGTAATTGTGGATCGTTTGACTAAGTCTGCTCATTTCCTGGCGATTAGTGAAGACGATAGTGTTGATAAACTTGCAAGGTTGTATGTAAAGGAGATTGTTTCTCGTCATGGAGTCCCGATATCGATTATTTCTGATCGCGACAGCCGTTTCACGTCAGCATTGTGGCGATCACTTCAAACCGCTTTGGGGACGAGACTTGATATGAGTACTGCATATCACCCCCCAAACCGATGGTCAAAGTGAGAGAACTATTCATACTTTGGAGGATATGCTTCGTGCATGCATCATAGACTTTGGTAAAGGCTGGGAGAAATATCTACCCCTTGCGGAGTTCTCCTACAACAATAGCTACCACACAAGTCTTAAGGCTGCACCATTTGAAGCTTTATATGGTCGTAAATGTCATTCGCCTATTGGTTGGGCAGAAGTTGGAGATAGCCAACTCACAGGCCCTGAGCTTATTTTGGAAACTACTGAGAAGGTAACGCAAATTCGAGATCGACTGCAAGCAGCTAGAGATAGGCAGAAAAACTACGCCGATCAGAGGCGTAAACCCCTAGAATTCCAGGTTGGAGACAAAGTGATGCTGAAAGTCTCGCCTTGGAAGGGTGTGATACGTTTTGGGAAACGTGGGAAACTACATCCCCGCTACATTGGACCATTTCTTATTTTGGAAAGAATTGGGCCCGTAGCTTATCGATTGGAATTGCCAATGGAATTGAATAAAGTGCATGATGTGTTTCATGTTAGCAATCTGAAGAAATGTCTTTCGGAGGAAACGCCAGTTATACCAATCAAGGATATTCGTGTGGATGAGAGTTTGAATTTTGTGGAAGAGCCGATTGAGATATTGGATAGAGAGATCAAACGACTTAAGAGAAGTCGCATTCCGCTCATCAAAGTTCGTTGGAATTCGCGGCATGGACCGGAATTCACGTGGGAACGTGAGGATGAGTTTCGAAAGAGGTATCCGAAGCTTTTTACTTCGTAGATGGTTTGTTCCGAGAGAAACCCGGGACGGGTTTCTTCTGAGGCCGGGAGGATGTGACAACTGGCAAAATAGGGAGCCGTTTTTAAAAACCCGCATTACATTAAAAATTATAATTTTAGAATTTTTGAAAAGTTTATTGGACGAGATGTTTATGAACGTTGGAATGTGATTTTTGATCGTACGTTATTTATGGGATTTATTATTTACTTATGGTTTGGTTCGTTTCGTTCATGATGATTTATTTTGAGATTGTTATTTTGGCACTACATTGACTCCGGCACTAGGTTAACCTAACAATTTTAATTATATTTTAATATGGGTTCGGATATTATTATTTTTGGAACGGTTTTGGTTTGAGAAAGTTGTTTGGTTATTTAAGGTTTCGAGTTTGGCCGTGTATTTACACCGGGCTACTTAACCCACCACTACACCTCACTATTATTATTATTACTTAAAGTTTTTTTTATAATAAGAGTAAATTGCATAAAATCATCCTTGTGGCTGCAACACAACACAAAAACACCAACACCCTCACCAACTTTATTACTCTCTCTCTCTCTTCAAACACAACCATCACCACCGCACCCTAATCACCACCATAGCACCACCACCGCCACTCCTACAACAAAAATAACACCACCATCTTAACCATCTTTTCACGATCTATCTATTGGTACAAACCACGCGCGATTTGGACCACTATAACACCTATTTCGAATTTAATCTCCACGTATTCATCACCACTTTTTCGTATTTCTTGAAGTTCCATTCGATTTGGCCTTGGATTTGAAGGTAGGTCGAGTTTTGACTCGAGTTTTGTGTTCGAACCGTGACCTAGGGTCACGAATTTCATTTTCTTTTCGGGTTTCATGGTTATTGATACAAGATTCAAGTGGGTTTTGATAATAATAAGTAAAATGGAAGTTTGGTATCCGGGTTCATGCTTCTCGATGGGTCGAGACTCGACCGAGAGCTTATGCTCTCGGTTTGGATGATTGTTGTGATGTTTTCTTGACCATTCGGTGTATTTGTGATCTTTGGTGCTCATTTGTGATGTTCGGATTGTTTGGTTGGGTTCGGAGGACCCTTGTGGTCGTTGGTTTTCTTGGCCGACACCCCCCAAGGGGGCTGTTTTGGGTTCGGTTTGGCTCAAGGAGCTAGCCGAGACCTATGGGTCTCGGGTGTGGCTCCCGTATCATGTTTCGAGCATATTTTGACCCGAGTTGACTTGGTAACTCAACCCGTAACTTATTTGGTTTTCGGATATATTGTCACTTGTCGATTTATTATTATTGTTTTTGTCATGGTTGTGATGTTTGGACCTTGGTACTTATTGGAATATTACTTGGACTTGAGTGGTATATTTGGATTCGCGAGTTATTTTGGAGATGTGTTGTCGAGTGTGGAATTGGGGACCGATTGTGAGACGGTCATTAGATGACGGAGATAGGTTAGTTGGGTGATGTAGTCGGACCCTCATGTTGTAGCACGTGGATATGGCATTGATTGGACGGAGATGATATATTTATTTTTGACTTGATACTTATTTTGGATTTGGACTATGAGCCGAGAGTCATGACTCGGACATGTGACCAAACTCTATGACTCGATAAATATTTAAAAGTCAATATTAAAAATAATACTCGTAATACTATTATTGAGAATATAATCGTTTATATACGTATATAGACATGTTAAACGTATATATATATATATATATATATATATATATATATATATATATATATATATATATATATATATATATATATATATATATATATATATATATATATATATATATATATATATTTTGGGTAAAAGGTCAACGACCTGGTAAATATATTACTCCAAAAAACGTTTAAGTACAATGGATATGGGTGAATCCCATATCTCAGCCCGTTACATAGGCGAAGAGCTTACATAACAAGATACTTCCTATTTTCAAAACAAGAAAACAAACCATAAATCACATAAAAGTAGTGACTCTGACAAAAGATAAACTACTTCCTACGACCTTGGAGATTAACACCATAAAAGGCATTAAGAGCATCCAATTCCCCTGGAAGATCATCAATTTGCTTCGAATAATCATCATAATCATACTCATATTCACGCTCATGACCACCACCAAAAAGATTTGCTGATTCGTCGAACGTGTTCATAACCTCTTCCTCATCGCTATCAGAAACCACAACCTCACCCACCTTTGAAAATGGGTTAGTCCTCTTAGTGACAGAGGTAGACGGAATAGGATGACCAACATCATCCACAAGAATAGCTTTCCCATCGATCAGTAGCTCTTCAAGCTTACTAATTTTCTCAGCAATAGGAGTAGAACCAACTTCCATTGTTTCCATTGAATCACTCACAAGCGGTTCTTGCATATCACTCACAAGAGGGTCTTGTGATATAGTACCAGTCTTAACCGACTCATCATTATCAACTTCCATTGTACTGCCAGCATCCACTTCCTTGTTAGTAACAACCTTAGGAATACCAAAACCATCTGTATCATCCATATTAAGAGCATCAAACTGATTAGAAGTAGTGATCTTGATTCCACTCGTACTAGCCACATCAGAAGCCTTCTTCATACTGACCTTAGCTTTCTTTGGTTCGGGAGGAGTCTTTTTGGGCTGATATTCAAAATGCTTACCCACCACAGGTTTGGTAAAACCTCCGCGACCCGGATTCGAACCAGCTTGCTTACCCTTCTTCTTATTGTTAACAGTCTGAAAACCATCATTTACATTCTTAGAAGGTTGAGCAGTCGGTAGCACACCCTTCGGACAATCCACCAAAACATGTCTGAACACCTTGCATTTATCACAGCGAGGCGGTTTCCACTCATATTCCACACGGATCTTCTCAATTGTCGAACCCGAACCATCAAGTAAAGGAATCTCAACAGTAAGGCTATCCTTAAGAACCTCATCCGACTCCACTTCAATCATACATCTAGCAAAACTACTCCTACCCCAAGATTCTTTGCACATCTGACTAGTAAAAGCATCCAATCTCTTGGGAGTCCCAATCAAAGTAGCAAGCAACCTAAGCCCGTCATCAGAAAACATCGCTAAAGGAACATCATGAAATTTAACCCACACCGGAATGTGAGTTAAATCCTCTTTCAACAAATTAGTGTTCAAATTCCAAGGTTTAAGAATAATAGGAACATTACGGATCAACCAGGGACCATTATCAAGCACATCATCAACACCTTTCTTCGAAGTAAACTTGAAGAAAAAGAACCCCTTAGTGTTCATCATTACCTTTTGTAACCCATACTTAGCCCACGCATTGCGAACATAATAATCCACGACAGGAAAAGCAAGACGCTGACCAAGAAAATATCCATAGAGTGTATGCTCAAACCTCATGTTAACCTCTTCCACTACTTTCATTGGGACTGAAAGGTCAACATTTTCCTTCTTTTTGCTGCATTCTAATCTCCGAAAATTAGACACGTGCTTATGAGATTCGTTAGAAGCAACACCCGCATAAGAAACCGACTTCACTCCATTACCACTAGTAGAATCAACCTTAGTTGCAATAGGAACAGCAGTAGCATTCGAAGGAGGAGTATAGGAAACATTACCATTAGTAGTACCATCCATAGGGTTCCTTGTAAGATTAGCTTCAGAAGCACCAATTTCACATTGAATTTTGTTCATAGCATCATCAAAATTCTTATTCACATTAGCAATCAATAGTTCCACATTAGGCTGTTGAGAGCCTTGTGAAGACGAAGAAGCATCATCCATTGTAACATCAGCATACGCACCAAGTGAAATCGGCTTCACTTGCTTAGGCACATGTGCACTTACAGCACAATCAACACCAGCACCTGAACCACTACCCTTTTCCATCTTCTCTATGTCACCCCCTACACCTGAATCCAAGGAACCTGACTTCAACACATCAGCACCCTTATTCACATCAGGAAGATTCTTCTTAACAACCGATTCCTTACTCACACTCTTAGGACTCAAGAAACCCTTATTCATCTCTCACCACAAATTAAACAAATCAAAGCTTAACAGATTCAATGTAACCAGCAACAAGCATAACCAATACAGAAAAAACCCTAATCGCTTAGGGTTTAACGTGACGCCACAAACAAACTAACCAACATCCATGATCCAATCAATAAAGATTTAATTTAGTGATAGAGTAAAGGATCAGAACCGACTAAGGATTGGGAATCCTAAAGTCGATTAATAAAAACTCGATAAGAAAAAAACCCTAAGTATGCGATTCAAGAAACTCACCCAATCCGTATGATACCAAGCGTTAATTCAATAAGAAGCAATAGATAAGAGTGTTAAATCACAGGATTATGCAGGGAATCAAAGAGGTTAGGTGGATTAGATGAATCGAACGTGTAGAGGTTGTTAGGGTTTATCTTATTATTCGCCAGAGAGAAAGAGTAGGGTACGTTATTGATCGCTACCACCTCTTAGTATTCGAATTATGGCCGATATATATATATATATATATATATATATATATATATATATATATATATATATATATATATATATATATATATATATATATATATATATATATATATATATATAAATGTGTATATTAATAATAAAACGATCACGAGTAAACGTTATAACAAAATAACGATAGTTATTATGCTATGTAAATAGTGTAATAAATGTCGGACTATTGTTATAAATAATAACTATATATATAATGGCGAAATAATAAGTCGGGTAAATAATAATTAAAAACGTGATTTTGTTTATAAATCTAGAAACTTATCGAGTTATACGAGTGTTGGTTATTTAAAGTCCAAGTGGGCCTTATATTGTGACTTTGTGTGGTCACGGATATATGACGATTAATATAAACATTTTCTATAGCAAGTGACTTATTTAATCGATGGATTAGATCGAGTTATTTGATTATATAAAATGAGTATATTAATGGGCATCGTATCCCACGACGCCCATAGGATGTGGTATATGTTTTTGGGTAATAAATTACTATATATCTCGTGGAATTTGGCCGATTCGATGATATATATAGGGAATTTATAGGACTATGATATATACCAAATAGAATTCTTTGTGCTATGTGCTTTAGGTTGGGTATAATTTTGGAACGATATATTACGTAAATAAATATGGGAGATTACCAAATCGACGGATTTGATAAGCTTCGATGATTATTTAAATAATATGTTGGGCTAATATTAGACCTATAGTTGGTTTATTATTTCGTTCGTTGTGGCTTTTGGTTTGAGTTGTGTCGACCCTTCACCCATATGGATACTAAACGTCGAATTTCAAATTAATATGAATTTAATTCGAGAAATGGAAATCTTTGGAAAGTAAAACGGAATACGTTCGGGAATGGGAATATTTGATTTTGAGGAAAAGATTTCTGAACGAGTTTGATATTGTTAGGAAGTGCCAAGTCTGTAGTCGCCGTTACGTGAGTTGCTTGAGTTGCTTACGTCTTTCTTCTATCGATTTCTTTTGAGGATTTTCTGGACTTGAGGTGAGTCATAGCCCCACTTTTTACTCTTGAACTTTGTTTTCAATACTTGGGGTGAGAAACGTGCAAATGTTTTATGTGGACTATTATCACTTTATTTATTTATTTCAAAACTTGCTATGCTTATAGAACTAGGTAGGATTAAGCGAGGCCTAGTCCCGAACTAGGTAAGCTATTGATTTGGTTAATGAGTGAGGCCTAGTCCCGAACTAGGTAAGCTATTGATTGGTTGTTGAGCGAGGCCTAGTCCCGAACTAGGTAAGCAATTGGATTAATTATAGAGCGAGGCCTAGACTTGAGCTAGGTAAGCTATTGATTGGATTGATTTGAGCTATAGCGTGCACCTATAGGTTTGATTTGATTTGGTTGATTTGATTCGGTTGGATTATTTTGGTTGGATGATTGAGGCCTAGTCTAGCTAGCAAGCGTTTTGCGTATATGTCCACTATATCGAATTATGAATTTAAACCTATGATCTCACCAGCGAAAGCTGACTTTTAGCACGTTTTCTCAGGTAATTAAGTGATGCTCTATGGATGCTTGGGATTGGAAGCTTGGCATTGGCACCGGTTATGGATCTATATTTCTAAAACTCTGATGACTATTGTGAACCTATATTTATTTCTTTTGGGCCTGACTTTGGATGATTTTGGGATAAATGTAAACTTTAAAACCCCGCGTGGTTGTATTTTTATTATGTTTACTTTATCTCGTTCTTTCATGACTTTGAATGGATACCAATCCTCGTAGCACCCCGAAAGCTTGTTGAGTCTTCCGCTGTACCAAATTTTGGGGGTGTTACAAAAAAGGATCATGTTGTTCCTTATGAGCAACAAAGTGAAAATCTTAAGAGAAAACTAGCCAAAAATGATGAAGCTAAAATGGTTATTTACAACGCGTTGCCAAAAAAGGAATTTGAAAGAATTTGTATGTGTAATACGGCAAAAGATATTTGGAAAACTTTGTTAGTCACCCATCAAGGTAATAATCAAGTCAAATAGAACAAGATTGATCTTCTTGTTCAACAATATGAACAATTTTCCATTCCGGAAAATGAAACCATAGATAGTGCTTTTGCTAGATTCAATACTATTATTACTAGTCTTAAAGCTCTTGATGAAGGTTACTCTAGCAAGAACTACGTTAGGAAGTTTTAGAGCTCTACACCCCAAATGGAGAGCAAAGGTCACCGCCATTGAAGAATCAAAGAACTTGGCGACATTATCACTTGATGAACTTATAGGAAACTTGAAAGTTCATGAAATGGTAATCAAGAAAGACTCGGATATTGTCAAAGGCAAAAGTGAGAAAATTAGATCTCTTGCATTAAAAGCCAAGAAAAAGTCTAGTGATAAGGAAAGCTCGTGTTCCGATAGTGAAGACGAAGAGTATGCATTGGCAGTTAGAGATTTTAAGAAGTTCTTTAGAAGAAGAGGTAGATTTGTGAGACAACATCGTGATGAGAAGAAGTCATCGTCAAAGTATCGTGATGACAAGAAAGGAAAAAGTGATAGGAAATGCTTTAGATGCGGAGATCCAAATCATCTCATTAGTGAATGTCCTAAATCCCCAAGAACCAACAATCAAAGAACCTTCGTAGGAGTTTTCATCCGCGGGGATCATCTCCTCATAGTTGGATAGTATGAATTCGGTTATTTGGTCACAAAGGTATGCAGGAAACTTGGTATGAGTTTGAAGATTTATGTGATTTTGAACTCCTGATGATGAGGCTCCAACTGAGTCAATTTATCTCCGATGAAAACAACTTTTGAGAATTTGGGGTTGGGCCACCTTTTATATGAATCAGAGTGGCTGACAACTAATGCAAGAGCATAATGCTCCATGATCAAGTGAACAACTGGGAAATCGACCTACAAATACCAGGAAGGTTATTGAAACTATAATCTTCTTACAAAAAGCAGTAAAACATACAAAAGGGAAGAACTACCTGAGAAGAATATTTTTCAGCTAAAATATGGAAGAACGATGCAAGTGTAACACATTGATCTGCACTTGCCTCCCCATATTCGATAGTACAATAACCAGCTAGTTCCATAATAATGTTGTTGTTTTCGGGATTTTTCTGCGAAGAATATTATAATCAATCAACATATTACTACGTTGTCAAAGTATGACTGCTGAAGTAGGTAGATGTTTAAAGGAAAATTTTCCTTTGTCATTCATATAAATGGGTACTTAACGAATATAGTTTCTAGGAACCGTCTTTTATGCTAATAAAAAATATAAGCCTTTCATGATAATGAAAGAAGCTATTGTTCAAATCTTATAGTTACTCTTTAACTCATTTGATCCATTTATTTTTAGCTGAATCATTTATTTAATCATTAGGGCTTAATATAACCCATTTAGAACAAATCGGTCGTATTAGGTGAATCATTCATACATGTTTACATCAATTTGAAACAATCGAAGATTGTATTAGCTTGCTTGAAGAGGATCATGGAATTTTGTGGAAGCACCAGGACTAGAGAACTGGTTTAGCTGAAGTTCGACGGTCAAGAGGGCTAGTAGTGTTTTATATGTACTGCGGCCAATTATGAATATGGGTTTTACTGGTATTTTTATCAGGCAAATTACAGACCACGATAATACTTTTTGGTTATCAATATGAGGATCGTTGTGATTAAACAATAGGATTTCTTCTTACAGGATGGAAAAATCAAAGCCGAGGTGAAGCTAACTGGAATATTAAGCTTAGGAGCTTTTCAACCTGGTGAAGTTAGAAAATATGGGACTATGATTGCTCCTGGGCTCTATGCTCCTGTTCATCAACACTTTTTTTTTGTTGGTCGTATGCAAGGGCGGAAATTTTAAGGGGCAGGGGAGGGTCCCGGCCCCCCTAAAAGTTGCGACAACTAGAGTAAATATTATAGGTTTTAGGGGTTTTAGTTGAGAATACAAACAAATCTCCGATTCGGCCCTCCCAAAATAAATTCGGCCCCCCCAAAATAAATGTTCAAGTTCCGCCACTACTCGTATGGATATGTCTGTTGACTGTAAGCCTGATGAATCCCACAATCAGATTTGGCATTCTCAATCTCTGTAATATACTCGAGAATTTGCAATAGTAGAAATCAAAAGCATGAACTTTGAGCTGCTCTATGCTTGCAATATTATTTTGAGCATTTAGTTGACATTAGAGATGGTAACATGGGCAGGTTGGTTAATGGGTCATAGCTGTTTCGGGTTGAAATACATCCGTTATTAGCATGTTCAACACGAGGCGGTCGAATGTCACCTAAACCTGACCTTTCAATGAGCTGTTTAGACCTGAACCTTTTTTGACCCCTAGACCACCGTATCCATTTTGTCATTTTTAATACTCATGCTGCCACTGAATGCTCACATGTATTTGGAGTGACACATGTTCCCCGACTAGAAGATTGGCCTGTTATGCCAGTAGAACACATTGGATTCCGCCTCATGGTAATTATTGCTCATTTCTTAATCTTTATGTCGCTCGTATCATAAAATTTCACAATTTGAACACTTGCATAAGTTACACAATGCTCACCTGATTGATGTTGGTACATTGATTTGCAGCCACACGGATTCTTCAACTCCTCACCAGCAGTGGATGTTCCCCCAAGCTCAATGACTGATTCGGAATTGAAAAAAAATGGTTTGGTAGATAAGTCTTGCCATACTGGTCTCGTTGCAAAAATGTGAAAGGAAGTTTATTACCATGTAAGTGTACTCCACTAGAAAGCCATTTTATCTGTGTTTTCGAGATGTTATACTCTATTGGGTCTGTTTTCACCCTATCCGATTAGTTTCATATGAAAGACTTGGCGATGGTTATGATGTTATACCATCTGATGTTTTGCTTGTGAATATCTAATGAAGATCATATGGAAAATAGATAACTCTCCTTACTTTCTGTATCTTTGTTTATCTTGTGTCGATACTCAAGTCTTTGTGGCTACTCTTTTCTACTCCAAATAACCAATTTAGCCACTTCACGTGGTTGCTATAGATTTACATCATACCCATTATCCTGATATGCATAAATGTCTATGACTCTATGAGGAGGAACCGCACCACCAATAGGTCCAGGATGATGCATGATAGATATTACAATGATGTATAGTTTTCGAGAACCAGGTATTTCAACTGATATTGTATTGTCTCGTTTCTTCTCAATAAAATTCAGTAAGTCTTCTGAATGCTTGTTAGTTGTTACAGTGATATATCTCAGGGCATGCAAATTTCCTAAAACGACTGTCGATTCTGTTCCCACATCTGGATTAGGCCATTTGTGTTGCTAAGTTGTTTGACTAACGAGCCAAGAATTAGTCTCAAGAGTTGTTCTACTACAGCTTTTGTAATACGTAATTTCGTCTTGAAAGCTGCACATCCGAGTCAGGGTTCAATTAGTCGGCAAATGTAAATAAGTAATGTCGATAGCCTTCATCAAACTATGGGTTTGCATTTTGTCACATTCAGTTTCAATAAGCTTAGCCAAAATATGTAACCCCCTCATATCAGTCAATATCTTTTTAACTATGCTTATCGCTACCAACAACTGTTTTTAACGATAACAATGTAACAAGTGGTCTAATCACATCCTCTATACCAAACGCGGATACGCTTCTCGCGAAACCTGACCATTTTCTGCCATTCTAGCACTCAATTTCGCTTTGTATTTCTTAAGTTTCTTAATTTTTCTATATATATATTTTTTTTCATTAATAAACTCTTTAAAAATTCAAGTTTAAGCAACTTGAAACTCATGTAGGGTACCTCCATAAATAAATGACGTAAAATCCAATCACTATGTGCTTCTCCACGAAAATGATGTATCAACAAATAAGAGGACAAACTTTTAACCTTTTCAGGTTCTTCAGAAATATATCATAATTCAACCAATCACCGTTCGAAAAGTCGCAAGCAATCATTTCCCATGGACATTATAAGAGCACTAGGTAGTAGGTACTATCGGTGTTATTCGACGGTGTTATAGTAAAAATTACTGTCACATAAGTTTTTCTCTTATAACTCAAAACTTATAACTTAACCCAATAACACCTTCCCTCACCACTCAAGTTATAAGACATCCTCGGGCACACAATTTTTAAAATAAAACAAATAAAACACGAAAAAAAAAAAAAGTGAAAATCCCTATAACTTGGTTGGGAATTTGACGTCAGGCCCTATAACTTGGGGTCTGATATGGTCTCGTGCCATAGGGTCCCGCCATAAGGCAATAACACGCCCTATGTCTCAGGGTATTAAGTGCTCTAAACAATACTTACATGATGTTATACGAGTATTATACTATATCTAAAAAGAGAAGTCATAACTACGAGTAAACGAGTCTTTGTACTTTGTAGCTAACAAATTACTTTGATGAATTGGATATAGGCACATAAATCCAACACGCGGAAAATAACAGTTTACTTATAACCTATGAGTATAGTTTTGAAAACTTCGATAACCAGTTAGCATAACTGGTTCATACGTCTTGCTTGGATGACAATATGTGGAAAGCAATATTTAACTCTGCCGCACGCTTAAGAAAGTGTCCCGTGCGCGCCCATTTTTAAAAATATGACCATTATCTAACAAAGACCTATTTGTTCTGTAAAAGCATTAAAAGTATAACCATTTTTATGTAATATGACGTTTTTACATGTTAGCAACTAGCCAAGTATAATAATTTGTTTATAACACTCCTATATATTTGATTTTGATAGAGGGTAAAAACTAGAAAGTAAGAGCATCCGCAATGCTCATACCTTTTAAAAGACTTGATGCATTAATGACAATAAATGCTAAAGTTGTGATGACTTGATGCATTTATTACAATACTTGCAAGTAAAAAACTGTTCTCTCCAACCATTTGGCACCAGCCAAGTCATTCTTCCAAATGTTTTAAAAAGTCATTCTATGCAATGGTAAAAAGCTTTAGAAAAGCTTTTTCAAATAGTAAAAAACTTTTGATCAAGCACCTCATTGCGGATGCTCTAAGGTTACCCGTAACGCAATTCATTTCATGACCGAGGATGTCACTGCTTCTTCAAGTTTTTATTTTTATAATAATTACATGACCAATATAATGTGATGAGAAAATAGATGACACTTCCAAAGTATTTCTTATAAAAATTAATTAAATAAAACACTCTTACACAAAACATCTCATATGAATGAGTTGAAATTACGACCAACTTCTCTTTTTTCTTTTGTGATGTTTTCTTAATGGGTGGGATGCATATAAGTTGGTGTCGACCGAAGTGACGACGACCGACGCATTACGGAAGGTCTAACGTTTTGTTACAAAGATGTTGACGGCCTACTCATATCAAAGTGTCATGTATTGTCTCCAATAATTGGTGCATCAACCAACTCACATTATTTAATCGAAACTCTACCATAACTCAATTTACGTGTCGAATCATCATTGCTTCCTTAATAGCTCCAATCCCAACATGACATATTTCTTTTTATTAATTTTCACAAAAGGAATCCTAAATTAGGTGAGTTTGTTTTTGTTCTTGTCAGTTTATCTCATGAAAGTTTGCTAATCTTCATCATTATTGCATCTTCTTTTAAGATAAGCAATGGGACATTTGATTCTCATTACTTTAATCATAAAAAGAAGTACAGTAATAAACAATACTTTCTACTATTAAGCTTTAAAAATCATTACTACAATATAGATGTTATCTTTATCTATATTTATACTAAATGGGTTTTGCTACATTTATTGGTCTCTAAAATTACCATAATTATCATTATTTAATATAATTAACTCAAACATTTATTATATGTATAGCTAAACAAGTGCTCGGTGGACATAAGTTAGCAAAACCCTCAATATATTATGGTATATGAGCATGTCGATTAATGGGTTAAAACTTGTTGAGGTTGAAAGATGTTGCATGTTGATTGATGGGTTAAAACTTGTTGAGGTTGAATGATGTCGATTTGATGTATAGTTTAACATTATTGCTTTTTGCGAGTCATTAAATCCAAATCTATCATCAAAACGTCTTAATCAACTTTTATTAATTATCAATACAATTTAAACTTGCACTGAAATAAAGATTAGAAGTTTAATTAACTAAGTTAGAAAAGAGCCTTATTAACTATACGGGTTGGAAACCAGTGACAAGAAATATTAATATGAGAAGGACAAGAAGTGATTTACGAAGATGATTTTGAAGTGAAAAGAATGCAAAACAGTAATAGCAACATGCAAAATACGAATGATTCAATCATCAAAACGTCTTGATCGCCTTTCATTAATCATCAATAAAATTTAAACTCGAGTTTTTACATTTGAGTCCTTAATTTTATTTCATCAAAATAGAATTTACATAGTGGTTGAAGGCAAACGAGTAACAAGCTGCGCCGCTAGCCCTTTTTGAATTGCAAAGCTAACTCTTTTGAAAACTACATTCGTGGATCTATGTGTCATACCATTACTGTTCATAACTCGTTGGACTCTGTTGAGTAGTTCTATCGCCTCAGGTGCAAGGAAACCAAATGTATCAAACACGAAATGAATAAACTCAAGTTAAAATGACTAATGAGAGTTTAATTAACCAAGTTAGAAGAGAGCCTAATTAAACTATAGTTACAATTAAAAACCCTCTGGCGACAAAAATAAAAACCCTAACAGCTTACTTGACTTATCTCAATCGATCTTTGCCTGATTCTTGATCTCCTAACGATCTTGCATCTGTACAATCAATCTTTGAGTGACTGATCTCTTAGGGTTTTTTCTTGTCTCGTGTTTTGTGGATCTGTTTCATGGTGTTTCAATCTTATTCCTCAACGATTTATTGATCCCTTGTTGCTGATTCATTGGTCTATCATTATGGATACAGGTTAGTGATTTGGGCATATATTATCAAAACCCTAAGTGATTAGGGTTTCATTATTACTCTTGTTTGCATGCGTGCTGTTGGGCTGGTTGATTTTTACTTGGTTGGGGAGATTTGTTTCGACTGGTTGAGGGTTTAAGAGGGATGGAAAAAGGTTTCTTCAATAAGTATAGTGCTCGTAAGGGCACTAGAGATGCGGGGTCTTCTACTAGTATGGCCGATCAAACTAGTGGCTCGCAAGATGTTGATGCATCAGTTAATGTAACACCCCCAATTCATGGATGCAGCGGAATTCAAACTGGGTGTTACTCGACGGCACAATAGTCACAACAATAGAAAACGAACTCCAATTGAGTCGTTTTAAAAGATGTATCATTCAAATTATATAAATATCAGAGATTTCAAAATGAGGTCCCAATTGGTTCCATGTTTACAATGTATAATAAATGAGTTTTGAATGATAATAAAATTTATAGCCCTCTTGAGTATCCGTGCCCTTCCGTGCCATCCTTGATCGTCATGAACCTGAAATACATGCTTGAGAGGTCAACACAAAGGTTGAGTGATATTCATAGAGTTTGTTTAATGTTTGAACACAATATGTTGGTAGTGTGAGTTATAGGCTCACACCAATGTTTGGAAAGCAAAATAGGTAGGCTACGTTATTATACGCCCATAAAATGTATTATACACTAAGCTTATGACACCAAAACGTTAACGTGTACCAATATCGATCGGCAGATTTATCCCGGTAGGTACTTTGCTAACATACCTAAATCTCAAATATTAGTGCATTTGTTTGAACTTAGTCAATACAAATGGGATTCGTCAATCCCAATAGGCCTATTCACAATATTTGCGCTCACTATTGCTAGTGATTAAATGGTTCATAATAAGGGATCTCGGTTTAGCAAGGATGGTACTTAGTGATAATAAAACAATCAGGCAAGCATACAATTTAAAAACATTGTGCTCGGTTAAAATAGCATGTATTTCCCCCAAGGGTTTGTAAAACATTGAAATAATGTAAAGTGGGGCTATGAACTCACCTTAAGTAAGATAGCAAGTAATGAATGTAACGGTCGAATCGTGAAGGTTTCTACGAGCAACCTATAATAGAATGTCGCGACTTAGGATCGGAGTAAAGAATATGAAGTAGTGCCTATATATATATATCTTGCATTTAGTCCATGATGTGGTATGATGTATAATGTAAGTCTTTGAAAGAAATGATTCATGAAACATGTATGTTTTGTATATCGTTTACTACCGTTCGGGCCGACATAATTCAGAAGTCATGTTAGTAAGCGTTCGAGGAGCCAGGACACTTTAACTCGTAAATCCACAACTCATCTCGACGGCTTACATAATGAACTCCTCACATGAGGCTCCCTACTATCGTAGTAGTTGATGAAATATATAGATATAAGTTTTGATCCGAAAGGTTACATGTCCGATATTTGAATAAACTTAGGAAAGTTTATTTGTACATGAAGATTGTTATTAGGGGTAGTTTCATAAGTCTTGAATGACCATTTTCTCTTGGTAAAATCTCATGGTTTCCTTTTAAGTGAAGTAGATCCAAATTGCTTGTTCATGTTATCGCCTAATTCATTGTTTCATGTTTACGCCTATGTAAGTTGTTATGGTCATTTCGTCATGGCCTAGCCATGACCTTTGGTCCTTGTTCCAAGGTCATGAGACTCAACCTTGGCTCTAGCCATGGTTGTGGTCTTGATTATAGGTCATAAGACCTCTTGTTCCTTTCAAAGTATAACCATAATCTTGTGACTTTCGCCTAAAAATGGGCTGTTTAGAATTTGAAGAATTTTATCACTCGGAAAGTGTTTTTAGGTCTCGAGCTTCTTTGTTCCTGAACGAAAACGTCGTTCCGGACAACTTTCGTGTTTTAACTTTTTGATGAATCGGAGCAGAAGTGGGACTTTCAAAACCCAAATTTGATCAGAATGGTATTTGGCAGTTTGCCGAAAAGTTTTGGTAACTTCAAATGGGCGTAACTTTTGACTCGTATACTCGTTTTAGGTGGTTCAAATTGCTATGGTTTCCTTGTTAAGTCCTCTACTGTAATATGTAATGATCCAATATCATAATTTTACCATTTTGGTCGTGGTCTTACCAAGAAAGTCATTAGTTTACTTGTTTTAGTAACTTGTTGTAACAATCAATAACAATAACTTGTTTTGCTCACTTTTATACATCATGGACATGCATACAAGACATAATATAGCACAAATAATATGTAAATAACATGAATATGATTATTTAACAAGAAGCAAGTTAGGGTTTGCTTACAACTTTTGGCTTTCTACAAGAAAGGAAGTCAAGTATGGAACTAGGACACTAAACCTAAGCTTGTAAACCCTTTACCCCAACTCTTGTAACCCTTGCTAGCCTTGATCTAACCCTTGTGAAAATCATTTAACTTCAGCCCTAGTAACCTTGTGTAGCTCCTAAATCAACCATGGAATCACCAAACAAACTTAAGATTCATGTAGAGAATAACTAAGCCATGAACTTTGATATGTAACTTGTAGCTTAAAGATCAAAGGATCATGGAGCTATGATTTGTGTTGGCTCGTTTTTATGGATGAAAAGATGAAGAAGAAGGTGTTCTTGAGTGGCTATTTATAGTATGAGAAAGTTAGCTAACCATACATGGGTTAGATATTAACCATGGTTAAGTTTAGGTGAAACTTTGTGCCCAAGTTAAGATGAATGGTCAAGATTGAATCACATGGTGACTAATCCCCCCCCCCCTAAGTCGGTTGGGGCTGTGTGGTGGCCAAGTTGGTGACTTTTGGATGATATCTAAGAGTTTAAGCTAAGTTTTGACTCCGTAAAATGCTAACCGTAAGCTGTTAAGCCACGAAACTTAAAACCGGGTATCGTAAAAATACGAAACTTGGAAGAATGGTTAAACATGTCATAATACTCCATAATAAAATATAAAATGAGTGGTAGGTTCTATCGGGTGCTAAAACCCTGCTAAAAACTGGAAACACGGGTCTAAAACGCGTAATACGTAAAATGTACGAATATTGCGTAAAATTGAGAAAAGTAAAATGTTACTTTTCTAATGTGATAAAAATGATTTAAAATGACTTATAATGTCTAGACTGGGCTCAATCTAGTGTCGGTTGGTATTAAATGTCTTTTAGACATCAAACCGTAAGCCTAAAAATCACGAAATGACTTATAACATCAAGGGATGATTTTTGGTCAATGGAGGAGGGAAAAATATGTTGACTTTTTCTAATAAGTTGAAAACTTAAATCGTCTTAGAAATGCGGTGCAGGTATAGGCTAAGGTTACGGCTGAGTAAAAACGCTTAAAACTGAAAATTCCAGTTTTTCACGGCCGAGGCTTATTTTGGTCATGTTTTTCTCAGTCATGATTTATTCTCAAATAAATCATGAGTGTGTCAAACATTTTTCTGATACGGGGAAAATTAATGCGACCGAATTTCGTTGTGCGTAGAATTTCTGAATGACGTTTTACCCTAAAACGTGTAATCCCGTGTAATTCCTTAATAACTTTCACGAAAATGAGCTTATGAATGTCAAACTTTTAATTTGCCATGGAAATGATTTATCACTTGAGCCCAAGAAATAAAAATCAAATTTCGGGAAAATTTTCGGGAAAAATGAATAGTAAAAGTGAATAGTGAAATTTTCCGGGAATAGTAATTAACCTGAAATTGTGAATTGTTACAGTCTCCACCCCATATGAGAGCTCCGTCCCGGAGATCAATTTGCGTTGGGAGTAGAAACTTTGTTGGTAAAAAGAGGTGGGTATTTCTTACGTATCTGGTCATCTCGTTTCCATGTGTATTCAGGATCACGTCGTGAGTTCCAACGAACTTGACAATTGGAATACGGCTTTGCTTGAGTTGTTTGACCTCTTGGTCCATGATTTCTACGGGTTCCTCAATAAATTGAAGATCGTCATCGAGTTGAATTTCATCGAGTGGAATCACGAGTGATTCATCTGACAAGCATTTCTTTAGGTTAGATACATGGAAAGTGGGGTGTACACTACTGAGTTCTGATGGAAGCTCAAGTCTGTATGCCACATGGCCAATCCTGGCTAGGATTTTGAATGGTCCGATGTATCTTGGGTTTAGTTTCCCTCGTTTACCGAATCGTATCAAGCCTTTCCAAGGCGATACCTTTAGCATAACCCTATCTCCGATTTGGAATTCTAGGGGTCTGCGTCGTGTGTCGGCATAACTTTTATGTAGGAAAGGTATGGTAATAGTCGAATATCAAAGGAAATTGATATAGCAGTCGAATATTAATAGGAATTGAGATAGTAATTGAATATCAAATAGAACTTGATATAGTTGTCAAATATCAATAGCAATTGATATAGGAATCGAATAATGGATTAAGTGTTGAACATGTGGTTGGACCAAGTCCTGTTTGAATTGTACGGCTGCCCATGCATATGGCTACATGGCTTCGCAATGAGTTTGGTACGACTGCGCATGCGTATGGTTACATGGCCCCGTAATGAGTTTGGTACGACTGCACATGCATATGGTTACATGGCCTTGCAATGAGTTTGTTTGTTATTGCACTATCATTATGAAAACCAAAAGGTAAACCTCGTACTAATGGAAATTGGGATAGTCGTTGCAATCATAGCCTAGTAGGTAATTTGTTATTGTATCTAGTGTTTATTGACTTCATACTTATGTTATTTCGGATATAATTAAGCCCACTTGTTTATAATTCTTTATTTACATAGAGAGGCATCCCAAACAATGTAACTAAAGGAATATAAACGTATGGTTCGATGATTTATAATTTCTTTATTTAAATGAAAAGGCATCCCAATCCATTCAAATAAGGACATTATAAATCATCCTACTCAAGAATTCCCGACACAACATTCATACTTAGCCGGTGAGTTACAAGGTAGTGTATTACGAGATGATACTGGTGTTCCAAAAGTACAAGATGAATATTCAAACTTGTAAAGCTGATGAGGGTACTTGTGGTGTAACTAAGGATGATTTGAGCTTTAAAAGTGCATCAAAATCTGTTAATGAGCATGTGGTTCCAACGGTTGTGAAGATAATGTTATGATATGTTGATGAACAAAAGTGTGTAGTGTATGCTTAACATTAATACTCTTAGGTATAGATGTTGAGTTTGCTTTAAAAATCTTAAGAGATTTTAAAAGTTTATGATGGAATGGTATCCTTAGGACCTAAACAGGATAGTACTTCTACAGGATGAAGAGAATAATTGATAACTATCCCAAGATAGTAGTTCGGATTATCTCATAAATGAAAAATTTCAAGAATGAAATTAGGTAACACAAATAAGGTGTTAAGATTTCGCTGAGTGGTAAACATTATCGTGTCTCTAGATTGTTTTAATGTATTCTGGTGGTTTATCGAGTTCATGTAGGAAATCAACCTAAACATAACCCTAGTACAACTACTCTCAGTATTTGGAAATTTTAAGTCGAATATAGTTAGTCAGACTATATTCCACTGTCCCTAGGTTAAATATAGGTGACTAGTCTATATTTAGCCAAGGTTCGATAAAATTTTCAAATACCTAAACTAGGTATACTTTTGATATGTCCGTTGCTTTCGGGAAACTGTTCACTAAACAAAGGCGATGTCAAACCCTTAAGTTGCAAGTCCCGTCCATACAAGACTTGTAACGTATGTTTTCATATTCCATTGCATAGAAGGTAGTAAGGGTAGATACGTATGGAAAGGAAGTTTTAAGTAGTTCTAAAATAGAACATACTTGGCCAGGATCACGAACTTTTAATAATAAAGGTTTCATAAGAAAACTTTGATGAATGTAGAGAAAGTTCAGCTTTTGTCGATGATGGATTAGTTTGTCCTTTAGAAATCTCATATTTCTTGTTTTGAAATCGATAGATTGTGACGGGTTTTTGATATCATAAGAAATGATATTAATGATGTGATGGAATAATTCTAGAGACCATTTGCACAAAACACAATGTCTCGGAAGTAGGTTAGACCATTGTGCAATTCACAATGTCTGGGAAGTAGGTTAGGCCATTGTGTGACTCAAAACATTTGAGAAATGATTAAGACCATTGTATCATACAATGTCTTGGAAAATGAATGAGACCATTGTATCTCACAATGTCTTGGAAAATGAATGAGGCCATTGTATCTCACAATGTTTTGAAAAGTGAATGAGACCATTGTATCTCACAATGTCTTGGAAAATGAATGAGGCCATTGTATCTCACAATGTTTTGAAAAGTGAATGAGACCATTGTATCTCACAATGTCTTGGAAAATGAATGAGGCCATTGTTTAGATAAATGATTGAAAATAAACCGAGTTTATATATCAATATACTAATATGTTCATGTAGCATAAAATGCCTAGTTTGTATATATCAATATACTTATATGTTCATGTAGCATAAAATGCTTACGGGAAAATGCTCAATTATGTTAAGGGTACATATATCAATATGCAATTATGTTTGTGTAGCACAAAAATGTCTACGGGGAAATGCTCAAAATGGGTATATATGAATATACTAATATGTTTGTGTATCATAACATGCTTACTAAGTCCATAATCGTCTGGAGGATGGAAGACACGGAGAGCAGAAGGCTATAAAATTGCTTTTGTTTGTGAGTGTAGTTATAGTTTAGGTCTCACATAGACCCGTTTCTCTATAACCATGGCTCTGGTACCAATCTGTAACACCCCCAATTCATGGATGCAGCGGAATTCAAACTGGGTGTTACTCGACGGCACAATAGTCACAACAATAGAAAACGAACTCCAATTGAGTCGTTTTAAAAGATGTATCATTCAAATTATATAAATATCAGAGATTTCAAAATGAGGTCCCAATTGGTTCCATGTTTACAATGTATAATAAATGAGTTTTGAATGATAATAAAATTTATAGCCCTCTTGAGTATCTGTGCCCTTCCGTGCCATCCTTGATCGTCATGAACCTGAAATACATGCTTGAGAGGTCAACACAAAGGTTGAGTGATATTCATAGAGTTTGTTTAATGTTTGAACACAATATGTTGGTAGTGTGAGTTATAGGCTCACACCAATGTTTGGAAAGCAAAATAGGTAGGCTACGTTATTATACGCCCATAAAATGTATTATACACTAAGCTTATGACACCAAAACGTTAACGTGTACCAATATCGATCGGCAGATTTATCCCGGTAGGTACTTTGCTAACATACCTAAATCTCAAATATTAGTGCATTTGTTTAAACTTAGTCAATACAAATGGGATTCGTCAATCCCAATAGGCCTATTCACAATATTTGCGCTCACTATTGCTAGTGATTAAATGGTTCATAATAAGGGATCTCGGTTTAGCAAGGATGGTACTTAGTGATAATAAAACAATCAAGCAAGCATACAATTTAAAAACATTGTGCTCGGTTAAAATAGCATGTATTTCCCCCAAGGGTTTGTAAAACATTGAAATAATGTAAAGTGGGGCTATGAACTCACCTTAAGTAAGATAGCAAGTAATGAATGTAACGGTCGAATCGTGAAGGTTTCTACGAGCAACCTATAATAGAATGTCGCGACTTAGGATCGGAGTAAAGAATATGAAGTAGTGCCTATATATATATATATCTTGCATTTAGTCCATGATGTGGTATGATGTATAATGTAAGTCTTTGAAAGAAATGATTCATGAAACATGTATGTTTTGTATATCGTTTACTACCGTTCGGGCCGACATAATTCAGAAGTCATGTTAGTAAGCGTTCGAGGAGCCAGGACACTTTAACTCGTAAATCCACAACTCATCTCGACGGCTTACATAATGAACTCCTCACATGAGGCTCCCTACTATCGTAGTAGTTGATGAAATATATAGATATAAGTTTTGATCCGAAAGGTTACATGTCCGATATTTGAATAAACTTAGGAAAGTTTATTTGTACATGAAGATTGTTATTAGGGGTAGTTTCATAAGTCTTGAATGACCATTTTCTCTTGGTAAAATCTCATGGTTTCCTTTTAAGTGAAGTAGATCCAAATTGCTTGTTCATGTTATCGCCTAATTCATTGTTTCATGTTTACGCCTATGTAAGTTGTTATGGTCATTTCGTCATGGCCTAGCCATGACCTTTGGTCCTTGTTCCAAGGTCATGAGACTCAACCTTGGCTCTAGCCATGGTTGTGGTCTTGATTATAGGTCATAAGACCTCTTGTTCCTTTCAAAGTATAACCATAATCTTGTGACTTTCGCCTAAAAATGGGCTGTTTAGAATTTGAAGAATTTTATCACTCGGAAAGTGTTTTTAGGTCTCGAGCTTCTTTGTTCCTGAACGAAAACGTCGTTCCGGACAACTTTCGTGTTTTAACTTTTTGATGAATCGGAGCAGAAGTGGGACTTTCAAAACCCAAATTTGATCAGAATGGTATTTGGCAGTTTGCCGAAAAGTTTTGGTAACTTCAAATGGGCGTAACTTTTGACTCGTATACTCGTTTTAGGTGGTTCAAATTGCTATGGTTTCCTTGTTAAGTCCTCTAATGTAATATGTAATGATCCAATATCATAATTTTACCATTTTGGTCGTGGTCTTACCAAGAAAGTCATTAGTTTACTTGTTTTAGTAACTTGTTGTAACAATCAATAACAATAACTTGTTTTGCTCACTTTTATACATCATGGACATGCATACAAGACATAATATAGCACAAATAATATGTAAATAACATGAATATGATTATTTAACAAGAAGCAAGTTAGGGTTTGCTTACAAATTTTGGCTTTCTACAAGAAAGGAAGTCAAGTATGGAACTAGGACACTAAACCTAAGCTTGTAAACCCTTTACCCCAACTCTTGTAACCCTTGCTAGCCTTGATCTAACCCTTGTGAAAATCATTTAACTTCAGCCCTAGTAACCTTGTGTAGCTCCTAAATCAACCATGGAATCACCAAACAAACTTAAGATTCATGTAGAGAATAACTAAGCCATGAACTTTGATATGTAACTTGTAGCTTAAAGATCAAAGGATCATGGAGCTATGATTTGTGTTGGCTCGTTTTTATGGATGAAAAGATGAAGAAGAAGGTGTTCTTGAGTGGCTATTTATAGTATGAGAAAGTTAGCTAACCATACATGGGTTAGATATTAACCATGGTTAAGTTTAGGTGAAACTTTGTGCCCAAGTTAAGATGAATGGTCAAGATTGAATCACATGGTGACTAATCCCCCCCCCCCCCCTAAGTCGGTTGGGGCTGTGTGGTGGCCAAGTTGGTGACTTTTGGATGATATCTAAGAGTTTAAGCTAAGTTTTGACTCCGTAAAATGCTAACCGTAAGCTGTTAAGCCACGAAACTTAAAACCGGGTATCGTAAAAATACGAAACTTGGAAGAATGGTTAAACATGTCATAATACTCCATAATAAAATATAAAATGAGTGGTAGGTTCTATCGGGTGCTAAAACCCTGCTAAAAACTGGAAACACGGGTCTAAAACGCGTAATACGTAAAATGTACGAATATTGCGTAAAATTGAGAAAAGTAAAATGTTACTTTTCTAATGTGATAAAAATGATTTAAAATGACTTATAATGTCTAGACTGGGCTCAATCTAGTGTCGGTTGGTATTAAATGTCTTTTAGACATCAAACCGTAAGCCTAAAAATCACGAAATGACTTATAACATCAAAGGATGATTTTTGGTCAATGGAGGAGGGAAAAATATGTTGACTTTTTCTAATAAGTTGAAAACTTAAATCGTCTTAGAAATGCGGTGCAGGTATAGGCTAAGGTTACGGCTGAGTAAAAACGCTTAAAACTGAAAATTCCAGTTTTTCACGGCCGAGGCTTATTTTGGTCATGTTTTTCTCAGTCATGATTTATTCTCAAATAAATCATGAGTGTGTCAAACATTTTTCTGATACGGGGAAAATTAACGCGACCGAATTTCGTTGTGCGTAGAATTTCTGAATGACGTTTTACCCTAAAACGTGTAATCCCGTGTAATTCCTTAATAACTTTCACGAAAATGAGCTTATGAATGTCAAACTTTTAATTTGCCATGGAAATGATTTATCACTTGAGCCCAAGAAATAAAAGTCAAATTTCGGGAAAATTTTCGGGAAAAATGAATAGTAAAAGTGAATAGTGAAATTTTCCGGGAATAGTAATTAACCTGAAATTGTGAATTGTTACAGTTAACTTGGCCGATCAAGTTGGGTTGAAAAAGGGTACGTTTCCATATATCAATGTGGATTCTGATGAACTTGATGCACGAATGAAACGGACTACTGATTCATTCGAGACACATGCTACAGATGTGATTCATGATAAAGTGAAGCCGGTTTCACTTGCTACTAATGAATCTAATGGTGTACATGGGGCTAATGGCTCACAACAGCCAAATGTGGAACAATTGATTGCTAATGCGCACCAGAATTTTGATGAAGCCATGAATAAAATTCAAAGTGATGTTCGTGCTAATATGGCTTCCTCTTCTGATTTGCACAAATCAAGTGGTAGTGGGCTTCAATCTAATTTGAATGTTACTAATGTTATTACAACTAGTACTCCTCCTTCTGCATCCAAGGTTGATACTACTAGTGGTAATGGAGTGAAGTCGGTTTCTTACGCGGGTGTTGCATCTAATGAATCCCAGAAACACGTGTCTAATTTTCGGAGGTTAGAATGCAACAATAAGAAGGATGATGTTGACCTGTTAGTCCTAATGAATGTAGTGCAAGAGGTGAACATGAGGTTTGAGAATACTCTCTACGGATACTTCCTTGGTCAACGCCTTGCTTTTCCTGTTGTTGATTATTATGTTCGCAATGCGTGGGCTAAGTATGGTTTACAAAAGGTTATGATGAATGCTAAGGGTTTCTTTTTCTTCAAGTTTACTTCGAAGAAAGGTGTCGATGATGTCCTTGATAATGGTCCTTGGTTGATTCGTAATGTTCCTATTATCCTTAAACCATGGACATTGAACACCAACTTGCTTAAAGAGGATTTAACTAACATTCCAGTGTGGGTTAAATTCCATGATGTTCCTTTAGCTATGTTCTCTGATGACGGGCTTAGCCTTCTTGCTACAGTGATTGGGACGCCCAAAAGGTTAGATGCCTTTACTAGTCAAATGTGCAAAGAATCTTGGGGCCGTAGTAGCTTTGCTAGGTGTATGATTGAAGTAAAGTCGGATGAGGTACTAAAGGACAGTCTCACTGTTGAGATTCCTCTGCTTGATGGTACGGGTTCGACTATTGAGAGGATCCGGGTTGAATATGAGTGGAAACCGCCGCGCTGTGATAAATGTAAGGTATTTGGACATACTTTGATTGAGTGCCCTAAGGTTGTCATACCGAATGCTCAACCTACTATGAACGCAAGTGATGGGTTCCAGCCTGTTAACAATAAGAAGAAGGGAAAGCAAGTTGGTTCGAATCCGGGTCGAGGAGGATTTACCAAACCTGTTGTGGGTAAGCATTTTGAATATCAGCCCAAAAAGACTCTTCCAGAACCAAAGAAAACTAATGTCAGTAAGAAGAAGGCCTCTCATGTGGCTAGTACGAGTGGAACCAAGATCACTACTTCTAATCAGTTTGATGCTCTTAATATGGATGATACAGAAGGTTTTGGTATTCCTAAGGTTGTTACTAACGAGGATGTGGATGCTGGCAGTACAATGGAAGTTAATAAGGATGAGTTGGTTAAGATTGGTACTACATCACAAGTCCCTCTTATGAGTGATATGCATGAACCGCTTGTGAGTGATTCTATGGGAACAATGGAAGTTGATTCTACTCCTATTGTTGAGAAAATTAGTAAGCTTGAAAAGCTACTGATCGATGGGAAAGCTACTCTCGTGGATGATGCTGGTCATCCTATTCCATCTACCTCGGTCACTAAGAGGGCTAACCCATTTTCTAAGGTGGGTGAGGTTGTGGTTTCTGATAGTGATGAGGAGGAGGTTCTTAACACGTTCGACGAATCAGCAAATCTTTTTGGTGGTGGTCATGAGCGTGAAGATGATTATGACTATGATGATTATTCGAAGCAAATTTATGATCTTCCTGGGAAATTGGATGCTCTTAATGCCATTTATGGTTTTAATCTTCAAGGTCGTAGAACGTAGTTTATCTTTTGTCAGAGTCACTACTATCATGTGAGTAATGGTTTGTTTTCTTGTTTTGAAAATTGGAAGTATCTTGTTATGTAAGCTTTTCGCCTATGTAACGGGCTGAGATATGAGATTCACCCATATCCGTTGTACTTAAACGCTTTTTGGAGTAATATATTTACCGGGTCGTTTGACCTTTTACCCAAAAAAACTATAGTTACAATTTGTCGACCTACCAATTATCGAAAAGGGAATTTAATTGGGTAAGTTAATTAATCTTAAAATTGGAATCTTCGTACGATTATGTCGATCACTTTCTTGAAACAAAAAAATATGGAGTCACGAGCAAAGTAGTTCGTTGGGAAATGCAGCAAGTAATGATACGTTCGTAGTATTCATTTATGCATAGAGTTACTATTAGAATAAAGGAGATCACGAGCAAAGCTAGTAAAAGTTGGTATAGTAATACACCATGAGGTATTATATATTTATATGTACGTATTTTAATCAATGAAGTATCAACTACTACCACCAAATACATTGTACGTACTAGACGAATACCCGCGAAGTGACGATTTATATAATTATATTTATGAAATCATGATTTTGGTTCGATCTTTAATGCAGAGCATGCATTTTTTGAAATACAAAGTGTGTTTTTTAAAATTAATATAGTGCGTTGCCAAGTATTTTTGTTTTTAAAGTGCCAAGTTTAAAAGGTACTTAGGGTTAATTTAGGCAAGTAAAATTAATTTAAGTTTCAAGATTCAAGAAAAGAGATATTTATTTAAGTATTAGAGATAGAAGGACTTCGAGTTTGAATTTTACTAACATATTTGAGACTAGGTTAGTTTCCTCATACATTGATCCGTCTCCAATTTTGGACATTGCCCGAAGATGGTTGAAGAAGATCTAATATCATAGTGCGGCAACGGGCTTTCTCTTAGCCGTGTTCATAGTAACGTGAGTGCTCCCTGATTAACGCTCGTAGGTTCAAATATCGATGTCAATACAAGTGTGAGATGTATTTATAGTATAGTGTGTTAATTTATCTTTTAAAAGAAAATATATAATGCTAGGAGCGGAAGTTGTGATGAGTGTTTACTTTATTATATCAACGTCATATCATCATTTGTCATTTTCTATAAGTTTTCTTTAACTTTTTATTATTAAAAATACTTCAACATACACTGAACATTTGTATCTTTTTTCAAATCAGCGTCAACAGCATGTCGCGTAGAATGGACATCTTTATTTTTCCGTACCAGATGGGCGGTGTTTTGCTTATTGTCGCATGACATAAGGCCTTGCTGAATGGGAACAATCCAGGGACGGGCCTACTTGGGAGCCATGTGTGACATGTGTCACACCCGATTTTGAGTCAAGAAGTATATTTGTTTTCAAAAAGGTTCATTTTTAGTACCAACAACCCCCATAAAATGTTTTACTTCTTTATTTCTTTATATGCTTCGCCTAAAAATGCTTTGTTGTGCAAATTTTATTATTTATGATGAAAAGTTTTTTTGAAAAACTTTTCTAATTTTTTTTTTTTTTTTTTTTTTTTTTTTTTAAATTTGTGCAATATCCGCCTAAAAATCTTAAATATGTCCCGCAGTTTAGATGTGTTTTAAAGTAACATATTATGAGTATCATAATATCATTTTGATGTCTTCTAAACTATATATGTTTGCTACCCCGAAAACATTGTGTACGCACGTATTGGATTTAAGAATATTTTAGCAAGTAAAAGTGTCTTCTGTTCCAATTTTATGGACATTAATAATGTAAAAAAAGTTATCCATACATTTAATATACTAAATAAATAAAGAATGTGACATCGGATTCTTGTGGCACTTGTGTTTTGTCAATTACTTCATTTCATACTTTTGGCAGAACAACTTCCTTAAATTCTACCGTCTTACGTGGGGGTTTCTCTTCCAGGCTTTACCAAATTTGATAAATACAAGAAACCTACTCTAGAAAGGAAATAAAATAAAATAAAAGAAGTTTTTTATTTTTATTTATATTTATTTATTTTTTTGTTTAAAAGGTGTTTATTGAGCTCGGTAAATTTTCACAAAATAACATATAAGTATATAAGATATGGGTGAATCTCACATATCAGTCCGTTACATAAAAGGGAAAATAAACACATCATTTGTGTTTCAAAATAAACATATCATAAGAATCTCACATATCAGTCCGTTACATAAAAGAGAAAATAAACACATCATTTGTGTTTCAAAACAAACATATCATAAGAATGACAAACTAAACTTATGAAAAAACTACTTTATAAAACTACTAACGTCTAATATGACCACGAACCTTTATATCATAAGCGTCATAAAGAGCTAATTGCTCTTCGGTCAAATCTTCGCAGTCATCATCATCATACGTGTTATCATCATAATCATCTTTTCAACAATCGTATAGAATCTTCCTCCAGATTTCACCTCAACTCTTAGATACCATGAAACCTGATGTTTCATAAAAAAAAACATCTTCCACTTCATTATCACTATCCTCATCACCCACATTACTATCCTTGTTCTTCCTAATATTCGAACAACCACATTAGACGTTTATGTTGTCTAATATATTGTTGTTGTTAAAAAAAAAATAGCTACTATTATTAACCGTTTCAGAACTCAAGCATAAGAAAGAGGTGAGGAACACTTTCTTCTCCTATCTTTTTCAGTTTTTCTTCTTCCTTTGTTCTCTGCTTCAGACTTGTTTACGAATGGTTTAATTACAAATAACATAAATGAGTAAGCGAATGAGATTTTTTTTAACGTTCAACTTATTCAAAAAGGCGAATATCTACCCATGTTTTGTGAGTTTAATCGGATCTTCCAGTGACTATTTCTGACCCTTTTTTGGACACCGTTTGGTGATAGTTAATGAAAATTGACATAATACATCTATTTTAAAAGTTAATATTGTACATTTTTTTACAAACTATATATACAACTTAGCAAAATGTAAATCTTTGGAAAATTAAAAGGATATAACTAAGGACAAAGGTTTTTGGACTACATGTAGAAGGGCATAATTGTGGATTTGTCGCAATCGAATCTTTGCTTTAAGGACAAAGACATGAGGAATAAAGAAACATTTATATACAAAGAAAATGATAAAACGTATTCACTTTTTTTCTTTAATTTTCTTTTTTATGCTCTTTGGCATCTTTTTGGGTACTCAAGATAACAATTATTTATTTTGACTACATGCACACATATTAACGACAAAAAAAATTAGGCTAAGCTACCTTTTTTATTTTTTATTTTATTATTATTATTTTTTTAATGTGTATATTTGTACGATATATGTGTTTTTGCTTATTTCTTACCAATGATAGAACTTTTTGAAATGTATAACTTCTATACAGAAAGAACAAAAATAGAAAACTGAGAACAAATTAGAGATGGCATGAACAAAAAGTAACATATATGAAAAGGTCATAATAATAAACATATCATATAGGTAATTTAGAAACTTAGCAGAACAAAGAAGTAACCTAAAAAAATGTATCAAAGATATATAAAACTTCTTGTTAGTTCTTGTTTTTGTAGTTATTATTCAACATAAACCACCATAATTAACACAAGTAAAACAGAAATTTTACTTTGGAAAAAAAAAAAAAAAAAAAAAAAAAAAAGATAGGTGAAGAAAGGTGAACAAAGATGAAGAAAGGTTTAAAAGTTGAACAAAAGATTTGAAGTAATTAAACAATTAAACTACAACTTCATTAATGTTAGAACAATCGTTCTAACCAATTTTTTACACTTTTTGTATTTTAACAAATACATTAACTAGGTTACAACGAAACTACACATACAATAATTACAGAACTTGTTAACACAATAAACACTAACTAAAATTAGTTCAAGCTCTTTCAACACAACGTAGGAATACACTTTCCAATTCCGGAGTCTTGAAGTAATCTCTAACATCACTGCATTTTTGTAAGGAAGCGGCTTTTCGCTTCCTAGGAGCACCAGGACACTGCAACACCGGAATCCTGGATTCCGGTGTTGTAGGAGTTGTACAGAACTCCTTGTCATCATCACTATCTTTTTCTTCTTCTTCTTCATGGTGTTTTCCCATTCTCTTCTTTGTGTAAATTGGTTTCAAAGGTGTCATGAGTTGGATTCCGGATATGACGACCCATTTTTTTGTTGTTGATTCCAATTCCATTGTTTCTTCTAAAATTCCCATGAAACCCTAAATGAGTTTTAAGCAAGAAGAGTTTTAAGCTAGCAAGGAAATACAAGGAATGGAATATGGTTGTTTTCAAAAGTGGGAATGGAATATGAATAAGTGAGGGTTGATGGTTTTGCTTTATAACAAGTAAATGATTGAATTGATGAGAGTAAAAAATAATGCAATGTTGATATATGCGTACGTGATTGAATATAATAAGTCCAACTAGGGTGGTTGTTCCTTTCAGTGTTTTAGCATGACATATTATCCCTATTACTTTCTCTTTTGTGACAAATAACACCCTAAAGTTTACTTTTGTAGTTTCACTATGCAATGCTGCAATGGTATATCCAAGGAAGTGAATAAGTATATGTAATTCATTTTATGTATTACAATAACAGGAAACTTGAAAAACGTTGTTCTCAAGGTAGGTATGCACGCTTGAGTATATATCCGCCTTTGCGGTTACTTGCTACTTAGCTCGTTTTTGTAATGTATAATCCAATATGCTTTTAGGTGTGAAGGGGTGTTTGTGGTTATATATTGGTTATCTAACTAACAAAAGCACACCAAACGATGCAACTCGACATAATTAGCAAACAAGCTCATTAATTTATGAAAAACAATATCTTGTTGAGTTGTTGTGCTTTTGCGAGTTCTCTGACCATGGTTTCTACCCACTATATGTATATAGGTAGTCGTCAGACGAAAAAACACATATCTATTTAGGTTGCCTTTATCGTTTGACCGACTCACTTGGATCCAATGTCCACGGGATACTCTTGATTTTTGGCCACGAAATGTAAATTGTTTTAAAAATATTTGTATATTCTTGGTATGTGCAACCCACGATTTTACCAAATAAATTATTTATGATGTAAATTTAGTACTCATAATCATTACTAGTATTGTGCATCGCCCTTTAAATGAGAATAGATTTGCACAGACATGTTTTTTTATTAGGACACTCTACTTTGTGCATTACATAATTATACAATATTTACAGTATGCTTTGACATCTTATACATTTGAGTGTCTCAATAAAAAACATGAGTGTTCAAATCACCTCCTTTTAGAAAATCATGAGTACGTCTTTGTGACATTTACTACTTTGAAACTTCGTTATGATACATAAATAAAACCATTATAAGTGAGGAACCAAATGTGAGAAACTAAGAAGTAAAAGGTCAACTTTGTGCAATAAATTCCAAAGTATTGAATTGGGATAAAAGGGTACCCGAGGAATTCGTGACCTAAGCAAAGACGTAGATTAATAAATTAATTTTATAGCTAGGGTATTAAAAAATAGAAAGGATAATAAAGGGCAGCACGCACGAATATTCAGGGAAACACACTTCAATTGACTTATGTTTTTAGCAAAAATAAATAAATAAATAAATAAACTATTCTTTTTCGGCTATGTGAAAAATTACACTTTATCCTACTCTATATGTCCTATTTTCACATTTGTTTAAGTTGTACTATAGGTTTATATCATGTTTATGTGAGTTAATCTTGCCGTGGATTATTGGGTTAAATGGTTTTGTTGGTTTCTTTGTTTCAAATCAATCAAATCTTCCTTTTTCATAATGTAAATGCATTAAATAAAATATAGTGATATATATGGTTTATGAGTTATGACTGTAGAGAGACATCATGCATCCGAGGTTGTCAACTAACTATTTCTCAATGATCAGCTTCGTGCAATGTTCGGCTGTCGTAGTAAGTTGAGATCGAACTCGGAAACTCTTTAGTAGACGGATCCTCTATTAATCGCGTAAATTGCATGCTTTTAAGGGTTTACTATATGAAGTAAATATGCCCATTTTAAGTCCATTTATAGATAAAAAGCAACATTTTAAGGGTTTACTATATGAAGGAAATATATCCAACTTCAAGTTCTAACTTTTGATATCATAGGTTTATTTCATGTTTTCAAGTTTCTATCATTAGTTGAAACTTGAAAGAATAAGTAGCAACTAGTAAAAGAACCAACAAAGTCTACACTTTAAAGATAATCTTAAAGATATAAAACATGCACACGCAAATGAATAGTCCTTTTTTTTTCTATGTTTCCAAAAGAGGCCGAAAAAGAACCATTCCATAAAGAAAATACGTCAAATCATCAAAAGGATACAATAAAAGACGAGAAAGAAAGAAAAGGATAAGAGAAATGAAAGAAAAAAAAAATTTGAAAATTATGAACTTTAATTGTTTTTCTTTACATATTTACATACTTTAACAAAAGTTTTTATTGACTTTTAATTTACAGGTATATGTATTTTAGTAAGTCATGTCAACTATACCGTTTTTGCCCCGATATAGTTGAAATAAATAAGTTAAAGTGAAAACCACATGAGATGACTCAACGGTAAGAATATCAGCCTTCCAAAGAGGAGGTCAATGGCTCGAATCTAACGGGGAGAAAATTAATCATCTTGTGGCTACGGAGGTTACCTGCACCGACTCCGGGCTATCTAAAAGGGTAGTCACCCTGGGATTAGTCGGCTTGCAATGTCAAGTCGGAAACTCAGGTTTAAAAAAAAAATGATGGTTAAAGTGAAAAATAGGAAAAACATGTAGATAGCAAACGACGTGATTGTAAAAATTTGTATATAAAGTTGATGCTTGTTAAACACATAAAGTTCATAACAACTTAATTGGTTTTACTAAAAAAAATAAAATAATAATTAGTTCCTTTACTAAAAGGATAGATATATATTAATGTATATTCTACACAGAAAAAAGTACTAAAAAAAAAAAAAAAAAAAAAAAGTTTCAAAGATAATGTTATAAACTTATAATGACATGGGTAGGTAGTTCTAATTAGAAACTCTAAATTTTCTTCCATTACAGTTTTATCGATTACCATTCATAAAATCATTACTTGAAAAGTAAATGGTTATGTCGGATTATGGCCTCATTAAGGTGTTCAAGGTCTATGCTAAGATGGCGATTTCAATACTCGTACAACACAAACCGAAAATGGTTACGTTGGTGGTTTATGAGAGCTTAAAGGAATAGAACACATTAAGGAACTATGAATGCAGATTTCGCGGCTTCGATGAAATCAAGTGTTGTGTAAAGCACTGTTTAGGATTGCATATTACGATATTACTCTTTCTTGTTATTCATCCGTTTATTTCATTTTGTTATAATCTTACAATCTTTTCCAATCAAGTTTACAAAAAATACGAGTTAGCTTCATTTCTCATTTAGCAAGTGGATGGAAATTGAAAAGCTTGAATATACTGCTCATCGCTTGGTTCGTTAAAAGCCCAAATTTTTACTTAAGCCCAAATGGACCAATCAAGTTAAAAGTTTAAACATGTCAGTTATATAGGGTTCATGGTCAAGCCCAGATCACATAAAATGTAAACATGTATACTTTTCAAAAAATTAGAGTAACAAAGTGTTAAAATTTACTGTATAAAAAAAAAAAAAAAAAAAAAAAAAAAAAAGACAAATGCTAACAACAACTTTAATGGTTTTCTTCCACCGCCATAGTGTGACGCCATCCCTCTGGGGTTGTGACGGCGTCACGAGGGCCATCTCCAGAACCTGAGCCGTCACAATGCACGATTTTGCACTTTCTGGACAGTTTTGGTGACCAAGTCACAAATGTCGGTGATTTATGTCGTTTTCCACCGTTCTTCGTCCAATTAAGCCCAAAACGCGTACACTTTCACCATTTGTGTTTCCTATCACACCTGAAACTAAAAAAAGAAGTAATTTAGGGCCATAAACGATTTAAAGTGTATGAATTTAAGGGTTAAATGATCCCTAAAACTATATAAAATTACACTTTATCAAAAATAGACTTAACAAGTGTAGACCATTTCGGATATATCCCGCCAGTAAAATAATATCCCTATTTATAAGTTAGTTCGTTAGCTACAAATGACACCTCCGGTGCTTTCCCGTCTTTGTGATCGTTCAAAATAGGCAATTGACATATAACGTTTATGTCGTTGTTCGCCTCATAATAACCAAAGAAGGCATGCCAAATCCATAAGTCTTTTGAGGCAACTGCTTCCAAAAAAATAAATAGATGTGGCCCGTGATTACCCTTGCAATATTGAGCACGATATGCATTTGGCAATTAGTACACAACCAACCCGTACTTGCAAAGAGAATCTCCACAGAGACTGTTACCCTGGAACAATCAAAAGAGAAACTTGTCTCCTAAAAGCAAGGAGATGTTGAGGCGAAATGTGAAAGAGATTAAAGCATTCAATGCTTCAAAACTGCCTGCAACTGTCAAAGATCATGGAGAAGGAAGCATAAGTACATTAAAGGAGAAGAGGGCACGTTGCTATGTTTGCAAAAAAACGTGGCCATGTGTTCTGGAAATGTCCCAATAGAATAAACAAGATCATGACTGAAGATCAAAGCAAAATGATGAAGCCCTCTGTCAAGCAAGATGATGAAAAGTTGAAGTATCCTGAACATGTACATGTAATAACTGATTACATGGTAGAAGGAACAGATGGTACAAGTTGGAACAACATATGGTATGTTAGCAGTGCATACAAACAACATATGTGTCTAACTAAGTCATTATTCAAGAGATTGAAGAACAGGTTCCAAATGGAAGGAACAACACATGAGAAGAAGTTCATTTTTTCTCATGTAATTGGAGAAGTGACTATGGAAACAAAAGATAGGAGTTTGGTGATTCCTTGTGTGCTATACACACCAGAAACAACCTTAAATGTTCTAAGCATTGATGAGATGAAAAATCAAGGGTATATTGTGAAGTATGGACACAATAAATGCAGTATAAATTATATGTTTGAAGAACAAAGGTGTGACAAAGCAATTTCAGAGGAAACAACTGCCAAAATGGATGAGAAGGACCACACAGAGAGTATGGTTGCAAGACACAACAAATATCTTGAGGAATATTTTGAGTCAATAGATCCAAAGAAGGAATACTCACTGGTAAAAGGTTTAGAAGAACTATAGTGGGACAGGAATCATGTACAAGATTATTTGGATGAAGAATACATAAGTATGAATGGATCCTTGTATGCCATAAAGGTAAATTCATTTCCTAGGTTTATATATTTCTTAAATTTGGTCAAGAAAGACAGTGTGGTGTACAAGAATTGGGAAGTACTCAGCAAGAGGTTCTTGGATATGATAAGATGGTTTTATCTGGTATACTTGAATCGAGATGTGTTAGAGCAAATACCACCAGTCATAGGAGTGGTAAAAATAGATTTGCTAGGTCTTCATAAGATGGTAGATAGCCTGGGAGGTTATTTAAGTGTCACCTTTAGTGATAAGTGGAAGAAAGTTGCTATACTACTTGGTTTAGCAGAGGAAGATGAGGATGCAGTGAAGAAATGTTACAAACAATTCATTGAGATGGTGAAGGTTTACTATGAGACAACAGAGAAGCCCTGGTATGGAAAAGAGCCTGATGATAAAGTGGTTGAAAGTGGCATTGGTTATGCCAAGGAAAAAGGTCCACAAGGCTGTGAGGGGACATAAGTTGAAGTAGGAAAAGCACATGAAAAAGTTGAGAATAGAAAAGGCAAGACTACTCATTTTGGTGTTAACTTGGAAGGCAACATAAGTGAGACCGCTGATGAAGGAGAAAGTGAAAGCACATTAGGCAGTAATGACTTTATTGTCATTACTTAAAGAACAGAAGAACCTATTCAAAAGGTTGTTGGCATTAAGACATTAGGGAGGAGATATAGGCCACTTAATGTCTGTATATGCCAAAACAATTATGTATATTTAGTATTTGTATTATGGGTCAATTTAATAGGGTGCAATGGGTCAAGGTTTGGGCCAAAGGCCACCAAACCAAACAGTCGTTTATGTGTCAGTTTAGAATAGCAGTTATGGTTAGTTAATGGTAGTTATGGAAGTTCAGTTAGTTTATGACAATTAGAGTCCAAATGACACAATGGTCCAATGTTAACTGTCATGTGTTGTTTCATGTAGTATATATATGTTCATAAGTGTCTGTAAACATTATCCATTCATTATAATAAAGTTCATTGTTTACTATCTTTGAATTCTACTTACACTGTTTCATTCACAAATACACTATGGTGAATTAGAAACATGTTATGAACCACAATTGGCTTCAATATGAACCCGTGCAACAAACTTAGTAGCCGAAGTAAATCTTTCAGCGTCAATAGGAAATTAAAAGATGTGGTTACCAGTGTTGTAAATATCGGTCTTGGCGGCCGATATATCACTGATATATCGATTATCGGTGGTCAACCGATACGATATTTCACTAATCGGTCAAAAAAATCGGTTTGGTCAAAATCGGTCTAAAATCGGTCAAAATCGGATCCATTTTCCGGCGAAGATGGTTGAGCACCGGTCTAAAATCGGTCAAAATCGGATCCGTTTTCGTTCGATCAAAACAAAACAACGAAAAACAACCATCTACCTACCTGAGACCCGTAAAAGATGGTTGTGCACCGATCTTGAAGCCACGAACAAATCAGCACCAAGTACTTACAACTATGGATCAACCATGTGGTTTTGGTGAGTGGTGACTGTGTTTGGTTTTGTTGAGATGATGGATCTATCTATGTTTTGATTTTTTTGGTATTCACTCAGTCTCTCTGTGTTTGTTGTATGGCTTGAGTAAATTAATTGAGCATGTTGAAGGAAGAAGAAGAAGAAATAATAGTAATATATCAGTGGTGAGTGGTGACTGCTTTTTTATTAGGGTAGACTGTAGAGTGTGGTCTTATATATCCGAACAATTAGGGTTTAGCTTTATTGCAATTGGGCTTTTAGATTACTACTTGTGTTGGGCTGGGCTGGTAAAGTCAAAAAAAAAGGGACATTTGGTTATTTAAGTGGACATTTGGTTATATCATTGAAAAATTAGTAGTAAAAGTTGTATATATTTAAAAAAAGAAAAAATTCCTTTATAATTTATGCTCTCCGATATATCACTGATATATCACCGCCATATCGGTCTTGGCGCTTGGCGGGGGTCGACCGCCACGGTACCGCCGAGCGATATTTACAACACTGGTGGTTACTATATCTACCAAGGAAGCAGTTAAAAATTATCTTTCATAAATTTATATCTATCTTACAATAGAATCAAGAGATGGTGCTCAGACAAATCCACAAGACAATATTTGAGTATATGAAATGAAACAAGTTTCAATAGTGTCATGAATTACGGCCTAAATAGGCAAGTGCGCCTCTACGTTTTTCCAGTTGCCACTTTGCTACATCACATCTTAGGTAGGACTTTATAAACCATGCAATGATATTTGATCCCTTTTCATAGTAAGGATCAAGTCTATTTAGCTGGGTTCATGATTGTTGCCATAGGAATCAAAATTGCCTCATAAAAAAAAAAAAAAAAAAAAAGACGTTCAATTGTACAATAGCCATGGTTTTTGTCCACTGATCATACAGACTGTGTTTAAAATTGCAGTATGATTTGGAGCTTGTTTTTGTGAAGAACTCACATGCATTTGTTCATGAGTACATGAAGAAGCCAGAGTTTGTCGACCTCATGAAGAGACTAGGGGTTTGTTTGGTAGGACGAAATAAAAAATTAAATGAATGGAATGACCGATGTAATTGAATAAGTGGTGTAATGTTATGAGTCATTACTATTATTTATCATATTTGGTTTGTTTGATAAGACGTAATAGAATCATAATAAAAAGACTAAAATGCCCATTATTGATGAGAAGTTTCATTAATATGGTTAGTTAATGGTGGAGTTTTATGTAATTTTGATTCCATTACGGGATGTAATGAAAAAAAAAAGTAGGGGGCCCCTAAGGAATGGTTTTGATGTAATGATTCATTATTTGTAATGAATTATTACATTACATAAATATAAACAAACAACATTTTCTCATTCCATCGTAATAATCCTTTCTATTCCCCCTTTGATTACGACATACCAAACGCTATGTAGGCGCGTTGGGTGATGGAAACCAAGACCAGAGTAACCTTCTTTTTTGCAAGTCATTTGATACTAACATTATTTTTTCCATAAACAGTTACTTTTTTTGTATTTAATCTACAGCTACACTTTCACCAGATGAATGGGAGGTAGCTTTTCTATACCTTGCTAATGATAATACCATGATAGTTGTACTTGATGCAATACAACCATAGTCAAATCAGTCAATCAGGATCCTTGGCAATAACTCCATGTGACTTTCACTTCAAGAGAGCAGTTAGTCCCTTTTAAACATTTTTCGATGATATCCTTGGTCTGTGAACAGAAAGTGTAAGAGTCACTCAAAATCAGATTCCGCGATTTACCTTCTGTCAAGTGTGCTTTAACTTTAAGAGAACCTTTTCTTGGTACAGCCATCCGAGATTTATGCAGCTTAATCGGGCCACTCTTAAGAATAGAAGGAGAATCGAGTTCGAAGAGTGCCGTTGTGTAAAAAGTCTTCTCAAAAGCACCACATTTCAACGGAAATCCACCCTCATAATACGCATCAATAGCCCCACATACTTCAAGATTTTGAAGGCTCGTTTTAAACGTCACCTCAAGGGTAGCATCTACTGCATCTTTAAGTAAAATGTAATTTATCTGGACTTTCCCGACCTCACTTTCAACACTAGACTGAGCACACATAGCATCTAATTTGCTCGCCAAAAATGTGGAGAAGTCTTTATCAAATTGGGTATTGCAAATTGGAAAAAAATCATTCTCCTTCTTATTAATAGCTACCAGATTCATTGCAATCCTCATTTGTGACAATTCTACATCATTTGTCTTATGAATACAATAATTAATCATCCTACTGTAGTAAAGTAGAACAATATACATTTACTTAACTAACTATCTATAGTACTACATCCGTTCTATAATTAGTGTCCAGTTTGACTTTTTATGATCTAATTTGTTCAACTTTGACTTTAAATACTTTTATGTGTGTTATATAATACTTGATGCAAAATATATAAATGGATTGGATTGTAAATGCATTTTATTGAAATAATTTTTATCAAGTATTATATAATACAAATAAAAATATTTAAGGCCAAAGTTGAACAAGAAAGAGAAAAAAAAAAATCTAACTGGACACTTATTATGGGACGAAAGGAGTAACATAACCATAGAAAAAATCTAAGAAAAAATAGTTTAAGTATCATCGGATCTTATCGGGTTTACCCGAGAACTCACGCGATAGCATTAATTATCTAACCCTAACCCAACACGATACTATCGGTTTATCGGGTTCGAGTCAAAACAACCCGACAACATTATTAAACCCGATTAAACCCGGCCCGATAAGCCTTATCAGGTTCGGGTCAGGTGTGACCCTACTGACACCCTAATCCTATATGTTGATTCAATCATAGGCTTATTGCTCACCAAAAGATGGCTTTTTAGCCGGTTTGGATCGTTTCATGACCAAAAGCATGCATAAAACGAGTCATTCAAAACTGATAAAGAAAACTAAAACAGTTCTTAAATTTATACATAATTTTAATGTTATTTCTCTATAATATTATAAAATGACCCAAGCTTTATGCAAACAACATTATAATTTACTTAAATTGCGTGAAATGAAATAAACTTAGCATAGAAAATTTCGAAACCGTAGTTACCTGCCAACATGAGCACTTGCATCCTCGAGCTCTTTTACATTAATTGGTCGTTCCACGGATAATTGTGCTGCGTATATCAGCGGGGTCACTCCTAACTCATTTTTCAAGGGTTGCTACACACACACACAAAGTTAAAAAATGGTTACAAAATGTAGAATTGTGACCATCTGTCTTTTTAAGCTACTGTAGTACTTTTAGTAGATAATGCATACCGGAGTGATATCCAAAAGATCAAAACATTTTTGCATCACCACTGCGGTTGCCTCGCACAGCAACAGGAAAAATCAGCTTCTCCGGCCTGCCAAAACTTCCAAAGTTACGCTAAATCCAAACAAAAATAATCACACGTGTTTTTAAGAGGAGCGGAAATTAAATTTACTGTTGTATGAGAAAAAACATACGTGCAAGTATATATACCTCGTGCAAGAGTGGAAACGAAGTAACGGTTGAATATCTGACATAAATCATAAAGGTATTTACACAGATTATGTGGCAACACTGGAAAGCAAGACTCTCGAAGAACCTGAAAAAGAAATTTAGATTAATAATACAATAATGTAATATGCTGAATCATTATTATGAAATTAGGAAAACTTGTAAAATCAAACTTTTCACTTCAATTTAGTGTAACCATACATTTAAGAGCATATTAGAAGAAACTATAATTTTTAGAGTAACCAAAAGAAATATAACGAAGTATTCAATCCAAAAACTACGCTTTATATCTTCAAAAGTAAACGTTCATTTAGATGTTTGTCTTGCCTCGGTTAAATCGAGTATCTGAAATCCCAAATCACGCTCTTCACCTTGCTCCAATACGTCATCTTTCTCCAATATCAGAGTTGCCTGTTGCAAACATTGAATTACAATATCCGTTAACTTAATATTCAAACATGAAAGCCAAAAAATTGGGGCCAAGATGAGAAAGCTGAAACAGAAACAAAAAGAAGTTCTTACTTTCTTTAACTCACGGATGTCTCTACGAGATTTATTGGTAATTGAAAGAATTCGAGCTTGGGTTTTCAGTAGATACAAGAAAGTATTTCCCTATTTACAAATGAATTTGAGCATATAAAAAACAAGACTGGTGTAAAGATTTCAAATTGATAAGAAATACAGACTATCACTTCGTAAGGGAAGAAAGTCATTAGAATACCTCCTCATGAAGTATCTCATCAACATCAAAGGTACAGTTGGCCATTCTATGGGTTTTCATGATTGTATACCTGTTACGAACACAAACGCAAAGCACTAAATACGAAAGTAAGTATGAAACTTGACCTAAAAGTAGGGTATCTAGTTTTAAACAAAGAAATTATTAGCCGGTGTAGATATTGTTAAATTCAATATAAAAAAATTTGATTACACCAAGTTCATAAAAAATTAACATTTACCATTCTACTAAGTATCATTAATAGTACAATAAGGGTTAAATTATGATAAAAGACGGAGAATCTTACTGAATGGCACACTCTAAAACGTCTCGAGCAGTATACTTAGCAGCATTACCTGATAAAAAAAATTGAAACATAGTCTTAATTCGATCCCATTAACGAATTGATGATTTGGTATATGTTTTATCTCTAACTGGTTAAGAAAAAGTATAATTTTGACTAAAAATAAAACATGTCGAACGGGTTGAAATCTAGATTCATTATCAAATAAAGTTGAATGATTTTTCATTTTTGTAACAAAATAATTCCGGGAATCACATTATTTATACACGAAATTAATAATAGAGAACAGTCGAAGAATATCCTGCATACCTTGTAACACAAAAGAGGCCACTTTATGAAGAGCTTTAGCTTCGTTTAACATGTAAACCAACTTTTCCACTTTGGTCGTACAACTTCGATATCCCACATAAGTTGCGCAGGGTTCGAGCGGAAGAGCAGTTGAGAGCCACCCTGCACCTTTAGCAGCCTAAAAAAAATAATAGTAATCAGTCTTCAGTTTCTCTATCTTCTTTTGAACAAATTATCAGTTGATGCGCAGAAATTACTTACATTAAAGCACTTTTTAATATACTCCTCTTTGGCAACAGGAGTCACAAATAGCAGCCACTGTGCCCCAAGCTCAGCTCCATGCCTACATATACAGACAATTCATATATTGAAATGTCACACTGTTTACGACAGATAAATATATACATAAAACTGGAAAAACAAATATATTGCTAGAAATTTAAAGTACCGTAATGCTGCGAGATCTTTCAAAGCATTGCCTTTACTTGGATCACTCTCCATGCTGCTATTGCAAATAACGGTTTTGACTTCTCCTTCATCATTATAGTATATCGTCATTCCTTCACCTCTTACTTCAATCTTGATTATGTTTCGATCAAAATTCAGGTGACTCGCCTGAAATAAATAGAATTATTTTGAACTCATAAACTGCAAAGTAAGCATATTATATCAATAATAGATGTTTAGTTCTGAAGTATTATGGAGTGAAAATGGCTAATGGTGTTAATCGGGCATAAAATTTAATGTTTTATACCTCAAAATGACATATTGGTGTAGCTAAGCTATCCCCATATCTTAGCTACACCGAGGGTGTAGCCAACTTAGCTACACCAAAATGATAATTTCAAGCATAAAACCCCAATTATGATGTCAACTCAACATCCTAAACTTATTAACCTTCCTAATCCATCACCTCCAACATCTATTATTTGATATTGATGCAAATTTTTATGTGTGTTTCATTCATGAAAATAGCTACTAGCCTAGTATAAATATGGTGTTAATCAGAGTGAAAATGATACAATGATACATGTTTAGTTCTAAAGTATTATGGAGTGAAAATGATTTATGGTGTTAATCGGGCATGAAATTTGATGTTTTATACCTCCAAATGGCATATTGGTGTAGATAAGCTATCCGGCTATTCCCATATATTTATAGGGAATATCTTAGCTATACCAAGGGTGTAACCAACTTAGCTACACCAAATGCTAATTTCATGCATAAAACCCCAATTATGATGTCAACTTAACATCCTAAACTTGTTAACCTTCCTAATCCATCACATCGAATATCTATTATTTGATATTGTTGCAGATTTTTATGTGTGTGTTTTTGAATATAGTTTCATTCATGAAAATAGCTACTAACATCTTACAGTTGCAATAATAACTAACTTAGTATAAATATCAATGATAATGTTTAGTTCTAAAGCATTATGGAGTGAACATGATTTATGGTGTTAATCGGGCAAATTTGATGTTTTATACCTCAAAATGGCATACTCTTGTAGCTAAAATTTATATATACGTAAATATAAAATGATTAACAAACATTCAAAATAGCTAGATCAACCACAAATATACCTCATGAGCGTTGTTGAGCACATGAACTTGACAATACTGAAGCATGCGAGTTAACGAGCGGCTGATATAATGGCGTCGCAACATGTCCATATGCATTCCCTCGGCTTTTTCAAATGACGGAAAATCTACTATTGCCCTTTCTAAAGAAACTAATGGTGCCCATGTATCGATACCTTCTATCAGCATCCTATGAATTCTCTGCAAGGAAAAAGTTGTAAACAAGAAAACTCTAGGTGAAAATTTCAATGTATGTCTTGAAAGAGTTGGGAAAAAAAAAAAAAAAAAAAAAAAAAAAAAAAAAAAAAAAAAAAAACCTTTGCAATCCATTTCCCTGAAATCTTGAATGTTATGAAACCAACACTATGCAAGGAGGGTGTTTCCTCTAGCATGTCAGATTGCTGAAGATTTCTTATGATTTCCTATAATAATAAAATACCACAGTTACAGTCTAAAAAAATCAGTACTCAAAAAACATGAATTACAAAAAAACGTTACCTCCCCAACATCTTTTGGTCGTTGAAGCTTTGTACCCTTTTTTTTTAGTTCAGGCCATATCCTCAAGACATTTCCGCTATTAACAAATGTAAATTTCTCATCATTCCAAAAAAAAATGTAAAAGAAAGTAAATACGCGCAGATATTATAAACAACGCATATACCATGTATAATCATCAAACTCCTCCTTGGCGCAAGATACAATCAAAGCCTGTTGTTTAACAACATTAAAGTTACATCGTTCCATTGAGGCATTGAATAGCTCGCAGGCTGCTTGTCTTACGGTACCTATCTTAGGCTGTAATAAAAAACCACATGTAAATTAAGTTTATATTTATAAAAAAATTAAACATGATAGAGTGTACATTAACAATAGACTTACATGTTTCGTTCTTGATGTAGAACCTGCGGTCATTGTTGATGTATTCTTCTCCTCTGATTCCTTGATCTTTTCAATATTCAAAACATCTGTTTCTTTTCTCATTATCTCCACTACCATCCTTTCCAAACACTCTCCTTCAATCATGTTCTTGATTTTTTTTATAATCTCGGCTTCCTTGATCTTATCCCTATTGTTTGCTTCCTTGACCCTTTTCATGGTATCCTCTGCTTCGTTGAGATTTTCCGTAAGCTCCACTACCATTATTTCCCGATACTCTGATTCAATCATTTTCTTGATCTTTTTCATGATCTCTTTCTCTACTTCCTTTCTCTCTACCCTTCCCTTCTTTGCTTCCATACTTTTCATGTTCCTTTTCATTTCCTTTGTGTACATTTCTACATTGAGATTTTCTTTGATCTTTTTCATATCGTCTGCTTCCTTGATCTGTTTCTCTTGCCTTTTCATTTTCATATCATCTGCTTCCTTGAGCTTTTCAATCGCCATATGCATTTTCATAATCTGTGCTTCAATCTCTTCATTGAACTTTACCTCAATCTCAGCTTCGTGGAGCTCTGCAATATTCTCCGCTTTCTTGATCCTTTCCATATTCCTTTTCACAATCTCTTCTTCGAGGAGCATTTCCATTTCCTTCAACTTTTTCATATTCTTTGCTTCCTTGATCTCTTCCCTTTCCTTCGTAATATTTTTCTCTGCTTCCTTGGTCTACTAACAAAGATGTAAAAGCTAATGTTATTTGCATGTAATAGAAATAATGCCAAATCCATCAATACATTCTTAACAGTAAAGATTAAAGAATTTTAGTAATCCCAAAAACACATTTCGAGTGATTATAATGAAAAGTCCTAATTTTCACAAAATCCAGATATGCATAATGCATGATTGAGACTTATGATGGCACTGCTACTGCATACGGTGCAAAAGGGTAATGTAACGATGCATAAAAAAAAATTTAAAAAAAAAAAAAAAAAAAAAAGAGAGAGAGAGAGAAAGACAAACAAGAGGTTAAAGCAGGGCTGCAGGGTGGTAGCTAATGATGGTGTGTCATGCGTGTTCATGCACTTGCTGCACCATCCAGAATATGAGAATACCCGATCATTCTTGGTGCGAGAAGTGTGACTTTTAACAAAGTGAATAGATTAACTATGCCTTAAAATCGTAACAATGTGAATAGATTAACTGTACCATTAAAAGTGTACGTGATGCTCAAAGAACCCACAAGGAACATGGAGACTACATGCAATCATCAGATTATAATACAAACATGCATCAAATTATATGTTTAAACTGATTTTTGTAATGTACCAAAGTACTTATTCCAATCACATATAATTAGATAAGCAAACACTGTTCTGCTTGTTTGTAGTACTAAAAGGGAATCAATAAAATCGTACACCAACACAAAATTTCAAACATAATATAATTTATGAAAATAATTTCTTAATTCACATTACAGGAGTGCTTTTAAGAGATCATTTACTTTGGGATGTTTAGAAAATTAGAAGCATATTCTTATTTATAATATACGATTTATTATAAAGTCTTAATATTAGCTAATTATCAGCTGATATAATGCTTTTTCAAATAAACTAGTCTATTGCAGCGTATTTAAACACTAACCCTAACGAAAAACGAACCCACTGTATTCGTTAAAATACAAAACGATGATAAACAAAACACGAAGTTTGATATCAAACCTGTTTCGAACTACAAACCCTTAAATACATTGTTTACATGCAAGTGCGTAATATTAACTTAATAGAGTAGAACGTGATTTAACTAACAAAAGATGGAATAAGCAGTTGAAAATTAAGAAAGTGAATAGATTAACTATACCTTAATATCGCAACTTCTTTTTCGTCGATTGTTTGATAGGTTTGTATGACGTTTAATATTATTTGTTTGATAGGTTTGATAAGTTTAATATTATTGAGGCTCGACTTTTTCCTAATTTCTACCGCCAAACCAAAAATTAAAGCTTATTGGACCTTGTTTGCAACTGGGCATACTATCACTAAACAAAGATTGGAGGTTTTTGGGTCCGTTTTGTATCTTGGGCCCTGTGTTGCAAAAGCCCAAATTCGGCCATATTTCGATGTATTACAGGTAGGGGTGTTCACGGTTCGGCTAATTAACTGAATAAACCGAAAACTGAACCGAACCGAACCGAACCGAAATAAAACTGAACCGAACATATAACCGAACCGAACCGAATTAAAAATTCGGTTTTCGGTTTGGATATGGGTTAAGCTATCTGAACCGAAAACCGAGTTTATATAAATATATATATTTTTTATATATTTATATTATTTTAAATATAAAAAAATATCCATTAAAATTTTATACTAATATAAAAAAACACTTTTTTATGCTTGAAATATTTTTTTTGCCAAAAATGTATATAACTAAATTCAAAAAAAATATAAATAGTGTAATTTAAGTAAAAAAAATTCGGTTTTCGGTTTTGACCCATAACCGAACCGAACTTCGGTTCGGTTCGGTTATAGATATTTTCGGTTCGGTTCGATTTTCGGTTATGACCCAAAAAATTTTTTTAACCGAACAACCCGAACCGATAAACCGATAACCGAACCGATCAACACCCCTGATTACAGGGCTGTTTTGTATTTTGTATGTATCTCTATAACTCTATGTTTATTCGATAGTGCTTATATGATTAACTTTGGAATATAGATTCTTGTCATGCATTTTAAATCTCTATATACAACAAAAATTGGAACAAGTCATAACTGGGAAAAGTTAAATAAGAATAGCTCCAAGTCCAATTTTATTGTACGTATTCTTTGCCTTTTGGCATTTTTGGCTTTTTATATATGGTCACTCGAGTAAGTATATTAGAAATCAGTAATAAAGTCATTCTGTAGCAGGCTAAATAACCTAGATCTCTAATGATTTTACTTCACATGGTTTGTATGTCGCCACTCAAAGGAAGTAATTTAGAAACTAATGCATCCTACAAAAAGATTAATAAAGTCATTCTGGAGCATGCATGCTAAATAATGCGATTTAATTTAACTGGTCTTTAAAATCATATATGGTAGTGTGACCTTATAAGGTTGGCTCAGATGAGCCTTGGTTGTTGAACGTGTGAGGAAACTTACGTTTAAGTGGTTATTCTGGTTGTGAATCAGATGGTCGTGTTCAATTCCTCGCGAGTATGTAGGAGATGAATTTTTTTCCTTGTGTTGCTATAAGATTTAACAATTTTTTAATGGTTCAAATGACTAGCGCTCATTGTATCCTTGTATCCTTAGGGGGTGGCATCCTTCACGGTAAATTGGATCGGCAAGCCTTGCCGATCGGCAAGGTGGAATGCCAGCTTCTCGGTTAGCAACAATCGGCAAAGGAATCGATACATCTTGCCGATTCGGTGTGGAGCATTCCAAAATTTTTTTGATCGTTGGCCATTAATGTATATGGACGTTGGGGAGCTTTTCCATTTTTTTTTTTTTTTTGAGTGTACCAAGATTGCAACTAAAAATTCATGTTGAGGTATGGTTAGACATAAAATGTGTTGACATAATATTATTGGTTATTTTTGCAAAATTTTGAGACAACTTGAATCAAGGTTGCCACCCCTTACAGATCAACAGGTGTTGCTCATGCCGATTTGGGTTCTTTGGGTGACAATAAGGCCCAACAAACTATGTTCACGTGATCAATGGGGTCATACAATTGGTAACCTTTTAATTTTCTTTTTAATTAATAGTTATAATACCTGTGCACGCACAAGATTTTTAAAATTTCGTTTTAATTATCTATTATTATCGATTCAGAAATTAACCACTTAACATGTTTCAAATGATTTTACTTGGTGGACTAAAAATATATGTATATGTTATAACCTACCTATTATTTTAGGAGAATGCTTTTGGATTAAAAATTATATTTTATTATTCAAGTAAAATCACATGATAATACTTGACTTGCATGAGATGTTAGTGATATATGCTTTTAGTTTTGCAAACCCGTGCTATCAATTTACGATGTATTTTGTAATTGTGCTATTTCTTTTACTTATATTTTTGTTAAAATATGTAGCATATTTAGATAGCTTTGAAGATTGATTCATTTTCTTAATTATGAATAACCATCACATCATTTTTACTAATGCACCTTTTTGTTTGGAAAGTTGTATTTTCATAAGTTTGTGTTATTTACTTCTTATGTTTGATCATAAAATTACCAAATTAACGTAGATGCTTACACTATAGCTTCTTTATTACATAAAGAGAAACGAAAAATATGTAATGCGTAGAACTCAAATTTAATCTTACGTTTATGTATAATGTATAAGAATAATTTTTTTCTAAACCCGAACTATATAAGAAAATTATTATTTGGAAAGTTGTATTTTCATAAGTTTGTTTTATTTACTTCTTATGTTTGATCATAAAGTTACCAAATTAACATAGATGCTTACACTATAGCTTCTTTATTACATAAAGAGAAACGAAAAAATATGTAATGGGTAGAACTCAAATTTAATCTTACGTTTATGTATAATATATAAGAATAATTTTTCTCTAATCCCGAACTATATAAGGAAATTATTATTACTTGTATAAGTAAATTATAAATGCATGAAAAAAATGACAAAAAGTATATTTGCAAGTCTTTTAGGATTGTTTGAATCCTTACCGACCTTTCACTTTAATGCAACTTTCTTTACATTTGGTCTAAATCATCAAGGTAAAAGACACCCATATTTTAGACCGTTGGTTGACACTTATAGTGTTATCAATGATAGCAAACACTTGCTAAGTTTCATTAACTTATTAAAAGATAAATTACACTCCGAAAAGAATTCCTACCATAAAATTCCTTATATTGGCACTAAAACACATCTTTGGTACATTAAAATATATTCATGTATTATCTAAATCAGCAACTCAACTAAATTATATATTCATAACTTGAGCAGGCGTAGAAAATTATTCCATGACAATCAAGTGTTGATACTTAATCCTCCTCTAAAAAACGCACACAAAAAATTGCATTACACTTTAGTTTGTGCGATAAGATAATAAAACTGCAAAAACCACTAATGTGTTGCATTATAGCGAGGATAACAACAAAGTTAGTCATAACATCAAATAAGAAAACTTTATATTAGAACTAAAAGGGTGTTTGGTTATGCTTATTAAAGGTGCTTATTGGCTTATTCAATTACCATAACACAATAAGTGTATGATAAAGCTATAAGTTTTTTTTAGAAGCCTAGTGAAAAACCCCTGAACTCACAACTAATTCTATTATAGCTTAGCGTGTTTATAGTAAAAACACAAATATTAAGTGTAGAAGTTTTCAACAAAACTTAAAAAAGAGTTACTAAAAGTTGGTGTGTATAACAAAAAAGTTAAACCATAAAAAAAAAAAGTTACTAAATACTATCAGCTAGATAAGGCATAAGCCAAAGTTCTGTTGAGGTCTCTTTCGGATTTTATTCAGAAGCAAAAAGAGGTTTACACATAAATCATAAGTATAGAATAATGGTTGTATCTCACATCTGTGATTACCAACTCAATGACATTATCGCAGTATAGTAACGTAATAACTTGATTAAAACTATATATTCTTGCTGAATAATTCTCATGCACATACTTTTAATTCGTTTACAACGGCCAACTATTACGTTTTTTTATTTTTTATTTTTTTAATAAAACATCACGTCAATGAATAAAGTTAAGGAAAACACCTATGTTTTTTTTATTTTTTATCTTATTTTATTTTTTTTAATTTTTTTATGAGGTGATTGTTATCAAATAAGAATTGTGATGCGTGTATTTTTTTAATATAATTTAAGGAAAATACCTTCTATATTAAACAATGACTATCTAACCTATATGTTTGTTTGTTTTTTTTAATAATTAGCTTTGTGTAACATTTTTAACTGACATACATGTTGAGGTTGAGGTTGATTTTGTTGTTTAACTTTAACTATTGATATCATGTTCTATAAAATGTATGAATTTAGTAGCACATAATGAGCGTTGATGAAGTTAAAATATGCTCCGTAAAGTTTTTAAAATATTTTTATGGATATCCATATACAAATTTTAAATAACAATATAATAAGTCGTTGTTATAAGTAGAATCGTGTATATTTATTTTCATATCACAGTATCATGCTTACCAATTGATATTTATATTCCCGTTACTAATAATTTAGCCGTATTTCAAACCCGTGTACGTATAAATTAAACTTTTAAATAGTAACATGAGTCTTTATTTAAAAAAAATATTCTAATAGATGAAAGTTTAAAACTAACATTAGTTTAAAAAAATATTTAACGTATATTAAAACTAATTCGCATATATACCAAATGAGTCCTTATTTAAAAAAATATTCTAATGGATGAAAGTTTAAAACTAACATTAGTTTAAAAAAATATTTAACGTATATTAAAACTAATTCGCATATTTACCAAAATTTGTAATTTAAAGGGATGAAAGTCTCATGTAATTTTAAACAAAGTTGCTATTATAAAATATATGGGGTATAAAGTGTAAGGGTTATTTGTGTTTTTTATAAAGTTATTAAAAGACATGAAAACTTGTAATTTTACACTTTACTCTATATAAATTATTTAAAATTCAATCACTAAATTTTTATTAATTACTTGCTCTTTTTTAAAGTTTTTGTTTTCATAAATTTGATACTTATATTTTTATGCATTTTTTTTCTTAACCAAATTTTCCACCAAATTTATTAAGTTTGACTAAAATTAATTTAATTTTGACTTTTATTGACCAATCACGTTGCTCGATTTCGTCTACGTGGCAAAATTGAGCTCTACTATTGGTCTAATTTTTTTTCAATGAGAAGGGATTTTCAAAAACACTCTGAAATGATGTAATTCTTTTATTATATAAAAGATTTAGGAAGCATACATATTTCTTTGTTGGCATCTGTTAATTAAGGCTAGGTATGTGAATGTTGCTCCTCGACACTTGACATTAGAATACGAAAAGTTATTTGAGCAACATTCATACACGAAGTGAGTGTAGTTGTGTTTGTGTAAATTAATCTATTAAAATGTTTGATCCTTTTATCATAAAAAAGTTTCGAGTCGAGGTTATTCATTGTTAGCATTAAAGAAGTGTTGATCATTCTCGATTAGGAGCTTTGTAATATTGTCTTAGAATATGTAATAGGTAGTTAATCATCTGCTTTGGACTTGGAATTATAATAGTTAAATTAATGTATTAAGTTCTTTAGACAAAATGTAAACCAAGCCCATAGAAAAGCCCATGGGGCGTGACATGTTGAAGTATAAATACCTCCAAATGATATCATTTGGAGGTGTGCATGAGAGTGTAATAGTTTGTGTGAGTGTGTGATATATATTTCTTTCTTTCTCTCATTTTCCCTCTACTACACCACACCATCACCACCTCTTGAGTCACCGTAGCAAGTGTGCTTTAGTTGATCAAATAGGGAGTCTACAATTGGTATCATTCGCCACACAACGATTTAGGAGTTTGTTCGTGTTTGCAAATCATGTCAAAATTTTGGGTCGAAAATGGTTTACTTTTGAAGCCGTGTATTTTGGTCTTAAAATTTCTGATTTTTTACGAGTTTTGATCTTAAAAGGTGTTGATTTTATTGAAGGTTTTGTGATTATAAACTTTTTTGGAAAAGATTGGATAAAAAACGCTTGGATTAGCGTTTTTTATTCGATCAAAACCGTGTTGAAAGAACTTGAATTTCTTCGACTTTGGACTAAGTTGAAGATCTTCGAGTTTCTACCTAAAACCTTATTGTTTCGAGTTTCTGCTTAAAACCCTAATCTTCGAGTTTGGATTAACTCAAAGAAGGCTTCGAGTTTTTTGCTACTTAGTTCGTTTCTTGTAACATATAATCAATATGCTCTTGGGTGTTAAGGGGCGTTGGTTACAGATTGGTTATCTAACTAACAAAAGCACGCCAAAGGATGCTTTTGCGAGTTCTCTGACCATGATTTATACTCACTATGCGCATATAGGTAGTCGTCACACGAAAAGAAACATGTCTATTTATGTTGTCTTTAACGTTTGACTGACTCACTTTGGATTCGGGTGTCCACAGGCCGCACTCGATTTTAAGCCACAAAATGTAAATTATTTTAAAAATATGTATTTTTTGGTACGTGCAACCCACGAATTTTACCAAATAAATTATTTATGGTGCAACCTTAATACTCATAGGGTCATAGTCATTAAAATAAGATTGTACAACATCCTTTAGAAATTCATAGTTCTGTCTATGTGATACTCACTAGTTTGAACTTTGTTACAAAACATAATAGCATAAGAGGGCTTTGTGTGGTTGGTTGTTAAGCCTTAAGCCTTCCTTCAACATCAGCCTATGGCGCGAGTAGGACATCAGAGCTGGCGCCATAGGCCCTCGCGCCGTGTTGAGCAGCCCATGACGTGGGTGAAATTGTTTTTCTTCCTATTTTGAACGTTGGGTAACGACTAAAAAAATGAGACGTTTGATTTTTATTTTATTTTATTTATAACACCCACTCTTTTCAACATTTACCTTTTTAAATCTTATAAATACCCTCTAAATCTTCTAAGTTTAACACACACTTCTGTATACACATCTTAAAAATACTTCTTTTTAACTATAACAAAAAAGCTATGGATTTACGATATTTACTTTTTTCCAATCTATATATCATTTGTTAAATCTTATAAATACCCTCTAAATCTTCTAAGTTTTACACACTTCTATATACACATCATAAAAATACTTCTATTATACCATAAAAAAAAGCTATGGATCCCATCGACTATTGTCATTACGATATTTACTTTTTTGTTATGGTATAATAGAAGTATTTTTATTCGACTATTGTCATTACGATATTTACTTTTTTCCAATGTATGTGTAGTTATTTTTAATGTACTGTATATTTTTTATGTACTTTTTTTAAAGGAATTTTAAATTTAGTTTTATATGTTGTTTTATTTGTATAAAAGAAAAAAGTGTTTTGCATTGAATTATAGATTTGGTTTTACAGAAAAATTACTGACGTTACAACACTTTTATCTTTTACACCAGACCCAAGGACACTATGAATACTTGATGCTCTAATAAGTGAGGAACAAATGTGAAAAAGTAAGAAATAAAGGTCAACTTTGTGCAATAAATTCCAAAGTATTGAATTGAGGATAAAAGGATACCCGAGGAATTTGTGACCTAAGAATAAAGGCGTAGATTAATTTAATTTATAGCTAGGGTAATAAAAAAAGCAAATATACAAGTATATATTTTAGTATGTCATCTCAAACCAAATACGATCGTTTTTTTTTTTTTTTTCTCTAAACTTTATTTTTATTTACGTATACTACTAGATAATACTAGAACACATTTCGATGGACCGAATGCATTTAAAATGCATTAGAAAAAATTTATGTTTTTTTTCAAAAATTAACACTATACCGAAAATATCCATAGGTGTCCCGAGACCTCGTGGGAACCCTTGGTTTTGTCCTTGTATAAAGCATTCTTTTTTATTCACATACTACGTATAAGGCCGTAGTTGATGACGGCGTCAAACCTCAAGAATTAAAATCCGTAGTTGATGACGGCGTCACACACAGGGCGTCAAGAGTAATTTGTGTGACGGCCTAGGCCTTGACGGCGTCAGAAGTAGATCAAGGCCGTCCGAGGAAGTATTTGGCGGCGAGATGACGGCGTCACACCTTTGTTCTTGACGCCCTCATCCTTATTTTCCTATATATAGTTTTCTAGTTTTTCACATTAAAGATAAGTTTTGGAGAAACCCTAAAGACGATTTTGGTACAACTTTTACAGGTTTTTCAAGGGTTCCAAACCCTTGATACCTTGCATTGTAATTGAGATAAGTGTTCTTCTAATTCAATCAATATGCCTATGTGTTGGTTGTCTATATCTTGTTCTTGTCTCAATTCCATTATGCTAGGCTAGATCTCTTTTGTGTTTGCTTAGATCTAATGAAACCTAGATATTGATTATGTGTTGATTACTTGTTTATTCTTGTTTTGGATGAATGATTTATATGTTAGGCTTAAGAAAACTGGCAGATCTCCAAATGGTAACATGCTTGAACGTCTTAAGAAACATGAACCGAGGCGTACTAGGTCTTTATTGGTTGTATTTAATTCCTGAGCCACTGTTTATAATCCCTATAGTTGTGCTGGGCATGGTGTAGGAGGAGATAAGAGCTCATAGAATTGGGGAGTTATGTATGCCACCCCATGAATGGTATTAAGGAATACAATCCGTCATCCATACAATTATAACAAGTAATTAACGTGTAAAAGATATCTAAGGAGTAGTGAAGTCTAAGTAAACACATTTTCTCCAATTACTGCTCACAACCTTAGTATAATTAGTTAATTTTCATTTTTTGTATTTTATTTTGATTGCATCTTAGTATTGGGTTAGTTGAATAGCAACTAATTCCATCCACTCTTCCAAAACCCCGAGATTTTAATTGCTTTCTAAAAAATATAAAAATACAAAAATAATCATCCCTCACCTTTAGAACTAGTAATTACGCTTTCTAATCCTAGCGACACTATTCCTAAGCTGAACGCTCAATCCCCCGGTACTTGTCACTATACTATACTACAACGATCAGGTACACTGCCTGGTGGGGGTTGTAAGCTTCTCGAGATCCCTCGAGAGGTAAAGCCTGTTGCGATTCCCACGCATCAAGGTTTTGGCGCCGCAGCCCGGGGAATAGTTATTGTCTAGGTTAGTATTTCTTTTTATTAGTTCTACTTGCTAGATTCCTTTCTAGTAAGATTTTATTTTTATTTTTAGGTTTTCTTTAGTCTATCTTTTCTTTGTGTCTTTGTTCGTAAAAACCTTTCCATTGACTCTTCCGTTCACCATTATGGAGAACGTGAATCCACCAAGTCCGACACTAGAGTTTTACCAGAAAAAATATAATTACACTAGTTTGGATATACCAAGATGGAGCAATGAAATGAGGAGGACAGGATCTTATATTGATTTTATTGAGTACCTTGAGAAAAGAGGCCAAGTGCATAAGACTTTTAATGAATTCACCTTAGGAGCTCCATCAACTCCTCAAAATGGCTCACTTAGTGAAACCTATGCACCATATAAACCTTCACCTAGGATAGTTTCGTATGAGCCACCTAGCTGCATGTCATGGTTAGGCACTACCATAATACAGGATGAACTCATAGGTGACCTTGATATGATGGAGGATGTAGCCGAACATGATCACATTGATCAAAAAGACCTAGGTTTTATGATCGATAATGATGAATCTCAAGAAACGGATGATGAATCTCTTGGGCAATTTGTATATAACAGTCAGAATATTGAGGATGACCCTTATGATTCGGACATAGAAGTTGAGATGCCTAGAGAAGCACGTGAGATACTTGGGAGAATGTTAGGGCTAGATCCTGACACATGGAATGATGAGGTGAACAACATAAGCCCACAAAATACTCAACCATCATTTGAGGCACACGCACCGCCCGTGACTTACCCGGAAGAAGTAGAAGAGACTATAGGAGCCCAAATAGAGGTAGAACCCTTGTACCAAACACAACTAGAGGATATAGGTTTGAATACCTGTAGTGATAACCTTACTCTTAGTTCTAGGGAATTACCTAGTGTTGATGAACCGGAACCTCAATCTTCACATAACTTTCCATCCTTAGATATACATCTAGGAGACAAAAGAGGGGCCGACCCACCCATCAACCCATGTAGTCCGGGTAGTCTTAGGATAAAGGTAGTGGACTCTAAGCTTTGTAGAGAGGAAGCCAATATAGGAGTGTAAAATGACCTTACATGCTTACATCACCCATTCATGATTGATCACAAAACACATTATGGGTTTAAACCGGGTTTATTAGGTCAAGATGGATCCCCAACTAGTAGTCTCTTGAAGATGATAGAAAATGATCCCTTTCTAGGAGAAAATCTTAATCCACCCATTAACCCGATTGAATTTATTAAGGTTATGATGATAGGAGCATACCCCTTTGAGCATATAATTCATCCACCACTATTTTCTCACGTGGCATACTTCCACCCTAAGGATGTGTATCGCTACTTCCACCCGCACCTAATCCTAAGTGTAGGGAAAACTTCCCTTTTATCCGTTGAATAAGGGTAGAGTCAGGCTCGTGACTCGAACAAAAACAAGCGCTTCTTGGGAGGCAACCCATGTTTTGTGTGATTTTATTTGTTTGATTGTTATTTGCTTCCGTATGCATGTTTTATTTTTATTGTTGGTTGATCATGTCTCTAAATTAAAATGTGGAAATACTTTACTATGTTGTTTGGCCTAGTCTTAACTCCAACCTAAAAGTATTTTTGCAAAAGATAAGTGTAAGGGGAAACCCCAAATATATTTTTAAGAAACAAACCGATCATGATTCTCCACAATATTAAATGAACATGTATATTCGTATTCGTTAGAGTCAAATGCTTGTATTTAGTCATAATGAGGTTTTGCAGGATTTTCCAGGAAGTAGGACCAAGTTTTTCCAGAAATTTTCCGGAAACTTAACATAAGAATTTCTGCAGGTCCAGGATTACTCTTGACGGCGTCAGGAGTTAAAATCTGGAAATTTTACCGGTTTTGTTTTTCTAACGGAGTCTTATGGTTTTTGTGAATTATTAAGTTTTATAATCTCCAGGAAATCTGCAAACTTCATTCCACAAGCATTATATCTTACTTTGTTTTCTAGGATTTAGTAACTTATATAGGATGCCGCTGATTTTACGCAAGGTTGTCTTGTCTATTTTTGTCAGGATTTACAGGTTATGTTCGACAAGGAGATGATTTATATTCTGGAAGGGAAGCTTTAATTGTTCATTTTCTTGGAGGAAGATTTAACCTGGTCAACCTATAATCCATACCGAGCGAATCAAGGGAGTATTTGATTTCATTCTCTTTACTTTTTCACTTTTACATTCTTTACTTGAACATTGGGGACAATGTTCATCTTAAGTGTAAGGGGAGGGTAAAAAGATGATACCTTACATATGCACTTTCGCTTGAGTTTGTTTTGTTTGATAGTAGATGTGTAATAAAACTATGAGAAATACTTGTTAGGGCAATTTTAGCGCCAAATTTTAATTTTTTTACAACATTTAGGAGTGAAACTTTAGCCATAGCAAGCGTCTCATGGATAGAAGATTGTATGACTAGCACATAACCGTATATTCAGAAAAATTTTCCACCAAAAAATGTGAGGTTCGCCTTTAGATTTGATAGGAAAAGCATTTACTATTAGTGCTTATGAGTGTACCGGTAACATTTAGATTCTAGAACTTGCGTTAGTGATGCATCCCGAGACCGCTAGTGAGACTACATTCGTGTGGTAGGATTTACTACATGATAAGAGGCATTAGGATCACCCTTGTGTTAAACCCGTATTATAATTACTTGACTATTTAAGTCATATTACTTGGCTAGTTAAGTCAACTAATTTTCTCACACCCTTATCGTTGTACTCATTTTTAGTACACGAAACCCCTAGTACACCCCTCCGAGCCTATCTTTTCATTTCTAACTTTAAGCATTTTATTTAAAGGAAGAATTTGTTACACCCCACTTAAATGTACAACCAAATCGCCTTAGCCTTCCGTGTATGCGCTCATCTTTAGTGCATTATTGTTATTTGTTAAACCCTAAGTTAACTATCTAATTGATTGCATGGTTGCTAAGTCGAGTCATATCCTTGTACATATTGTTTTGGGACGATTGGGACTCATGGGTAAGTACTTATTTTATGGAGTAATGGGGAAGAACATAATATTATTACCCCCATATATGCGTTAATCTTAAAAGTGCTCCAAGTGTTTTGATTTTCTTAATTCGAGTCATTAGAATAGTTGAATGTAAAGTATGTAAAGATTCAAGTGTAAGGGGAATTTTCATTCCCTATGATGTATTATTTTGGATGGTAGGGTAAGAGTGTATGCAAAAAAAAAAAAAAAAAAAAAAAAAAAAAAAATAGAAAAAGAAAAAAAAAATAGAAAAAGGAAAAAGAGAAAAAACATACGGACTACCATCTTTTATGTTCATTTTATGTTTTTGTTATTTCTCATTTATTAGCTTAAGTCGAGTCTAGTCTTGGCTTAGCAACGCCATATTGTACATGTAATTAACCAAGATTGTTAACTCGCCACCAGTAAAACTTCCTTTATCCAACAAAACCGTGTAATTCATATCCCTATACCTAACGTTACAACCCTTTAAAAGACCTCTTTGATAGTTTATCCTAGGTGCGTACGCCATGTGGTGGAGGTTTGATCCTTTCCCAAGCCTATGGTAATCTATTTTGCTATGACAGGTAGTGAGAGATATCTTCCATTTCCATAATGTTATATTACTTTATTACACCCGAGAGATGTGAGTATCTAAACACTATTTGTGAGGTGCTTGTATATGACCTCCGTGCCTGTCTATTGGTCTTTAGTGGAACGATTATTTGTTGTAATTACTTTTATATTAGTGTTAAATGACCCCTAACTTGTCTTTTGAGTAGAATAAAAGCGCATTTGCTTGAGGACAAGCAAATCTCAAGTGTAAGGGTATATGATGAGGCGAAAAATGATCCATTTTTAGGGGGTCATTTAAGCCCGAATCCGAATTTATTTGATCAAATATTGCCCTAAATCGTTCCTTTTGTGATTTTAGGTACTTGGAGAGTGAATTATGGAAAAGAAGCCATTTTGGACGTTTTTGGAGCATAAAAGTGAAGAAAACGGCAAAGTCTCAATTTTCCATGCTGGGAACAGTACATGAAGGCGTCAAGAGTAAATTCATGACGGCGTCAAACCTCAAGAATTAAAATCCGTAGTTGATGACGGCGTCACACACAGGGCGTCAAGAGTAATTTGTGTGACGGCCTAGGCCCTGACGGCGTCAGAAGTAGATCAAGGCCGTCCGAGGAAGTATTTGGCGGCGAGATGACGGCGTCACACCTTTGTTCTTGACGCCGTCATCCTTATTTTCCTATATATAGTTTTCTAGTTTTTCACATTAAAGAGAAGTTTTGGAGAAACCCTAAAGACGATTTTGGTGCAACTTTTACAGGTTTTTCAAGGGTTCCAAACCCTTGATACCTTGCATTGTAATTGAGATAAGTGTTCTTCTAATTCAATCAATATGTCTATGTGTTGGTTGTCTATATCTTGTTCTTGTCTCAATTCCATTATGCTAGGCTAGATCTCTTTTGTGTTTGCTTAGATCTAATGAAACCTAGATATTGATTATGTGTTGATTACTTGTTTATTCTTGTTTTGGATGAATGATTTATATGTTAGGCTTAAGAAAACTGGCAGATCTCCAAATGGTAACATGCTTGAACGTCTTAAGAAACATGAACCGAGGCGTACTAGGTCTTTATTGGTTGTATTTAATGCATGAGCCACTGTTTACAATCCCTATAGTTGTGCTGGGCATGGTGTAGGAGGAGATAAGAGCTCATAGAATTGGGGAGTTATGTATGCCACCCCATGAATGGTATTAAGGAATACAATCCGTCATCCATACAATTATAACAAGTAATTAACATGTAAAAGATATCTAGGGAGTAGTGAAGTCTAAGTAAACACATTTTCTCCAATTACTGCTCACAACCTTAGTATAATTAGTTAATTTTCATTTTTTGTATTTTATTTTGATTGCATCTTAGTATTGGGTTAGTTGAATAACAACTAATTCCGCCCACTCTTCCAAAACCCCGAGATTTTAATTGCTTTCTGAAAAATATAAAAATACAAAAATAATCATCCCTCACCTTTAGAACTAGTAATTAGGCTTTCTAATCCTAGCGACACTATTCCTAAGCTGAACGATCAATCCCCCGGTACTTGTCACTATACTATACTACAACGATCAGGTACACTGCCTGGTGGGGGTTGTAAGCTTCTCGAGATCCCTCGAGAGGTAAAGCCTGTTGCGATTCCCACGCATCATTGCTTCATGATGGATTATGATGCAATTAGTAGTGTCCCAAGGCTCATCTTTTGACTATTTAATTATCTCTATTATAAAGCTCAGTCTAGCATAATCAAGCCTAAAACCGATCACCAAACCCAATACTATGGATTTCAATTATTTGATAGGCTTTGGTGTGAAGTCCATATAAAGAGATATTGGTTGCATTGTAACATGACAACAATCACGCATGGTTGTCGGATGTGTCATTGTCATCACGCGCTATCCTTGTTACACCTTTTCTTTCTTAACGCTTGGTCACCAAAATTTTGGTTGGTCCGGTGGTTTGTGCTACCATTTTTTTTAATGTATGTGTGAGTTAGACGTGTGATATGTTTGTGTCTACGCGGGATTTAAGTAATTGGTATGTAAGGTGGTAGCCACTACATGAGTTTGGAGATGAGATTCGTGGTGGAGGTTAATGTTCTTGAGGCGTTGTGAAGGTAATAACGACTACAACTAGTTCGATACTCCATCAATCCCAAAATAAGTATTTACTCTTAAAATACACAAAGTTTTGTGAAGTTTCAGTTACTGAATTCTTCATCAATCAACATTAACCATGCTCACTTTTATTTGAAAAACTAAGATTTTTTTTATTAAAATTGCTCCGAGAAGGAGAAACCGAAAAAAAGAGATACAAGGAGGGGCAAAGCAAACAACAAAACCAAGAAAAGGCCAAAACAGGCAGCCTCATTCAGACCGACGAGCAGGCTAGACCAAATTTAAATAGAATTAGGACAAGTGATTCGCCGATTCCAGTTGCACGAGAGGGACTTGCAACGACGGGCTTAGATCCACGGCATTGCTAATCTTTAGATGGAAAGGAAGACGTCATCTTCTAAAACTTTGTCACGTGAGTTAGTCGGGGCATGGTTGAAATAAAAAGTGAACATTTATGTTCGGGCAACCTAATATTGGAAGATAGACATTTAGGTCATGTTTGGCAACAAGCATTTAGAAGCGTTTAGGAGCGATAAGCGACAAGCGGTAAACATTTTAGATGAAAAGCTTGTTTGGCAACATCTCAACAAGCGTTTAAGTATTGTATTACCGCTCCGATCTAAATGCTTCTTGAATAAGCATTCTAGAATTGCTCCAAGCATTTAGATACTAAAATTATATATATACCCTCATTTGTTTAATCATTTATTTTATTTTAATTTGTATATGACCTTTTTCGTAATTTTACACTTTATAATTACTGCTACAGCTACGTTATCAAACATGTTTTTTTAATAAATAACTACTGCTTACTGCTACGGCCAACTGCTTACTGCTACGTGTCACCAAACATAGCCTTAATTTGAAGCGAGAGGATTAAAGGTTATTTCAAATTGCACCCCCTCATATATCACATTTGCGTTTCATCACCATTCAAGAAATAACTCTCAACCAACCTTTATTTAATCGTTAGCGTGAAGTGAAGTTAAGTGTATTCAATTCGCTATTGAATGAACTTTTACTATTGACATGAATTTGTATTAATTGTCATTTCAAAGTTTTGTTTCAATGCTCACTTTGAAGGACTTCGCTATTGAATGAACTAATTAATGGCCACACCAAACAAGTTTTTTATGCTAGCTAGCAAACAATCCGTTAAACCTCCTACTTCACATGTCCTGCAATATTTATTTATAATTATGGTTTTTTACTTTCCTTCATATGTCAAATCAATATTCATGTCATAACAAGATTAATATAAATGGTTTTCGAGTTTATGGTAATGGAAATTAGGGAGCTTGTAACTTGTGGAATCTTCAACACATGCAACTAGGCTATGATATCAAATTACACGACAGGTTGAAAAACTACATAAGCATTCACAAACTTACTAATGATGAGCTCATAAGCAATGACTATCGATTTTCTTCAGCATTTCGGTGCTTGCATTAGACTCGATATACTGGCGGTGGTCACCACTTATAATACTAGCTTAGCGCCACATCATCCTCCATTCCCACCACATATACTCTGTATTGGTCATCCTAGTTCTGTTCATTTAATCTCACATAATTAAACACACATTTACCCTATCTTCAACACACTCATACACACAAGTTCTATATCAATCAGTGGCATGCACCAATGATTTCCTTTATTTTGCTTTCATGTGTGATGATTTCACGTGTGGTGAGGGGTAGCCATTACAAGTGGTCTTAGTTTTTTGAATCCTGTATACCCGGTTACGTCGATAACATTACTATTACCCACACATTCCTTGAATTCATTCATAAATAATTGTTATACCATAAGACCGTCCCCGAATAGCTATCCTTAATTTTAACAAAGCGTTAAAGTCACTTAAAAAACCAAAGGATGATTACTACTAGAGGTACTCTAAGTTTACATAATAAGTTTGCTATATATAATACTAGGTGCCCAACAAGCATATGAAAAAGAATAGAAGTATACAAGCAGAAGAATTAAAGGGAAAAAAAAACACATAAAGAAACAATTGAGAACACTATCCCCATGCGCATTTACGTACCACAGAGAATGCAAATGAAAGTAACCCATTAAATATCATGATCTTTATGTGGATATTCAAACTACCCAACTACCCAGACTTTAATTTATGTTTTTCAAACAACTGCAACCTGTGACACAATACCCGGCCATTTCATCCAAACAGTAATTATATTTATGGTTTTTTGCTTTCAAATTTCATTCTGCAACATGGCATGCAAGTCAATATTCATTTCATCATAATATCACCTATTGTATTGTTATAATAAAGTAGTATGCTAGTCACATTTAATGCAAACCCTAAAACTTTTCAATATAAATCGAACAAACAGACACGCTTTTCATCCGTCCTTTGTTTTCTAACATCAAACCTACGCTACCTCTACATTTCTTCCCTCAAATATCCGGCCACCACCACCACCGCCACCATTTTCTTTTTCTTCAACTCACAAAAGTACTCTCCACCATGCAATACCAAAAAAATGATCCTTTTGAAAGGGTGCCACCTCAAATATTGGGTGACATTTTAGCAAGAATCGGTTTGTTTCCTGATTTACCGGAGGCAGTAAGATTTCGGAGAACAAGTAGATCCATAAATGCATTCCTTAGACAAAACCTATAGTATATAGGTAACTTTAACAACAACAGGGAAAATTCACCAACATAGGTGTTTCAACATCATATTGATGATGGTGATGAAGAAATGGGGCGTCTTAATGCCATGAGGTTTTCTGACTCCACAGCAATATCACTTCGTGTGGGAGGGATGATCTATGAACCTGATGAGGAAGTGAATGCCCCAACAGTGTTTAAACTACTTGATGTTTCTAGCAACTTGTTGCTATTTTCTTTCATGCCTCACAACATTCTGGTGGTGAAAAACCTGTTCCACGGGGGTGAACATGTTATCCACTTACAAGAAGCTCATTTCAACAATGAATCTTTCACTTATCCTTTTTATGTACAAATAACCCCTGTGGTGCATAATCAAATTAATGGGTTTCAAGTTATCCATATGAAGATTGATGTGCAAGATGTACCTGTCTATTCAGTTTAAGCTCACACACTGATGACTGGACTTCAAAAGCAGCAACTTTGACCCCGAATGACTCAAATGAAGGTGTTCAGAAAAGACTCCTAATAATCTTGAAAGCAGATGGGATATGTAAAACGATCATCTTCTTTAAGGATGTGAACGGGGGAAGACACCCCTTTTTTCAAGAAAGGATGGCGACAGACACATTCATCATCTGATGAGGATCGTGATGATCTTGATAGAATGTTTGAGTTGTACCGTGGTGGGTGGTTATTTGTTTACGATATTGTGTCACATGAGGAAGGTAATTGTGAGGCATGACAGAAAATAGCAACAAGTTGCTAGAAACATCAAGTAGTTTAAACACTGTTGGTGCATTCACTTCCTCATCAGGTTCATAGATCATCCCTCCATTCCATGTGGAGTCACAAAACCTCGTGGCATTAAGACGCCCCATTTCTTGATCACCATCATGAATATGATGTTGATAGACCCATGTTGGTGAATTTTCTCTATTGTTGTTAAAGTTACCTATGTACTATAGGTTTTGTCTAAGGAATACATTTATGAATCTACTTGTTCGCGGGAATCTTACTGCCTCCGGTAAATCAGGAAACAAACCGATTCTTGCTAAAATGTCACCCAATATTTCAGGTGGCACCCTTTCAAAAGGATCATTTCTTTGGTATTGTATGGTGGAGAGTACTTTTGTGAGTTGAAGAAAAAGAAAATGGTGGTGGTGGTGGTGGTGGTGGCCGGATATTTGAGGGAAGAAATGTAGAGGTAGTGTAGGTTTGATGTTAGAAGACAAAGGATAGATGAAAAGGGTGTATGTTTGTTCGATTTATATAGCAAAAGTTTTAGGGTTTGCATTAAATGTATTTCGCCACTTTCCAACATTACAAGAGGACCGAGTCTTCTTAAAAAATAATTTACCACTTTATGGTATATTGAAAAATAGTAACCGTTGTACGGTGATCTGGTATTCCCTTTGTTTTCCACTTTGATAATCTATTTGTTTTATGATATGATCGAGCAACGAGTGAGTATATTTGACTCGTTTAATTGCCATAAAAAACATCATCTCTCCCTTCTCCAAACCATATATTACATATTACATATATACTAATAAATGGTGGTTGGGAAAACCTTTAGTGTTTCACTGTTTTGAATACGTTTTACGTTAACACACCACATTATTATATGTTAAACATGACTAAATATTTTGGTTAATACTACACCACTTCTGGGGAAAGATGTATTAGAAAGAAAAAAAGTTAATAAAAAAAACAATAATTTTCATGAATGATTATAGGACAAGAAACGGAAACATCAATTACACGAAAAAAAGAAAAAGTCACTTTAAATAACTAGTTCCTTAACTACAAAACAAAACCAAGATGGAACAAAAATGAAAATAAGCAATAGTTAAACATAACCTAATCGTAAAGGGAGTCTATGAAGTAAAATTGTGGTAACAAGCATTACACAAACACAAATTCACAGGAGAACTAACTAGGTAATTAAAATATTTGTAATAAACTAAGTACAACTAGTATACATAAAATATGAAATCGTACGTTTAAGATGATACTTCTTTTCTTTTAAAAAGCTCATAGGTAAATAAGGAACGAGCAACTGGGTCACATAAAGGCTTTTATTATTGGTTTAGAAAATATAATCAAAAGGTTGGATATCTTAACTGCTTATAAGGCTATATAGTTAAAGTGAAAAGTTAAGTGTGGAAAATTGATCAAATGAGAGAGAAACAGTTCAAATATTGAAACTCGCTAATTTAGGGAACACAAATCACACAGTGGAAACTTATGGACACAAATGACAAATTGATTTGTATAACTGGAAAATTGATTTGTATAGTTAAAACTTATCTCTACTATCTATTCACATATAGTGCCCCGTTCCATCTTTCTCTAACCGGCGCCATATACATTTCTCTCTGCTGCCACACAAACCCTTCTTTGAGTCCATGAAATTGCCACCACCATAACCAACCTCTCTCGCGGTTGTTATGGTGCGCTAGGTGGTTTTAGTGTGTTTGCTCTTTTCGTTTAGATCTAGCTTGTTAGATGAGTTTTTTTTTGTTAGATCTGAAAGTTTTTCACCTATTTTTTGTTTGATCTAAAGTGTTCCATTTTATTTTTGAACCGATTTTTTTCATACAAAGGTATTTAGCGACTACTACTGTTAGTTGGCTATGAAAGTGGTGCTGGAACGAGATGTGTTACGCTCTCGGTTCATTGTTTGGATAGTGGTTGTGTGATAGTTTTTTCTTGTTGTTTTTATCGTTTGTGGATTTTAACGGGTTTACTAATTTTTGTGTTTGGTTACTGATATCACTCGATTAGTTGTGTTTCTAGACTTATTTTTATTTATTTATTTTTTGTGTTTAAAATAGTTTAGATCTACAAAAAACCAATTGTGTTTAGATCTATTTTTATGGATGGCGATAATACGTGAGGCCAGAACTGTTGGGACCTTGCATGCCACTGTTTGCTCTTTCAATTTGGCAGTTATTAAAAATAATATTTGTGGATTGGCTTGGTAAGACGGAAAGATGGTCAAGTGTGAGATATCTCTGCTTCGTAACCGCCGTTATTGCAACCATTGCATAAAACTTGTAGTTGTTTTGTGGCTTTTGAGATCTAGTGTTAGTGGTGTGTACTTTTAATAGTGGTGTTGTTTAATGGTTTTGGTATTTGATGGTTATGTTGTGTTTTGTAGCTTTGAGAATCGATAAGGTTTTAGGCTTTTTGCTTCATGACCCTGCATAATGTAAAGATCCACAGTTTGACCTTGTGATTTGGCCATAATCTGTTGTGTGATGCGAGTTTGGCCGGAATTTGTTGTGCTATGCGTTTTATGAAATACGTAGTATTGTTTTGGGACTGTACATGTTGTTGTGTTTCGACATGATGATTATGGCTATGATGATCTCATAAGTTTTAACTTGGTGAGGCAATAAACGTATCGATGTTTAAAAAGGATCATGTTTTTTTTGCAGCCAACACAATCTGAGCCTAAATTTTAAAATATGAAAATTTAACTTTTTTTCTAAAATTTGGACATTTGAAAACTTTCAATTTTAAAAATTTTAAAAGTTTGAATAAATTTCACTTTTGAATTTTGAGAGTTTTGAAAATTAAACTTTTTGAACTTATCTAATTTTAGTATCTCAATTTGAGTAGTATGAAATCTCGAAATCATGAAAAGTTGAAATTTTTACAAGTTGGAAATTTGACAATCACTTTTCCAAAAGGATTTCTTAAGGTTAGGTGCAATAATAAGGTTGACCATCAATCCACAGAGGGTCACTGTCAGTCGGCCTTGTTATGGGATACCGGTTGGCGAAAGAGAAATGGAGGAAGTGTGTCGTGGTCTCGACCGATAGCAAATACATAATTTGAAGATTTGAAATCTCAATAAAAATGTTAAACTACAGTAAAGTAAAGCAAGAATAATTGACTTGCATATACATAGATTAACAATCTAACTAAAAACTACACCTTTGAAAAGTGGATAGTTCAGACATTAGACATGAATCGTAGAAGACCTCGTCATGTTAATCTAAGGGCTTCATTGGTGGATAATTATTGTTGCATATACTCGCTTATACTCATGTAACAAAACACTTAAGTTTTGATGGAATCACAGATGTGATAGTGAATTTGGATTTAAAGAAAAGTTGCACGGGTTAATTTTAGCTTTTAGATACTAAATACGCAACGATTGGTTCATAAAGTAACTATGAATCCATATAGTAGTTTAAAAACACGTAAATGCATTACAACCTTTTGCAATTACACTTTTATATTTTCATGTTCTATGTTTGAACATTACACAAAACACTTATCATAATATCACGTATCTATAATTGTTTGCCACTGAGATTCTCATTGCTACGCATGGGTACTCGTCTAGTATTATTAAATTTGGTAAACAATGCCATACAATGGATAATGCTTTTGAAAATGCCACGGAATGGTAACTACTTTTTAAGAAAACAATTAATTTGTGAAAAACTCCTATAAGTCCCCTAAAACTAACACTGATCTTGATACACTTAATGATGGTGATGATAAGTCTGCTAATACGTCTGGTAGTAATGAGATTGTGGCTAACAAGGAGAATAATAATAATAAGGAATCTGAATGAAATAGTGATAAACTGAAGTACAATGATGTGTTGAGGCCATATGCTAAAACTGATGTGAACAAATTCAAATAAGTTTCAAAGCAATTTTTCCAATAGATAAATCTATTTGGTTCAAAAAGTAGTAGTGTTTGCATAGATTGCCCTTCTTTAAAGTTTTCAAAATCCATGAATCATTTTAAATTTTAAGATACAATATATTTTAAAAATTTTGAGTAACGTAGCTCTTGATGCCAATTGTGAAAAACTAGAAATAGATTGAATAGTATTACCATTTTAAAATTAGTTTTCTTGAAAACTTTATGTGAATTCTACTTTTCGACAAGCAAAACACCCAACGTGTTACCTAGTCAAACATTATATGACATAAATGAACGCAATTGCAACACTGGTTTACAACAACTTCGTGGGAGGGATGTTATTTATAGACCACAATGGTGTGTTACCGTTGGCATATGTTTAATGACGTGTTGGTCTACTTTTTAAATTCATTTTTAAGTTTCATACGTTTAACAATTGTGTTTGATTTGTTTCTATTTTTGCTCACACTAGAACCCTATTAAATATTTCAGTGTGGCCATTTTAGTATCATTTGACATGAATTTATAAAGGTTGTAATTTGTAAATGACCTCTAACTCTATAGAGATTTCAACAATGTGTGACAACCTCTATAATTTCGTGAGACATAGCCATCCAAAATGTCTAAACTTTAACTTCCCACAATGGTAGTCTAGTACATAATCAATTTTATCCCACCACGGGGAACACAAAGATCAATGATCATACATAAAATTGAACAATTACAGTTGAAATTAAATAAGTTCAACTTAGTGTTTTTCTTGTTGGAACCAGTGGTGGAATTTGAACATTTCTTTAGGGGAGGGGGGCGAAATTATATATATATTTTTATGGGGTGGGGGGAATCGGAGATTTGTTTGTAACCGCAACTAAATTACCCCTAAAACCTATAATATTTACACTAGGTACCGCAAATTTTTTGGGAGGCCGGGACCGTCCCCTGCCCCTACATAGTTCCGCCTCTTGTTGGAACATGGAGAACTAATCCGACATAAAAGCCACAATGCAACTAATATCTCTTTATATGGACTTCCTACCAAAGCCTATCAAATAAATGAAATCCAAAGCCTATCAAATAAATGAAATCCATAGTAGTGGGTTTGGTGATCGGTTTTAAGCTTGATTACGCTAGATTTAGCTTTATAATAGAGATAATTAAATAGTCAAAAGATGGGTCTTGGGACACTGCTAATTGCATCGTAATCCATCATGAAGCCTTCATTCCAAATTCGTCAGATTCAAGATTTATTGAACAATTATGGTTGAAATAAGTTCAACTTAGTGTTTTTCTTATTCTAAATTTTGTAGTCTATTAGCATAGGCTTATTTGATGGGTCATCAAAAAGACAATTTTACCCTTATTGTTAACTCAAACGGTAAATACAGTAACATGCATATTTTGGTCATTGATCATCATAAGTTAATTCAAATACTAAGGTTATTTAATTTTTATTTTTTTAAGAGAGGGACGGAACTTGAACGTATTTAGCGGAGGGGCCAACCTATAAAGTATTTATTTTAGGGGATTGATATACACTATTTTGAATTTTTTGTATTAAAAATGTCTAAACCATATACAACAGGGTATAAAATGTACATATGGTCAACAAATATATATATATATATATATATATATATATATATATATATATATATATATATATATATATATATATATATATATATATATATATATATATATATATATATATATTATCTAATAAAATAGAGTTTTTACAACTCTATGAAGCACCTTTGTACAACCATCTTTAGCACATTCAATTAATTTTTTCTTAAAATAAAGGTAGTGCCACGTAGCTTTTGAAAAGCAACCCATTTGTACAAATCTTCTTCAATACGTTTTCCTCACATATCAAAAACCAGTTACACATAACCATTTAATATCCATTCAATTTTTACAAATGATTTTCACAATTAAGGTGATCAGTTACAATCATCTCCAAAATAAAGATATCTATGCTGTGTTTTGAAATCAAATCGTGGACTTTCTTCAACAACATGGAAACGCGTTTTCTTCACCATGCTTTGAATTTGGTAATGATCTTGATTTTTTTTAGTTATATTGTTTGGTTTCTTTTTTTATTTGGTACCGATTAACAAATTAAATTCAGATAATTAGAGGAACAAAACCCTAAATATTAGATGAACAAAACCCTTTAAAAAATTGGGGAAAAACGTTTTTTTGATGACTATAACATATTAAATTAAGATAACTAGAGGAACAAAACCCTAAATATTAGATGAACATAACCCTTAAAAAAATTGGGGAAACCATATTTTTGATGATTATAACATATGTAAAGGGATTAAATGGAAAAAATTATGATAAATAGTCCACCATTATTTTAATTGTATATTATTTGATTTGATTAAATGGAACAAATTATGATAAATAGTCCAAAAAAATGTGCTTGCTTAGTTTTTGGTAATTAGTACATGAATTATTTCCGTATATGGTGCAAAGAATGAAATTTGACTTTTAAATCAATTTTTTGGAAACTAATCAATATATTGAAAACATTCATATCATATTTTCCCTAATTTTAGGAATTTTTATACTATAAATTGAGGATGCGTTGGAGCTAAAGGCACACATTACAATTAGCATCTTCATTGCTCAATATCGAATAGCATAATGTCAAAGTTTGTTTCTGGGTTTATTGACGATTTGTCGGCGGTTAAGGACAACGTCACGCTACGTGTCCGCATTCTGTGCACTTGGATACAACCTCTTTTTAGTAAGCCACATGTGACAAACATGGAGATGATTGTTATTGATGAACAGGTAAGTCCAATAGTATTGTATTACATGGTTGTTGAAGAAAGTTCATATTGGAATGTGTCTTACTTTTTATTGGTGCATTTTGATTGGCAGAATACACGGATGCAAGCGACGGTGAGGATGGCTTTGGTGAATCAATTCAAAGATCGATTGGTGGAGGGCAACACTGTCACGCTGCAACGATATAGTCTAGGCGAAATTCAACCAAAATTTCGCATCGTTAAAAACCCTCTTCGCCTTAGCTTCCTCTCGAATACTTTATGTGAAAAGTGCACAGATTTTACCGGATCAAGACATGGGTTTGTCTTCCGACCCTTCAATACCGTTACTGAGCTAACAAAAGAGGAAGATGGCCAGTTTGGTATGTAGTTTGTTCATTTATTTTACAACTTCAGATCTTTAGCATCATTTTAATTTATGATGAATCAATATGTTATATGAAGCAAGTGACAACTATTTTTTACAAACATCATTCAGATGTGGTCGGCCGTGTTGTTGCCTGTGACGAGCTTGACAATTATGACAAGAACGGAAGGGCTGGGAAGAAGAAGCCACTTACCCTTATTGATTCTGAGTATGTCATTCTAATACCATTACTTTATTTGATATACAAAATAAGTAAATGTAGATGTGTATTGTAAATTACTCCCGTTATGTTGAGCAGGGGAACTGAGCTAAGGTGTACCTTGTGGGGTGTGTACGCTCAACAATTCTCTGATTTTCTGAACACATGCTCTGATCATGGTAAGATCATTGCTGTGGTGCAACTGGCAATGACTAAAATCTGGGATGGTAAGTTCACCCACCATTAGAATTATAGACACGACATGGTTAATTTTGTCACATACATAGCCACGTCATGGGTCTTGATGGTAATATCTGTTTTTGCATACACAGGAAAAATGTGCATCCAGAGGAAAAATGTGCATCCAGAATGGATTTCATGGCACAAGGTTGTTTCTGTTCAACGGCCACACTAGCATCAAAATTGATGAATTTCCTGAAGTTGAGGCTTTTAGGCAAAGGTACCTCAAACATTATGTTCATAACTTTGTAAAACATATATTAACGGAAGTTTAATTTATTTCATTGGTAGTTTGGTTGCTGTTGAAGGAGGTGATGAGTCGGAACATACCGCATCCCGTATATCCACTGCCTCAAAGAACTCGACGAAAAACGATTTCGTCACAAAGTTTCCGTTGAAAAATATTGCAGAGCTACTAGATGTCGAACAGGTAATAAATAAACTGCTGTAAAAACAGATAAAATCTTAACTACTATTACACGTTAGGCTTTGTGTCATCTCCTAAATATATTCATCCATGCATAGCAGATACTAGACATAACATTGTTATGAAATGGTGCAGGGTGTTCCTTCCATTATTGTCGGAAGTATTTGTGCAGTTCAGGAGGAAGAAGGGTGGTGGTATCTTGGATGTCGTTCATGCAGAAAGAAGGTTGTCAAGTCTTCAGATATCGTGGACCTCGAATCCGATACGCTTCAAAACCCTTCTACAGGGGCTAATGAATGGTGGTGCTCAAAATGCAAAGCTACTGTCACTTCCATTAAAACTCAGTGAGTTTAAACTTTCCGTATAAATGGATTTTCCTTTCTTTGTATAAGCGAATAAATTATTAGTTTTTTTTTTTGCTAACTTCTTTTAATAATCGATGTATTTAGGTTCCGCCTGCAGGTGAGGGTTCAAGATGAAACTGGCACCGTATCGGTTTCCCTTTTCAATGATGAAGTGCAGGCTATTCTTGATAATATAACCGCTTATCAGTTGGTGGAGAAATATGGAAAGGTATTGGCGATCATCAGAATATGCAAATTTAATGAAATATTGCTATACAAAGTCGTAACATCCATTTGTTTGCTCATATTATGTAGGGTGACGGTTTCTTTCCACCAGAGATTATGGAGATGGTGGATAAGAAATTTGTGTTCAAGGTCTCAATTGATGGCAAAAACAAGGAGAAGGTAATGCCTGTATTCAATGTCTTGCGGTTGTCTAATGATCCAGATATCATACAATCTGTATGCGCAGCTGCTACACCCGCGAAGGTAATAGTTAAATTTTGATATGTTATAGAATATTAATTTACATGTGTGTCTATGTAAGTTACATTCAGAAGCAATTATTTACACGTTGTTTATAATTTGTTTCTTAGCCTGAAAATGAAGCTACAAGCTCAAAGGTTGCTGATGTGATGCCATTTGTAAGTATTCTGAATTATTAAATAACATTAGTCAACGATCATGCCTTTTTATAGATAAGTTCCTGATCAATCCGAACATTTAATCATCCTTTATTATTATTTACAGGATTTGGACTCACAGACCGATGAAAATGCTACGCCGGAAAATGGGCTGAAGAATGGGATTGCGAATGTGGAACAGTCGCCTACTAAGACGACTTCTCATGAAAAGCGGAAGGCTGAGGCATCTGGGAAGCTTGTGTTAGCGTATCAAGAAGAAAATAGTGCTACCAAAAAATCAAAGTCTATGCTGGAGAAACCGTGATTCCGGCATTACATTATTTAGAACATTTTCCTTTCTCGCTGAGTAAATGTGGATGCATTTACACCCCAAAAAACATTTTTTAAACGTGTTTGCTAAGAACTTTTGTTACGCCTCGCGTTTGCGAGGTCGTTGGAACTTATTTGGTATTTGGACTGTTTGCTATTAGGAATAATGCACCATTGTTTGGTGCTTGAACAATGTTTTGTTTGGATTTTGAAGTTTGAGGTTTTTTTTTGTTTCGTATACCTATTCTTGCTTCTATTTTATAATGCAGGTTTTAACATTCATATTGCAGTTGTGTACATGTTTTGTGGAGTTTGATACTTGCAGGTTACGATTTTGTACTCGGTCGTGCAAGCATATGTCGAAAGGGGAAGATGGATTAAGTGGAAAAGCAAATATTTGGCCAAAGGAGAAGAAAATTGTGCAGCAAAAAAGACCACAAACATGTTTAATTGATTAAATGAAATGAATACCTTGGGGTGAATCATGTACTTTGTAATGTTCATATTAATGAAATGTATTCTTTCTAATATTTGCATATCTTCACTAATAATAGTATTTTTTTTTTACTTACAATGAATTGTATTATTTATTTTTATAACTGAATTTGAATAGTTTCTAAAATTAACTTCAATTAAGTCATTCAATTAGTGATTCACACTTTAAAACGAGATTAAAAGCAGGACTTTCTTATGTCTATTGATATATGAAGAATACTTTCTAAGATGGGAAACACACGTTAATTACCACCCTTTTTTGTCTTTTAACTACAATGTCCATTACAATGTTATCATCATTCCTTTTTACGGTTTGCCTTTTTTTCGAACATGTAATTGTATTCAAAATGGCTTATCTTGATAAGTAACTATTGTTGCTTATAATTTACTATAGCATTAACCAAATGAATTATACTTTTACTAATGAAAATTTTAAGTCAAGATATACAATTTAAATGCATATAATACAAAAGGCAATCAATTTTTTTTTTGAAGTGCAATATTTATATCACAACAGCTAAACCAAATACAAACAAGGGCCTATATTATATTAACAAGATACTAACAAATAGAGGACCTAAGGAAAACAAACAAACAATACAAACTTGACTAAAACTAACAAAGACCAACACCAACACCAACTGGTACAGCATACATAAAAGACTTGTGACCACTTGAAATAAAACACAAAAAACTACTATCCCAAAAGTAGAGTATGCTAGACCCACGAGCAAATAGAAACCCAAACCAAATCCATACATGTTGCAGCAAGGAGAAATAGGAGCATAACCAGTGCAGACAAATGGTGAATCAACTGAGAAGACAGCCTCAAACCAGCAGATCCAAACACCCCAATCACCGAATCCAATCAAATGATATAAAGGTAATTAGTAAAACCATATCATGATTTCTTAACAAAAATAGCTACAAAAATCATATTGACTCAAATAACATCAAATTAAAATCATTTAAATATACGTATAAAATAAATTATTTGTCATATAATTTCCTAATTTTGTGAAATCATACAACTATATAAAGCCCATACGTCATATACATCATACAAAAAAACAAGTAAAACATCAAGCAATGGCAGGTTCAAAATCACCCAATGCTACCAACGAAGAAGAAAGTAATAAATCATCCGTCCCTCCCGCTATTGGCACAAAAAATATACCAGTCATCGACTTAACAGATGACGATGTGGTATGCGTTGCATATTATATAGTGTAAGCTTTAACATTTTAAATATATAACTAACTTTGTTTGTTTGAATTTCAGCATGTTCCCGTCACAAAAAAACGTCGAAGATTGTTTAAGAATGGTAACTTTATAAGCAACCAGGCGTCCGAATGTGTGCAGTCCGATCCAGACTTGGAAGGTGTCCATCAAAGCGACCATGTATGAACATATTATAACTACCATGTAACATTTTAGACATTTGATCAATTAGGTACCTTTACTAAATACTATTATATGACATCGTGAAAATACTAACAACGTTTGTGACTCATGTCTAAACATTTTGTTAGGAAACTGATGATGAAAAACCTATGCGTATAAAGCGCACAAGCAAGGATACACAAACTTCGATTTCAAAGAAACACAAGTTTAAAATTATTGATTCATCTACTGATGACGACCAAGATGAAGCCAAGTATGATTCAGTTGATTTTAAGGCTAAAGAAGTTGGTCCAGTGGATGACAAACTAATTGATCATTCAAATGATCATATGTCCCATTTGGATGACATTAGTGATGACGAACATTTACTTGATCAAGAAAACAGTTTGGTCTCAAAAGATAAAAAGTCTGCTCGTATTGACGAAGAATCCGATGAAGATATTCATAACAACTACATTGATGATGAAGCCGAAGAAGATTTACAAGGTTCGAATATCTATAGTGTCTCATCCATATCCGATGGTGATGATAAAGACAGTTTCATTGATGACGAGTCTCTAGGGTATTATTCTACAGATGATGAAGATAACGATGATGATTTTTGAACGTTGATTTTTTCTTTGATTTCTATTTATGTTTTCATTAATAATAACTTGTGTTAGAATAATTTCTTGTGTTCTATTATTAATGTTTTTTTGGAATTTAAATAGATATTGCTTATCTGAATAACGGATACAACACAATTCCGTCATATCTGCTAAAAAAATGCAATCCCAAACACCCTCTTAGTCTATATCATGAAGTAAATTTTATCTAATTCATTGTATCTGCTACAACAAGTTTGTATACATATGATATCTCATTTTATGCATATGCGTATAATATATATATACACAAAGAAAATGATACTTTGGTTGGTCCATTTAACTTATAGGTAAAAATAACTCTATTCATATGATATAATAGTCAATCTTAACATTCCTACAATCAAATACGAAAACATAAATAAGTCAAACGATTACGAGCAAGCACACATCAAACCATTACCAAAATAGATAGCTCAAATGTGTTTACACATAAAAACAATTTATAACCATCCGAAGTAAATATATGTTATACCATTAACCAAATAGATAACCATCCAGTTTTATATGAGAAATTTATCCATAACAAAACCGATATACGAAGTACTTATGCCCAGAGTAGTAAGTGACGACAAACATTCTTTATTATTATTTTTTCATAAAATGAAAACACATCCATAGCAATACCACAGTAGAAAGCCAAGACACCAACATCGTCAACACTTCCATCTTCCTCCAATTTTAGCAAATATCAAACATGGGCATCATGACCGGAGAGTCTCCCTGTTGAACTTGATCCTCATCCTCAACATCAGCTACATACTTGAACCTAACCATTTTATTTCTCTCAAACCCACACTCCCTTGAGATAATGTTCCATTTGCCCTTCATGATCACATGATTCTTCAGGTGTGGTTTCTTTCGGTGTCTCACAAGGTAAAGGCTAACCTTATACTCCGCACCTCGGTGGTGCAAAATTGCGTGATCATAAGTGTAGAGCTCATGCTTCATCACAAATTTTGCCGGTATTGTCTACAGGGATTTGAATTAGCTTATAAGCATGCGTGTTACCTAAATAAAATACAAATTAATTTGTCGTCACATAATGTATAACTTACCAACACCCCCTTGTGTGTCACCTTTGCTAACAATGCCCGATAGAATGTGTTGGACTCATCAAAGTGTCGGCCATGCCCTGCCCATCTACATATCTGTAGCATCCGTGGATCTATATATACAAAGTTTACAAACTCAGATTAATAGAATAACTTTTATGCATTCTAAACATAACTATTTATGCACAAGTACAAACCGTTCTCTCCTGCCCTAATGGGTTGCAGAAAGGCCAGGTTAGTACGAGCAAGATTTTCATGAGTCAGCTCCCAACCATCGGTAGCAAACACCATCATTGCAATAGTATTTCCCCCAACGTTGGTGAACACCAGTGGCATCCCAGGTGTTAAACGAAACATGTACACGAGGTCGTCCCATCCATTTCCGAAAAAAACATTCCCATAGTTAACATGTGAACCAGGAATCAATTCTCGACGGTGCGTCACTGTAAAAATGTTACCATTTACAGTCATAGTAAACACGTCCGACTCAATGTCCGGAATGAAATCCTCGGCAAGCAACTGCATGTACATTTAGCCATTTAGTTCCAACATCAACCAAGCATCTAGACATACAATGGTGTTTCACCATTACAAGTATATATTATAAAGATGGCCTTACCGGACTTTGTGCTAAGTTCTGCCCAAGTCGAGAAAAACATCTGGTCATCCTTCCTCTGGTCCGTAACTCATCATAGCCGCCACTCTCCCATCCCGATATTTCATATCCAGTCACATAGAAAGTATCAACACTTTCATGAATAAAATGCAGTGTTGTCAGATTTTGATAGCCACTATCTTCCACAAAACGTGACCACTCTGTATCATACAGTTCCAATTGATTTCCGGACCTGAGACCCATCCTAACCTTATGCCGAATCTTGTTGTTGTTGATTAGATACACCAACTTTTGGCCATTGAAATAGCGACCTTTGAAGTGAAGGGGCAGAACCTTTGTTAAAAAATTGTTACAAACAAAATTATAACTAAACAATTCATAATGTCATACTTCATACTTTTTTTGGGTAAAAGGGAACTTCCACCCTGGCAAAATATATTAACAAAAAAAAACCGTTTCAAGTACAGTGGAATGTGGCTGAAACGCCACATTAACCTCAAGCAACCGCTTGAACAACCCCTATACTTATAATAAATTCATGTTAAGCTAATACCTGTCTTATTCTGTAACTGTTTGCCATCACATCGAACACAAACTGTGTTGTCATTTTTCTGAATAAACAAACAAGTATAAACGTCAACAAATATTTACCCTCTATAATAAGGCTATGCAATTTCATTCTTTTGACAATTATAATAATAACCGTGTAGCACAACATCTCCTCTCAAAGACTCATTACTGATATGATATACCTTTTTCCGCACATACCCTTTTCACTTTATAATCATTTTCACTAAATTACTTCTTAAAGATGCAAGCCCAGTATATGTATGCAACAAAACTCAAGTAAATAGTATTAAAATTCAATGGGACGTTCTGGATTTTCTTATTGTTGACATAAATAATGTATGAAAACGTTATTTATATTTTTCGATATCTCTATATTTTGACGATCACAAAATGTAAACTCGTCAATCGTTTGATTACTACGTAAACAAGTATTAAGCTAGTCTATATCATTATATCCAACTTAATCACTTAAGGTATGGACAAACAAGTGCTTAATACATCTCATGATCAAAGGGGTATTTAATTAACTAATATAAAGTTTATTTAATTATATAATCTTATTATATATTTTTGAAAAACACTTTTGGTAATAAGGAAAAATGTTTTAATCATACTAAATATACGATTTCAAATATTTAACCAAAATCAGTTAGTTTTTCACCAAATAAACTTTCCCCACTAAAAGACAGTTTTTCTGGCCGTTACAGTTGGGCGGCCCCCTTAATTATAAGGGGCGGTCCCCTTAATTTTAAGGGGGCCGGCCATGCTTTAAGGGGACCGGCCAGGCTCCCCTGTCAGAAACTGTCAGATTTCTTCCCCTATAAATACCACCTTAATTCTGGAATTTTTCCTAACCTTTTGCACGAAATTTTCAGATCTACAATCATCTTAAACCCATCAAAAACCCTTTGATCATTTGTATATTAATCCTTGTTTCAAGTGATTCAATCCCTCATCATCCATTCTCATTCTAAGTGCAAAAGAAGAACTCTCTACAACCAAGTTTAAGAAGTGTTGAAGAGTTGTTGTGTATAGTGTATATATATATTCATTTGTGAATATTGTGTTGTGCTTGTTATTATTTGTTTAGAAGATATAGAAGTTGTGTAGATAATAGAAGTTGATTAGTAGTGAAGTAGGATAGTTGTGAAGATTGGTGTGTAGAAGAAGGTGTGTAGAAGATTGGTGTGTAGAAGAAGGTGTGTAGAAGATTGGTGTGTAGAAGCTTGGTGTGAAGATTGGTGTGTAGATTGGTGTGTAGATTGGTGTGTAAATTGGTGTGTATATTGGTGTGTACGGTTTTCTCCGCCATAAGGGAGTTTGTTGACATAGTGAAGAAAACTCTCGAGTAGGTGACTCGGGGAGTGGAGTAGGAACAAGGAAGGTGTCCTTGTAGCCGAACCACTATAAATCTTTGTGTTGTGGTTTGATCTTTCTAACTCTTCTCATTACTTATTTACTTATCTTTACTATATTAGTTTTGTTAGTTAGTTATTATACAAATTGATCATATAGTGCAAGTATTGAATTCACATAAACTAGAATCGAAGATTTTTAAAACAAACTTGTACTTATAAATTTTAAAAGGACGTAAAACTATTCAACCCCCCCCCCCCCTTCTAGTTTTCCACAATTGGTATCAGGGGCCACGTCTAGCAAGATTTTTAAAATATATTGTATTTTAAAACTTGTAACGATCTATGGAATCTGAAAAATATTTAGAAGGGCAATCTATGCAAAGACCACCACTATTTGAAAGTGATGGATTTTTATATTGGAAAAATCGATTCGAAACTTATGTGAAATCAAAAGATCTAGATCTTTGGCATGTTATTACCAATGGTGATTTTTTACCTATTCAAAATAACCCTGAAACTAAGAAAGGTGAAATCGTACCTTTTGAAAAACAAAATGATGATTTAAAAAGAAAACTTGCTAAAAATAATGAAGCAAAAATGGTTATTTATAATGCGCTACCACGTAAAGAGTACGAAAGGATCTTTATGTGTGAAACCGCAAAAGAAATTTGGAACTCTTTATTAATAACTCACCAAGGTAATAATCAAGTCAAAGATAACAAAATAGATCTACTTGTTCAACAATATGAGCAATTCACGATTCCGGAAGAGGAATCAATTGATAATGCTTTTGCTAGATTTAACACTATCATCACAAGTTTAAAAGCACTTGATGAGAATTTCTCTAGTAAGAATTTTGTTAGGAAATTTCTTAGAGCTCTTCACCCAAAATGGCGAGCTAAAGTGACGGCTATTGAAGAATCAAAGAATTTGTCAACACTACAACTTGATGAATTAATTGGAAATCTGAAAGTCTACGAAGCAATTATAAAGAAGGACTCTGAAATGGTTAAAGGAAAACGTGAGCAAAGCAAGTCAATCGCCTTGAAAGCTAGAAAGGAATCCAACAACGAAGATAGCTCATCTTCCGAAAGCGATGACGAAGAATATGCCATGGCCGTAAGAGACTTCAAGAAATTCTTCAAAAGGCGAGGAAGATTTGTTAGACAACCACACGATGAAAGAAGAACATCTCAAAAGAATAATGATGACAAGTATAGCAAGAATGAGAGAAAGTGTTTCAAGTGTGGTGATCCGAATCACCTCATTGGAAAATGTCCAATGATGACAAGAGATCAAAATCAAAGAGCATTCGTTGGAGGTGCTTGGAGTGATAGTGATGAAGATGAGAATGAAATAACAAAGGATGAAAAGTGTCTCATGGCCAAATCATCAAGTGAGGTACGTTCCGAATCCGAATACTTTAGTGATGAAAATCTATCATTAGATGAAAAAGATTTAGATAGTGAATACAATAGATTATGTAAAATAGGACAACTAGTTATGGCTAAAAATAAATCACTAAAATACATAAACAACCAACTAGAAAATGAAGTGCTTGAACTAAAAATTAAAATACGTCAACTTGAAAAAGGAAAAGAAATTGTTGAAGAATGTAAAACATGTCAAGAGCTTAAAAGTGAAAACAACATACTTAAGGATGAAATTTGCAAACTTGATAAATTTGAAAATAGTAGTAACTCACTTAGTAAAATTATAAGTATTCAGAGAATATCAGGAGATAAAACCGGACTAGGATTTAACTCAACTGAATCTTCAACAAGTGGAGCTAAAAACGTTAAATTTGAAAATGAACCAAAACCTTCAATACTTAATCCCAAACATTTACTCATAAAAAATAAAATAATACCTATAGCTAGTAATGAAGAAATAAAACCATTTTATAAACCATCTTTAAAAACCGAAGTTGGATCATCTAAATCTAAAACAAGATCTAAAACTCCACCACCTAGGAAACCAAATAATTCATATCCTAGACCTAAAACACCTCAATCAAGAACAAACCATAATAGACGAAACTTTAACTATAATCAACAAATGTGGAACTTCAATCCGTGGGGAGTGTTTCCACCTTATATGCATCCAAGTCAAATACAAAACATGTTCGGACCAAATAACTTTGGACAAATGAAACAATGGGCACCAACGTAAATAATATTCGCCATCCAAACATGGAACTTTTCATTGTCACCTCTTGTCCGATTTACTTCTTGAAGACCTTGAAGATTAACGCATTAAAGACAAAAGGTACACATTTCCTTTTAAGTTCCTTGTCTAGAAATGCATGCTTAGTTTAGTGTGTTATATGTATGTGATTTTACTTGACTTATTAATCTCTATCTTCTTCTATATTATATCTAAATATACATATATACATATATATATATTTATATACTTAGCTATATTTAGGATCTTATAACCTAGGAAATTCATTTGTTGATTTTCTAGAACTAGAGATTGTTCGTTTACGAACATCTCTTTTCCCCTTTTTGCCTTATTGAACTTTAATGTTCAATCAACACTCATGCTGATGAAGTGAGATGAGTCGAAAAATCTATGGATGAAACAAACTCCCGGCTTCCATTGCATACGTCTCCCTCCTATGTTCTCGTCTTATAAGCCCATACTAATAAAATACATATATATATATATATATATATATATATATATATATATATATATATATATATATATATATATATATATATATATATATATATATATATATATATATACTTATGAACTTTCCACAACGTTCTCGTGTACTTGACAACTTGATAAATTTCATCCGAAATGATCAAGAAAATTTAATTGGCAAATTGTTGATTAAAAGTGTCAAGTAATTCCTTTCATGCGAATACCCTCCAACGTATTTTTGATTAAATATAAATCTAATACATACATATGAATAAATATATATATATATATTTTTTTTTTGCTCTTTCCAGAAACCAAAATCACAAAAATCGATTTTTGGAGGGCGGCCCCCTTAATGTTTAAGGGGACCGGCAGCCAAATGAAGGGCGGCCCCCTTAATGTTTAAGGGGACCGGCCATCTGATTGATCAAGCCCGTTTTTCTCCTTTTTTCCTTTTGCCAAACACTCCACTTTTTCACATACCTCTTCCACTGCTTCTGCTGTAACGAAAACCAAAACCCAAAAACCTCTCAAATCACTTCCAAATCACATAATTCGGGTTAATTGGCAAAGGGCAAATTCATCTAACACAATCACCATTACTTATTGTAAGTTTTTCATAACACATTTCATCTAATTTCATCTTATTTGATCATACTCATGATTATGCATGTTTTATAAAATTCGTCAAATTTCATTATTTCTTTCGAATTAAGCCTTAAAACTCCATAACCAAATGCTTCCCTTAGGATTAGGATGATTTATCAACACTAGAAACTAGTTATTATGAACTATCATGTCGAAATTTTTTTTAATTTCATACACTCCTTTTCAAAATTTTAGTAAACACATTGTTGAATAATGATTTGAAAACGTGTTAAAACTAATCACATTGTACGTTTGTAACTTGTAAAACTTGAAATTACATTTTTCGACTAAGAAAAATTATATTGGTTCACAATATAGGGGTGTTTGGATTATGTCCAAATAATATCGAAACATAGTCATTATAATTTTTATAAAACTTTGTTATAATTATAAATCTTAAAATTGTTTATCGAACTCGTCAAGATATATAATTCATATGTATATTGACGCACTTGAGTTATAAGTCACTAGTTAAGGGAGCGTTTGGTTTATTACTAAAAATGACATTTTTAAGTAAAAATACAAACCATCTTTTTCAAAAACAAATCACATGCATAAGAAACTCGCAAGAAATAGCTAGTTTTACAATCTAATGTAAATCTAGTAAATTTCATGATATATTAAGATGTTTAAAGGGGCGTTTGGATTTGTCCATAACTACTAATTAAACATCGTAAAGTATATCTAGAACGAGTTAAAAACAATATTAAGGAACATGGTAATCTACTTCTTAGGATTAGTAACGAAGTACGTTTACGTTCCAACATAAGCCTTGACAATAAACATATATTTTTATCTTTCTTTATATTTATTTTGGTCTTTTTGAATTGTTGATGTGTTTAGGTGAAAATGCCCAAAGCAACTACCGAAGATCTTTCTCACATTAAAAACTACATTCCCAAAGTTTCTCAACTCCCTACCACATCTCCTTCCATTGGACTTATCTATCGTCAAATTGAAGATAGAAATATTCATGAGGGACGTGTAGTAGATCTTGCTTTTGCTCAATCCGAGTACATAAATCGCTTGTTTTCAAGCATCAACTTCAATTGTCTTTATGAAATAAATGAACCTATTATTCCTCGCTTCATTATGGATTTCTATAGCCAAGTCACCGTCCAAACCAATGATCTTGGTTTCATCACCATCTCTTTCATGATTCAAAATGAATTTATCACCCTTACTCTCGAACAATTTGGTCATATCCTCCAAATTCCATTTAGAGGTCAAGCCGTTTTCTCAAACGAGTGGGACCTCGAATCTCTTAATCGCTATCGACCAACCTTCGGTCCATATCTCGACGAAATTCCTCATCCCGACGAAATTCGTCAAGTCCTTGGTATAGATCGTGCCACCACAAGTCGAAAAATAAAATCCAAAAACGTTCAAATTTCTCCATACCAACTTCTCCTCAAAGAATTAAGCCCACACATGAAGCGTTGGGAAGAACTCATTCGTGAGAATGCGTTTGGAACTGGAGGTCACCGGGACCATCTCCCGGCTAGCCTTGCTCACATGTTGTATTGTATAGCTGTCGAAAAGCCGTACAATTTGGCCTACTTCTTTATCAAACGGATTGAGTGTGCTAGAAAAACTCCCAAAGCCAACCTTCCATATGGAATGTTCCTTACTCGTATCTATCGTCATGTTATCGAGTACTACCCCGATCTTGACAATAGTATTTATGAGTCCATCTACCCCACTCTACGTACTCTCGCTCTAAAACAAGCTCGACGAACTCGAAGTGACAAGGGTAAACCTCGTCGTCATAGCTTTCATGGATCATCCTCTAGGCAAGATGATGACGATGAGGAGGAAAACATCGATGATGTTAGTACCCCTTCGTTTTCTGAGTTCGTTGACAATTTAGAGGATCTAGACTATCCCAACTATTCTACTCCATCTCCAAGTGATCAAACTGAAGAAGTGCTTCATGAACGAACTACCGAGATGCTTAGAAGACAAAAGAGCTTGCACGAAGAAGTTAGAGGTGGCTTCAAATCTATTGGGAAGACTTTGAAGGGGATCTTCAGGAAGAAAAAGAAATGATATGGTCGGATTATGTTTGTTTAACAATGTTTTATTTTTATGTCTTGTGTGTTATTTGTCCGAAGTTTATTCGGAAATACTTGTCATTTGAATATGTGTTTAGGATGATAACTTGATATTTTTATGCACGTTGCTCTTGATCTATATATATGTTTGCATGATTAGTTAATGGTTATATAACTATATGACATGTATGCTTTCTAATAAACCAAGACAAATGTGAAATGTCCAAATTGAGCTTGCTGCACATTCAAACCAGAACATAACATCTTTCCAGAAAATTTTTTGAAAATTTTTGGTTTCTGGGTCGTCAGATGGGCGGCCCCCTTAAATCATAAAGGGCGGCCCCCTTAAAATTAAGGGGACCGGCCACCATTTAAGGGGACCGGCCATCTGAAACAGTTTTTACACTGTTTTCTTTTGCATCATGTGATCCCTTTTGCTAGTCCCAGCTACCATTACTCTTAAAAACCAAACTAATTTTGGAATATAACATTACAATTTCAAAATAATTCCACTTCTAAACATGTTTTCCCACTATATAATCTCCATGCATGTTTAATTCATAATTCATCATCCTCATCACTCATAAACCATCATCATGTCATCACCAAGAACCACCCATTCAAACAATGCCAAGAAACAAAAACTTGTCATTATACCACCCAAACAACTCTTCATTGATCTTACAAATGAAGACAACACCACCCCATCGCCACAACCTCAATGTTCATCTCCTAGTGCACCAAATGCACCCTCCAAAACACCCTCAACAAATGGACATTCTACTTCCTCCATACCATCCACTTCATCCATTAATGACTACATAAACACCCACTTATCCTCTCCACCAATGATTCAACCATCACAACCTACCAATGAACACTCCACCCTTGCACTCACTCTCTCATTATCACCATTAACACCTCTTGATGCACATTTCTCATCATCTCCTATCAACCCACCAACCTATAACCCCGTCCCATGGAGCTTACTTGAAGCTCATGGAGACACTTGCCTTTGTTGCATTCACAACCGAACAATTGTGTTCGGATTAAGAGATGAGATCCAATACATGTTTTCTCATATTGAAAACATGTTGCATCAACCACCAACAATGAACACAACCCCTCCACCACCATCAACAAACACTCCTCCTCCACCACCATCTCCATGTTCACCATCCATTCCTCCCAATTAAACATGCTTGGTGTTTCACAAATAAAATTGTGTTAAACCTTTTTGGATGGCAAGCTCTAAAGAGGACTCTCATGTTTGAGACTTGGTATATTATTTCTATGATCATTGTAAGCCTTTAAAGGCTTTTGTTAGTTGTAGCATTACTTGTTCCTTTTGTTGATGTAATGCTTGATGTATTATTTTCCTTGATTAATGATATGGTTGTGTTTAGTCTATATTTTTGCATGCTATATACATATATATGTTGCTTGCTACTAAATATTTTTGCAAGATTTCCATATCCCAATTCCTTTTGGCCTCAAAATGAGGGGGAGTATACTTCAAGGGGGAGCTTCCATCAACTTGGGAAAACCTTTTTGATGCTAACAAAAAGGGGGAGAAGTGATATAAACTCACTCTAATACTTGTATATAGACTAATTTTCGACTAATGAGTTTAAATTTTGTAATCATCAAAAAGGGGGAGATTGTTGACATAAATAATGTATGAAAACGTTATTTATATTTTTCGATATCTCTATATTTTGACGATCACAAAATGTAAACTCGTCAATCGTTTGATTACTACGTAAACAAGTATTAAGCTAGTCTATATCATTATATCCAACTTAATCACTTAAGGTATGGACAAACAAGTGCTTAATACATCTCATGATCAAAGGGGTATTTAATTAACTAATATAAAGTTTATTTAATTATATAATCTTATTATATATTTTTGAAAAACACTTTTGGTAATAAGGAAAAATGTTTTAATCATACTAAATATATGATTTCAAATATTTAACCAAAATCAGTTAGTTTTTCACCAAATAAACTTTCCCCACTAAAAGACAGTTTTTCTGGCCGTTACAGTTGGGCGGCCCCCTTAATTATAAGGGGCGGTCCCCTTAATTTTAAGGGGGCCGGCCATGCTTTAAGGGGACCGGCCAGGCTCCCCTGTCAGAAACTGTCAGATTTCTTCCCCTATAAATACCACCTTAATTCTGGAATTTTTCCTCACCTTTTGCACGAAATTTTCAGATCTACAATCATCTTAAACCCATCAAAAACCCTTTGATCATTTGTATATTAATCCTTGTTTCAAGTGATTCAATCCCTCATCATCCATTCTCATTCTAAGTGCAAAAGAAGAACTCTCTACAACCAAGTTTAAGAAGTGTTGAAGAGTTGTTGTGTATAGTGTATATATATATTCATTTGTGAATATTGTGTTGTGCTTGTTATTATTTGTTTAGAAGATATAGAAGTTGTGTAGATAATAGAAGTTGATTAGTAGTGAAGTAGGATAGTTGTGAAGATTGGTGTGTAGAAGAAGGTGTGTAGAAGATTGGTGTGTAGAAGAAGGTGTGTAGAAGATTGGTGTGTAGAAGCTTGGTGTGAAGATTGGTGTGAAGATTGGTGTGTAGATTGGTGTGTAGATTGGTGTGTATATTGGTGTGTATGGTTTTCTCCGCCATAAGGGAGTTTGTTGACATAGTGAAGAAAACTCTCGAGTAGGTGACTCGGGGAGTGGAGTAGGAACAAGGAAGGTGTCCTTGTAGCCGAACCACTATAAATCTTTGTGTTGTGGTTTGATCTTTCTAACTCTTCTCATTACTTATTTACTTATCTTTACTATATTAGTTTTGTTAGTTAGTTATTATACAAATTGATCATATAGTGCAAGTATTGAATTCACATAAACTAGAATCGAAGATTTTTAAAACAAACTTGTACTTATAAATTTTAAAAGGACGTAAAACTATTCAACCCTCCCTTCTAGTTTTCCACACTTATATAATGAAGATAGTGTACAACCTACTATATGAACTTGCAATCATCCTAACTAGCAACTCACATTATTTTTGTAACAACAATCATTATTAAGTATAAAGCATAAGAACATAAGCAAAGTACATGCAGATTTATACGAAAACTTACCTTCTTGTGAATTGTCAAAAATCTGAAATATCTAATGTTATACATTTCACTCAAAAAAAAAAAAAAAAAAAAAAAAAAAAAAAAAAAAAAACTTGACAGCCAAGAAGATGCAATGAATTGGCGTATCACAGTTGTATGTAAACAAATGCATGCCATCATTTCCAATTTAACACCACATTCAACAAATCATATCCTAAATACATTACCCAACCAAGTTAGGATATCTATAAATGCTTATGGAATGTTAGTATATATGTAAACCTTTTTATTGTATTCAACAATTTTCATAAATAGATTAGGGAAAATTTGACTAATTCTGTTAACCCAATTGTTAATTGCGGGTCTATATAAAGATTTCACAACATACATTACAATCACTCTAAATTTGTGTAGCCACAAACTAATCTGATAATATGGCATCGAGCAATCCATGCCATATCCAAATTGTATTGATCCATCTTCACCACCAATCACTCCCGCTGACGACCACCTAAAGGTTCTAACAAAAGATGAACATGTTGACCCCTCTAAACAAACCGAAGGTAATTTATGTGAATCATTGTATCATAATCGGATCATATGCATAGCATAAAATATAACCGTTGTATGCTACTTAAAATATTATCTTTTTTTATTTTATACAGATGTATCCTATCAATATTTTAACGGCAATTGGCAGAAGATTGTGTGAAAGATTGACAAGGCTTGCGTAAAAAAGTGATAATCATATTGTCATGCGTTTGGTTTCTTCGATGGACACTAGAATTAGATGTTCGAGCAATCATTATCTTATTTGTACTTATCCATCGAAATAAATAAGAATACATTAATAAGTCCATTCGTATATTGTAAGCAATGATCATTTTTACATACGAAGATTGTTTCACATGTTACCTCAAACTTTTATTTACCTGTCATTAGAATTATGTGAACACAATTGATGCATAACTTTTGGTTAATGTTACCAAATATGATATTATAGACTGACTAACAACTATATGGACTTATCAAATATGACTATCTATTTTAATACCAAATCAATTATCTACAATTAATTATTGATTGTCCCATTACAAATTTTGATACTATTTTAATACTCCCATATCAAAACAAATCAGGGGCTTTAAAAGTCCTAACACTTATAAAAAGGATTCCTACATTTACATCTCAACATACAACCCACACACCTTACACAGAAACTAATGGATGAAAATAATGCGAATGAGAAGAGGAAAAGAAGAATGGAAATACTAGGAAAACGCAAGGCAACACAAACCAAACGTCCAGCTAAATCATCACTTGGAAAAGAAAATGTTCTTCAACAAACACCAATAGAAACACCCGCTGCCAATAAAAGGGCATCGTTAGCCGAAATTTTGAATTGTAAGTTTTTCTTCAACACTATCTACTTTGGTTATCTCTTATCAGTATACTTGCATTACTCTTCATCTTTTTTTACATGCACGTAACACTTAACCGCAAATGAAATTTAGATGATCCATTAACTACCACTATTGATGTCAATGATGGTTTCCATCATGTGCGACCGACGACACCAGTAATATCTTCTCGGAACGTTATACCAGGTGCACTTTTCAATATACAACTAATGTTGTGTATCGTTTCTATATCATCTTTTGTCACTTACTAAAACAATGTCATGCATCACACAAGATATAGTATGCATGAATTATAACGGTTAACTTTCACCTTTTCCTTATAACCACTACATTTTTATATTTTCATCTTTTTGCTAATGCAAGGATCCTTTCCCTCGCCGATAACTTCTTATCAAACACCTCTGAGAAGAACACCCCTTTCTTGCATTTCGAACGGTAACTCTACATATGTTTATTTACTTAAAAGTTATTTGAAAACTTATTTAACATGCCCGAGACACATTGTGATAGTTTTAATTGTTAAACTTGTGTAGTTAATCCAGTACCTGCTAATGTCAACTCCAAAAGTCCGTCGCCTGCTTTGACGCCATCTTTTACACCGTTCCAAGGTAATTTACTCTTATGGTAAATAAAATTCATTTTTAGAGTAACGTTAATTTTTGTAGCTGTTTGGGCTGCAAGCTAATATTTTGACATGTGTTTGTTGTGGACTTAGGATGCGTTAGGATCAGTCCACTATAAAAATAGGATAAGGTTTGCTTGGATTAGCGTTGAAATATGTTGGTTTGGGTGATGAAATTGGACGGTTTAGTTTTAGACCCCGTTGATTGAGCACAATAGTACTTAATACTTAAATTAGCAACTCAATTATGTGTTCTTTGATTAGGACGGGTTAGTTTTCTGTAGCTAATTTATTTGATTTTCATGGTAAGAAGTTAAAATTGTATCTGACCAACTTCGATCAACTTCAGTAAATGAATATCTAAATATATGCTCTTAATATCATGAGTTTTGTATAGTTATATCATGACTTTAATTTATGCATTCTGTATAGGGACAATACAACAACAGTTTGGCATGACAACATCTACAAACAGTGCCATGTTTCAAATGTCCATGCTAAATGGTTGGTTTTTCTAACTTGGTTCCTTATACTGCTTTTTACTCATTTAAATTTAGCTAATAATATCTTACATGTCATGTGCAAATTTTTATTATAGGGTCACGCCATATATTTGCACCAACTAATGATCTTCTACGTAACAGAACACCACTTTCGCACACATCAACATGTAAGTTACACTCGGAATAACATCTAAGATTTGATTATATCCACATACTTATTTACAAATTGTATGTAGTATCTACTCCGAAATTGAATATCCCTTTCTTAATGCATTCACTAAAAGTTACACCACTTATCTATTTGCATAGTGTCAAACCGATCTAATGGTAATGACACACAATGGAATGCAACCGCGACACCTTCAACAACTATTTCGCTTGCTGCATCTACTGCAAATGTTCCTCCAAATGTATCACATCGACGAATACCTCCACTCATTACTCAAGTGTCAAATATCACAACCGGTTAGTTAATAACCATTTCTCGCTGATACTTTCATTCCAAAATATTGAATAATAGCGACAAAAAATTCAGCATTTTCAAAAAAAAATTGTTGCAGTTGCATCTGTTGTTGATCCAACTACTGGAATATCACCGGAACCTATGAATACTCCAGTCAATAATGGGCAAACAAAAAATTCAGCATTTTCAACAGATAAGGGAGGTATATATTTTGCATATTTTTATAACATAACATTTTTGCATTACTCTTTTCAAATAATTTCATATAACATTATAATCATTGTGCAAATTCACATAACTTTGCTAAATTGTGGTAACATCATTGCAATAACTTATTCTCTTTCTGCTTTTTAAGTTTGTTACAGCATATGCTTTCAGAAACTATTTTCATCTTTTCTACATAATAGGTACCACTTGTGTGACAAGTAATTCTACTCAAGTAAGTCCAGTTGCTACACTACGGAAACGACAGTCTCCCGTTAGTAACGTTTCAATAGGTTCGTTTACAATATTAACATTTGGTTTTTAGCACGTTTATCTTTTGAAAAAACGTATGCATTATAGGCTAATCTTTTATTCACAGTAACTTTTCAAACACCCGTGGTTCGTCAAGTTAATCAACTTCCACGACGATCCCAAACGTCCGGGTTAACAAACACCATTCCTATGTTATCAACACAAAAATCAATGTACGAAACAGGCGAGTCGTCAAGAAAAACAAAAAAGTCTAAGAGGCCAACGGTACAATCTCGCTCTCCAATTGTTTTTGATCTTGATGATGACGGACATGTAAGAAAAGTGTATGACAAGTACGTCGGTATATCTGAAGGTATTAGTGAATATTTTTTTGCTATCATTGCACAATATTCATGATTATTATCACACATAACAAAAAGTTATGCTTTTAATTTTTCAGAGTACTACAACCATGGCGATCCAACATTCGAGTGTAAGGAATGTCATGCCCTCTTATGGGAAGCAGAAGCAAGAACGGGAAACTCTAATCCAACAAACAAACCTTATTCCATATGTTGTAACAAGGGGAAAGTTCATATTCCACAAGCACCTCCTACTCCAAAACCGTTACTTGATTTATTTATGAATGATGACACCAAAAGTGAAAATTTTAAAAACAATGTTAGAACATACAATAGTATGTTTTCCTTTACTTCAATGGGTGGGAAGGTCGATGATTCAATTAACATGAAAGGACGTGGTCCGTATGTTTTCCGCTTACATGGTCAAACGTACCATAGTATTGGTAGTTTACTACCGGAAAACGACAAACCCCCAAAATTTGCACAGTTGTATATATATGACACACAAAACGAAATTGATAATAGAGCATCAGCATTAAGGTAATGTCCGTTTCATTTTTGATTATTGTGTATACAGTATTTTCAAACACAATTCATATATTTACAATGTTTCTCACTCTTTGTCCCATTATTGTATTAACCAGTGGTTCTGCTTCTGCATCGCCTGGTCGTTCTAATTCAAAGAAACCTATAGACCGAAACATTATCAATGAAGTAAAAGATGTTTTAGATGAATCAAGTGATTTGGTAAAAACATTTAGAAGGGCACGTGATCGCTACACAGAAGACAACGAGCAGAATATTAGAATCAAGTTGGTAGCAAAGCGAGGGAAGGATGGACGGCAATACACTCTTCCAACTGCAAACGAGGTTGCTGGTCTTATTGTAGGAGACTTGGATTGTTGCGCAGAAGATAGAGATATTGTGATAGAAAAGTTTGGTGAAGGTTTGCAGCGTATAAACATTTTCCATCCAATGTACCTCCCTTTGCAATACCCTTTGTTGATGCCGTGTGCGCAAGATGGATATTATTTAGGAATACCACATAGAAAGACATCGGGTAAACAAACCACTCGAAATACGTCGGAACAACATGACGATGAAAAGAAGGACAAAACAGTTAGTATGCGAGAGTGGTTTGCCTATCAGATACTGGACCATCCTAATAAAGAGAATTTATTCGTACGTGGAGGTCGTTTATTTCAGCAATTTCTTGTGGATGGTTACGCTATGGTTGAGACAGAGCGTATGTTTTTCCATCGTGCAAAGCAATCTAAACTTAGGTGTGATACGTACTCAAATGTTCGACAAAACGTTGCATCTGGAAATACTGACCCGTCCACAATTGGAAAGCCTATTATTTTACCTTCTTCGTTTACTGGTGGACCAAGGTACATGCAACAAAATTATATGGACGCCATGGCATTGTGTAGGTGGTATGGTTGTCCTGATTTGTTTATAACGATCACATGCAATCAAAAATGGCCGGAGATTGCAAGATATATGCGGGAGCATAACCTTTCATCTACAGACCGACCTGATGTTCTAAGTCGAGTATTTAAAATGAAACTCGATCAGTTGATGAAGGATGTCAAAGAGTTGCGTTTGTTTGGACGTATTCAAGCAGGTATACTTTGAATTTATATCACATTTGACATACATAACAGTAGTCTTATAAGACAAGGTATATAATGATTCTTTAAACTGATTTCATGTTAACTTGAACAATATTTTGCAGCCGTGTACACAGTTGAATTTCAGAAAAGAGGTCTTCCGCACGCACATGTATGTTTGTTTTTACATAAAGATGACAAGGTGCCAAACGCTGAACATATTGACAAACACATATCTGTTGAGATACCAGATCCAAATGAGGATCCCGAACTGTACAAATTAGTTTCTGATTTTATGATGCATGGTCCATGTGGTGTTGATGATCCAAATCAGGCTTGCATGGTTGATGGAAAATGTACCAAGCACTTCCCTAAAAAGTTCATAGAAAACAGCTCTGTTGACTCGGAAGGTTACCCTGTGTATAAGAGACGTAATAACGGGAACCATGTTGTTAAGAGTGGCCATAAGTTGCATAACGGTTATGTTATTCCATATAATGCTACACTGCTGAAACGTTATCAATGCCACATCAACGTTGAATGGTGCAATCAGACGGGATCAATAATATATTTGTTTAAATACATAAACAAAGGTCCTGATAGAGTATCGGCACAGTTGTATGAACCAGCAAGCACGGAAGACAATCAAGAAAATGCTAAACCTGTTGACGAGATTAAGGCGTTCTATGATTGTAGGTACCTATCTGCTTGTGCGGCTGCATGGAGGATATTTGGATTTGAGATCAATTACAGAACACCATCTGTTGAACGTCTCTCATTTCACCTTGAAGGCGAGCAGCCAGTCGTATTTACTGAGAATTCTGACCTTGAAACTGTTATTCACAAACCAACAGTTGGTGCATCTATGTTCCAAGCTTGGATGAATATGAATGAAAAGTATCCACCAGCAAGAGATTTAACATACGCTGAGTTTCCCACGAAATATGTATGGAATGCTCCAAAAAGAATTTGGACACTAAGGAAACAAAGATATGCAATTGGCAGAATTCATAATGTCCCAATCTCATCTGGTGAAGCTTACTATTGTAGGATGCTGCTAAATACTCAAAAAGGTTGTAGAACACACGATGAGATTAAAAAAATTAACGGTGTAGTTTATGCAACTTACAAAGATGCTTGCTTCGCAGCTGGCCTTTTAGAAGACGACAGGGAGTATATTGAGGGTATTAAAGAGGCAGCCCATTGGTCCTCCGCTGAACATTTACGGGACCTTTTTGTTACATTGCTTTCACAAAAGGAACTTGAAACACCTTTGAGTGTTTGGTTACAAACTTGGCATTTGCTAGCCGAAGATGTCGAGTACAAAAGAAGTGTTCTTTTAGGAATTCCAGGTATAACCACCACTTTTAGATTCTTAGAGTTTTTTAGCCAAGTTTTCTTATTATGTTATTTTGAAATTTTATAGTTTACTGTTATATTCCTATCTGACTTCTTAGTTAATGTATGTAGTTTACTCTTATAGGCTAATCTAACTTCTTAGTTAAATAAGGCTAAATTGATGTCTCTGTGATATTACTCCACTTGAGATTTTAGTCTTTTTAATATTTGTGTACACTTTCTTTTAATGCACATTACATTTCATGAAAGATTGTGACCTTTATCTGATAGTCCTTTATATGAAAACTCAATAATCTGATAGTCCTTAATCTGGAAACTCAATTAACTGAAGTTCGAGAAAGATTGTGACCTCATGTACTGTTTAGAGTGGGCTTACGATACGTTAGGATCAGGCCATTATTTAGAGTGGTGATATATCTTTTGTTCAAAGAAGTTTATTTTGTTTTGTTTTGACACCTAAAGATAGTACTGTTTTCATCTTCGTTATCACTTTTTAAGTATGTCTTCAACTTTTGAAAAAAACATATAAGGCCGGAGGTTGTGGTAACTGGTAATACTTTTGTTAGATATCCAACTTAATGTTATGTTAACTTTATACTAGAGATGATGAAGTGTTCAGTAAAATTTTACAAAAAATACCTTCGTAGAACAAGGTTTTGCTAAAATTCATATTAGATCTCTGATTATGTTTGATACTAGGTATACTTCTTTTAAAGTTTTTCTTAAACAACCACTTTGAGTTGTTTATCTTTATAAAACATTCTTTTGTTTCAGCTTATATAGCCGGGTTATGGCTTATTTAAGTTTGAGCTTATGTTTCATAATCTCACTTTTTGTGGTTTTGAATCTCTTCAGCTAATATAAGTTTTTTTTGTCATAATAAATTTATATGAACTGAACAATCTCAAATAAAGCCACAAAAAATGAGCTTATGAAACATAAGCCCAAAACCAAATAAGCCATAAGTCGACTATATAAGCCGAAACAAACACCCCCTTATCTATATCTCTATACAAATTAAAAAATACTTATGCAAGCTAACTCTATGAATATACAAAGTTAAGAGAAGAAAGTGAGTATGTAAGTATACATGATCACCGTGATCCTTACTTGACTTTGTTAATCTTGAAAATCGAATTAATATGTCCAAACAGATTTATACCATGCACAACACTAATACACTAATAGGCTGTCATGTGTTTGTTGTGGACTTAGGATACGTAGGATCAGGCCACTATAAAAATAGGATAAGATGTGCTTGGATTAGCGTTGAGATGGGTTGGTTTTGGTTTGGATGATGAAATTGGAGTCTGAAATTGGGGTACTCAAAATGGTCAGTTTGGACGGGTTAGTTTTAAACCCTGTTCAATGAGCACAACAGTACTTGATACTTAATTTACCAACTCAATTATGTGTTCTTTGATTAGGACAGGTTAGTTTTTTGAGTATTTGGTTTAAAATTTAACAACTCAATTATGTGTTCTTTGATTAGGATTGGTTACTTTTACCTTTGAGTATTTGGTTCAAGATTTATAGTTTGGTTCAATTATGTATGTAGTTACTCTTGTGATATGTATGTTACAATAAAAATTGCATACAATATTTTCTATTTTCATAACTATTATTTGCATGTACATGGTACTTGGTACTGATAATATATAATGGATTTCATGCAGGTTTGCGACTCTCTGACGACGAGAAAAAAAATGTTTGTTTGTTCTTTATCGAACAACTTATGCGATCCAGGGGCACCACTTTGAAGCGTTTTCCAGAAATGCCTTATCCAGATGATACATACATGGCTGAATTTGGTAACCGGCTAATATTTGATGAGAGAGATTATAACCAATCAGAGTTACAATCTGAATACGAATCTCTATATGCTGCCTTAACAGTGGAACAGAGAAATGTCTATGACACCATCATGACCTCTGTCGAAAAAGGAACAGGAGGCACTTTTTTTGTATACGGATACGGAGGTACTGGCAAGACATTTTTATGGAAAACACTTGCTGCCGGGATTAGAAGACATGGTGATATAGTCATAAACGTTGCATCAAGTGGTATTGCATCTTTATTGATGTCAGGTGGTAGGACTGCTCATTCAAGGTTCCATATTCCGATAAATATTGATGAGACTTCTATTTGTTCAATATCTGCTCAAAGTGACCTTGGACTATTGTTAAGGAAATGCAAGCTTATTATTTGGCATGAAGCTCCAATGACAAATAAGCTATGTTTTGAGGCGTTAGATAGATCTTTGAGAGATGTGTTGCGTAAGAGGAGGTACGACACTTGTGAAACCCCATTTGGTAACATGACTGTTGTATTTGGCGGTGACTTTAGACAGGTGCTTCCCGTTATTCCAAAAGGTTCTCGGCAAGACATTGTCGGTGCATCTTTAAAGCAATCATACTTATGGGACCATTGCAAAGTCTTAAAATTAACCGCCAACATGCGTCTAACTGTTGGATCACGGCCCGAAGATGTAGCTGAGATAAAGGAATTTGCGGATTGGATATTAAAAGTAGGAGACGGAGACATTGGAGGACCACATGACGGAGAGGTTTTGATTGATATACCCGAAGATATTCTGATACATGAATCTGATGATCCGGTACAATCTGTTATTGATTTCACTTATCCAAATCTTTTGAATAACATAGATGATCCGTCTTACTTCCAAGAAAAAGCCATTCTTGCTCCGACAAATGAAGTTGTTGATACTATTAACGATCATTTGCTGAAGTCGTTTCCTGGTGACGAAATGGTTTATCTTAGCTGTGACAACATAGATAAAACTGAGCGTGGTGGTGCTATAGATCAATCCATTTTTTCACCAGAATTTATCAACGGATTAAAATTCTCTGGTGTTCTAAACCATAGGCTTGCGTTGAAGGTGGGTGTACCAATAATGTTGCTTAGAAACATTAATCAGTCACAAGGATTATGTAATGGTACAAGGCTTCAAGTCACTAAATTAACAAGATCTTCAATTCAAGCCCAAATAATTAACGGAACACATTTTGGAAATACGGTTATACTACCAAGACTGAAAATTTCTCCGTCGGATAAACGTTTACCGCTCAAGATCGTCCGCAAACAATTTCCTATATCAGTCTCATTTGCCATGACGATAAACAAGAGCCAAGGTCAAGCACTTTCTAAAGTTGGTTTGTACCTGCCACGACCTGTTTTCACACATGGACAGTTATACGTAGCTCTTTCACGCGTCAAAAGCAAAAAGGGTTTGAAGGTTGTTATTTCGGATCCGGATGGTAATTTATCAAACACTACAACAAATGTAGTCTACAAAGAGGTTCTTTATGGTCTATGATCACGTATTGAGAGGTATGTACCAAGTGGATAATGATGTATTCATGTCGTTTTCCAGATTTTACATATATTATCGAATCACACAAAATCTATTACTTACACTTTCTTCTTATTCTTATTAGGTAATCAACGAATGCTCATTTCCTTACAAAGGCTGTCAACACGTGCTTTTCATCTACATTATCAAGATTGGAGCACGTGTGCATGGCCGTTTATTACAGTCTTAGTTACAAGCATTGTACACTATATTATCATTGACATATTAGTTGATATTCCAAGCGAATAAATATTCATCATGTATACTTTGCGGATTTTGCTTTCTTTGTTTACACACACTAACTTTTTTTTTGCATAATCTCATCTAAAAACCCGTGGGTTACCACGGGTCTATAAGCTAGTATATATATATATATATATATATATATATATATATATATATATATATATATATATATATATATATATATATATATATATATATATATATATATATATATATATATATATATATATATATATATATTTGGGGGGGGGGGGGAGAACTTACGGATTCGCACTAATAGGAAAATCCAAATTTTCCTTGTCACTTGCGACACTCCAACCCGGGTAAAACCCCTCACCAAGTTCAAAAAGGGGCTCACATGACCAACTAAGCTAAGTCAGTTGGTTATTCAAATACTAAGGTCTATTAGCTTAATCTAATGAGCTAATAAAAATACTCAACATGAGCTCATAAGCTTTAGCTTACTATTTATATGTCAAAAGATACTTATGAAATGTAATCAGAACACAAATATAGGAAAGGACAAACAACCCATGAATTTTGGTCATTTTGCCCTATATTTTACCATGATAGAATATGAAGCTATTTTTTATAAGAGAAATTATTAAGAGCCTTAAAGTTGGACTTAACTTGGTACTATGTCAGCATTTTTTTGGTTTTAATAAAAAAAACCCACTTGTCGAAAAATCGATGAAATAATGTCACCCAATTTTAGACATATGCATTTGCGTAGTTTTAGACATCTTAATCATTTCATGAGATATTTGAAGCTTGACTTGATTTTAGTTTCATACCAGATAGTAACTTATAAATGACCTTTATAATTTCGTGAGACATAGCCATCCTAAATGTCTAAACATTGATTTTCCACAATTGTATTTTAGCAAATAATCAATTTTATCCAACCATAGAGAACTCATAGATCAAAAATCACACATAGCAATTACGGTTGAAATATTCCAAAATAGGAATATCAAACACAACAAAGTAACAACATATTTTTTTTATTCAAAGCAGTACTAAAAGAAGTCATAAACTATATGATATATATAGTTTCCTTGTCCATACTGTATAGTGAAGCTATAGTTGCCTTGATAAATTCTAAGGATAATGACTCATTAGAAAGACACTAAGCCTTCCTATTACATTGAACATTCAAATTACATGAAACAACACATGACATTTCAATCTCCAAGCTAAGAAATTAAGTTTCCCTAGCCTTGACACAGTAATAAAAAAACAAAAAGGGGATGAGTACGATCTTCATTCCCTTCAGACAAGTCTTACCCCTTCTAAGATTCATGTACTTACTAAAGCTAAGATGATAAGATCATGAGAAAGATTATTTTAGCAAGAAGAAGGAAATATACTAGAATAAAAAATAAACATAAATGTCAAACCATCATGGGCATCTCGTAAATTTCGAGTGCTCTGCGCCATTTGATATGTATTTCTCTATCGTTCGTTGTTGTTAGGGGTGTCAATCAGGTCGGGTGTGGGGCTTATTTACTTGGATCCAATGGGTGTTCAAAAAAAATAAAAATAAATAAATAATAAAAAACTGGCCCACAAGTTAACCCTTTTAAAAAGTAGGTTGGCCGGGTTCGGATTGCGTGTTCTTAAGGTCGTTGGATCTATCAGTGGCTGACTCAACCAGAAATTCAAGGTGGTTCCTTGATTTGGCCAAGTTGAAAAATGCGATGAGTGAACTATCCAACCGGTCAAACTTTCAAGTCGGGTCAGGTTGGATCCAATTTAACAAGATGCGATAATGAAAAAAAACAATAAACATACGTGATACATGAGTACCTAAAATCTAAAAAAATAAAAAATAAAATGAAAAAATTAAAATCTAACAATTATACAGAATTACTAATACAGTAACTCCCTTCGTCTCAATTTAATTGTCAATGCTAATTTAATTGTCTAATACTAAAAATAGATAGGGGAGTTTGGTCAATTTTCCTATATTACCATTGGTTGAAATTAATATTACAAATTTTAGATAAATGTTAATTAATTGGTTAAGCGTTTTCCATTACCACATCAATTTAATAAAATAAAAAACATTTAATTTATCTTTTTTCTTAACTTTTTCTTAATTAATGTTGCACTTTGTCACTCTTTCATTTAAATATACTTCTACACACAAATAATCGTTCACGATACAAAAATAAATAAATAAATAAATAAAAATAATGTTTCTTTCTCCTTATGATGTGTGAAGGTTGTTGAGGGACTCCACTCCCGTGAAAGAAAAAAAACTGTTTATCCTCAATGAGTGATATGGGTTTTTCTTGGTTCCCGCAAGAAAAGAGGGTTTCCCCTTCCTTTTTCCCTCTCCACATCTAACACACTAATACAAACAGTAAGTTAGGCCGTCTAAAATCTATCATATCCTTCTTAACGTAACTTGTGATATAAACAAATACATTCATTTTAACGGATTAATCACAAACTTATGGTACAGGAGAACCTATATGACAGTTTAATTCATGAAAGAGTGACCTCATAAACTGGCCGAAATGACCGTTTTATTGTATGCAGCTACAATTACTGTGAGTTCAAGCAACTATTAGCTCACACAATTGTGTAGACACATACAATAATTATTAGTGAATAAGTTAGTTGGCCCAAGCCCGACTTGTGGGTTGGTTCCATTAAGGTTTTCAGGTATATTGCTTTACAAATACCTGATGAATAAACATTATAGCCTAAGGGTTATGTCATTCTCTAACATGGTATCAGAGCGGGTCTGATTCTCAAACCTAGGTGGCTATTTTGAGTCACCTCCCCTAAGTCACCCCGTCAAACCCTATCATAGAAAAAAAGATGTCACTTTACATTATTCCCAGCTAACCTTTGACGTCCTTTTTTGTTTTAGTTTACCACATCATTCAAAAGTTTCATGCATAAATACACAAATCCCCTTCACGACATTTGTTCATGCACCACAATGCATACTTCATGCAATTAATTTTTCTCTTTTTATAGCCAACAGTTGTTGACTTGTCAATAGTTTCAATTGACTTGGTATTAAAGAAAGGTATCTATGAATAAGGAGATTGGTTTGTGGTTCCTCAAGGGTGTGGCTAACTGGTAGCAGCCTTTCCCCATGGATCTATGAATAGGTACTTGGTTAAAGCATGCTGCAAGTACCCTTCATTTCGTTTACTTATGTGGCTGTAATCTATCATGAACCGGTCTTGTTTATGGATTTAGACATGGCGTGAGCAACTTTTTGGATTATTAAATAAGTTTCTATTGTCAGGAAAAAAAGGAAGTTATATTTGTTTTATTGTTTATTTGTTAGTCAATTGTTTGTACAGTTTTATTATCGGTCGACTAAAGTTGGCAATTGGTATCAGTCCCTAAATTCGACCATTGGTACGGTTATGTTACCAATCGACTTTGCCGACGTTGGATGAATAAGTTAGTTGGCACATACCCGACTTGTGGGTTGGGTCCATTAGGCTTTCCAGGTATATTGCTTTATAAATACTTGATTAATAAACATTATAGCCTACGGGTTTTATCATTCTCTTACAATAATATCTTAGTGCCAATGCTATCTTTCAGGAGATAAAATATTCAAAAGAGACAATAAGCAAAAGCTCGTTCTTTTCACTTACCAAGCCTAGTAACTTCAATGTAAAATATAAGAAAAAGGAAAATGCTTCTTTATAGGAAGTGATTTGAACACTGCTATTAGTTATTAAGACACTATTGTTTTTAAGTTGTACAAAACTCATATTGTGTTTTAGCTTATTGTATTATGACTGAGACAATCAATAAATTGAGTGTGCAAATCACTTACTTTCTTTTATACCTGTCCATCTTTAAATAAGCTCATTCCAAGGTTCTTGTAGCACACTAGATGATTACTGGCGTATAGCGATGATGGTGTATAATAGCATTAATTTGTATATGCAAATTTTTTCCCTATATATAAGGTTGTGAAGTAAGTGAAACTGAAAAAGTTTAGTAGTTTAAATTATGACTTAAATATATAATAAATTGCATTACCTTTTATAAGTAATAGTATTTTAAATTAATAAGATTACTCATGTTTAAGATTTTAAGTTTCAAGAAAATGTGTATAGGATAAATTATGTAATTATTTATTTTGCACTTTTCCATCAAAAGTGAGCCTATGCTAAGGTTCCTAAGAGTACCCGTATTCATGCGGGAGTGAGCATGTGAGTGAACCCAACTCACGCAGAACACCCCTACTACCAAACCATCTCACGGGTGAATTGGCAAAAAAAAAAAAAAAAAAAAAAAAACACTCACAAAGGTGAGTGGTTCACCACTTGGTTTTCGTGCATAATTTTTACTATTTATTTGGTATGTGAGTGTATACGAGGTTATTAGTGGGGTTTAGTGGGTATTTAATAAAAAGTTGAGTGAGGTAAGATTGATAAGCTAGGCTGAATGGTGAGTGGGAGTCTGAGTGAAAAGTTTAAGAGAGAAAACTGATGTGGCGCTGAGGTTTAAGGTGAGTGAGTGTGTTTTCTAGTGATGGATAAGGGTAGCCTAAAAGCACAAGGTGCAATGACCTTGAGTTATAACTTAACTTTCAAACACGTCAGCGCTATATCAGCTTTAACATTTTAACCTTAACACACAAAAAACACTCCTTATCATAACTGATGAGGCGAAAAATGATCCGTTTTTAGGGGGTCATTTAAGCCCGAATCTGAATTTATTTGATCAAATATTGCCCTAAATCGTTCTTTTGTGATTTTAGGTACTTTGGGAGTGAAATCTAGAAAAGGAAGCAATTCGGACGTTTTTGGAGCATAAAAGTGAAGAAAACGCCAAAGTCTTTATTTTCCATGCTGGGAACAGTGCATGACGGCATCAAGAGTAGTTCCCTGACGACGTCAAGAGTAAAATTCCATGACGATCCAGAAGAGTTTTGACGGTGTCATGAAGGTAGGGCGTCAAGAGTAAAAGTCATGACGGCCTGGAAATGAATTGTTCTTGACGGCGTCAAATGTAGATCTAGGCAGTCCGAGAATTGTTTTGGCGGCGAGGTGACGGCGTCACCTATTTGGTCTTGACGCCGTCAGACCCCTTTTCCTATATATAGTTTTCTAATTTTTCACATTAGAAGAGAAGTTTTTGGGAGAAACCCTAAGTACAATTTTGGTGTAACTTTACAAGTTTTTCAAGGGTTCCAACCCCTTGATACCTTGCATGATTAATCAAGATAAGTGTTCTTCTAATTTAATCAATATGTCTATGTGTTGGTTGTCTATATCTTGTTCTTGTCTTAATTCCATCATGCTAGGCTAGATCTATCTTGTGTTTGCTTAGATCTAATGAAACCTAGATATTGATTATGTGTTAATTACTTGTTTATTCTTGTCTTGGATGAATGATTTATATGTTAGGCTTAAGAAAACTGGCAGATCTCTAATTGGTAACATGCTTGAACGTCTTAAGAAACATGAACCAACGCGCACTAGGTCTTTATTGGTTGTATTTAATGCATGAGCCACTGTTTACAATCCCTATAGTTGTGCTGGGCATGGTGTAGGAGGAGATAAGAGCTCATAGAATTGGGGAGTTATGTGTGCCACCCCATGAATGGTATTAAGGAATACAATCCGCCATCCATGCAATTATAACAAGTAATTAACGTGTAAAAGATATCTAGGGAGTAATGAAATCTAAGTAAACACATTTTCTCCAATTACTGCTCACAACCTTAGTATAAATTAGTTTATTTACATTTCTAGTATTTTATTTTGATTGCATCTTAGTATTGGGTTAGTTGATTAGCAACTAATTCCGCCCAAATCTTTCAAACCCGAGATTTTAATTTGCTTTCCATAAAATATAAAAACACAAAAATAACCATCCCTCACCTTTAGAACTAGTATTTAGGCTTTCTAATCCTAGCGACACTATTCCTAAGCTGAACGATCAATCCCCCGGTACTTGTCACTATACTATACTACAACGATCAGGTACACTGCCTGGTGGGGGTTGTAAGCTTCTCGAGATCCCTCAAGAGGTAAAGCCTGTTGCGATTCCCACGCATCAAGTTTTTGGCGCCGTTGCCGGGGAATAGTTATTGTCTAGGTTAGAAATTCTTTTTATTAGATCTACTTGCTAGACTCCTTTCTAGTAAGATTTTATTTTTATTTTTAGGTTTTCTTTAGTCTATCTTATTTCTTTGTGCCTTTGTTAGTAAATTAAAATTCATTGACTATTCCGTTGACCAATATGGAAAACGCGAATCCACCCCTTTCCCCTAGAGAAGTGGCTGTGTTACGTGAAAAAATTGAGAGTGAGATTAGGGAACTTAGGGAGCTTAATAAGTTGATTAAGGTTGAGCTCGAACATGCATTTAGTGACCTAGCGACCGCCTTGTATTCAAATGAGGACCTAGGGCCTAATGACTTTGTGATTGTTATTGAGGGACTTGAAGAGGGGGAAATAGATCCGAAGCTTAATGACTATTTTAATCTATACCCCACTAAGGAGGAGATTGCATATTATAATAATCTTATTGATAACCCGCGATCTCCTTTCAACATAATCGAGCCTAAGATAAAGAGAGGCGATCCTAAGAATGCTAAGATACCATGTATGATTGGGTATAGGCACATTAACAATGCTTACATTGACTTTAAATCCCCAATCAACATTATGTCCTCAAGTGTCTATAATGATATAGTGAAAACAAGACTTGAACCTAGAAAAGATCCCAAATACCCCGGTGGAGTTTGTAACTTTGTCGGGAGAGTCAAAGGTCTACATGTCTTTGTTGGTAATTTCACTTTTGTCACCGACTTTATGATTGTGGAAGATCTTGCTAATGTTATTGATTGTCGGTTATCAAATGTTGTGTTTGGCAAACCGTTTGTTGAGAAGTCTAAGTTGGAATATGATGAGATAGAAGGAACGATCCGATTCGCAAGTAGCACCGATAGTATCACTTATAGGATGCCTAATAGGATGAAAGAATTTCGCTTTATATCCCGGTTTGATAAGGACAACGTTGGTGCTTTTGAGGACATCAACGAAGAGGATAAGAAAAAGGGCATGGATTATGTATGGGAAAAAAGGAGTCTTTATTACAAAGATTGCTTGGCCCTAGGACCAAGGTATAAAGTCGATAAGGAATTTGCCCAAATGATTATGGGGGCGGTTGAGAAAAAGGTGATTGGTTTCTACAAGGAGTATCTACAATCGGAGAGTGTAACCAATGATGAGGTCACGTAGTAACCCATGACCTTGAGTCTAGCTACAAGACTCGTAAATAAAGAAAAGCGCTTCTTGGGAGGCAACCCATGTTTTGTGTGATTTTATTTGTTTGTTTGTTATTTGCTTCCGTATGCATGCTTTATTTTTATTGTTGGTAGATCATGTTTCTAAACTAAATAGTGGAAATACTTTACTTTGTTGTTTTGGCCTAGTCTTAACTCCACTTGAAGGTATTTTTGCAAAAGATAAGTGTAAGGGGAAACCCCAAATATGTTTTCAAGAAACAAACCGATCATGATTCTCCACAATATTAAATGAACATATATATTCGTATTTGTTAGAGTCAAATGCTTGTATTGAGTCATAATGAAGTTTTGCAGGATTTTCCAGGAAGTAGGACCAAGTTTTTCCAGAAATTTTCCGGAAACTTAACATAAGAATTTCTGCAGGTCAATTCTGACGGCGTCAGGAGTTTACTCTTGACGGCGTCAGGTGTAAAAATCTGGAAATTTTACCGGTTTTGTTTTTCTAACGGAGTCTTATGGTTTTTGTGAATTATTAAGTTTTATAATCTCCAGGAAATCTGCAAACTTCATTCCACAAGCATTATATCTTATCTTGTTTTCTAGGATTTAGTAACTTATATAGGATGCCGCCGATTTTACGCGAGGTTGTCTTGTCTATTTTGTCAGGTTTTACAGGTTATGTATGACAAGAAGATGATTTATATTCTGGAATGGAAGCTTTGATTGTTCATTTTCTTGGAGGAAGATTTAACCTGGCCATCCTATTATCCATACCGAGCGAATCAGGGAAGTATTTGATTTCATTCTCTTTACTTTTTCACTTTTACATTCTTTACTTGAACATTGGGGACAATGTTCATCTTAAGTGTAAGGGGAGGGTAAAAAGATGATACCTTACATATGCACTTTCGCTTGAGTTTGTTTTGTTTAATGGTAGATGTGTAATAAAACTATGAGAAATACTTGTTAGTGTAATTTTAGCGTCAAATTTAAAATTTTTTACAACATTTAGGAGTGAAAATTTAGCCATAGCAAGCGTCTCATGGATAGGAGATTGTATGACTAGCACATAACCGTATATTCAGAAAAATTTTCCACCCAAATATGTGAGGTTCGCCTTTAGATTTGATAGGAAAAGCATTTACTATTAGTGCTTATGAGTGTACCAGTAGCATTTAGATTCTAGAACTTGCGTTAGTGATGCATCCCGAGACCGCTAGTGAGACTACATTCGTGTGGTAGGATTTACTACATGATAAGAGGCATTAGGATCACCCTTGTGTTAAACCCGTATCATAATTACTTGACCATTTAAGTCATATTACTTGGCTAGTTAAGTCAACTAATTTTTCCCACACCTTAGCGTTGTACTCATTTTTAGTACACGAAACCCCTAGTACACCCCTCCGAGCCTATCTTTTCGTTTCTAACTATAAGCATTTTACTTAAAGGAAGAATTTGTTACACCCCACTTAAATGTACAACCAAATCGCCTTAGCCTTCTGTGTATGCGCTCATTTTTAGTGCATTATTGTTATTTGTTAAACCCTAAGTTAACTTTCTAATTGATTACATGGTTGCTAAGTCAAGTCATATCCTTGTACATATTATTTTGGGACGATTGGGACTCATGGGTAAGTACTTATTTTATGGAGTAATGGAGAAGAACATTATTTATTACCCCCATATATACGTTAATCTTAAAAGTGCTCCAAGTGTTTTAATTTTCTTAATTCGAGTCATTAGATTAGTTAATTGTAAAGTATGTAAAGATTCAAGTGTAAGGGAAATGTTCATTCCATATGATGTATTATTTTGGATGGTAGGGTAAGAGTGTATGCAAAAAAAAATAAATAAATAAATAAAAAAAAAAAAAAAAAAAAAAAAAAAACATACGGACTACCATCCCTTTTTATTCTATGTTCATTTTATGTTTTTGTTATTTCTCATTTATTAGCTTAAGTCGAGTCTAGTCTTGGCTTAACAACGCCACATTGTACATGTAATTAACCAAGATTGTTAACTCGCCACCAGTAAAACTTCCTTTATCCAACAAAACCGTGTATTTCATATCCCTACACCTAACGTTACAACCCTTTAAAAGACCTCTTTGATAGTTTATCCTAGGTGCTTACACCATGTGGTGGAGGTTTGATCCTTTCCCAAGCCTATGGTAATCTATTTTGCTATGACAGGTAGTGAGAGATATCTTCCGTTTCCATATAGTAATTTACACTTTATTACACCCGAGAGATGTGAGTATCTAAACACTATTTATGAGGTGCTTGTGTATGACCTCCGTGCTTGTCTATTGGTCTTTAGTTGAACGATTATTTGTTGTAATTACTTTTATATTAGTGTTAAATGACCTCTAACTTGTCTTTTGAGTAGAATAAAAGCGCATTTGCTTGAGGACAATCAAATCTCAAGTGTAAGGGTATATGATGAGGCGAAAAATGATCCATTTTTAGGGGGTCATTTAAGCCCGAATCCGAATTTATTTGATCAAATATTGCCCTAAATCGTTCCTTTTGTGATTTTAGGTACTTTGGGAGTGAAATCTGAAAAAGGAAGCAATTCGGACGTTTTTGGAGCATAAAAGTGAAGAAAACGCCAAAGTCTTAATTTTCCATGCTGGGAACAGTGCATGACGGCGTCAAGAGTAGTTCCCTGACGGCGTCAAGAGTAAAATTCCATGACGATCCAGAAGAGTTTTGACGGCGTCATGAAGGTAGGGCGTCAAGAGTAAAAGTCATGACGGCCTGGAAATGAATTGTTCTTGACGGCGTCAAATGTAGATCTAGGCAGTCCGAGAATTGTTTTGGCGGCGAGGTGACGGCGTCACCTATTTGGTCTTGACGCCGTCAGACCCCTTTTCCTATATATAGTTTTCTAATTTTTCACATTAGAAGAGAAGTTTTTGGGAGAAACCCTAAGTACGATTTTGGTGTAACTTTACAGGTTTTTCAAGGGTTCCAACCCCTTGATACCTTGCATGATTAATCAAGATAAGTGTTCTTCTAATTCAATCAATATGTCTATGTGTTGGTTGTCTATATCTTGTTCTTGTCTTAATTCCATCATGCTAGGCTAGATCTATCTTGTGTTTGCTTAGATCTAATGAAACCTAGATATTGATTATGTGTTAATTACTTGTTTATTCTTGTCTTGGATGAATGATTTATATGTTAGGCTTAAGAAAACTGGCAGATCTCCAATTGGTAACATGCTTGAACGTCTTAAGAAACATGAACCAACGCGCACTAGGTCTTTATTGGTTGTATTTAATGCATGAGCCACTGTTTACAATCCTTATAGTTGTGCTGGGCATGGTGTAGGAGGAGATAAGAGCTCATAGAATTGGGGAGTTATGTGTGCCACCCCATGAATGGTATTAAGGAATACAATCCGCCATCCATGCAATTATAACAAGTAATTAACGTGTAAAAGATATCTAGGGAGTAATGAAATCTAAGTAAACACATTTTCTCCAATTACTGCTCACAACCTTAGTATAAATTAGTTTATTTACATTTCTAGTATTTTATTTTGATTGCATCTTAGTATTGGGTTAGTTGATTAGCAACTAATTCCGCCCAAATCTTTCAAACCCGAGATTTTAATTTGCTTTCCATAAAATATAAAAACACAAAAATAATCATCCCTCATGTAACACCCCCAATTCATGATGCAGCGGAATTCAACTTGGGTGTTACTCGACGGCACAACAGTCATAATAATAGAAAACGATCTCTAACCGAGTCGTAATAAAAAGAGTTGTCATTCATATTATTCAAATATATCAGAGTTTACATAGTCAGGTCCCAAAAGGTTCCATTGTTTCAAAACACATCAATATAAAGTCTATGATGTTTTTATCGAATGACATAATAGTTTATAGCCTTCTTCCTTCGGTACGTGCCCTTCCGCTCCATTCTTGATTATCATGGACCTGAAATACATGCTTAAGAGGTCAACACAAAGGTTGAGTGAAATTCATAGAGTTTGTTTAAGGTTGAACACAATATGTTGGTAGTAAGAGTTAATTAGACTCATACTCATGTTAGAAAACAAAACAGTTATTATTATATACTAAGCTCATGCAACCAAGACGTTAACGGGTACCAATATCAATCGGCGGTTTTGTTGCCCTGGTAAGTACTTTGCCGTCATACTTAATGTTCAAATATAGTGCATTTGTTGAACTAATCTGCTCAAACAAATGGGATTCGTCAATCCCAATAGGCCTATTCACAATACTCGCGCTCACTAATACAAGTGATTAAATGGTTCATGATAGGGGCCTAGGATTGGCAAGGTAGGTACTTAGTAATAATAAAACAATCAGGCAGCATACAGTTTCAAAGCATTGTGTTCGGTTTAAAAGTAGCATGTATTCCCCCCAAGGGTTTGTAAAACATTGAAGAAATGTAAAGTGGGGCTATGAACTCACCTTAAGTAGGATAGCAAGTAATGAAGGTGATGATTGGATCGTGTAGGTTTCTACGAGCAACCTATAATAGAATGTTGCGACTTAGGATTTGAGTAAAGAATATAACGGAGTGCCTATATATATATATATATCTTGCATTTAGTCCATGATGTGGTATGATGTATATTGTAAGTCCTTGAATGAAAAGATTTATGAGCATGTATGTTTTGGTATATCGTTTACTACCGTTCGGGCCGACATAATTCAGAAGTCATGTTAGTAAGCGTTCGAGGAGCCAGGACACTTTAACTCGTAAATCCACAACTCATCTCGACGGCTTACATAATGAACTCCTCACATGAGGCTCCCTACTATTGTAGTAGTTGATAAAATATATAGATATAGGTTTTGATCCGAAAAGTTACATGTCCGATATTTGTATAAACTTAGAAAAGTTTATTTGTACATGAAGATTGTTATTAGGGGTAGTTTCACAAGTCTTGAATGACCATTTTCTCTTGGTAAAATCTCATGGTTCCCTTTTAAGTGAAGTAGATCCAAATTGCTTGTTCAAGTTATCGCCTAATTCATTGTTTCATGTTTACGCCTATGTAAGTTGGTATGGTCATTTCGTCATGGCCTAGCCATGACCTTTGGTCCTTGTTCCAAGGTCATGAGACACAACCTTGGCTCTAGCCATGGTGGTGGTCTTGTTTATAGGTCATAAGACCCCTTGTTCCTTTTAGAATATAACCATAATCTAGTGTCTTATAAATATGTAAATAGCTGTTAAGAAACTGAGAAATATTTCACTCAGAAGCCGTTTTCAAGGCTCGAGCCTCTTTGTTCCTGAACGAAAACGTGATTCCGGACAACTTTCGTGTTTTAACTTTTTCATGAATCGGACCAGAAAGGCCTCTTTTTGCGTGTTTTAGGTTCTGTCACAGAAACTTTTAGGCAGTTTTGCCGGAAATCTTTGGTAACTTCAAATCGCCATAACTTTTGACTCGTATACTCTTTTTAGGTGGTTCAAGTTGCTATGGTTTCCTTGTTAAGTCCTCTACTGTAATATGTAATAATCCAACATCATATTTTTACCATTTTGATCAGGTCTTACCAAGAAATTCACTAGTTTGCTTGTTTTAGTAACTTGTTTTAACAATCCATTATAACAACATCTTTTAGTCATTTTTATACACCATGGACATTCATGCAAGACATAATATAGCAAGAATAACGTGTAAATGATATGAACATGAGAAATTAATAAGAAGCATGTTAGGTTTAGGCTTACAACTTTTGGCTTTCTAATTAAAGAAAGGAGTAACAAGTAAGGAAATGGACTTTGATAGACTTTCTTCAACCCTTTTCACTTCATGCAACCTTTCTACCCTTGGTATTCTTGAAAGATGTAATGAAAGTTGAGGTGAATTGAGTGGATTTAAACTCAAGAGCAATCACCAAGTATATTAGGGTTTGGAAGAGTTTTGGTAACTTATGATCAAACTAGGGTTTCTACTTGAACTTGCACTTGATCCTTGCTATAACTTTGAAAGAAATTAACTAAGTGTGAGATGGTTTTGGTGTTGGAGGTGGACGGCACAAGGAAGGGGGGAGAGGGGGGTATTTATAGTTCCATGAGGAGGTTAGTTACTTAGGATATTTTAGCCAAAAACTACACATGTAACCATCCAAGATCACATGTTACAAGATCAAGCCACACAAGGGTGTGACTCCCCCCCCCTTATGGCGGTTCACAAGGGATAAGGGGGTGAGGTGGCTTGGCTTGGTATTATCCTAGGTTATTTGGATGAAACTTGACTCCGGGAAATGCCAACCGTAAGTGATTAGGCCTCAAAACGTAAAACCGGGTGTCGTAAAATTATGAAACTTGAAAGTATTGTTAGACATGTCCATATGTCCTATAATAAAATATAAAATGAGTGGTAGGTTCCATTTGGGTGGTAAACCCTGCTAAAAACTGGAAACACGGGTCTAAAACGCGTAATACGTAAAATGTACGAATATTGCGTAAAATTGAGAAAAGTAAAATGCTACTTTTCTAATATGATATAAATGATTTAAAATGACTTATAATGTCTAGACTGGGCTCAGTCTAGTGTCGATTGGTATCAAATGTCTTTTAGACATCAAACCGTAAGCCTAAAAATCACGAAATGACTTATAAAATCAAGGCATGATTTTTAGTCAATGGAGGAGGGAAAAATATGTTGACTTATTTAAATAAGTTGAAAGTTCAAATCATCTTAGAAACACGGTGCAGGTAAAGGCTAGGGTTACGGCTGAGTAAAAACGCTTAAAACTGAAATTTCCAGTTTTTCACGGCCGAGGTTTATTCTGGTCATATTTTTCTCAGTCATGGTTTATTCTCAAATAAATCATGAGTGTGTCAAACATTTTTCTGATGTGGGGTCACCTGACGGGGTCGAATTTCGTTGTGCGTGGAATTTCTGAATGACGTTTTACCCTAAAACGTGTATTTCCTTAATAACTTTCACGAAAATGATCTGACGAATGTCAAACATTTATTTTGTCATGGAAATGATTTATCACTTGAGAATATGAAATAAAAATCAACTTTCTGGGAAAATTTCGGGAAAAATGAATAGTAAAAGTGAATAGTAAAATGAATAGTAAAATTTTCCGGGAATAGTAATTAACCTGAATTTGCGAATTGTTACACCTCACCTTTAGAACTAGTATTTAGGCTTTCTAATCCTAGCGACACTATTCCTAAGCTGAACGATCAA